>CM068379.1:71654735-72377235 GCA_034770075.1 Aralia elata | reverse complement strand
TATTTTTGATTTTATTGTTATTGGTTTCTGTTAGTTTAGCTGAAGCTACTCGAGAAACTGTTGAAACCAGTAATTAATCAAAATTCAAATTGTAATTGAAGACATTTCTGATTTTGAATGAATATTATTTGATGGGTGTTCAAAATTCCTGCTTTTCATGTGTTGGGTTTTTGTTTTTAACACGTTTGTTTGATTAAAAAGATATTTGCAGCTTCTGTGGGAGCTTTTTGTGTATATCATTTATATGTGAAGTTTCGTGCTTGTTTTTCGTATGGTTTAATTTACAGAAGTGAATATCTTATAACTGTGTATGCACACATGTATGAAAGAGAATTTGCAGTGGATATTGTTTGATAGTTGTTTCATGTTATAAGCTGGAAATATATTGTATTGTATTAGGAGTTGATTTTTTTATTTTATTTTAATAATTTGTCTAATTGTTGCAAAGTAATCACTTTTATTTATAATGAACAATTCTGCTGCATTTTTGTTCTTCTTAAATATGTGGAAACCTCTCATTTATAGTTAATAAATGTAATATAAACTTGTATTTCATTTGAACTATACTTTCTACTTTCAGCAAAAAGAATTGTATTAATGCTTTTGATTTTTATAAGAACTATAAATCCTGTTTATGTATATTTCACTTATGTTAATTCTCGTGCTGAAATATATACTCCGTTGTTTGTTTTAGCCACTTGATACTTCTTTATACCAAGTCATTTGTTGAAGGAAATACTATGGAACAACTACATGGTGATTTTTGGAATTGTTTGTTTAATATGCGTAAGCTACTCGAGGACTTTTGCAAGTAATCAATGTAGCACTATCTAAGAATATGTTGCAAGTTGTATCCATATAGCTTGCTGAAAGCTAGTGCAATTCATGTTCTATTGATATGAGCAGTTATTGTGCCTGTAGTTTATTACTCAAGGCAGTGACTAATGGGTTAATTTTTTAATCCTGTTTTCATTTTTCTTTTGATTCTATATCAGCTACTCAGGATATTGTAGAAACCAACCAGACCGGATCAGACTTTGTCGAAATTGGGTACATATCCAGTGTTCACGGGCTTCAAGGAGAGGTGCGCGTGAATCCCAGCACTGATTTTCCTGAATTGCGGTTTTCCAAGGTGAATGTCCACAAATATTGCCTCTATGCTCTTATTGGGGTTTCTATCCTTTATACCTGAAATTCCTTAGAGAAACTTTCTGTTCTCTTTAGCCAGGAAGAAGATGGTTGAGACAACAAGTTTCAGGGAGAGAGACAATTCAAGAAGTTACATTGGTGGAGGGAAGAGGAGGACATAAAGGACAGAAGAGTTGGATACTTAGATTAAGTGAAGTCGACACAGTAGAGCAGGTGTGGTTAATTGAAGTTTCTAATTTGCTTATTTAGCATTCTTGCTGTAGTTCATGTGCTACATATTGCAGGTTCCTTCTACAGAAATTGAATTGTCTTATTATAAGGCCTTTTCGAATAAACATAACGGTCTTCACTCTAATCCACTCTCGCCCCCCCCCCCCAAAAAAAAAGAAAAGAAAAGAAAGAAGAATAAGAAGAAACAGTGGTCTGCTCTTGATAATTGTAACTTCAACCTCAAATTTGGTCGGACTTCAACCTTGTAATCATGTTACAGATTTTTAGTTCCATATTTTAAGAGTACTTGTTTTTGGAGACATGGGTAGCTTATAAAACAGTAGATGATTTGTTATATTTTGAGGTTTCAAGGTGACATCCTTCGAAGTTTGATGAGTTTGCGTCATTAAGATACATTTGCATTACATTATCTTTTAACAAAAGTAATTATTAGTTTTTTTTTTATTATTTGGGGGGCGGGGGAGTATCTCTTGACAACCCTATATTCTTATCCATTTCACTGCTTGTCAGATCACATGAATAAAAAATTGTCCCATCCCTTAACTGTATGTTAATCTGGTTCAGTTTCAGTCCAAGTTTGATGGATTATCTGATAGATGTTTTTCCGTCAGAATAAGTTTCAACTATTAAAATATAAAATTCTTGGGCTTAACTTGTACTTCTGTGGCGCCTATGCAACCATGTGCATAGACTGCACTACAAAAACTATAGTCAGGTCATTATCCAAGGCTAGGTGCGTCTTTTCAGACCAAATAATGCTATATCACCAGAACCAAAAGATGTTAAAGTAATGGTAGAAGAACAACTTTATAAATTAAATTTCATGGCTGCTTGAGTAAAATGGATGGATCTTTGCAATTAGGAAAAGTTGGGATCAAGTCTAATTATCAAAAAAAATAATAATCTGGGC
Source organism: Aralia elata (assembly GCA_034770075.1). Lineage (NCBI taxonomy): Eukaryota > Viridiplantae > Streptophyta > Magnoliopsida > Apiales > Araliaceae > Aralia > Aralia elata. The sequence continues at coordinate 72,374,945 of CM068379.1, read as the reverse complement.
ACTTCATTGTAAAACCATTGCTGTTTTAATATTGACTTCAAAGACGCTTAATAGTTTACACCAATATATTGGTGCATGTGATATAAGTATATTATTGTACGCTATAATCAGATCCAAGTAGCCTAAAGATTCTGAAGCTAATCTTCTGCTTTATTGCAAATTGTCATTTTAATAACTTGGTATTAGACGCAGTAGATTTTTCACCTTAGCGTCTCTATGGGTTACAACTGAAACTATAGGTGAGTATGGTTTGGAGCAGTGAACTTAAAATGTGTAGATGTGATTAATTATGTTTCTTATCCTATATTATCTCAGGCTCAGCAACTTGTTGGGTCAACTCTACTTGTAACAGAAGAAGATAGACCAGACTTGGAAGAAGGCGAGTTTTACACTCGTGATCTTGTTGGCATGAGAGTTATTCTTAAGGTCTGTACTCCCATGGCAGTATATCCATTTGTTTACTTAAGAACCTAAATTAGTTCCATAAAGGATAATTTTGTAGTTATCTTTGATGGTTGCATATTTTAGTTGTACTTATATGTATGCGAGGACATGTTTTGAAGTAGTTCTGAATCAATACTACCAGAAACTTCTCTTCATTTAGAGTCCTTAATCTCCAGACAGGGTACCTAATGTAATAATGAGGGATAGGTAGATGATTGTCTAAGTTATATATATATATATATATGTGGTAGTTGTGGTGTTTCAAACTATTACATCAATCATTTTTGATTGTTTATTTTTGCACCATCGTCTTGTAATTTTACTCTAGGAAAGAGTTTATGACTACATTAAAAAATTATTCAAAGCTGACTTTTTCTTACACTTCCTCCTCTTATCATTTTATTGTAGGGGATTATTTGACTTGTTTATTAGGAATTAAGATTGGGAAAACCAGCATTGGTTGGTGCTACACAGTACTGATTATTCTTCTTTTGTTGCAGGAAACAGGTGAAGCCGTGGGAACTGTTGTTAATGTTTTTGACAGTGGAGCAGGTGATCTTTTACAAGTCATGCTTAATAAATCCCTCGAATTGTCTGATGGAACTGGAAAACCAAAATCAGATATAAGTGCTTCTGGTCCACTTGTGTGGGTTCCATTTGTTGAAGCAATTGTTCCTAATGTTGACATGAATAAAAGAGAAATGCTGATTACACCTCCAAAAGGGCTCCTAGAGTTAAACGTACGCTCTGATGAGAGGTCAAAGAAAGAAAGGCGCCAAATTGTGAGGCATACTCCTTTCTACTTTATTACTTGTTCATTAATTATATAATCTGTGGTCAAATCAATTTGTTCAGAATATGATTTTAAGATTCCAATAACTCCAACTTCCTTATTGAGTACATTAAGAACATGTTTTCTTTATTGGCTTTCCATGTGTATGACATTAATATACCACTTTGCTACCATACTTTGGTCAAGTAAATTTCTTATTTGCTTTATTGATGAAGAACATTCATCTATCTCTTATCAATTTTTGCAGTTGTTTTTTTTATTGTGCTAATAAGATTTATAAGTGGATCAACTTCGTTTAGCAACAGATTTTGTTACTTTGTATGTTTGGGAGTTAATTTCATTGTACATTTGTTTTTAATCATTGTATTGTCTTGCAAACGCTACGTAATCTTTAAAGATTCTAAATTTCTATGTTAACATGAGCTCCATGTCTTACGTGTCCTTGTATCACAAACTTAGATTTTAATTCTTTATGTAAGTTCCAGGTATTGAACCTTTTCCAGTTTTTATCTTAACTAGTTAGAGTTGATTAGATATCAGTTTAAACTTTTGATTTCCTCGTTGTAGACTTTTGACTCTTCTTCTTTTGATTTCTTGTCTTCATATGTCTACTAAATATTTGCCCTTTAGCAGTAAGTTTGTACTTAAATAAAGATAATAACACAAAGGAGCTAAGGATACTACCCCTGTAGGGCTACCCACACTTTAGCAGTAGTTTGTACTTAAGTAAAGATCATAACACAAAGGAGCTAAGGATACTACCCCTGTAGGGCTACCCACACACCTTAAGGATTAGAACAGAAGCCTACCCTAAGCAAAAGAACAGAGCTCTTGCAGCCCAAGAGGGAGGCACAACGACATGGCTCCTGAAGGAGCAGCATCCATCAACTAGAAAACAAAAGAAACCTCCATCTCCTCGGGGAATAGGCACAGGAAGAATATACCTGTTCAATACTTTATTATGTTCTGTCAGTCAATAAATGAGCCTTGCATTTGTTAGTTGTTCAGTGTTACATGCTTACAAGTTCTGTCTTTTCACCAGCTTTTAGTATTTTCTCAGAAACAGGTTCCAGTAGAGGATTCTTACTGTTTGTCTGTTTTAAGATGTTTTGAACTCGAATCTGAACACCAGTTTATTTTAGGCTTGTGCTTCAAAGTGGAAACAATGTGGTACATTACCCCTATTTGGGTCAAGTACTTTTAGTGGTTTCTTTACTTGCAAGCTATAGTCTATGTGTGTTAAGTATGTCTAATTCATGTTATGGTTTTATAACTAGTTTGTGGTTATATGCCTGTTCTGATAAATACTTTTCGGCATTTCAGGAATGGAAAGAGAGGAAGAAGTTTCAGAAACGCCTCATAGCAGCAAAGAAGAAGCTGTGCGACATGGAGCAGCAACATGTTTTTCATGGGTTTAGGCATGGAACAAAAACCCAAGGGACCTTACTTGCAAATCAGATTGTAGGTGTCAACTCCAAATTACTTCAATTGGCATTGCAGAATACTGAAATATCATCTAAGAGGTGACGTTCCTTACCTTGGGTTTTCTGCTATATTGCTCATTCAATTCATGGCCGCATCACCGAAGGAATATAACTCTTTTATAAGACTCCAATATATATTCATCAAGTTGTCCTTATATTTGATGATACTGTTACCCACTAAATTGTGGTTTTGTAAATAAAATAATTCTGGCTGTCCTGGGGACAATAGCAGTTATCATTCTCATGATGTATTAGTTGGAAGTATCTGGTTTCATTGTATTTTTACTATGCTTATCAAAGATCATTAGTAAAATTGTCCAAATTTATATGAAGATAACACATTGAAAATATCTGGTTTCATTGAAAATAATGTTGTGGTGGGTATTATTTATATTTTCCTGCTTTATTAGAGGTCTATAAAAAGCTGTTCCTAGCCAGTGGTGATCATGGACCAGAAACATGATCAGGTTGATGACCTGATGGAGTTTGTAGTCTACACCACTAACTGACTCTTGTTGCAAGGCTACTTATAAAAAGATGAGCCCTATTATTTTGGGGCATATTGCCCACTGGCTTGGTGTAGGCTATGGCATGAAGCAAAGTGCGTATCTTTGTAATTCTTTCTCCTTGCTAAACGTGGAGCATCTATTTGGTTTGGAATGATGAGAAACTAAACAAATCTTTTTCAGCAGCTCATATTTGTTTAGAGTCGAATCATGGTAAATAAGAACATTGGGGCGTCCTTGCATCAAAGTTTCTTCTTTTGTATTATGATGGAATATTGAAGTCTTTACTCTGTCTAAACTTTTGGCTCAGATGGAATTTAAGGGAGTTTATCGACGCCAATATAACTGAGCAAATGAGGAGCACTTTTAACAAATTCGAGGAAGTTTCTACAACTGGATGTGGAGAGAAGCTCAAAGCAAGTTCCAAATTGCTAGAAAAGAGTTGCCTTCTCACATCTAAGGGTAAAGTTGCGATTGTTATAGTCATGGATGGCAGTAGAAAGATGGAAAGTGTGGCCGAACCCAATCTTGTTGACTCGGAAAAGACTCAGAACTCTCCCTGCATGCTTCTACAGTCATTACTTTCTGACGATCATAGATTTGTAAAGGTAGTAGTTGCTTCAACATTCAACTGAAAATTATAGCCACGCGATTAATGTGTGTTGAAGAAGAAAAATAAGAAAAAATCGGAGCCAATTTACAAGATATATACCCTTAAAAAAAGACTTAATTACCCTTTTATTTTGCGTCACGTGACTTATTCTGGTAAGAAATGCTAAATTTGGTAGTCAAAAGATTTTATTTATAAAAATATAGAGACATTATGGTTTAATGTCTTAAAGTTGAAACTTTAAGGTTTTGAGGGTAAAAGGCAAAAAACTTTAAGGTTTAAAGTGTATTTAAGCCTATAGTATTACTCAGAATGTTTACTTTAGCATCTGCATTCTGCCTGTATAGTTGCCATTCATGTCTGTCTTGAGGTGCCTATTTAAGCAATGTGTTTTCTGCTACCTCTTTGTGATGAATTTAGGTTCTGGATTATGTGATTGTCGTTTTATCTTTGTGTACCTAGTGTTACTATATGAATAGAGATATCAAGAGTTCTTCTCCCAAACTTGCCTAGTATCTTATATGAAAGCAACAGTTTTCTTTCTACTAATGTTACAGTATCATGTACCAATAGGTGCACCTTAAATATGAAACGGTCTGCTCTAGTGAGTGAAAATTCGGATCCAGGACTAATTGGTGAAGGACTTATTGCTTGGGATTCGGGCTGACAAGTGTCCGTACGAGTTCTTGAGGACAGCAATCTTGTTTAAACAATACTGAATAGGAGCTTAATGAGATGCAAACTGGAAGTACTTAATGTGAATAATTTTAGCCCCTTTTGTCATCGAGTGTTGAATTCTCATACGATTCCTGAACTGGAAGTACTGAGCTTCTTTAAGGTTAAATTCACTCTGGAGGCCAGATGGTTTATTGCGTGATGTTGTAATACATTTTTCATTAATCGATATTTTAATATTCACACTAGTGGTTAATTCCGATCTCTGAGACTTGAAAATTTCTACTTTAAGAACTTATTAAACACAATGACATTGTTAATTTGTTAAACTTGATTTGAACTGTGCTGCGCAAGAAAATATGTACGTGATCTCATTCCTATCAAGTGAAGAATAAGTTATCTCACCGGATGTTAGTTGCAGTCTTTTTTGCTATTAATTTTGATAATAATCACTATGTGTGCAATGTAATCTACACTAAATCTTCTGGTCTCATGATTATTATGGAATTGAAAGATGTACTTTTTTTTCCTGCTAATAAAGTATATCCACATGACCTGAAAATTGATGATTGCTTAAAGGTTTGCACACCCTAAAATACTAATTCTGGAACTTAATCGGGTTGCTATTGATTTTTATTGAGCTACAATATCATTATACTTTCTAATATGCATTTGTTAATTTTCCTTTGTTTTGTGCAGTTAATTTGAATAGTTTGGTCTGACATACCATTTGCTCATTGCAGATAGAAGACCGTTATTCTATTCCTTTGATCTTCATTTGCCCTGCTCATGCAATCGATTCTCTTCAAAACTTGTTCTCAAATAATGATCACTTTGCTTTCGACTCCAACAAGGTAGCATACCCAGTTCCTTTAATTTTTTCTCTTATCTCATGTTCTTTTACAATGCTATGTTGTAGCTATGCCCAATAAACATCATTGTTATGTTGACAATCATAAGGTAACCAAAATCAAAGCTGATCCGTGGCAGTAATGTCCAGTCAGATCTAGTAATGTTTCAGTTAACTGTTAACCTTGTTACATCCACTCAACCATGATCCAAAGAGTACAGATATATGGTAGACATTTTCTTTAGAGAAATAGAACTGTTACAAACTCTCCGTGATAATGATAATTATCAACTGCATCTTACAGTAAGACAAATATATATTTTTTTAAAATAAAAATATTTGGAGAAAATGTTGAATTTCAGATAGTGGTGCACTTTTGAAAAGTAAAATCTAAAGCTTTTCATAATAAAACTTAACTGGATTCTAAGATGGAGAAAGTTATATTTTGATACTAATTTGGTGTTTTCAGCATCTCATGCCATAAATTACAACATTTTTATGGAATCCCAAAGTAAAAATTCATACCAGGGAATTTATTGGAACTTGAACTGCAAAATAGTCTCATATCTTAAGCTAAAACCTCCAGAGTCATGAATTTAGCAATCATGATATGAGGATTTTAACCTGGAGGCTTTCAATTCAGATTGGTAAGTTGGATCAACTTTCACACGAGTAAAATTATGAATGGTCAAAGTTTCTTAAATGTGACTGCAGCGTGGAAATACCTTCATCATGAATGATTCTGAGCAATCACATCTAAAACATGTGATTGTATTTTTTTATTTTTATTTTTATTTTTTTTGCGTACTTTATACATGTCTCTTACCTATCAAGTTATTTTTAGGTCTGGTTCTTGGAAGAAGAAAAGCTACCTGTTGTTAGTAGTTCTCTGGAAGAGCACGACAAGAATAAGATTTTGATGAAGTCACCATGGGAGATACTGCAAGTACCGATTGGATCTGGTGGGGTTATTAGCTCACTTTCATCCAACAACATTTTAGAGAATCTTTGCGACATGGGTGTGGAGTATATTGAGGTTAGAAGCTCTAATATTATTTCAGATTCTTTTTTGCTTCTTCATGTCAAATGCAAAAGAGACAGTTTTTTATTGTTTCTATACTACTTATATTGAATATCTATTAAGGTATGAACAGACAGCAGAAGAAGATGATAATATTTTCTTATTAAAAAAAGAACTCCCATAAGTCTCTATTTTGCTTAGCACTTGAAAGTTGAGCAAAAATTTACCTATTCCAGTAAATCCCAGGGGGTATGTAGCAACAGCCTTCAAAAGTGCTCGTCTTTTGTCTGTCCAGGAGAAAAAAGAATCTTATTGTAAAAAAAAAAAAAAATTGTTCCTAAAAAAGATTCCTCTTTTATTGATAATAGTATAATATGACACAATGTACTCGAGTATAAAAACATAATTTCACTACCATTTCACCAGTACTACAATAAACACTCGATATATTTAGGGATAAACATGGAAGAAAATATATCCTTAAAGTTTGCAAATCTTGAACATGGGACTCTCGTTTGTGGAATGGAAAGAGTATATAGTACTCCATTTATAATATATAAGCTTGGAACCCGTGCAAGGTACGAGTTATATTTCTTATATATATATATTCTCTTTTCTTGGTGATTAAAATTCATTTCTATTTAGGTTAGTTGGTTTTACAATTATCTACTAATTTAATGATTAATTAAATTGTAGGTTCGACTTTTAGATTATTATTATTATTATATCCATACACATACATATGATATTACAATCATCATTTTATTTATATTATTTTATTTTTTTAGTTTATTCCATCAAATGATCTCATGATAAAATTAATAGATGAATATGACAGAAACTAAGAATGTGAATATCATTAATTATAGTCCCTCCGTCTCACAAAAAGTATCATAATACTATATGTGATTTTTTGATAATCAAGAAACTCTAAATTGAAGTGCTTTTGCAATATATATATATATATATATATTTATTTATATTAATTGATTGATATAGTAGTAGTATACACGAAGATGAAAAAGTAATATAATTGAAAATAGTATGATTGATACATTATTCAAGAGAACTAATTATAATTATATTCATTGTATTTCGACATGTATTATTATTATTATGTAATTTGTATTTAAAAATTGTAAGTTGATGACCAAATTACCCTTATGATGACTAACCAAATTAATTTTTCTCCTCTTGGCTTGTTATATACTTGTATTGATTTTCTAGCAGGTATAAAAGGATGGTATATCTACTATTGGAGTTAAAAAATGAGTAGAAAATACCTGAACACTGAGGATAATATGTTGCCATGCATTAGGATGTATTATTCGTGAATAACAGATCAAGCAAGCACTTTTACATATTATGGGCACATAATCTTTTTTAGTGAAATTCCACATGTTACTGTTCACTGCTGCTTCTTATCGCGGTATGGCTTGTTTTATTGACATGCAATAGAAAAATAGGTGACTCCTCAGTTGCATTTCTCATAAAATGGTCATGATCTATCTTCTCGAGGCATATGGCAAAAGAAACTGATTTTTTTTTTTTTGGATAAAGATTAGAAAAATACTTTAGCATCTGCTGTAAATGTTGTCATGTGCTTTATATAATTGCTATAGTTTAAAACGAGTCATCTACTCAATATGTTACATCTATCATACATGGAAGACAGAACCGAGTTTGATATCCACTACTTACTTCCTAGTATCTTAATGTGATTCACATCGACTTACTTGCACAATTCTTGCTTCTAGGTTTGCGCTGCTAATCAAAGATATGTTGGAGGTCAGAGCTTACTCGGCCTAGTAGATTCAAGTAAAGCAGACGTTGGAATCAAATTCTTCAAAAATATGGACAATTCGGAGGAGAACTTTCACATGATCTTCTCGATGGATTTTATGAAGCAGTTGACGAAAGAGCTTGATAAACTCCATTTCCATGCCATTCCAAAGCTAAATTCACATGTTCAAAAGGTGGACAAAGAGTTGGTCGATGTCACACCCTCGTCTTCGAATTCATATGAGCTTCATAGTTCCATTTACAGTACTTTGAAATATTCTCCTCCAAGTAAGGTTTGTGTGCTGGAGGTTACAGAGTAAAAATCTAGATACATGTAAGATTAAAATTAGACAGTGGACACCCCATAAGAATATGCAAGTCTCTCTCCTTTTTTTTAGGTATAGATTATGGTGGTGGTGGGGGCTTGTAGCTTTGAATGCTCTTCTCTTCACATGATGATGTGAAAGTGTTTAATTCATTGATAATTATTTTCTGTGGTGCATAAACTTTTGAGTTTCATTATATATCAGTGTATTATATAATCTAACCAGGTTAAAACTGTGCCTGTTTGTGTGAGAGAGATGCTAACGTTTATGTTAATTTTCATCTTTAGGAGAAATTTTCTTTTATGTTTTCATGGTTCTTTTAAAAAAATTTAAAATATGAAAGGAATGAAAAGAGCAGGCCCACAAAAAAGAAAAAAGGAAAAATAGACATGAGTGATAAATTTAAATATGCTTCATATATAGTCTAGAAATTTTTTAATATGCTCCATAAAGTCAAAACATGATACTTATTGTGCGATAAAGTGAATATATATTTATATTATACTTCCTTTGTTTATTTAAAAAAATTAAGTATAAATTTGTAAATATTAAATATATATTTTGTTTCTATGTAATGTCATAAAATAAATAAATTGTTAGTTTAGTAGTATCGTATGATAATGGAATTATGATAATAAACATGAGATTATTGCGTTTTATGTTAGTATCACTAAAAAGTGAATTCTTTTATTAGATTTTTTTTTTGACAAATAATATCCTTTTTATGTGGAATAGAGGAATTAAAAAATTATGCAGTTCATTTTCTATTTTATAAAGCAGTTCCGGGGAGGCGTTGACGTAAGTGGTGATTTTATTTTGCACATTATTTTTTTTTTATAAATTTAATTATAATATTCTTTTTATATTAATTTTTTATCTTTCTATTTAATTCTTTAAATTTTATTAAATTTTATTTTACTTAACATAATTTATAAACGCAGATGCTAGTGAATTAATAAAGCCTAGCAAAATTTCTAGTGACAAACTGACAATAATTTATCCTATTTTTTTTGATAAACCCCATTTTGCATAGATGGGCTGGTCCGAGGTGAGACTCTAAACTTGACCCGGCCCAAAATTTGAGCTTACAAAACCCTAGTCGAGAGAGAGTGCTTATAAAAACTCGAGAGAAACCATTTTAGAACGGAGCTGCGCGGCTGTAAACCCTAGGTGTGTACGAGTTTCTCTCGCCTCTCTTTCTGCAAATATGTACATATCTGTATTCATATATATGTACATATTAATCTGATTCTTAATTGTTTAGGTGGAGAAGGTAAGTCAAGTTTGTAGAAATGGCGGTGCCTATGCTGACAAAGAAGATCGTTAAGAAGAGAGTCAAGAAGTTCAAGAGGCCATGGAGCGACCGCCTTGTTACTGTCAAGGTATATTACCCATTTATAGCTGAGATAGATCCATTTTCAGTTCTAATAGTACTTTTTCCTAGTATTTCTTTGATTTGTGAGTGAACTATGTAATGTGCTTGTGTCTTATGTGTTTTTCTGTGTTGGTACCGATGAATCTAGCTAGTTCCTGTTATTTTATGACAAAATTAAGTTTAAATATTTATTAGTATTGGGTTATTGGAGGAGAGTTTAGTTTTTATTTTGTGTTTTGATTTATGGGGATCCTGTCATTCATTTATTTTATTGAAGTGTCAAGGATATACAATTTATTCAATTGTAAGTCTTGGTTTGAAAGTTGGTTATGTACTATAAATATTTTGATGCAATTTAAGGGCGTGGTTTTATGTAATTGGAGCTTGGAAATTATTGAAAATGTAACTATTTGATTTTGATAATACTTCCCATATGGAAATTTGGCAGACTTTGCTGTAAAGAAGTCTTTTTTTTACTCTTGAACCCAAAATCAATTATTATGGCAGATATGGTATGTGGAACCACTGTTCTTTTGAAAATATTCAAAAATATCTCTTTGTATTTTTGTAGGCTTAGTTCAATGATTTTGTCCTTGCCAAATATATATTGATTTTTGTTGTACACTGATTTGTTAACCAATTTATATCTCATTGTCATTCTATCTATTTTTTTATATAGTGCTTTTGATTGATAGATTAAGCAATTCACCTCGAATAAAGAGGAATATGATGATAGTTTTGTCGCCCCAGTCTAACTTGCATCTCTTGATGCAAGATGGTGATTGACTTTTTATATCTGATTCCTTATAGGACATATTTTTTGTTATTGTTTAAAGCTTTATTTGTTTTGTTAGTTATTTTAGAAAACTAGATTTTGATATTGGGGTTTGCAAGGAGACGTGAGGATACCTATCCATCTATTCTGCATTTGTATGATGAATTTAAACATGCACTACCATCTGATCTCCATTGCACAGCTTGTCTTCCAACATTATTTGGGCTGAACTATTTTTTAAAATTTACATTTTTAAATTATATTAATTAATGTTAGTATTACTATTGTACTTAAGCTTCTGCTGGTTGTGCACATCTATGATGAAGATTGTTAATTTGTTCTGATTGATCAGTGATTATCATATACAATTTCACCATCTTTCGGCTGAGATTGCACATACCATTATATTTAGAATATGTTTTAGTCGTATTTTGTCTTTGTAACTCTTATTTGAAGAAGATTATTGCCTACGGTATCTGATGCCCATACTCTATTTGTTGCTGGGTGTCTCGTTTTCAGGGCAAAAATTAAGTAAAACAGGTCTTTGCGACACAGTAGCTTTATCTTTTATAAGCTCTCTGTTACTAAATCCCTGCTTATATTTTCACTAAAAGCATGGTTTCATTACTGATTTAATTGCTTAAATTTAGCTAATTAACGTAACTTCTATTGAACTTTGAGGCTTCAAGCTCTTCTTCTTCTTCATACTTTAAACACTAAAGCTATCCCTTCATTCAAATATAAGATTACATAATTGGTCAATGGTCAGATACCTTGGTTAGAATTAGTTGTTAAAGACATCCCTGGGCTTCAAGAATCATTGATAAAAATTATTGAAGTTCACGTGTTTTCTTTGTTGCTTTAATTAGACATGAAATTGTAGTGAATATCATTAGTATGTATTTCACCTAAGTTTTTGCTTAGTTTTTTGGGGTCTGTTTGCTTAATTGTTTCAAATTTTGTAAAATAATTTAAATATTTGTTCATGTTCCATATTCATTTCATGGTTATTTTATATAAGTACATGTGCCACATAGGCATTTAATTGACCTTCATAACATGAAATTACAGTATCCTAATTCATTCTAGTCGGAGTATTTACAAGTATCTTGTTTGTTTGTGACAGCCAAACTGGCGCAGGCCGAAGGGTATTGATTCCCGGGTCAGAAGGAAGTTTAAGGGAGTCACTCTGATGCCTAATATTGGTTATGGTTCAGACAAGAAGACTCGTCACTTTCTTCCTAATGGCTTCAAGAAGTTTGTTGTGCACAATGCCAAGGAGCTTGAAATCCTGATGATGCACAACAGGTAAATCAACATGTCCTGTCCCTATTTTCACTTCTTGCCAATACTTCTCCCATTTAATTCAGTTCCTTACCTTTCGGCGCTCGGCGTTGTTTTGCAGGAAATACTGTGCCGAGATTGCCCATAATGTATCCACCAGAAAGAGGAAAGAGATTGTGGAGAGAGCAGCTCAGCTTGATGTTGTGGTTACCAACAAGCTTGCAAGGTTGCGCAGCCAGGAGGATGAATGAGTATCTGGCCCTAGGAAGTTCTACATTACATTTAGTAGTAAACTTCATTTGCCAGTTTTTCTAATGTTTTTGAAAAGATTTTATTATTATGTTGGTGACTTTTGATAGCTGCAGCTATTTGAATACAGTTGTTGGGTTCATTTCTAGTCAACTTCTGCATGTTTTTGACAATTTTTGAGCTTGCCCATGTTATTTGTTTTTGTTCAAAGAGAGGTTTATGCCAGCCTTTTTTATTTATAATATTTATGATAATATAGGACAATATGTCTACAAAACAATTTCACCGTTACACCAAACTTCCAATCCCTTGTTATATTTTGGAACAAGTTAGAAAAATATGTACTGGAGGATCTTGATATTGATTGAGCATATTATGAAGCGGTATTAATAGTACATGAGTGAACGAAAACAACTATAAATCGACTTATTTTTGAACATTTTATTTCACTCTACTATCAATGCTGAACCCAATCCAATTGGGGGAAGGGATTTTATCAAAACTAACATCTAATCTCTCTAATCTATTGTTCATTGGTAATCTGAGAGTATTCAATTGGTCATGGTTCTTTTTTTATTTTGGTTAAAACGGAGGGAGTGTACAAGTCCGATACCCTTCTAAGTATCTCACTTTTTCACATTAAGTGATAGAATATTATATACCCCCACATTAATATTCATTGATATTTTGACAGTACCTTTTATATGATATTAATTTTAATGTTCAAATTTTAGTTTGAAAAATAAAAGGTTAAAAAAGAGTGGGGCAGAAGCTTTTGTATAAAAATCTTGTCCCAAACTCATATTTTGAATTTCATTTAATAGAAATCCCTTTGGGAGTCCAAAACCTATGTAATAGTAATACTATAATTCAAGACCAGTTAAATGGGAATGTAGTGAATGAGAAGACGAAGTCCAAAATAAAAAAGAAAAAAAAATGCTAGCACATCTTCTTCCCAAGTGGCAAAGAATATAGATTTCCCTCCTAGGAAGAACTAGTGGTGTGGAATTATAACAAAGCCTAAACAAAGAATGTACCATCAAGAAAAGATAATTTATGAGAAAAAGCCCAGTTATCTAGAGTTAGAGTTGTCAATAAATTAAATCTTGACCATGATTTGATCTGCTCCAATATAATTTATTGGATCAAAGTTTTAACTCATTTATTTACTGATTTTGTAATCACTGGATCAATATTTTAAACGGGCGATCTGATTTGATTTGGCCCATTGATCTACCCCAAAAAAAAACCCCTATATACCTATTTCCTTACTCTCAAAAAACAAACTAATGGAATACAGATGATCATATATATACACACGACCCAATATCTTTTTCTATAGGCGTCCACGAATATCATATATTAAACACCACAAAAAATTAACAATTTTTTTTATTTATAAAAACTTGATTTCCTTCCTTTTATTCAGTGTGTTCCTCCTCCCAGTTCCTCCTTTTATGCATGGATTAAATATATATGATGCACTCCTGTATTAATTTCATATGTAAATTTGTGGTGTAAAATAAAACAAAAAACTAACAGGAACAATATGAAGCAATATAATATTGAAAGCAGATTAATAAGTAGATATAAAGCAAAACAATAATATTACGAAGCAAAAAGACATAATTTTTAAGTAAAGAAACAAAAGTATGTATGAACATACAATATTACTAAAAAAATATGTATGAACACATGTATTACTTCCTCTAGTAGTACAAAGCTTTTAAGAGTATTTAAGGAAAGTAAGTAAATAATAGAAATTAAGAAGAATGATCGAAATAAAGTGATTTCCTTATTCTAGCGTCTCGTCAGTATGAGATTTATATAGATATGTTGTATTTATTTTAAATGAAATTTTTAGAGAGAAGGAAAATTTTAAGTGAATAAATTAAGCGAGAGAAAGTTCAAAAAAAGTAAGGAGAGAAATTAAAAAGTTATAATCAAGATATTAATTGAAATTCTTTCATTATTGAACATAATTTTAACATTTTAATGTAATTTTATAAATAATTTCTTTTGTTGAAATGAGTCGATTTGAATTATAATTTGTATTATTGAATCAAATGGATTATAGAACAAATCAGTGATCTATTATATGATAAATTATATTATTGATCTATTATCACACTTAGGGGAGCGTATTGAATTAGAGTATGATTTGATTTGTTCTAACCCGCTTTGTGAATCTTTCCCCCGGGCGGCCATTGACAGCCGTAGAGTTATCCATAATATAGTTGCCTTGCCTTGTATATGAAGCATCACACATCTTTACAACCCCACAAAGCCTTTTGGAACACCTAGCCTTGCAAGAAAAGAACCAAAAACATTCTAAAAACACCATTTATAAGGCAACCCCTTCACAAATCACATGTATCTCCCTCTCCCCTATCCAAAAACATTTCCTCTAATTCCTGCTATAAAACTTTCAAGATCCCTGACAATATCTTGAAAGTTCCCTAAACTTTTTTACAAAATGGCTGGTGAGCAGTTGAAATCGGTTGCAATGCTTCTTTTAGTCCTTAACTTCTGCATGTATGTCATAATTTTAGGCATTGGTGGCTGGGCAATGAATCGAGCTATCGATCATGGTTTCATCATCGGTATCTCTCTCTCTCTCTCACTATATATATATATATATATGTATGTATGAGAATGTCTTAGTCAAACTTGACTAAGACTACTCTATATAGAAAATGTGATTATGATTATCACATCCAACTTATTGTGGCAACTAGCCCAAAATGACGTAGTTCTGTTTGATGAAATGACAAAAGTGTCATTAATGAAATAAGTGAACCGACAAAACAACCTCTAGTTTTGCCACAACCATGTTAACCGTGGTTGCCACAACTATATACTTATTTGGACTGGCTTAACTAGAATACTAATAAATTCTGCATGTATATATATATGGTTTTGACAGGTCCAGGATTTGATCTTCCAGCTCATTTTTCGCCTATATACTTTCCGATGGGAAATGCTGCAACCGGATTCTTTGTAACCTTTTCTCTGATAGCTGGTGTTGTTGGTGTTGCATCAGTCATCTCTGGATTCAACCACGTTCGTTTCTGGAACCACGACAGCTTGCCATCAGCCGCTTCTGCTGCCACCATTGCTTGGGCTCTTACCTGTCTTGCCATGGGGTAACTCATCTGATCGATATACACAACTTTACATTCAATGTGCAATTTTCCCTATGATGATTGATGATGAGTACCATTTGCTTTTAATTTCTTTTCCCCTGAATTTATAGTTATAGATGATTGTTTGTGTAGGTTTGCCAGCAAAGAAATTGAGCTACACATCAGAAATGCGCGCCTGGTGAGTAGAAATAATAGTTTTCTTTCGCGATAAAGTCATTAATTCAACTTTGCTAACATAGTAAAAGAAGCTGATAAATTATATGAATTATGGACTAACAAGTTCGATTCTATTTGCAGAGAACAATGGAAGCATTCATAATTATCCTTTCTGCTACTCAACTCCTATACATAGCTGTTATTCACAGCGCTGCGTCGACAAGGAGATGAACCTGAGGGTTGAGTCAAAATGTGTTTGGTTGTGAATTGTGTTTGATTTTCCCCCCTCTTTATTTCTTCTATTTGTGGTTTAAAGATTGTTGTTTGTTTGGTATTTGTGTGATATAATTGCATTTGTATATTTTTAAAAAAAAAAAAACATAAGAAGGTGATGTACAAAAGACATGATTGCAGCAAGTATTTTGGATTGTTCATACAAAAAATCTATGGCCTTCTTATTATGCACTTTGATCAGCTTTATTATTGATAAAATGCATAATCCTACTAAATTGCATTATATTTGTCTAGTTGTTAATTCATGTAGTAAAAACACAATCTTTTTTGGGTAGATCATGTTCCCAAGTTTTCAATTAATTATAAACATATTCAAAGTATAAAGACTTAAAGAGATACAAAGGAGAGATAATTAGTGTGGTAAAACTTTAAAAGAAAAAAGAAAAAAAGAAAGAAAGATGAACATGTATTACCTTCTAGCAAAAAATTTCATGATTGGAATTTCACAATTAAAGAAGTAGATTTTCAAAACTGAAATGATATTTTTAGATATTCGAACATAGAAATGTATTTATACTCAGCTGGTTCATAAAATAAATAAATTATAGTTTTCATTAAAATTCACTACATTTTTTCAAAAGAGACCATCATTATGTCTCAAAAAAAACTCAATAATAACATTCCTACAGTCTTACCCGAAGAATTTTGTGATGTACTGATAGAATTAGGACCAACCAAAATAAATAAATAATAGATGTTCAAATATTTTATATATAGCATAATATTATTTCCCCCTTACACCCCCACCCCCCACCAAAAAAAAAAGGGGTGGGATGTGGGGCCATAGCCTTGTGCCCTTATGGCCATCCCCTAGATATAGCAGTTGAAACACTAATCTAAACGGAGTCTAACAGCACCTTTGCTTAAAATTACAATGAGAACACATCAAAGTCCCATGAATGAGAAGATTGCACATAAGAATGCATATTGCATACAAGCATCAACAGCAGCTACATCACATAATAACTTGAAGAGAATCATAAAGTGACAGCAACCAATTTAAACAAATATCTGCACAACGACTTTATCTATTCATTCTCAAAATACCATCCTTGAGAGACAGACAAAACACTTGATAAAAAGTTTGCAAGAAGAAAAAGAAAGAAAAGGGAAAAAAAGAAAGAAAAACTTTAAACTGCAAAATAAAAAAGAACACAGTATAGCAAAAATAAGGACTTCAAACTGCCTACCAGAAGAACACTACCATTACTTAGAACCTAATTAGTTCCTTGCATGGACGGGCTCTTGGCCATTATTTTTTTGGAGGAAACATGTAAAGAGAACTATTACAAAGACGCATGCTGTTTGGATCCAGTTCCTTATAGTGCATCACTCTTAGGTGCTCCAGTGAAGCTCTTCGATGCTATGTTTCTGCATCAAAGGGTAACCATGAAGAGTATCAAGCTTAATTCAGTGGCAATGCAGTCTCTAAAGGAATTACCAACATACACACTAGAAAGTGAGAAATGATTGGACAACAAAGTTAAAAGGTCTGCAGTCTTGTTTGCCTTTCTGTAGCAAAATAGCGACGTGCATGGAGCAAATAGCAGTGTTGAAATCTATTCAAACAAATGTTTGTGCATAGGCCATCAAGGAAAGTATCCAAATCAGAAGCTTAACTTTAAGATGTACATTTAGGCCTCCATAAATGTTCCAGGACGGCAAATGGTAAACAGAAATAAGGGAGGGTTTTTCATATTCTTGATTTATTTTTTATCGAACAATAAATGCTCCAGGTGGATGATCCGCATGGTTGTTGCCAACAAGGATCATTCATTGTGTAAAGTTAGTGGGCATTCTTTGTCAGAGTCAACTGAATTTCAGATTCCTCATCGAACATTGAGACCTTATCAAAAAAGTAAAGAGGGTAAACCTAGAAGATAAGTTTCCTACTATATTAATTATAAAGTTTGTTTGTCTCAGTGGAACTTGGGTTTATGCGTTATGAGTGACTTTGACAGTCTTTAAGTAGCAGAAAATGAGACCCCTTTATAGTTTTGATAAGACAAAGAACAGTCTCAAATATTGACTGAAGGATCAATGAGGTAATTATTTCAAAGGATGTTATGTATGAAAAGTCGCAAATGTAGTCAAAGAACAAGGTTTCTTGTCCATACATCATCCTCTCTTTTTTTGATAGATAAGTTCGGCAGATGTATGAAATTGTTTGCTACGAATATAAGTTTATTCATGTTTCTATGATTTTCTAATAGTCTATGGTACTTGTATTATCTATATTTGCTGGATGGATTCTAGGCTGTAGTAGAGGGACATATAGCAT
Source organism: Aralia elata (assembly GCA_034770075.1). Taxonomy (NCBI): domain Eukaryota; kingdom Viridiplantae; phylum Streptophyta; class Magnoliopsida; order Apiales; family Araliaceae; genus Aralia; species Aralia elata. The sequence continues at coordinate 72,356,894 of CM068379.1, read as the reverse complement.
ATGTCGTGACTAACTAAAATATCTAGATCCAATATAGTTCTGCCTAAGCTAATTAACAATACAATTTTTTTTTTGGATAAGTATAAAAAACAATACAAAATAATTTACTAATAAACCCTTGCAATCTCTATTATTTTTTTTGTCCTGCTGTTGCCACCATCTCAAATTTCAAGACGATTGAGCAACCATTGGAATTCCGGATTAGATGTCGATCTCCTACGCACAAAATTACTTTTAAATAATATGATTTATAAGATGCTAGCTAAAATATAGTTTCCTTCACAGAAGTCCAGGGGGTTTGTGTTCTATAAATTTGCTAAGCATGGACTATCGATTGTAGTAGAAAAGTTCATGGCTTGCAATTGAGTCAATTGTAATGCCTACAGGCACTTAGGCAGTACCTACCATCTTGTCTACTTTAACTTTACGTACTTCTATTAGACAACAGAATCCATAATTAGAAAACCTTGTTCCTTAGCTCTAACAAGAGTTCAAGCGTACGTCTATACAACAAGAACACAATCCAATTACGGTTAAAATCACAGTTAACAGCCCACATTTCCTTGCAATCTCTACCCACCCTGTTAAGCCCTAGTAAACCTAAACCCATTATCCTACCTTTTGGCCATTAATGGAGCAAATAATTACTAGAACTAGTAGTTGTCCTAAGTTTTCAAAAACCAATATTCTGACTTTATTTTATACACAATTTTTTTTTTTTTAAAAAAAAAAAAAAAACTAGTTTTGAACCATTCTGATCAATAATCCTACTGTCTTTCCTCCACACTATTAAGGATCCTAATTGACAAGCTTTGCTAACTACCCCAACCACCATAGATTCAATTTTAAACCGCACTACGTATTAATAGCACACAGAGATTTGCTTAACTTTCGATGTTGGCTCTTAAAACATAAGACTTGAGAGTAGTTAGTGAAAAAGAAAAAAAATGAGGGAAGAGCAAATTAAATGGTTAAGAAGAAAAGAAACATGAATGTTGAAGAAGCAGAACAAGTTATCTGGCATGGGATTATTACTAGTTGAACAACTGACTTTGCTATTGACGTACAAGTACAAGACATGACGTAAAGCAGCATTATGTCATTGAATTATCAATCTCTTATCAGCAGGGGATTATTAATATCAATCAAGCAGCAAAAAACACAAACTTTGTACTTTACCTATATCAACAACTCATCTTGCATATCTTAAGACAATTATGCAACATCAGTCCACAGGTCTTAAAGAACATATAACTCCACTCTTACATGAATACATAAAGAAAAAGAGGATGAGCAGTAAAGATATTTAAAGAAGAAAGCACATATGGACAGCATAGAAAGGGGACACAAATTTTAGCATAGAATTACTACAAGACAACAACTGGTCCTAGTTAATACCATTCACAGAATTGTCTACATCTTGTCAGTGCAAAACATCTTCATATCAATCAGGCGGATTAATATCGGTGTTTCACCTTCTTTTTTTTATTTATACTTTTCCCCTTTCCCTTTGTTTTATTTTCTATTTCTCTCTTTGCCCCCCCCCCTTTTTTTCTTCTTCCCATTTCCCCCCTATGTTTTTACCTTAGGTTTTTATATATATGAATGTGTGTAGGTTTCTATATGTGGGTGTGCTTTGTTTTTTTTTAAAATTTATATTCTTTCGTTTTATTCTTTTCTCATTTTTATTGGTTTTATCTTTTTTATTTTTCTCCTTGCCTTTCTTCTTGCACCTCTTAGTCTTACGAGATTCATTTTCAGCATAACCAACTAGTTTGAAATAAAAGTCGTTGTTGAGATATAACCAAGTGAATGAGATGTGAAACACGATTATAAAGCTTGAAATAGGGAACCTTTATTAGAACACATGCGAAAACAACACCTTTGGTTCAGAAGTACATAGATATGTAAAGCTACCAACCTGAAATCATCTGTCAGAGCTTGAAAACAACTCAAACATTCCACAACAACTCTTCAAGGAAGTTTTTTGCACCATTCGTGGAGCTGGAGCTACAAGAGACTGCACAATATTTCAAAAATATTTAGATAATTTACAGTTAAAAAAATGTCCAGAATTCTTTTTGTTTCTTTCCAGACATTGGTTTGGCACATATTGAAGCAACCAATTAATAAATGACACTCTTAAACAAGAACATAAAAAAGCCAATACCTGGCCATCGGAACATACAGGGTTCTCAGAATCTTTGACAAGCTCTGCACCGTTACTGGTATGGACATTAGGAGCATTGTATGACAGCACAAGTTTGTCTTCAAGTACTTCAGTAGCAGAATCCTTTGCATCCAAAAACACTGCTGCTTTTTCATCTGATGTCGAAACTGGTGAAAGTCCAGTATTGTCATCCAATGTGGGTAACTTTTTCTCCCCATTTTCTTGCAAATCCAATTCAACCACACAAGAAGCCGTAGGATTATCAATTGAAGCACTTTCAATTACTTGAACTACCTGTTCTGTCAATGTAACCTTATCCTGCTCTACTACAGAGGCAGTTTCAACACCCCCATTATCGGTCTCCCCAACCGGAATGCTATCACTTACGCGATTTACCACTTCTGATAAATAATCAACTGGCTTAACTAAATCAACAGCAGGCCCAGTTTCAACAACCCCATTATCTGTCTCCCCACCCGGAATGCTATCATTTACTTGATTTACCACTTCTGACAAAGAATCAGCAAGCTTAACTGAATCAACAGCAGGCCCAGTTTCAACAACCCCATTATCAGTTTCCCCAGTTGTAATGATATCATTTACTTGAGTCACCACTTCTAGCAAAGATTCAACAGGCTTAACTGAATCAACAGCCTGGCCAGTTTGAACTACTACTGTTTTTTCCTCAACAGCATGAGACTCGTCATCTGAACTGCTACTGCTACTGCTGCTGCTGCTGCTGCTGCTGCTGCTGCTAGAGCTCCCTGATGACCCTCCATTGTGTAATTCATTTGTGGAATTATCCTTGCTTTTGAAATCTTCTGACTTCAATTCCCATTCAATCTGAACAATGCCCTCCTCCTCTGTCCCAACTTTTAGCGTATTTTCTCCATGATTTACTCCCTCCACAGAATTCTTCTCTGGGACAAGTGACTGAACAGATGAACTATCAACTCTCTTCTCCCCATCTTCCTTCTCGCCCTCAGCAAATGGATGCTGGGTGTTACGGTGGTCCTGAGATGCAGGAGAGCTAACCTCCCCACCATCACTCTCTTTCTCATCATAGTGTTTCACATCATCATCCCCTACCATAGTTTGATCCATTTCCAAGAATTCAATACAAGATCCAGTGAAACAAAACAAATTAACAAATACTCAACCAATTATCAAGCCAAATAATTCAGAAAAAAAGAAGATAATAATTGAGTTAGAGTGGATTGATTTATAAGCTTATGAAAAACACATCAAACATCAGCCAAGTACCAGAAACACAAACCACATACCCAGAACCCATTAAACTAGTTCACATATATACACACTCAAAATCAAGCAAAATAAGAGACACTATCACAAACCCACAAATAATTTTTTCCCATGCGTCAAAAATGAAACTTGTACAACTAATTGAGATAGAGATCAATTAAAGTAATTTAACTCAAATCAAAGCCAAACAAGAACCATCTAGACATACCCACCAATTCAATTATAGAGACAGATCAAAATTAAAGATTAAAAAAAGATAAGAGCGTGACTGAATGACAGATGGGTACGTGTAAATTGGTCCCAATAAAAGTAAAGAAGGTATATAAAGTAAGCACCATGGGTGTTCACTGAAGAGTTGGGGTAGTTGTTGTTGGTCTGCTGAACCTTTTTCTTCTTGGCAGCTTTTCTTTTCTTAGAGCCTGAAGGCATTATTGGTTATGGTAGATAGCAGGGAGGAGAGAGAAAAAGGGAAGAAATGGGGTAGATGGATCGTGGGTTGTCTGTCCTGTCCTACTATTATTGTCACTCTGTATCGAGGTGGGGGTGCGGCAGGTGAGCAAAGTTCAAAATATTACTACTGCTGTATTGTAGTACTGTACTATTCTAGTGGTGGAAAAAGAGTAAAGACGGGCAGCAGATTCGTGTGAGGAGACTCCGGAGTCTTTAGGTAATCCAATCGTAGGTTATCTTTTGGGGGAATGAGGATCTTTTCTCTTTCTTTAGTTTTTATTTTTTTGATTTTGTTTTCTAGTTTATTTTCAACAATTGAGAGAATTTTGTAATTTGACATAATGTTATAATTTGACATCTTTGGATTATATATTGAATAATGTTACAGACACAAACTATTCTATAAATATTTTACAAACTGCTGATGTGCCCATATGCCAGAACTTTATATGACGTGGTATTTTAATTTTTAAAAATGTCATATAAAAGTATGTCATATCAGCAGTTTGTAAAATATTTGTAGAATAGTTTATATCCGTAGCATTACTCTTATATATTTTAGTGTCACTATGATATTATGAGTCTGTTTGGCATAATAGTGCGGTGTAAATTAAAGTTAATTAACTTTAAAAAGATTTTTTAATGTTCGATTACTATTTTATAACTTTTTTAGCAATGCTTTTTAGCAATGCTTTAAAAACTGGACCAGATTGATAGATTGAATCTGTTGGACTGGAACGGTAATTATTGAATTACAAAGTATCAATTGCTTGGAATTCAAATTTAATTTTCTTTCATATTTTGTCATTTGTTTGATTCGTATTTTAGTGAGGAATGCTGGTGGAATCAAATTGTATTACTTTCTTTTTTATGTTATGTCACAATTTTACAAGAATATAAGAAAAACTCATGATATAAGGTCATAAACATATTAAACGTAGTATGTTTGTTCTTAAGTAAAAAAATTACTCACTTCATCACAATTTAAAGGCTCACTTTTCTTTAGCTTTCACTGTCCCAAAATTTTTCATCTTAAATATAAATATAAATATGTTCTCAAAAAATATATATATAAATATAATTAAGCTTTATGATAGAGAGAGCACATAGATTTATAGTCTCACATATTTATTTTTAGAGAACTTTTCCAACAAAGTTCATTAGTTGTAGAAATGCACTAAGAGGATACCTTTTTTTATTATTTTTATTTTTTATGGATGGAGCATAGTTGGTGGTTGGATTCTTTGGGAACTTTCATGAAGTAAAAAGAATTTGAGATGAGATATGGAATTATGGTGGAAACACAACTCAAGTGAGTGGTGTGGAAATTTCCAGCCACCCCCCCCACCCCACCCCCACCCCCCACACCCCACACCTCTCCCCAAATAAACCTTTTGGAGCCAACTAATTACCAACCATGTTCTTTAGACTTTATTTATACCCATTTTTTAATCAAACATTAATGAGTGAGAAATTTCATGCAGTAATTATTATGGCTCTTATACGTGGATTCAGGGTATTAAGTGTGATTGTACAAGTCGACGTAATTTGAAGTCGGCAGAATATGATTGGATATTTTGTTTGGTATATGCCTATGATAAGTTTGTGGGAAATTGAGTGAAAAAGTTATATATATAATTAATATTTAAGAAAATAAATTATTTAGTCATATTTTATTTAATTTTAAAATCTTTTCATATATATTTTTACTATCATAATTATCTACTTACCGCTATGTATATCTTATTCTCTCATACATTTCTTAATTTAGTTAGTCTTCTTTAAAATTTCTATGGTTGATGACAATAATATTTAATTATATAATAATTGTTTATCATTAAATTATATAAATATAACTGTTTAAGTTTAATTAAGATTTAATTATTATATACCTAGATGAATATATGAATAATTAAATCATTAATTTAAATATGACATTTATATTATATAAATAGATGAACTATTATTGTAAATATTTAAATAATTTTTTCATCAATAATTAGTTAAATAATATATTTTAGAAAGAAATAATAATTTTTTTATAAAAATTATTGTGCACAATATTACCCTATTATTGTAATTAATATATTAGGTAGTACAGTATAATATAAAAAAATATAAATAATATAATAATTTTATGACAAAATTCGTGCTTTGCATGAGATGATGAATTAGTATAAAATAATAACGAAGAACGGGTTAATAAATCAAAACTAATTAAAGTTCAATTACCTCTTCAAGCAAATTGTTCAAAACTCAAAATGACAAGGAAAAAGAAACCCCATTTCAAAATTTAATATGTCAAACAAAAAGGTAAAATAGTTAGATGATCCTTGGAATAAGTTGGAGGAGTATTCATTCCTTGTGCATTATGAATATAGAATAGAATGTTAAAACTACTAATTAATGGACACCTTATCTTTCATAAGAAAGTTCATGTTATAACACCATAAATTTTGGTACTTTTTTTTTTATCCCCTTTTTGTGGAAAGAATGCTCTTATAAATTTAACCTTATCCCAAACAAGCAAAAAGGTACCACATCAAATATAATTTTACAAATACATTAAGTCCCACCATCATTTTTGGCTACTCAGGGGATATATAAATTATGGGCTTAAAGTTTTCCCATACCAAGTAGGAGTATCTTTCCAAAGCATTTTATAACTCGATTTTATCAATCAAAAAAGTAACACAAGTGTATAATAGTAGTTGAGTAGAAAAGGAATATAAAAGAGTTAAATTAATAAAACAAAACATCAACAAAGCATATTGACAAGGCAAAACCTTACATTTGCGTACGCCAATTTATGCATACGCTCAAGTCATATCAAAAGAAAAGCCTCAATCCAATTTTAGCTTCCCCAAACTCACTCCCCTTTTTTTCATGTAATTAAAGTTTTACTTTTTGAAAGTACAATATAATCTCGTAATTAAATATATTAATTATTATTATAATATAAAAACTCACATAAAAGAGAAAATACACTTCACGTAAGGAAAAAAATAAACTTGACCTAAAGGTCACAATATCTTAGTCTTAACCACTAGATTAAGACTTCATCGGTAATTTTAGCTTTTCTAATGCATAACAGAAAAGAAATTTGAGCAAATTCTTTATTTTTTCTTCTTCTAAATATGAGAGAAACAATGGAAAAGTTTAGTTAACAATTATTATTTAGACGCAATAAAATCAAAAACCTTCCAAAATACTTGAAAGAATGAATGTTTGCTAGCAAAAACCTTCCAAATACCTTTAAAAATTGTTAATGTGGATTCAAAACTTTTAATTTAAAGGAAAAGGAAGTGAGGGTGAACTAGTGAACCAAATCAATTGGACTGGAGCCCAGTGACAAAAAACAAAGATCACTTAAGACCTAAGCCCAATAAATTATAAACTTAAGTTTGATGGGCTTAGTTTGAGCCATGAGGGCCCGTGCAACCTGCACGAATTTGACCCAAAATCTCACTAAAGCCGGGTCAAGAAACAGCAGCTTAGACTAGACAACTTTTACGCTTCATGACTTCAATCTATCAGAACAGAGTACAATAGATAGCTCTTGTTTCTCTCTGTCAATAGTTGTCGGATCTGACAACTTGGGATTGATCAAAACTCTAAGCAGAAGCAAAAATCTTGAATTGTGGTTGGAATCGAAGCTTAATAGCATTAATGGACGCTCTAAGGAAGCAAGCCAGCAAGCTCAGAGAGCAAGTCGCCAAACAGCAACAGGTAGATCAATATCACCCATTTTAATTTAGCTAATTTGCTTGGTTTCTGAGCAAATTGTAGAAAAAGAAAGTAAATTGAAGGTTGATTTTGGAATCTTTTATCATTGGATGAATTGGGTTTGTCAGTAATGGAAGCTAGAGTAACATCAAACTTCAGATTCAAGTTTTTTGAATTAGTAATAGTTTTCTTGGCAACAAAAAACAGAGAATAGAAACAAGTCAAATTGATTTACATCATCCTATGTTTAATTTGGTTATTTTATTTATTTGATTTTAATCCCTTCAGTTTTAGTGTGGACGATTATCTGATTAATGATAATTGAGTTTTGGTTCAAGGTAAATTGCTTAAAGCTGTAAGAATTTGTAGTTTGAAAATTTAGTATGATGTATTTTGGGGATATCCAGGTTTATTTGGAGTATAAGAAATAATGTTATGCAATTTTTATCTGTAGCTATTCATTTAACTTTTCAATTCTCACTCCTTAAGTTCCACAAAGAGAATCCATCTGCAAAACTTACAAATTTTATATTTTGTTCCATAGGTACGTACCCCCAACTTTATAAAGTGTTTAATTTACTAGTGATGGCATGATATTAAATTTGTGATAGAAAACTTGAAGACGTTGGGTCATCTAATATTAAATGAGACTCTTTTTCGGTTAATTTTTTTTTTGGGCAAATGAGACTCTTTTTGTGGAACAGAGGTATTATTTTGTTAGTTGATTTTTTAGCTTAGCTAATCCTGCATTACTATGAGCTGTGTATATAGTGACTGTTACTTATGTGCATTATTGGATAAAAATTCGACCTTGATTCAAAGTTTGCAAGGTACTTAAAAGGAACTTGAATCCATGTAGTTAATAGAGCATAAGTGTTTACAAGCGTTATGCTTGTATTCATTATCTGTCAACTGGTCTAACGAAAATCAATATGTGCTGGAGGGGACATCCTGGGTAACAACGGTGGGGAGGGACAATACTAGGTATGGATTATATGAGTAGTCAAATGCAGGGAAACAAGTAATATATTAGCAGGTGTCATAATGTTTACAATAAATCCTTAACGAATATAAAAAAAATTCAATAAATGTTATTGAATAGGACCAATTTAAAGCTATTAAGTGATTTTCTGAATAAATAATTTTGCTTTGCTATTCTAGTCCTTATTATCTTTCAGTAAGTGATGTTGATATTTGGATTCAGGCTGTAATAAAGCAATTTAGCGCTAGTGGTTATGAAAGCTCAGACATCATGGTTATTGATGAGGTTGAGATGCACAGACATCAGCAGTTGGAGAAACTGTACAGGTCTACTCGTTCAGGAAAGGTAAAGATGGGAGAACTGTTGAATACACGCGCACACACACATCTGAAATGTGGCCCATATTTTGGTTGCTGATAAGTTGCTAACAGGGTGTATAACATCACCAACTATTGATTGGGTTTCTCTTTCCATTTATGAACTTCTTCTAGTGCTTTTTTAATGAACCTAATGCATTCTGTTCTTATTGCTCCAGGATTTTCAGAAGGATATTGTCAAAGCAGCAGAAGCATTTACAGCCGTAGGTTATAAACATATAGAAGCAGGTGAAAAGTGAACTGATAGTGTCTGCAATAATTTCATACTAAGATATAGATTATGGAACTCGATGAACTAAATTATATTATTCTTTATAAACACATTTGTTTTTAAAATGCTATTGCTCTCGGTAATAGACATTTTTTGTATTTGGGATTGAATTTATGCTAATATTGCGCTCGCCAGGAACCAAGTTGTCCGAGGATTGTTGCAGATATGGTTCTGAGAACATCAATGATGAGATTCTATCCAAGGCCGCATCTATATATGGTGATGCTCGCAGACATGTGGAAAAGGAACAAGAAGACTTCAATAGGCTGTTATTCTCACAGGTTGGGTTGTCTTTATTATACCTACTATTTCCCCTAAATGTATCTATTGAATCATTCTTTTTCAGCATGTAGTGAATTCTTGTTGCTTTATCTGGGTTGAGAACCTTAATAATATTTTAAATGTTAATTATCAACTTATTCTGGGTATAACAGTGTATATCTCAGTAATACTTTAGGAATCTATCAGAGAAACATGGCAGCTGTACATTATATGTTGGGCTGCAGATTCTGCTGTAATCTCTAACTATTTTGTACAGTCTTCAGAAAGCAGAACAGAAGTTAGAGGGTCCTTGTTAGGTTTTATTGAAATAAAGGATGGAAGATGGATGCAGGGTCATCATTATTTTCAAGACAAATTCAATTTTCAGTCTTCTAGCTTGGGTCAGAAGGGCAGGTAATAACAAAGTTAGAATACATAAGGCCAAATCCTTTATATTATAATTTTGCAGAACGGGTTCTATCTAAAAAATGAAAAATATTGGCAGAAAGGGTTGCCAACCATAATTGAGGCTATAGAATAAAAATAATCAGGAACCAAGGATAAAGTTATAGAGATAAATACAACATATTTCTTCTATGAACATGCAACTAAAAAAGTACAAAAAAAGCTTGCTTACATTTGTCTAATAGGTTAAGATTCCTTTACTTGAATGCGATTTTCCTATGTTATTACTTTTACGCCTTTCTCTTAAGAAGAAAACATTTAGAAGTTCAATCGGGGCTAGTCTGTTGAAAATGCAGGAATAAGTGAGATACAAATACGGGTCACAGGACATGTCACACAGGATAAGGTACGGGATTTGGGTCTGGGTATCTGTCTATGCTTCAAACTCGTTCTTCACCAAGTATGACGACAAGTGGATTGACAGATATTCATACTTTGAAAAGTAGCCACTAATGTTGATGACACAAAGTTTGATAAACATAACATTCAAAATGGGCTCTTTAATTAATTGTAAAAGAATTACTGTGTGTATATATCTATACTACTTTTTCTTACTCTTCCATATTTATATCTAATTATCTGTACTAATCATATTATCGTACTTATTAAACTAATTCCCAAGTTTGGTGCGCCTGCTAGTTTTGATGTAGCAATCCTATTAATCAGAAATTTTGGAACAAAGAATATATATGCTTGAGAAAAAAATAATATGACCACCCAGTCACCCACTCAAATGAAATAACTGCCTCAATTTAAAAAGTCACTCTCTACTTTGCAGTCAACACACATGCATTGGAAGTTTTGTTTCCGCAAGTGTTTTTATATTTCCACAAGGCCCATCTTGGCTCTCACATGAAAGTGGGGTGGGTCCCACCACCCTGCGAGTGGGGGATCTGTGGATGTAAATATCCCCAATACTAATCGAAACTTAGCACTTAGCCTTGCAGAGAAAAATTAAATCAAATAAATTGGCATGCTATAGTGAGTGTCTGCAACTAGCTTTTGGCATATTATTGTATCTGTACCAAAGTTTTGGCCTGGCATGGGCTGTTCATGCATTTAGAAATGTCAGTATAAGACAGGTGACAAGTATTTGGCCTTTCATTGATATGGATTTAATACCAAAATAGAAAAGCATCTATTCATAGGTTGACCTATCATATTTAACACTCTTTTATCTTTTTCGTAATTATTTTTTAGATCTTAGAACCCTTGAGAGCAATGATAACTGGGGCTCCTTTGGAAGATGCTCGCCATCTTGCACAGCGATATAGTCGAATGCGACAAGAAGCAGAGACACAGGTAATCAGACAGCTGGATTCCCTTTATATCATAATTTTAAGTGGTTGAATCCCTAATCTCAGAACTTGATGAGGAGTCTTGTATCTCATGTTTCTGTGTGACCTTTAAGCAAACAGGCGGCGGAGGTCGCCAGAAGACAAGCACGAGTGAGGGAAGCTCCTATAGCAGAAAATGTGACAAAACTGCATGCTGCAGAAGCTAGAATGCAGGAACTCAAAGCAAACATGGCAGTACTCGGTAAAGAAGCAGCAGCTGCATTGGCTGCTGTGGAATCACAGCAGCAAAGGCTGACATTCCAGAGGCTTGTTGCAATGGTAAGTCTTCAATTGATGGTACTGGACTAATGTTTCGTGCTTACAGTAATATGTGTGTTCTTTTGTTCTTAACGTTACTCCTTTGAAGATTGAAGGTGAACTGACTTATCACGAGAGGGTAGCTGCTATTCTTCGTGAAATTGAAGCCGAGGTGTGTGACTGACTTGTTGTTTTCTTAAAAAGAGATGTGTGTACATTCTAGTGATTCTTCTTAACGCAATTATTTAAAAACTGGTGTCAGATTGTATCAGAGAAACAGCGGAAAGAGTCTGCTCCCCCATTAATTGCACCCAATCTTTTCTCGGGAAAAACCAAGTACTTTTTGGCTGAGGTATCTTCTAATGTCACATATTTCTGACCATTGCACTTTAAAAAAAGCATAAATAGATCATTAGAGGATATGCTTGTAATTAGATTCAGTAAATATTTCATTCTACTTGGTTTCCCTTCCCAAAATCCTAAACATAGCACTAATAAAAAAGTCTTAAAAAAGACTGTCTACACAATTTTTTGCATGTAATTTTAATGCAATGTTGGCTTTCAGCTGTTGTAATTAAATCTTAAAATGCGAACAACTATTTATGGAAAATGAAACGAGCTTTTAGATGGTCGAATGTGAAGAGTTTTGCTGACAATGGGTACTCATATTATCTATAATATTCACATTTTTGTATGACTTAATGGAAAGACTTTACAAAATTCATTCTAGTGATTCTTCTTTGCCATTATTCTTAAACTACTTTCCTTACATACTACAATACTTGTACTGATTGGAGCATGAATCTTGCAGGCAACACATGCCTTTGATGCTACATCAGAGAAGGAATTGAGTTTATCTGTGGGGGACTATATTGTTGTGCGAAAGGTATTCAGTTTTCCTTCAAAACAAACCTCTTACTTTATTATTGTTATTTTCATTTTTTTTGGATATGTTATCTTGCTGCTGCTAGGAAAGAAAAATAGAAAAATACGTCTTTCTACAGGGTACATATTGTTTCGTAATACTGAACTGGTTGGTTGGAAAGGGATTCAACTTAGAAATATGTTTTCCGTAATGATTTTCTTTGGCTTTGATTTCTCATGTCACATCTCTTCAAGTGACTAATGTTAACTCCGTAAAATACAATCAACCGAAAGTCGAAGTTTTTGTAATCATGCGGAACAACTGTACATGGGATTATGCACTACTGTGATAAGCATAGCTGCAGAACATCTAAGCTGCAGAAGTTTAATAAAACCAACTCCCAGTTCTTTCCATCTGATCCAAATATGACTTCTTTATAAAAAGAATTTGGAATGTATTTGTCATGGAATTGAGTTGCTTCCTCAATGTGTTTGCTCAGGTTAGCCCGTCGGGATGGTCAGAAGGAGAATGCAGAGGTCGAGCCGGCTGGTTTCCATCAGCATACGTGGAGAAACGAGAGAGGCTTCCTACCAGCAATGGTTCTACTGAAGTTTACTAAGTTCATTACATTGTTTTGCATGTAGTTCACATATTATTTTCAGTTGCCATTTTCTGTTTTGTATAAAACTCCAGCTGAGTAGAGAATAACTATATTTATGTTTCATTGTGCACATATTCTTTCATTTTTCGAAGAATTATAATCAACCCCTGTTACAATGTATTTGTTGCATAAATGGTAAAAAAGTAATGGGGAAATGTGGTGTATTTTAGTACCTTGTGGTACAATGGTTATGATTTATGTGCTAATACATAATTTTGGTCCGTAATTGAATTTTTTTGTAGCATGTAATGGTAATGTACTACTATAATGATATATAATGTGCTAGTACATAATGATCACCCAAAATTACATGCCTCGATTAAAGTTTACAAAGTTAATAAAAAAATTTAAAATAAAAAATAGAAAACTAAAAATGATGGGTGAGAGATCTGTTGCATTCTCTTGGCACCAAGGCTAGCTGTCATATGTTAAAATGTGACACTAGTATATTTGGTCATTACGTTGATGTAACACATTATTTGGTTCATTCAGTTACAATATTGTAATTAAAATTACGTTTGTAATCAGATTATACGTCTCAAAAAATTTTCAAATGACGTGTTATATATCATTACATTAATTAAATATCTCTTTTAATTGGTTATGTTAGGAGGCATCATTAAAATCTATATAACAAAGTACAAGGGATTTTGAAAACAAAAATTTTTTTCCCCTCACTCAACTTCTCATCAGGACCGTCAAAAAAATGGGATAAATCCCACCGTTCTTTTTATATCCTCGCTTTCTTCTTTATATCTACTCTCCCATTCCATTTCATCTTCTCTCAAGAACTTCTGATCACAAGCCCTAAGCCCTAAGGTATTTTTTCCTCTTCCTTCCCCATTGGCCGAGCCAGTCATCTTCTTCCCCACTGCTCCGTCCGACCAAACCTAGCCCTAAATTAAAAGTCCCTAAAACCCTTATATGCCGAGTAAGAGAGGGGGAAGTCTGCTGAAGAAGAGATACAAAGAATAGGAGCTTGGGTCGGAGGAGAAAAAGGAGACGCTCGGCCTCGGTTCTCTTCATTCTTCCTCCTCACTGTCGAGCCCAGTCTTCTTCTCCCCTCACCGTCCGGCACATCTCTCCTCCTCCCTGTCACCAAATATAACCCCAACCCTTCCTTCTCTACCGGCCGAAACCCCTTTCCCTCTGCCTTATTCGGTTGGACTAAGCTTTGGAAAATCTAGGGCTAAATCAAGCATCTTAGGCACGTGTAGTGCCGTAGGCACGGGTGATAGCTAGTATGTAATATTATATCATATGACATAAATTTGAGATATTTGTTCAAAACAAAAAATAAAAATATAAAAAAATTGAGATATTTAACATTATACAGAAGTTCCTCGAGTGTTTAGAATTAGAACAACATCGATTTTTGAATTTTATTTATGAAATTTGTTATCTTCTTAAACTTTAATTGAGACAGAGTAATTTGTTAATTTTAGAGATTAATTAAATAAATTAATCTTAACAAGAAGATATATCGAAAATCAAATAGAATATCAGAAAAAACTTATATTACAACAATAACATATCGACTTTTATTATTATATCATTATATCTATTTGAAACAAAAATTAACATATTTGTGTCGTAGTATATATAAAGGGACTCATTGAATATCTACCTTACTCAATCCTAATACGAGTTCAATCTTGAAAGATAAGTAACTAGAATTGACATGTGAAATTAATAACAAGTTCTCTCACATTTAGAATTCTATTTACTATTCAGATAAGGACGAAACGTGGGTAATCAACAAGTAGAAGGGGAGAAGGAAAAGGTGAATAAAAAAGGGGGGAAATATCAACGCAAATTCACACCTAGATTAAATATTTTTAAAAAATGAAAAACCCTTAATTTACCCGTAGAAGATCATTATAGCTCGATCATCCTACCGCAGAAGATTTGTCTATATATATTCTTCTACAAAATCATCCTACCGTTTCTCTTATATATATATATATATATATCATCATTATTCTGATTATATATATATATATACACAGCACATTTATAAAATAGTTGTATTAGCTAGTTGTTATAACTTAGTAGTACGATGGAAGGAGGAGTAGTAGATGAAGAAGGAAAGAAGAAAAAAGAAGAGAGAGTATCATTCTTTAAACTATTTGTTTTTGCAGATAGATTAGATTTGTTTTTAATGATTGTTGGGACAATTGGGGCCATCGGAAACGGCTTAACGCAGCCGCTTATGACGGTGGTTTTCGGCCAACTAATCAACGCTTTCGGCAAATCTACGAGTGATCACAATGTTACTCATGAAGTTTCAAAGGTTCTTAAATTTCTTCGTTACATTTTTTTTTAATTTCTTCAGCATCATTGATTAATTGTTTGTGATGCATGGATATTTGTTTTATTTATATATATATATATATATATATATATATATTAGTTTTACGTGATGCATATAATTTGATTAATTATCTATGGCATTGTTGCAACAAGAAAGATTAAGAAAGATTCAAGAATAGTAGGTTGAGTTTCTCAACCCTTTGCCTTAGGATTAGTCCGTTTTTATTTCTCAGATTGGGATAGGGACACCTGACTCGTAATAGTTCGAAAAAAGTACGTTGATGGGGGCTAGGATCAACACTTTCAAATAAAATCTATAACGAGGTCTCAAATAATGAGTAATTTCTACCGGATTATCCTTTTTTTTAGAGTTATTAGGATTCTTATTAGTTAGAACTTCCTGTAATTTGATATCTTTATTTCCATCTCACCAAATCCTATTGGTTAGAGGGTGTGTTTTTAAAATTTGGACGTAGAAAGAAAATTTGATATTCAGATTTAAAGAATAAATCAGTTCTTTTATTAAAAAACATTCTTTATGGATCTATAAATAAGGAGTCATATTTGATCCTCAAATCATGGCGGATTTTCAGTGCACTTTTTGCAAAAAAATCTAACCAAATCAATTAACACAAATTAATACATTCCCATTAAACAGATTTACTAACCAAATAAATTAACACAAATTAATACATTCCCATCAAATAAATTTATTAACTAGTGTGTCTTATTTTTTGATTTGAGTTTCATTTTGTTCTGAAGTTGGCGTGCGGTGTCACTCTGTCAGAGTTTCAGAATAATTCTTTAGCATCATATTTAATAAAACGAAAGGCAAAAACAAAAGGTAATTAGTGTCATGGAATACATACTGAGGGTGATCAATGATTGACAAAAAGGGAAAAAAAGTGGAAAATATAAGATTTATAATTAATTCTATAGGTGCTTTGGTCTCTGTTTTACAAAAAAAAAGTCCTATTTACATATATTTTTTGTTCCATTAAAAAAGTTTTTTTTTAGTGATAAAATATAAAATGACACAATATTCTCAAGTTTATTACCACAATTTGTCACTATTACTAAATTAGCAACTCATAAACGTGGAATAAAATACAAATATTATATATATAT
This sequence comes from Aralia elata, assembly GCA_034770075.1. NCBI lineage: Eukaryota > Viridiplantae > Streptophyta > Magnoliopsida > Apiales > Araliaceae > Aralia > Aralia elata. Next base: position 72,340,367 of record CM068379.1, on the reverse strand, counting down.
ATATAAGTATTTTAAATGTGATTCTTTTGTGGAACGGAAAGAGTATTTGTTACTTTAAAAGTTATAAATTTTCTTTTCCACTTCAGATTATGAAGAGTCTATTCTGTGTACAATGAGAAGTTCCATTTTAATGGCTGATTAATTAACTTAATATAAGATGACTAAACAATCTACTAATAGCTAAACTGAAAAAATTAAAAAACTTAAAGATTTGCTGTTCACTGTAAATAATTTTTCCCCATTGAGTGGTTTCATTAATTGATTTCACATCATATATATATATATATATATATATATATATTCTCACTCATTGTCATATATAATTTTCAGGTATGCCTCAAGTATGTCTACTTGGCTATTGGGGCGGGCATAGCTTCCCTTCTGCGTAAGTACAAATCACCTGTTTTCCTTTTAGGAACTACAATGCAAAATTGTACTGATAAATTTTAACCAACTAAATTTAGCTAATGTAAAAATAAAAAAAATTATAAAATTTTTGGCAATAATCCTACTTTAATTTCTTAGTTTCTTTGTGTTTAAAAAGGAGAGTGGCACTCGTTCATTTTTTTAGGAGGGAGGAGTACGTATATATCAAAATATTGCTTGTACGGAACTCTTTTCTACCTTTTAAGATGGAATATATAATCGAACCCCTTAACCTTTGGTGAAAAGTTTATGTAAAAACCAACTAAGTTTAGCGAAATCAAAAAGATTATATCGAATTTGTCAATAATCTTACTTTCTTTGTGTTTACAAAGGAAATGGTACTCATTCTTTAGATGGATTAGAGATTATGTTTCATCATATTGCTTGTGAAAAGTTCTCTAGTTTCAGTGATGGAATATACAGTCAAACCCTTTAACGCTTAGCCAAAATTGTTTAAACCAACTAAATTTGTCTATTACATAAATAAAAAGGATTCATATTAAATTTGGCAATAATTGCATAAAATTTATTATTGTCTGTTGCTGGTCACTGGCTCACATATAGACATAACAATTATTAAATCCATGCTTATATTTAATGTGTCTATATTACTTAGAAAATGAACTTTGTGCATGTAGCTAGCTTTGATTTATATTTATCTAATTGTGGGATCTAACTGAAGAAAATGAAACAAATGACTTTAGTTTGCACAAGCTTCAAGTTCTTTCTGAAATTTAGTAAGCTGAATTTATATATGTTATCCATAATCGCAGAGGTTTCATGTTGGATGGTATCCGGGGAAAGGCAGGCCGCACGTATACGAGGACTCTACTTGAAAACAATACTGAGACAAGACATTGTATTCTTTGATACTGAAACAACAACAGGAGAGGTCATAGGAAGAATGTCTGGTGACACCATTCTTATACAAGATGCCATGGGTGAAAAGGTGAATGAAGTACTATTTATACGTAGTACAAATATCATTTGGAACATGAATATATACTCTCCGTTCTAAAAATTAGAGATACATTTTTAAAATGACAATTTTTAACATACCCCTTATGCTAAAAGTGTAGAAGTGTTGGCATGATTGTATTCAATCTGTTTAGAAAAATTAACATGTTAGGAACTTCATATTATATATCTCTAATTTTCGAACAAAAATAAATTAATAAATTGTTTCTCTGATTTTGAAAGAAAGGGAGAGTAGTTAAATGATTGGTATCCTAATTAATTAATTAAATCAATTTTGGCTATGTATTTATATGATAGGTTGGGAAATTTATTCAACAAATATCAACATTTATCGGAGGCTTTGTAATAGCCTTTGTAAGAGGATGGCTCCTCGCCCTAGTCCTGACCTCTTGCATTCCTGCACTTGTCATTGCTGGAGGATTCATGTCACTAGTCATGGCCAAAATGTCGAGTCGTGGACAGGTTGCTTATGCACAAGCTGGAAATGTAGTTGAACAAACCATTGGAGCCATTAGAACGGTACATCCAATATCCAGTCACTTTATCCATGTTTTTAAGTTACTAAATTAATAAATTCTCATTCCAGCGCAAATGTACAATGGAATATATGTATGCTACAATCTTGTATTGTATCATTTGCGTTGGAAGTTCTAGCTCTGGAAATATCAGTTCCAAAATAGTATCTGATTTGAGTTATTAACTTTTTTTTTTTAATTTTTAATTTGTGCCTGATTATCTCAATTAGGTTGCATCCTTCACCGGGGAGAAAAATGCTATAGATAAATACAACAGGAAGCTCCTAATTGCCTATGCCACTGCAAAGCATAATGGGATTGCCATAGGATTAGGATTCGGTTCAATACTACTAATCATCTTCTCCAGTTATGGACTAGCCGTTTGGTATGGATCCAAACTGATCATAGATAAAGGTGCCTATGATGGTGGAAAAGTCATCAATGTTATTATGGCGATCATGACTGGTGGCATGTAAGTAGATACATTTACTGAAATGATATTTCCAATACAATGTAAAACATTCAATACACATGGTACAACTGTATATTGCATGCATTACGCTGGATTGATAGTTTTAGCGGTGAAAATATCATTTTTTTTCCATTGAAATAAAAATTGCTTCATTTAGTTGCGATTAAAACTTAATTCTTTATTTTTATTTTGATGTTTTATGGATTAGCTCGTTAGGCCAGACGACTCCATCTTTGAATGCATTTTCAGCAGGGCAGGCTGCTGCTTACAAAATGCTTGAGACAATCAAACGTAAGCCGAAAATTGATACAAATGATACTAGTGGGGCTATATTGGATGAAATGAAGGGCGATATTGAGCTCAAAGATGTCTACTTCAGCTATCCTGCAAGGCCAGATGTGCAGATATTTTCAGGTTTTTCACTAATCATTCCAAGCGGTGTAACTGCAGCGTTGGTTGGGCAAAGTGGAAGTGGGAAGTCAACAGTGATTAGTCTGCTGGAAAGATTTTATGATCCTGATGGTGGTCAAGTACTAATAGATGGTGTTAATTTGAAGACATTGCAGCTTAAATGGATAAGGGACAAAATGGGGCTTGTGAGTCAAGAACCAATCTTGTTTGGAACTAGTATAAAAGAAAATATAGCATATGGGAAAGAAAATGCTACTGATGAGGAGATCAGAACAGCTATTGAGCTTGCTAATGCTGCAAAATTCATTGACAAGTTACCTGAGGTATATATGCCCCTATCAATATTTAAGTACACAGAAATTTTACTTTTGTCTTTAAATTCATAGTCTCTTTTTTATAAAAAGTAAAGTGTATATTAATTCAGGGGTTTCTTTGTAATGTTATTAGGGGCTTGATACAATGGTAGGTGAGCATGGAACTCAAATGTCTGGTGGACAAAAGCAAAGAATTGCCATTGCTAGGGCTATTTTGAAAAACCCTAGAATTCTTCTTCTTGATGAAGCTACGAGTGCACTGGATGCCGAATCAGAACGCGTAGTGCAAAATGCACTTGAAAAGATTATGACAAACCGGACAACCGTTGTTGTTGCGCATCGCTTGACAACCATTAGAAATGCAGACATTATAGCTGTTGTGCATGCCGGGAAACTTGTTGAACAAGGTAACACCATTATCCTCATACTTTTGATAATACTCCAGTTTCACAAAAAGTGCATCATTTATCAAATTTTTTTGTTCAGCTTGTCTTTTTTTTTTTTTCTTTTTTTTTTGTAGTATGAAATGACACAATATTATCTACGTACTATCACAATCCTATTATATGTCATCACTATTAAACTAAAAGAAATATTCAATAAATATAGAGGGTAATCATGTAACAGAAATATGTCCTTAAAATCTGTAAATTTTGCGAGTCTGAGTTTTTTGTGCGGAAAGAAGGATTAAAAGATTTGTTTACAATTCTCTAATTAACAAAACTATTTATATTAACTTTAAAAAAATTGGTTTTTGAATTAGGAACTCATGAGGAACTGATCAGAGATCCAGAAGGGGCATACGCTCAACTCGTCCAAATGCAAGGTGGGAATAACAATCAAACTGATCAAGAAACAACAAATGCAGACATGGAAAACGAAGATATGATCAGTTTGGATTTAAATAGAAACATCACCAGGTCTAATTCAAGCCGAGAATTTTTCTCAAGGAGATCCACAAGCAGAGGATCTTCTGTTCTAGGTTCCATTGATATCCGAGAAAATCTTGACAATAACAACAAAAGAATCATTGAAAAAGAGTCAAATATTGACAAGAAACGAAAAGAAGTTTCCATTAAACGGTTAGCTTATCTAAACAAACCGGAGCTCCCGGTTTTGGCCCTTGGATCAGTTGCAGCATGCATTCAAGGTGTGATCTTCCCTTTGTTTGGACTATTACTATCAAAGGCCATTAGAATCTTTTATGAACCTCCACCGGAGCTAAAGAAAGATTCGAGGTTTTGGGCACTCATGTTTGTAGCTCTTGGTTGCGTTACTTTCATAGCTATACCGGTGAAGAATTTTTTCTTTGGAATAGCAGGTGGGAAATTGATACAAAGAATTCGTGCTTTGACATTTGAGAAGATTGTGCACCAGGAAATCAGTTGGTTCGATGACCCTGCAAATTCAAGGTACATTTTTTTTGAGTATTAAGAGCCATATTAATAACTTCGGATTTTGATCGTAGGAGTCCTATAGAAATGAATTTAATTTTTATAATAGAGAGTTGTAGTTATATATAATTGTATAACAAAGGTCATCTGACATTCAACTCTCTATTGTACAAATGCAACTAATTTCTATATACTGCCAATTTTAGACTTTCTAAGATAATTAGTTACTTGAGGTTAGAATTAGAATTTAGAAAGAAGAAAGACAAATAAAAGTATTTCCTCCTTTCTATATATACCATTTTTAATCTCTTGCTAACTTTATAAGAGAGAAACTTGTAATGATATTTGTAAAAGAGCATTTTTGTTCGAACATATGTTCCATAATTTCATTAATGTCGTGTTGTAATCTTGTACAGAAGTTTAATTAAATCTTAATATGCTCAAGAGAGTTCCATTCTTGCATTATTTTCTTTAAAACAATTACCAAACTTGGCAAGAAATTTTGTTGAATACAGTGGTGCAGTTGGTGCAAGGTTATCAATGGATGCTTCAACAGTACGAAGTCTTGTGGGTGATACTTTGGCGTTAATTGTCCAAAACATTGCAACAATAGTAGCCGGACTTGTGATAGCCTTCACCGCTAATGTGCCGCTGGCAGCCATAATCCTAGTTGTGCTGCCCTTAGTTGGCCTGCAAGGAGTCCTTCAGATGAAACTTCAGAGAGGATTTAGTGCTGATGCCAAGGTCCCTTAATTCATTTCCCAACTTGTACACCAAGTCTCTCAATTCTTTTCTTTTAAATTTAGATCATTTGTCTTAATTATTATTATTATTATTATTACTATTATTATTATTATTATTATTATTTATATTTAAGATGGGCTGTTGATATTGCTAGAGAAAAAATGATTCTTCTAGAGCAAAGATACAATTAACGACACTTGTAATTATTCCAGCGACAATTGACATTTTAAACGACACTTATTGCTTGCTCTGGCAACGTAATTTTTACCCTGCAAATATCAACCGCATTAAGACGGAAGCAAAATTTTATCCAAATTAATGGAACAACGAAAAACATATCAAAATTGTTGTTGAATCAAATATTTAAAGAGAGAGATAAAAATGGTAAGTACTTAGACTTTGAAATTTTGAAGTACTTATAGTATTTGTTTGCAGGTGATGTATGAAGAAGCTAGTCAAGTTGCAAATGATGCAGTTGGGAGCATTAGAACTGTTGCATCATTTTGTGCTGAAGAGAAAGTGATGGATATGTATCAAAAGAAATGTGAAGGCCCCATGAAAGCAGGAGTTAGGCTTGGAATTGTTAGTGGCCTTTGTTTTGGCTTCGGTTCTTGTGCTCTCTTCTTGGTTAATTCTTTCTGCTTCTACATCGGATCAGTCTTTGAGAAGCATGGGATAGCTACATTTGCAGAAATTTTCAAAGTAAATTAAATTCTCTCTATATATAATAACATGATATTTGTGCCCTAAATTTCTCTAGTTAAAATGATGCAAATTTTATTATACAATGAAGCGCAAATAGAGAAATTTAGAGCGCGAATATCATTTCCATATATATCCTCAATTTGCTTGTATTTTAGTTGGTTTTTTCCCATCTATATATATATTTATATTTTTATGATATTGGTCCCATTGCAGGTTTTCTTTGCCCTTACATTGACTGCGATAGGAGTAACCCAAACCAGTGGCCTAGCTCCAGACTTGAACAAAGCCAAGGATTCAGCTGCTTCTATTTTTGATATTCTTGATAGTAAGCCGAAAATAGATTCCAGCAAAGATGAGGGCTCAACAATAGCTTCTGTAAAAGGTGACATTGAATTCCAACATGTTAGCTTCAAGTATCCAACACGGCCCAACATTCCAATTTTCAGAGATTTGTGCTTAACTATCCCCTCCGGAAAGGTAATTAATCTAGCACCCCTCGATCTCTTTATATTTCCTATGATTTGGTGGGAAAATGTTTATCCGTTTGGTAACTGTTTTTACTTTCAAAATTTTATTTCTATTGTTATCTTTCGAAATTGATAACAAAATCAGTTGTTTGATAACTGGTCTTGTTTTTGAAAAGTGGAAGCAAAACCCATTTTGATAGTAGAAGTGAAACACAAAAAAATTATGTTTTCAATTTTGGCGGCATGTGGAGTCATCAGTCATGCATTGTCAACTTTAATGAGGTCTAGTTATCAAATAATATGGACAACAAATCTCAAAACTTCATTTCTTGATAATATAAAATAACATAAACCGTGATGTGTTTTTTAATTTCTGCATTCATTAGTGAAAACAAGTAAACATAACAACATATGAAAACAAAAACAGGAAAACAGAAGCAGTCACGAAATTAACTCTTACTTTCTCTCATTTTAAGCCCGTCTTTTGTTTATTATCTTTTAATTAGCATATAATCTAGCTTATCTGATATCTCAATCTAAAGAGCCTTTCAATATTCTATGGCAGACTGCTGCTCTTGTTGGAGAAAGTGGAAGTGGAAAATCAACAGTAATAAGTCTAATAGAGAGGTTCTATGATCCTGATGCTGGCCATATATATCTTGACGGAGTCGAAATCCGGCAATTAAAGCTAAACTGGCTGAGGCAACAAATGGGGTTAGTTAGTCAAGAGCCTATACTCTTCAACGAAACAATCCGCGAAAACATAGCCTATGGCAGGACAGGATCAGCAGCCACAGAAGAAGAGATAATTGCAGCCACAAAAACAGCAAATGCGCATAATTTCATATCGGCACTACCTCAAGGCTACGACACTTCTGTTGGAGAAAGAGGGATGCAATTATCGGGTGGACAAAAACAACGAATCGCCATTGCAAGAGCCATAATTAAAAACCCGAGAATTCTTTTGCTTGATGAAGCAACAAGTGCGCTTGATACAGAATCAGAGCGCGTGGTGCAAGACGCACTAGATAGGGTTATGGTGGATAGGACGACGGTGGTGGTGGCGCATCGGTTAGCCACGGTTAGAGGGGCGGATGTAATTGCGGTGGTGAAGAATGGTGTGATTACGGAGAAAGGGAAGCATAGTGTTCTTATGAGCATTCCTGATGGTGTATATGCTTCACTTGTTGCACTTCACATTACCTCCAAATAATAAATGTACACAAAAGCTTCATTTTTCTTTTTTCTTTTCGAGACTTCAATTTTTAATATTTGTTCTGAAACAATAAATATTAAACCAAAAATGTGACCAATTTTGCAGAGGGGTACACATGAATTAAGAAGCACTAGCCCAATATAGCATAGATTTGCTTTTTAAAAATTTAAGTGCAATTATCTCTGTTACTCCCTCCGTCTCAAATTAATTGTTCAGTTTTGACCTTTTAAAGTCAAATTGACTATTTTTAAAATTAATCTTTTTACTATTTTTGCTAAAATATAGGTGAAGAGATTATAACCAAAAGAAAGTATATACAATTTATTACTAACCTCATTTTTTATAATTTTAGAAATATATTTATATATGTTTAATTATTAATTCTAAAAATAGTCAATTTGACTTTAAAAAGTCAAAACTGAGCAATTAATTTGGGACGGAGGGAGTATAATTTATAAATAGTGGTAAATTAAAAGCTTATTATTATTATTATTATTATTATTATTAGAAGTACTATTTATAAAGTTTGCTTAATTAATTACATGTATTAATGGAAAACAAGATTTAGTATAGTCAAATTGTTTATTTATATTATGATTATAACTTTTAATATGTTTTAGATATAAACTGAAATAATATTATTTATTTAGGAGTTTAATTTTACTAATAATAAAGTAATTGTTTTTTTTATAAAACTATATTATTTAAGTAACAATGAATTCTACTTAAACTCAAATAATTATACTTATATTCTAATAATATAAAATTAAATTAGATAAGATAATTGACATAAGAATATTAGTATTTCATTCTAAAACTACATTATCTATCGAGCAAATCTTGTGACCAAAACTGAGTGAGCTCAATAGCTATTGAAATATAGTTAATACTATAAATATATTTTCAACTCATGTTGAAACACGAAACTTGAGAATTTGACCAGCCTAAATATGCCTTATTACATGTACTGTACAGTGTCTAGATTTATATGAATTCTATAGATTTAGAGGGGGTTTAGGATTGCTTATAATCAATTAAATCGGTTTATAATCAATTTTAAGAAGCAGAAAATATTTGTTAACTTGATTTTAAAACGGCTTATAATCAACTTTTATGTAAATAATTAATTTTTTACACTTGAAATAAGTGAATTAAGTTTTTTTTAATACCAATTTTTTTATTTTTTTATTATTTTAAGTGTTTTTTCTTTACTAAATACAAACTATTTTTTAAAAACTAATTATAAATAGAACAGTAATTAAAATCGCTAATCACATGTTTTAAGGATCCTAAGCATACTCTTAGCCTTTATCAACGTGGGTGTGTCAAATGTCAATACTTGATCAATATTATTATTTATGAAAATATGTCCTTCCATTGATAAGTTTTGAACTATTATCGACAAAGTTTAATTGTGACTTAACGTGAAACGCTAACAGATAGGATAGAACAATAATGTATGAGGTTCCTACTAAATTTTTATCTATCCCATGTATCACGTATATAGGTTAACATTTTTTATCGACCTAAATTTGTCATGTATAGCCGAACTCTTTTTTTTTTCTTCTTCTTTTTTTAACTTCTATGCTTCCAAACTTTAATTATGCTGATATGGATTTTATTTTATTTTTTCCTGTAAATTTTAATCGTTCGTTATAATTAAGCTAAACTAAAAAATGTAAAAGAAACATTAAAGAAAAACTCAAAATTTTATTATATCCATACATGGGTCGAGAGGCTATAGTATAGTACCTAACTCGAACAATACAAAGAAAATAATGCCAAGCGCATAGTTCGTATAAGATATTTACTCACCAAGACATATTGAACTTGACAACTGATCCCATTAAAGACAAACATCAATATTACTTGAGCTGGAGCTCCTTGATATTTATAACTGATCATTATATATATATATATATATATATATATATATATATATATTGTAGATGTTTTTAAATTTTATTTATCTTCATTAAATTATCCACTAGAAATTGTATTAAATTCTTATTGCATCCACATAAGATTTCCCAGCAAGTTTACGAGAAAATAATCCCTTCAAGTAATCGGCAACACTAATCCTTCTGAAGTGTGGCGGAGTTTGAGGAGAGAGAAGGCTTGGTGCAGGACCTAAATCTCCTTCTATATTCGGACTATAAAACGTAGCAATGGATAGCCTCTCTTTCTCCGAGTTAACAGTCGCCCGGTGCTCAATGCTTGGGTAAATTCCATTCGTCACGATCTGCAAAACCAAGCATTAATTAGCAATTTTTTTTAGGAATTTAAACAGACAAATTAAAAAAAAGAAGTGAGAGTATATTTGTAGGGGCAAAATAGTCAGTTTGTGCTTGACAGTTTTACCCATCTATATATTTAGGAAATATTATATTTTAGTATATAAATTGACTATTTTTCTCCTTAAAAACCTACATGATAGGCAAATGATTGACTTATTTTGATTAAAATTGGTTAAAAAGAACAGTTTTATAAAAAATTAAAACATTGGTTATGACATTGCAAATGTTAAAACATTATTGTCTATATTACAATTTAGTGTCAACAGGAGGGAGGGGACAATTTCACAATTTGCCAATATTGAATTCAAATGTTGTAACAAAAATATATTAAAACTAAAAGTTGTTATACGTATTCACGAAAATCCTAAAAATTTAAATGATTGTTTTCTAGAAAAACAAAATTTGATAATTAACGGTACTTTCATTTAATTCAAAGTATTAATCTGAAAAGGTTAATCCGTTGGTCATATATAATATTAGTACCTCCAAAATGTCACCAATGTTGAGAATAAAAGCATTAGGGAGCGGTTTAACCGGAATCCACATGCCATCCTTTCTAATCTGGAGACCTTCCATTTCATTAACTTGCAGGAGGATGGTGAGGCCAGCAGCATCCGAATGAGGAGTGAGGCCGATAGCCAGCTCCGGCTGAGGACAAGGAGGATAATAGTTCATCCTCATTGATTGCATCCCTTCTTCAAACAGCATCGTCATATCCTCATTCTTCATTTTTAGAGCTTTTGCCATAAAGTTGAGAATCTTCATGGCAATGCTTTTCAATTCCGCTGAGTAAGCCTCAACCGCGTCTCTGCGTGATGGAAAAATCTTCATACTCTTTTTAGCTAGGGTATAATTATGAATTTAATGTAACGTGTGGTTAATTAATTTTTCAATTAAAAGAAAATAAATTATACTTAGTAATAACTTTATAGCGTACGTACTCACAATGTCAAACCTATATTATTACTTGAGGTAATTTAGAGTTTTCTCTATTTACATCAAGAAAATTATAAGATGGTGATGTTTCAACAAATTAGTATATAATAATAAAACATCATATTCAAATATTCATTGTGCAAGATAAAAAATTGGCAAATTAGCTAGCCAACCACTCATGCCTTTGGGGTCCATACCATGTAGCGTACGTAATGTTGACATGATGTAAGGTTTAATATTACCAACAAAAAAAAACATTATGCGTGAGAGAGAGAGCTGAGAGAGATGTGACCTTAATGGATGAGGGAGTTTTGGAAATAAGTGAGGTTTTCTGAGTTTTGTAGGAAGGGTGACCATGTAAAACAAGTCAGCCCAATCAAGCTTCTGCTGCTCAGAAACCACAAAGACTTGTCCATATCCCTCAATGTCTCCTTCTTCTTGACAATATTTTTTCTTCTCCTCCACTGGTAGTTTAAAGAATTCTTGAATCTCTAGCTTCATTTTCTCCACTAGTGAAGTGCTCACCCCATGATTTATCAACTGAAAAAACATTTAGTTAATTTAAGCTTGATATATATCACTCTCTTTCAGAAAATGTCACATATATATATATATATATATATATATGTATATATATAGACTAATGCACATAGATCTAACTTTGGCATGTAAAATAAAAGTCACACAACTTTACATATTACATTCTTCTTTTACTACATATGTCACGACTTAGGTATATTTACTATATTTTCAATGTTGACATGAATTGAACCATATTTTACTATGTTGACCTTTTTTTAATATCAAAGTTTGTATGCAACACGACTTAGGTATATTTAGTATATTTTCAATATTAAACTTTAAAGTCTAAGATTTATTATTGTAAATATACTTCTCTGATTGTATTGAAAGTAAGGATGTATTTTTATTTCGTGTATAGGTTAAAAATTATAAATTCTTAGTTTAGTAGTGATAGCATGATTATGATTATGAAGTTACGAAAAATTTAAGAATGTTATGTCATTTTATATTATTATATATCAATCGGAAAATGACTAGTTTGAGACTGTTTCTCTACAACAAATGAAGTATTATTAATTAAAAATCCTGTTAAAGTGGGTCTTATTCAATATTAAACTTTTAAAATTAACAATATTATCAAAAAAGTTGAAGCTAAAGTATCCTAATTCCTAAGCAAAACCTTAAATATTAATTTCAAATGAAAAAATGAACAGAAAAATAGAACTAATATTTTTTTTTGAAGGACTGAGGCAGTGAGGCTAATGTAAAAATCAAGAACAAACTGGGGTGTTAATCTTATTATCTTTTTAGTTTCACTACTATCAGAGATTCAGATAGGCGTATAAAATATATGAAAATTGGTTATACAAAAGCAACAGCTATGAGAACGTTTTTAATGACATACCTGAAAGAAACCCCATTCTTTAGATGCATGGTGCAACTTGTTAAGCTCAGAATCCATTAAATCTCCATAAAGTAAACTTTGCAAATCAACTACTGGGACCTCAGGCAAAGAGGAGGAACCAGATTTGATCGGAGGATCTTGATCGGAACGTACATATCGGATTGGAATTGCAGCCGGTTGGTCCTTTGCCAGCTCTTGGACATATGGTACTTTAAGAGAGCTCCCTAGCTTTGTCAAATTTGGTTCCATTATTGGCTTTGATCAAATGTTCCAAGGCTCCTTCTCTACAGGGCACACACTTTATATACAAGAAAAACAAGAATACCGAATTAATTAAATAATGCAATTTGAGATAAAATTTAAAAACAGTTGCCAATTTCAAAAGTACTTTGTCTGAAAATGTTATAGTTTACAATTATTCGAAGGACAAGAAGAATATGTAAAGTGTAAACACCCTTCAAGTTTTCAATAGAGGATTCAGTCTGTTTCTGAATGGGATATATTGCCTTTTCAATCAAATTATATATAGTCATTGACTCAGGAAATAAATATAGTTTTTAAGTTATTTATAAAAATAAACATTAAAAACTTTATTAAAAAACAAAAGTATATACATTTATCATATTAAAAACTAATATTATCTCTTCCAACAAGAGTTTTTTTTTTGTACAGATTTATATATTGTAATATCATACTATTAATTTTAAATTTGAAATGTCTCAAATAATTTATAAAAAATTAATAATAATCTTATATTTTGAAACAGAGAAAGTCCTATATATGATATTGATAGAGGTTTGTGCAAAAATATCTGTAATAATCTTCAAATTTTTTAAAGTGCATAATAATATAATATCGTGTTATTATAAATTATTAATTTATTTTATATATTATATATGATAATTTTTTATTAAAATAGACAATCAAATAAGGGGAAAAAATTTGTCCCGGCAAGGCATGCGTACTAGTTTCTCCTTAAAGACACATTCTATCCCCTGCAAAATATTCTACATTTTAAGAATATTTTTTAAGATCCACATTTTTTTTAAGATCAAACACATGTTTCCAACTTTTGACTTTTCGTCCTCTCGTTAGTTAAACACATCTTTCTAACTTTTGACTTTTCGAAAATAAAAAATAACATATATTACTAATGTTTAAATCGATTATTTTTTAAGATCAAACAAATGTTTCCAACTTTTGACTTTTCGTCCTCTCGTTAGTTAAACACATCTTTCTAACTTTTGACTTTTCGAAAATAAAAAATAACATATATTACGAATGTTTAAATCGATTTTTTTATTATCTGTTATGTAGATAAATATTATTGATAATTTTTTTAAAGATATATGTAATAAGTAGAGTTTTTCTATAATTTATATCAATTTCATATATTGATAAAATTCATAATTATAATTCAGTGTAAATTTATCATAATACATAGCAAGACCTGTTCAAAAATTTATGTCGTAAAGAAATCAAAATGTATCAAACCCTTTTAATTGAATTTGAATTTTTCTCAAAAACAAACGAGATTATTATAGTGCTAAGCTTTATCTTTTTACATTGCAAGAGATGATGTATCAAACCCTTTTAATTGAATTTGAATTTTTCTCAAAAACAAATGAGATATTATAGTGCTAAGCTTTATCTTTTTACATTGCACGGTCATCCCACATAAATTTATCATCACAATTTTTTATTTATTATTATTATACTAAACATGTGGCGCCCCTAAAATAAATCCATATAACTCATTTTGAGTCGTCAAAATATATACTACAAAATTCAAATACAAAGTTTTCTATTTACAACTATTATACTGTCGTGAAAAATACGACAAACACACATACTGTGAGTTTCAATACAAATATAACTTAAGTTCTCAATACAATTATTGCCACACTATTTTATAACGTATTGAGATACTTCTACAGTCTCGGACCATCACTCTATTCTCCGGCTAATCCCAGCTACACTCTTATTTCCTGAGAAGAACAATGCAACAAAACTGAAAAGGGTAAGCTCAATTAGCCTAGTAAAAAATATCATAACTAAGATAATGAAGAATAAATTATATTTAACCTTAAACAATAATAAATCAGAGATTTAACAAGAATAAATTTTTAACGATAACTGCAGCGGAACTAATAATTCATTAGAAGAGTCAAATAGAACATAATGTCTACTATTTTCTCCTATTTAAAAAAAAATTCATCATCATTATTTTATATCTGTAACACCAATCAACAATTCATGTTTATGGCCATCCAAATCAACAGTTTATCTTTGCACTACGGACCAAAGATATTCATTTGTAACACCAATAATCATGATCATGTTAAACACCAGTCCATCTTTGCACTACGGGCCAAAGAGAACTTTCACCACAAGCCTTTGTCTGTAACACCAAAGGTCATGATTATACCAATACATAGTTCTTAGTCATAATCATACCAATCACCAGTTCATCTTTGCATTACAGGCCAAGAGAACTTTCACCATCATTTAAATCTGAGGATTATGACAATGATATAAAGGATGAATAAAAACAATAAGATCAAGAATAAATATTAGAGATTTGTAATTTAATTGTATAGAGTCCAAGAATATCCAAATTGTTAACATGATATTCAGAAATTCGATTAGAGTTCAAAAATAGAATAAATAAGGTTCACAATTCAACTATAACGTGTAAAACACAATAAAAAGATTCAGGTGAAAAGATAGTAGATGAAGCACAAACTATTAAGGATATTCTATTAATTTCAAGAATTTTCACCATTTAATAATAAGGTTATGGAAGCGAATAATAATTTATTACCATAAATGGAGGAGTATGAAAGAAAATAATATCTTTTACGAGTATGAAAGAAAATCTTGCACTATTAGCTACGCTCAAAGTATCCTTATACTCAAAAGAAATACTCACAATATTATAGAAGAAGAAGTTTATGTTTCTGGTGTAAGTTTCATTGTTCAACTGAGCAACCTATTTATAGAAAAATGCTTAGCACACCAAGTTTGAAAAATGCGTAGGCTTCGCCCACCGATTTTGAAAGTTTCATCTGATTTTTATTATGCAATAAAATATTCTAATAACACAAATAACTTTATATATAATATAATATATTCTAATGATATTTTAATAAAATAAATAACTTTATATATAATATAAAGTTTTCTGTTTTATATAAAAAAATTTCTGTTTTATTACTATTATAATAATAATAAAATAAATACTGAACGAAATTTTTGTCGACAGTTTGACAAATTGACAAGTGGGGGGTCCATGGAATAATAAACCAAATTTACGACAAACGTTTCATGACAAATCCCAAAAATTGAACAAATAACTAGGACACATCACTTATCTTTAATCAACACATTTTTAATCTTTCAACAATTATTCACCACTAATATTATAGACTCACAATATTGACAACCAGATCATTCCTAGGAAAGAGGCATTTTTCCATAAAAACGACGCGCAATTAAATAACCATTTTTTAACAGAACTTCTAGACATTGTCAATAATTCTAACTGGTCTAATAATATCATATTAAATCATATGAGTTACTGTGACAATTATTGATTTGACAATATCAAATACTATGCAGATGTTACTGTAGCAATTATTGAGTTAAAATATTATGCAATTGCTACTGTATCAATTATTGAATCAATAATATGAAATATAATGCAAGAATGTGTACTACTGTGGAATACCGCGTGCTACTGTGGAATAACGCGCGTTACTATTCTTTTATTACTGAGTATTTCAATAGCTGCGCGCACGTGATAATACCGTTGACAAAAAAATAATACTGTCGTTTTTCGTATCCGACAATTAGTCGTTATGGGGCCCACCAATGTTTGTTATTTCGGCGTCGTCGTACTTTACAGAATATAATATTCTCCGGTAGAAAGAATATCCTCCGACATATTGTTTATCTGATAATTTGCATATATCACCCTTAATTATAATATTTTATCAATTAAATACTTTACTATTTAGAATAATAATAATAAAAAAAATTAATTTTTATTTCATAAAAATCAGGGTCTTACAAAACACACAATAAGTTAATTAAAAGAATTGAGAACATGAAATAAAAAAATATATATTCATTAAGATACAAATTTAATAAATAAAACTCTTTTTTGTAGAATGAATCCGTTATATACTGTAAATTTTTTTAGTCAAATTATGATTGCGACGTATGTTAAATCTAAATGAAAATTAAATCTAATCGGGCTTGATCTTATGTTTATGTCACTTTTTCACCACTTTTATCTACGTAATTACTCACAAATGAAAATAAATTCTCATTTTGAGACGGCTTAAATGTATATACTCCACTGCCTTTGTACATTAAAGAATTATCATGGAAATTTGAAACTGTTTTGTGAAGAAACCATTTACTATGCAACTTAACAAGTGATGATGTTTTAATTTTACTGTTGTTTGTCCTAGGAAAACACTAGTAGCTACATAAAAAATATGAAGTGTCTCTTTCATTCTTTAATTTTTATTCCCCCCTTCTTATTTACTGTTTGAAGAAATCATATAGGTGACAGGGAAAGAAAGGGTGAGAGGGTTAAATATAATCATTCGAGAAAAAAAAGAAAAAGAAAATAAATTAAAATAATTTAAAATAAAAATGTATCTCAAATTTTGAAATTATAGGAGTATGTAAATATATGATGGCTGTCTAATTATAATAGATCTGATATTTTCAGCTCATTTTTTAAACTTTTAGTAAAAATAGAGTGCAATAAATAAAAGTACTAAGCTCTTCCACTAGTAAAAAATTAAAACGTGACCGTGGACTTTGTCTTTGACATTTGGCACGTTTAACATTATAATTATAATTTATGGCAATCAAAGCACGTTTTTATAATTAAAGTTAAATAGTTTGGACTAATTCCGAGTTCAGCGTCATTGAAATTTCGTCATCAGTGATGAAATATGCAGGAATAAATAAATAAATATAAGGATAGCCAAATAAACCAATTATAAAAAAAAATTAAAGTGTACGTATTTTTTTATGCATAATATGTTTGTTTATAATATATATATATATATATATATATATAGAGAGAGAGAGAGAGAGAGAGAGAGAGAGAGATATTTTGTTTGATGATTTTTATTTTTTTATAGAAAAATTTATTATTTTAAAAATATTGTTCTCTTTTAAAGATTCCATGAAAAAAGGTTTTATTTTTTTCACCTCTTAATCCTATTTTTTGAAAGTTGACTATATATATCCTTTTAAATTAACCTGTATGGTTACTGCACTTGGATTTCAGTTTTAAATCATTTAAAACGCTTGAATATTGGAGCGAAGAATATGCCATTCAAACATTATCACATAGAAATTTCCTCACGACTTTTGGTACCTCTCTATCCATCCATCCACTTCGCTGTTTTATCCTTTGGTTTACAATCACCATGAAGTCGGATGTTAGAATTTTAGAAAAATAAAAACACATAATATATTCAGTCAACTTCATCAATTTTACTAATAGTACTAATTGTTTGATGTATTCATTAAATATCTTTCACGCTCTATAGTGATTCATATATCAAACAAAGTTTAAATTATAACTAAAAAATCCTCAAACTCATGAAGTCCAATACATTAACAAAATTTAAGACTCCGACTAAAGCTCGTTCTGATCTTGGACGCAGTACATTGGAATCCTGAAGCACCACCACGAACGCTACCGCGCGTCCGCCTGCGGTGCGGTAAGGCACCACCCTGTTGTGCCAGCAGCCAACTCCGGCGTGTCCGCTTAGTTATCCTCATCAAGCCACTTACTTGATGTCTAGTAATGGTCATTAATTAAATCGGTATAAATATGAACCAATCTTAATTAGTACTAAATTTAATAGTATCATCATTTTATTATTATTATTATTATTTATTCATTATGTGACTCAAGCCCCGCAGCTAAGGTCAATGTTTATCTGCTACTACATACATCTTTGCGTTTTTTGCGTTTAATATATTTTTTTTTTGCACAATCAATGTATGGACCTAAAGGAAAAAAGAAAATGGCGTTAATGTCGACCATACATTGTCCCCTCATTTTACACGCTTCATCAATTGTTGATAAAACAAAAGGTCATGATCAATAAAATAAGACAGGTCGTCCCATATTACAAGATTATAGAGCAGAAGAAAAAGATTTTAAATTTGATGTACTGTCCATATATATATATATATATATATATATTTCAACTCATATTAATTATGAGATTGAGAGTTCGAGTCTTGACATGTCAAAGTGGAATGTGAGAGTGTGTTCAAATTAACAAAGTCAAAAAAATAAAGAAGAAGTAATTCTGCAAAATATTGAATTTGGTACCTCTCCTTCTACTATTTAAGCAGAAGGCATCGGAACAGAGTACTCATCCTGTTTAGCAGTACATTTACCTGTAAATTCAAGAAAGGAAAAAATGATGTCAAAATCATTTTTCTTATTTTATCTTTGCCTTTGTTTTTATGTAATTTCTGGAATGGATTGGGACAGGCCATGGACAATTGACATGCACCCCGCGAGTGGCCTTCTAGTCTACATGCATGATGTGATGGCTGCATCTAACTAACTACTCCTAATGTATGCCGCATGTCCTTATGGAAGATGGTCAAGATGTGGACTACTCTTGTGAGAAATTATCTGTTAATCACATGCTCCTTCCATTCGTTCTAAATTATAAGATTAATATTTATTTTTAAAAATAAATTTTAAACTCAAAATTGATATAAATTGATATAATTTATGTCACTATAATTATGAAAATCATAAACTACTTAAAATATATTATTAATTATAAGATTATTCAGAGCACCAAATATAATATTGTCTTCAATTTAGGGTAGGTATGTTACAGCATAATCTTGAAGACTTTCAAACAGAAATATGAAATCAAAGCACCACAAAATATTACAAATTTATCATATGACATAGAAAGCAAATATATATATATATATATATATATATATATATATATATATATATATATATTTATATATATAATTTATATATATAATTTTCAGGAAAATTACAACAAAATGATATCGCCAGCAACAAGTTTTTCAATCTCTCAGGGACTGCTAATATATATATATATATATATATATATATTGTTGGTTTATTTATTTAATATTTTAATGATAACAACATATTTGGTATGAAAGTGTTTTTGATTAACAAGTTTGGACAATTGATTGGGCTGGATATAACTTGATGCTGCTAGAATTGTGATGGACTTTCTAGAGGCCCAACCAAGAGATGATGAAGTAGATTCCAAATTGGACTAGGATGCTAGGAGATCATATAGGAAATCTTGAAAGAATTTTCAACTTATGCATTTATTTACAAGGCATTTTTATAAAACTAAGCTATAATATTCGGTTAGGAAACAAAATCTAATAAGATTACTTGGAACAAGCTATCCCCAACAGTTTTGAACTTACCAGTCCTATGTTATCTCAAACTGGCTTTACAAAATCCTAGTGATACAAAAGGTTTGAAATATCTATCCCAAGATTTTAGCCGATGGATTTTAAATACATATATATTTTGGCTACAACAAACTTTCCTTAACCAACTTGGATTTCCTTTTGGTAAAACTTCGACATTAAAAAAAATCTTAGCCGTTGGACTTCATATATATATACACACACCTCATAGTTGTAACTTCTAAAAAAACTCTCTTTTGATGAACAACTGAATTACACAGAAAACTTTCTAGCAAATATTTGTCTTGTCTTGTTCTTAAATTTTTCTTGCTGAAATTATTAGTTTTCAATTGTAATCATATTCTTTCATCTTAAAACTTGTATACAAGTCAGGTTGGCTTGTGATTGATCCAGTAGTGGATAGGATTGTACAAAAAAGGCTCAAAATTGCAGTGGTACAAAAGGTTGCAGTTGTGCAAAGGGGGCACTGGTGTCCAAAGATTCAAAGCTAATTTGTACAAAGAGTTTTTGTAATTGATTAAAGATTAATTAATGAAAACCTGTTGGGTATCAATTGATACATAACCTTAAATGTAGGCCCACAGAGCAGAGGATTAAAGGGTCAAACCAAGTACAAATTTTGGTGTGTATGTGTGATTGATTGTTACTTTATTTTTAGGTTTATTTTATGCTTGTTTTCTGCATTGAAAAATCCCAAAATATCATTACATGCATGGTTCACGAATAAATCAATGCAGACAGCTGAAAGCAAACCGGTTCTAAAACAGACAACTAAAAATTTACCTGTCTGGATTACTTCTGAAACTGAAAAAATTTTGAATTTGACATAATTCGTTGACACATGCACATATTTATTCATCTCCCTTCTAGGTGTGCGCATACATAATTTCATATATATATATATAGTCTTATTGTTGATGCTTGAAATGAGGAAGAACTGAAGTGCCATCAAGTCCATTTGACATGTAACAAGTTATAAACTCCCGGATGCTGATTTCCTTGTATCTTGGTTTATTTTCATCAGACAGAATCTCCTTTATCGGCCCATATTGCTTTAATATATCCTTAGAATGAGGGTACAAAAAGCTTGCAATCGACACCCTTGGACCGACGTGCCCTGCAACTACCCTATGTTGCACACTCTTGAACCTGTCAATTGTTATTAGCTGCAGAAATTTTAAAAGTTAAAAGAAATTATAGACATATTCGAATCTTTTAGAATAACCACATGATTAATTATCTCTAATATATGCATATAACTTCAACTTATAGCAAGGCAAACTATAAATTAATTGTGCATACCTGCAATAAGTCTCCAATATTTACGAGTAGAGATCCTGGCGCAGGTGGTACATTTATCCATTGATTTTGATGCAGGATTTGGAGGGCACCAATATTGTCTTGAAGGAGAATGGTTAAAAAATTAGGATCAGAGTGATTGGTGGTGCCTAATGTCAATTCAGGCTCCGGACATGGTGGGTAGTAGTGACATGCCAATTTTTGAGTTTCCAAACATTTTAAGAGTGCAAGGTGATCACTGCTAAGTCCGAGAGCCTCTGATAAGAGCTCGGATAGTAAGTTCTTCAGTTTGGTTAAGCATTCCACATATTCACCCATAGCTTCTCTACAGGACAAATCAAAACAAAACCATGGCATGGAGATAAAGATGTCATCTAGTATTTTAACAAAGAATCTCTTTTTGTTTTCGGTAAAAGAGAAGAACAAATAGTTTTACATAGGGAGTACCGGTGTCCCTATCAACGCTATACAAGTGTCTCCACAAATAGGCTAGACACTAAGAAGCGGGCGTTTGTACATGTCAGATCACACACATGAGCTAGACATAGGCGTTTGTTCATATCAGATTAGGTTAGACACAAGTGTTTGTTCATTTCAGATCACTTAACTAAGGCCTGTCTCACTCCCTCACAGTGATAGGAAGGACTCTGACTCAAGTTTTCTTGGCAAGGAGAATATGTGACTAAACATAGTAAAGATAAATTCCAATTGTACGTGTAGCCAAACCATTAGAGGAAAAAAAATAAAGAAGATACAGAGAGTTCAGAACAATTAGCAAAAAAGCAAATTAATGGATTGATATACCTGAAAACTAAAGGCAAGCCTTCGGGGTCAACTATGCAATCTTCAAAATCACAAGCAACTGTGTATCTCCACTGTCCAATTTGAGTAGCATGGAGGCCTAAAGTGCAGTAGTATTTGACTCTACGTGTAAGATCACGCGTATAAAACTCCATCTTCATCTCCTTGGGTTGCTCATGAAATCGCCTCACCCTTTCTAACAACTCATCCATTACACCAACCGGAATTCCATGATTAATTATCCGAAAAAATCCCCATGATTCTGATGCATCACAAATTCCACTCACAATTTCTGCTCGTCGTCTATTATCATATCCTTCAAGATTGATCACAGGCAACTCTAGGTGAACATTATCAGCCTTTGCCTTTGGAAATTTCTCCGGTGGATGGATGAAAAATCTGGGTATCTTTTTAATGCCGGAATCAACGAGCCCTTTAACTCCTGCTTTCGACTCATCAAATTCCTTCATTTCCTTAAGGATATTATCATAACATGGAATTTCTTCAACTAGAAGTTTTTCAGTTTCCATGGCACAGTATAACAGGGTTGGTTTCAAATGGATGCAAATGTATTCTAATATAAGAAATCAAGATTATTGTTGTAACAAGCTCCAATATAATAGTCTGCTAGGTGGAGAAGTGGATTAAAGAAGCACACTATTAAATAAAAATAAATTTTATTACGTTATTTATAAATATTTTTTCATGTAAAACTGAATTATCACAATAATTGTGCTAAAATAATATTAAGCACTAAAAACGCCAAGATAATAGTGGCAGGTAAATACTGACGTTAACTGAGTCATATAATAAATATAATAAAAATGATGATAATGACAAATTAATCCAGCTTTCATATATGGGGTGTAAAAATTTCAATCTGATAATGATTTAAATATAGCATATTCTTCACTCCAACCAAGCACTTGTAATAATAACTTCTTAATGCAGTTATTCTCCTATAATATATATGTTGGTGCCTATTAAAAACTGAGTGGAGAAGTAATAGACGATCATTTGAAAGGATGATTCTAAGAGAATACTGCAAGTATTTACCTATATATATATATGTATGTATGTATGTATGGAGTAAAAGGTCCTGTTAAAAGATTTAAGAAGATGGGATTTCATTGTGAAAAATTATTTTTTTAAGAGATCGAAGAAAAAACAAGAGAGATAATTTATTTTTATTTAATTTTATCAGAAATTTTGGAGGGAACGAAGGTATCGAATGAAATCTTGCAAATTTGGTGTTGATGGAATCTGCATTTTAAAATTTTGATTAAATAGGTTTAACTATTCATATGTTTATTGTCTCTTGGTGCATATATCATCACTAATGACGATGACTTTTTCATTATTAATATGACACTTGGGCAGATAATTAGCCTAAACCATTAAAACGTGCTTTGTTTGTCACAAATTAAATTACTAATTTTGTTAGAGCTGGAAAAAATAATGCTCATGGTTAATACAGTAACATATCACAATTTTGTTATTTGTAATTTTCTTATGATTAATGAGCATATAAAGATAAATTTTAATATAAAAAAAATAATATAAAAAAAATTAGTATAAAATTTAGTCAGTAACCATATTTTTAAACATTTGATGGTGAAAAGCTTATCCGAATGAATACTATATGTATATTGATACCTCCCTTATATTTAAAAGAATTGAAAACCAATAATGAGAGAAATTAAAAGAATTGAAAGGTTTTAGGTATTTTATTAAGTTGGTTGAATGTGAGTTTAACGTTATAATATTCCACGATTCCGTTGGCGGATCAACCAAATTGGTGATCAGACGGTCGTCTCTCCAGTGTAGGAATTAATACAAGCATTTAGAGGCATTAATAATATGTAAGGGACATTGTATTTTAGAAAGTGTGTGAGCTCAAGAGAATTCGAACATTTTTTTTTCTCCCTCAATGTCTCCTTCTTGACCATATTTTTTCTTCTCCTCCACTGGTAGTTTAAAGAATTCTTGAATCTCTAGCTTCATTTTCTCCACTAGTGAAGTGCTCACCCCATGATTTATCAACTGAAAAAACATTTAGTTAATTTAAGCTTGATATATATCACTCTCTTTCAGAAAATGTCATATATATATATATATATTCAAGGGCGGAGCCAAGATTTTTTTCTTGGGTGGGCTACAACGCGGTAAAAATTTTGTGATCTTATAAATAATTTGACGGGGGTTCGGGGGCTGTGCCCCCGAGCCAATTTTAATTTTTTAGATAATTTTATATTTTTCAGTCAGTTGCATATGTAAAACATGTATTTAATTACAATATTGTTAATATTACAAGTAATATGTTAAATCTAGGACTAAAGGAATATGTATTTATTATTGAGTTGGGCTTTGGATATATAAATACTATGATCAAAAAAAATCTGGGAGGGCTGGAGCCCACCCCAGCCCAAGGGTGGCTCCGCCCATGTATATATATATATATATATGTATATATATATATATGTATATATATAGACTAATGCACATAGATCTAACTTTGGCATGTAAAATAAAAGTCACACAACTTTACATATTACATTCTTCTTTTTACTACATATGTCACGACTTAGGTATATTTACTATATTTTCAATGTTGACATGAATTGAACCATATTTTACTATGTTGACCTTTTTTTAATATCAAAGTTTGTATGTAACACGACTTAGGTATATTTAGTATATTTTCAATGTTAAACTTTAAAGTCTAAGATTTATTATTGTAAATACACTTCTCTGATTGTATTGAAAGTAAGGATGTATTTTTATTTCGTGTATAGGTTAAAAATTATAAATTCTTAGTTTAGTAGTGATAGCATGATTATGATTATGAAGTTACGAAAAATTTAAGAATGTTATGTCATTTTAAATTATTATATATCAATAAGAAAATGACTATTTTGAGACTCTTTCTGTACAACAAATGAAGTATTATTAATTAAAAATCCTGTTAAAGTGGGTCTTATTCAATATTAAACTTTTAAAATTAACAATATTATCAAAAAAGTTGAAGGAAAGTATCCTAATTCCTAAGCAAAACCTTAAATATTAATTTCAAATGAAAAAATGAACAGAAAAATAGAACTAATATTTTTTTTTGAAGGACTGAGGCAGTGAGGCTAATGTAAAAACCAAGAACAAACTAGGGTGTTAATCTTATTATCTTTTTAGTTTCACTACTATCAGAAATTCAGATAGGCGTATAAAATATATGAAAATTGGTTATACAAAAGCAACAGCTATGAGAACGTTTTTAATGACATACCTGAAAGAAACCCCATTCTTTACATGCATGGTGCAACTTGTTAAGCTCAGAATCCATTAAATCTCCATGAAGTAAACTTTGCAAATCAACTACTGGGACCTCAGGCAAAGAGGAGGAACCAGATTTGATCGAAGGATCTTGATCGGAACGTACATATCGGATTTGGAATTGCAGTCGGTTGGTCCTTAGCCAGCTCTTGGACATATGGTACTTTAAGAGAGCTCCCTAACTTTGTCAAATTTGGTTCCATTATTGGCTTTGATCAAATGTTCCAAGGCTCCTTCTCCACAGGGCACACACTTTATATACAAGAAAAACAAGAATACCGAATTAATTATGTAACATTCGAGACATTCAGTCAGTATAAATAAAGTTTAAAAATGTACATTTATTTTTAATGAGATAAATTTGTAGTTTATAGTAATTTAATATATTAAAAAAAAGGATTTAAAAGTTAGGCATGCACGTTTTTTTGAATTTCCTTTCTTTCCGCATTTGATCACCGACCAATCGTACACATACCTCTCTCTCTCTCTCTCTCTATATATATATATATATATATATAATGAACTAGCTCCATTATCAAGCTAGTTATATATTATATTATGTTATATTATATATAGCCTTACACGTGTACAAATTTTTTTCTTCTACACATACAATTAATGAGCTAGTTAGTATATTATATATATGTAGCATACATGTAAGACCCCGAATTTATGAAATAAAAGTTTATTATTTTCTTTATGATTATTTTCTAAATAGTGAAGTGCTTAATTGTTATAAATGATAGTTAAGAGTGTTATATGCAAATTATCTGATAAAAAGTATGTCGGGGAATATTCCTTTTGTCGGGGAATATTCTTTCTGTCGGGGAATATTATATTCGTTACCGTACGACGGCGCCGAAATGGCAATATTGTCAACGATAGTGGGCCCCATAACGGGTTAACTGTCGGATATATAAAGTGATAGAAATTGGCGGCAAAACTTTAACCGATAACTGTTGAAATACCCGGTGATAAAAAGAACAGTGAAACGCGTTATTCCACAGCAGCACATGTTATTCCACAGTAGCACACGGTATGCCACAGTAGCACACGGTATGCCACAGTAGCTCACGATGTTGCACAGTATTTTATATTATTGATTAAATAATTGATAAAGTAACAATTGCACAATATCTTGATCCAATAATTGTTAAATAGTATCTGCATAATATATTTTACTATTTGATATGATATTTTAGCATTATTGACAATGTCTAGAAATTCTGTCAAGGAAATGAGTTATTTAATTGCGCGCCATTTTTATGGAAGGCCCCCTCTTTCCTGGGAATAATCTGGTTGTCAGTATTGCGAGTATATGCTATTTGTGATATTAATACATTTAACACAATAATACAGAAAAAGAGATTTATTGTGATAATGGAGTTATTTTTATAATGGTTTTATCTTTTTGATAATGGAATTATATTTTGATATGGAAGAAAAAATGGATGGATGATATAAATGGAAGAAAAAATGGATGGATGATATTAAAAGAATATGCCAAGGGTATAAGCGTAATAAACCAAGAAAAGTTGGGAAAAAGACCAAAATGCCCTCACTTTGATTTTCCTATAAATATGGAGAGTTTGCTTAAGAAATTTTCACACATTCATTGCCTATACTTCCTCTCTCTAAATTTCTTAAGTTCTCTTAGTGTGCTAGGCTATTGTGAGTATTTGTGAGAATACTAGTATTGTCCAAAGTTAATAAACTTCATAGAAAGCAACATCCAGTCTTTTGTTAACGAAGGTAGGAATATCATTTCTTTCATACTCATATATAATATCATTTGCTTTCATGTTCGTAAGTGATATTATACTCATAAAGGTTGTTATTCATTCTATATTAATTTGTGGGGATAACCTGTCCGTGCGGTATGACGCATGCCTGGTGAATATCCTTTTGTATTCATTTTTTATTATTCTGTGGGAATAACCTGTATGTACGAGTGTCGTACCTGGTGAATACCCTTCTGTATTCATTCCTTATTACTCTGTGAGAATAACCTGTATGTACGAGTGTCGTACCTGGTGAATAACCCTTGTATTCATTCCTTATTAATCTGTGGGTATAACCTGTCCGTGCGGATTGACGCATGCCTGGTGAATAACCCTTGTATTCATTCCTTATTAATATGTGGGTATAACCTGTCCGTGCGGATTGACGCATGCCTGGTGAATAACCCTTTGTATTCATTACTTATTAATCTGTTGTGGAAATAATCTGTCTACGCGAATTATCGCATGACGGGTGAAAATCCATTTGCAGTTTCATATATTATGTTATACTCGTATAACGTATAATTTCTTTTGTACTCTTTAAGGGATATCTTTTTCTTTCACATTTCTCCATTTATGATAAGAAATCTTTG
This sequence comes from Aralia elata, assembly GCA_034770075.1. Taxonomy (NCBI): domain Eukaryota; kingdom Viridiplantae; phylum Streptophyta; class Magnoliopsida; order Apiales; family Araliaceae; genus Aralia; species Aralia elata. The sequence goes on along the minus strand of CM068379.1, from coordinate 72,312,771 downwards.
TTTGTTTTCAAAACCTTATTTTTAAATGGAGAAAATCCCTGAAAATTTGTAGAATATCATTAATAGTTTGTGCTTCATCTAATATCTTTTCACTTGAATCTTTCTATTTCATTTTATACGTTATAGTTGAAGCATGAAATAATTTCTTGAATATCATTCTTGAATTTGACTCCACAATTTGGTCATCGTGTTGGCAATTTGGTCAATCTTTGATACTGATTAAATTATAAAGTTTTTGATAAGTGCATATTATTCATTTATTTTTATTCCTTTATATCTAGTTTATTGCATGTTTTATTGTGTATATGCACTTATTAGGTTATTTATTGATTTCAGGAGAATTCAAGGTCAAAAGTGGAAAAAGATGGAAAATTGGGGCTTAAATGGCATTTTTGTAAATGTGAGGGAGAGACCTAGCGCCAGAAGCGCTAGGACCAGCGCTTGCAGCGCTACACAAGCCATCAGCCACGGCACACTAGCGCCATTGGCGCCCAACACAGCGCTAGAAGCGCTCAGCACAGCGCCAACAACGCCCACCATTCATCAGCCCAGCGCTAGAAGCGCTACATCAGCGCCAGCGGCGCTAGGCACAACTTGAGCATACTGTACAGTAGCGCTAGAAGCGCTTGGGACAGCGCCAGCGGCGCTAGGTCACGAATTTTGAAGGAAAAGGCCAGCTGAAGGAGGAAAAGGAAGTTGATTCGGAAGAGGATTCTATTCATTATGATCAGATAGTAAGAAGGAAACTATAAGTAGGAACTTGAGGACTTTTGTTAGATATATGATTATTATTCTAGAGTTAGAGATCTTGGCAACTACAATTGTAATTCTAATAGGAGGAGATTGAAGGCATGTCAGGCTAAACTCTTACTTTCAGTTCTAAGGGATGTTGAACCTTTTTCATAATTAATGGTTTAATCAGGTTTTATTTATTTATTCCTTCTTGCATGAGATTTATTCTGATAATCTGTTTTTAATTGATTATATGTTATCTAATCTTTTGATTTGATTTGGCCAATTGAATTAATTTGATTGATACCATCTGCTAGATTAAGATATAGTATTAAGTAAACGATATTATGTCTGATCATAGGTAGCAATTGATAGTATCTGATTGTGGACAAGCTTTTGGATATTATTAAGATTATTAGAAGGCAAGTTAAATAATTCCTGATTGTGTAATTGTTGCTTGGAATAACCTAATTCTCTCATTCTTTATGCTGCTGTTATATTAAATCTAGACTGATAGTTTCTAGGTTATATGATAGTTAGAGTCTCTTGAGGCGATTGTCACATTAGATTTACACATAAGGAGAATTGCGGATAATTAGCGATTGCGATTATCTAGGGTTATTAGTCTCATTGAAGGATAAATATTGTTAAACTTGATTTTCCCATAATTGTGATAAGGTGATACTGAACTGAAGAACTGAAGCTTTTTATTCATTGATCATTCTTAATTACTTTTGTTAGTTTAGTGAATCAAACTCAAAAACCCCTCATTAATAGAAATAATAGGAATGCTAGAATAAGTAAAAGATTAATTCACTTCTCTGTGGGATCGATCCTTGCTTGTCATTATACTAAGTTTTGTGCTAGTAGAGTGTTAGTAAGGTATTAATTTTGGAGTGTAAAACGACAGCTCCCAAATTTTGGCGCCGTTGCCGGGGAAGTGTTATTTATCTCTATTTATTCTTCATTTTACTTTATTTCATTTTATTTTTGTTTATTATTGTAGTTTATGACACGATCCTCTCAATCCGGTGATTTGAATTTTGATCCAGAAATTGAGAAAACTGCACGCAGGCTAAGGAAAGAAGCTCGTCAAGCTCGAGGCATCATTGCAGAGTCAGACGAAATTCCATCACCGGGACTCAACATAGCACTTGAGTTATTGTCAAATACATCATCCACCGATTCAGAGAAGGAAGAAGAAATGGCGGTGCCAAATAACAACAGAACACTCAAAGAATTAGCCACTCCCAATCTTAATCAACAACCCTTGTGCATTGAATATCCTACTTTAACTGCTGCTTTTGAACTTAAATCGGGACTAATTCATCTTTTGCCTACTTTTCCGTGGTCTCACAGGTGAAGATCCATACAAGCACTTGAAGGAATTCCATGTGGTGTGTTCCACCATGAAGCCACATGGAATAAACAGAGGATCAAATCAAGCTAAGGGCATTTCCATTCTCACTGGGAGATCTAGCGAAGGACTGGCTGTACTATCTTCCTTCAGGGTCAATACAGTCATGGAATGACATGAAAAAGGCTGATCTTGGACAACTAATTTACTGCTTCAAGAGTTCCCAACATCAGAAAGGAGATATGAGCCATTCGACAGTTCAACCGATAGACCCATACCGAGAATTTGGAAAGATTTAAAAAATTGTGTTCCAGTTGTCCTCCCCATCAAATAGACGATCAACACCTGATTCAGTACTTTTATGAGGGACTATTACCAATGGATCGGAGTATGATCGATGCTGCAAGTGGAGGAGCACTAGTAGATAAGACACCGGAGGCTGCAAGGACTCTAATTGCAAATATGGCTGCTAATTCTCAGCAGTATGGGACAAGGAATAACCATGCACCTGCAAGAGTGAATGAGATGACCACGAGCAACCTTGAACAACAAATTTCTGATCTAACTGTGCTGGTTAAACAAATGGCTACAGGAAATACACCAGCAGCAAAAGTTTGTGGGATTTGCTTAATGACTGGTCATAGTACCGATTCTTGTCCGACATTGCAAGAGGATGAAACCGCACAGCAAGCTAATGCAGTGGGAAACTATCAGGCACAACCACAGCGGAAGTATGACCCGTACTCCAATGCTTACAATCCAGGATGGAGGGATCATCCTAATTTGAGTTATGGAGGAAATAGGCCACCAGCGCAAGGTGTGTATCCGGTTAGACAACAAGGGTTCCCACAAGGCTCTCAACCAACTCAACCTCAATATCAACCTAGACAGGCAGCTCCTGCAAATCCTGGAACATCTTTGGAAGACATGTTCAAGGCATTCATGAGTCAGACACAGCAGTTCCAGCAGGAAACGAAAAATTCTGTTCAAGACTTGAGAAATCAGATAGGTCAACTTGCCACCACAGTGGGGAGGTTGGATGCTCAGGGTTCAGGAAAGTTGCCCTCCCAAACAGTTGTCAATCCAAGGGAGAATGCTAGTGCGATTACACTAAGGAGTGGAAAGGAGTTGGAAGTACCCAAAACAGTGACGGAAATTGAAAAAGAGAAGGCTAGTGATGAGATAGAGACACCAAGGGAAGTTGTTACCCCATCTACTCCAGTTAAGACTCCACCGTTGTCGTTTCCACCTAGAACACACAAGACTTCAAAGAAGGAGGAAAATGAAAGGGAAATTTTGGAAACCTTCAGGAAGGTAGAGGTAAATATTCCTCTATTGGATGCCATCAAACAAGTGCCCAGGTATGCAAAGTTTTTGAAAGAATTGTGTACTAACAAAAGAAAATTGAAAGATGATGAAAAAATCACTGTAGGAGAGAATGTGTCAGTAGTGCTTCAAAGAAAAATGCCCCCTAAATGTAAAGATCCAGGAATGTTTACAATCCCATGCAGAATAGGTAATACCAGATTTGAGAAAGCCATGTTAGATTTAGGAGCGTCAATAAATGTCATGCCATTATCTGTATTTGCTTCTTTAAATCTAGGACCTTTGAAACAAACTGGTGTTATCATTCAACTTGCTGATCGTACTAACACTTACCCTCAAGGGGTAATTGAAGATGTCTTAGTGCAGGTGAATCAGTTAATATTTCCTGCAGATTTTTACATTGTGGATATGGAAGATGATAGATCTCCAAATCCCTCCGCACATCTTGCTAGGAAGGCCATTCTTGAAAACAGCAAGGAACAATGAATCGATGTGCACAATGGGACCTTGACCATGGAATTTGATGGAGAGAAAATTCAGTTTCAATATATATGACGCCATGAGGTACCCTAGTGATGTTGATCATGTTTTTGCCATTGACATCATTGATTCTATAGTGCAGGGATCTTTTGAACAAGACCACAGGGAAAGCTTGGAGATGGCTATTGCTAACAACTTGGACATGGATAAAGAGGAAGAATTTGACCAGAATCAAGAATTGAAGGAAGTTGTGGCTGCATTGCACTCTTTACCAAAATTCACAGATAAGTATGCAGTTCAATCAATTCAATTGCCTATTTCTCATAAAAAATTGTTACCATCTGTGGAGCAAGCTCCAATCTTAGAATTGAAACCCTTACCTGCTCACTTGAAATATGCATATTTAGGGACAAATTGAAACTTTACCTGTGATTATTGCTAGTAATCTAACCAAAGTGCAGGAAGAGAAATTGTTGAGAGTTCTAAGAGACCATGTCACAGTGTTTGGTTGGACGATAGCAGATATCAAAGGTATAAGCCCCGCGATGTGCATGCATAGGATTCTTTTGGATGACGGAGCAAAGCCCACGAGAGAAGCACAGCGAAGATTAAATCCACCCATGATGGAGGTAGTCAAGAAAGAGGTGATTAAATTACTAGATGCAGGCATAATCTACCCCATCTCCGACAGTCAGTGGGTGAGTCCGGTACAGGTAGTTCCGAAGAAGTCTGGAATAACTGTCATCACGAATGACAATAATGAGTTGGTGCCCACCACGGATACAAAACAGGATGGAGAGTGTGTATTGACTATAGGAAACTAAATGCTGTAACCAGAAAAGATCACTTTCCTCTTCCTTTTATTGATCAAATGCTAGAACGATTAGCGGGGCCATACTTATTATTGCTTTCTAGATGGTTTTTCAGGATATAATCAGATCGTGATTGCACCCGAAGACCAGGAAAAGACCACATTCACGTGTCCATTTGGTACTTTTGCATACCGGAGGATGTCGTTTGGACTTTGTAATGCACCAGGTACTTTCCAGCGATGCATGGTAAGCATTTTTTCTGATCTTTTGGAAAATTGCATCGAGGTCTTTATGGATGATTTCACAGTACATGGTGATTCTTTGGATTTGTGCTTGGAAAATCTAACGCGTGTGCTAGATAGATGTTTGGAAACTAACCTTGTTCTTAATTGGGAAAAGTGTCACTTTATGGTAGAACAGGGTATAGTGCTTGGTCATGTTGTGTCAGCTAAAGGTTTAGAGGTTGATAAAGCTAAGATAGATATTGTGTCTGCTTTGCCTTACCCTGCTAGTGTGCGGGAGATTCGCTCTTTTTTTGGACATGCAGGTTTCTATCGGCGATTTATCAAAGACTTCTCCAAAATAGCTCTGCCATTATGTAAATTGCTGCAAAAAGATGTGGAATTCCAGTTCGATGAAGCGTGCAAGAAGGCATTTGATATGTTGAAGAGCCTATTGACTTCCGCACCTGTGATTCAACCGCCAAATTGGAATATTCCCTTTGAAATAATGTGTGATGCAAGCAATTATGCAGTCGGAGCTGTTTTGGGCCAAAGAGTTGACAAAGTTGTCCATGCCATTTATTATGCCTCTAGAACATTGAATGCAGCTCAGATTAACTACTCGACAACAGAAAAAGAACTTTTATCTGTTGTTTTTGCTTTAGATAAATTTCGATCTTATTTACTTGGCACTAAAGTTGTAGTTTATTCTGACCATGCAGCTCTCAGGTATTTGTTAACCAAGAAGGACTCTAAACCCAGGATTATCAGATGGATTCTGCTGTTGCAGGAATTTGACTTGGAAATCAAGGATAAGAAGGGAGCAGATAACTTGGTAGCAGATCACTTGAGTCGATTGATGAGAGATGAGGAGGCACTACCTTTGCATGATTCCTTTCCAGATGAGCATCTCTCTTTTCTATTCAGGAGGAATTGCCTTGGTACGCGAATATTGTTAATTATTTGGCAAGTGCATTTATTCCCAATGAATTTTCTAAAAAACCAGAAGGATAAGCTTAGGAAGTGATGCTAGACATTATGTTTGGGATGATCCATATCTGTGGAAATTTTGTGCTGATCAAATAATCCGTAGGTGTGTGCCTAATACCGAAACATTGTCTATTCTAAATTTTTGCCATTCCTATGCTTGTGGAGGTCATTTTGGACCCAAACGGACTGCTCATAAAGTTTTAGAAAGTGGTTTTTATTGGCCAACAATTTTTAAAGACTCATATCTATTTTGTAAATCATGTGAGAATTGTCAACGAACAGGTAACATATCACATAGAAATCAAATGCCACAAACTCCCATTTTAATTGTTGAGATTTTTGATGTTTGGGGTATTGATTTTATGGGACCTTTTCCTGTTTCTCATGGTAATGTTTACATTCTCTTGGCTGTTGACTATGTTTCTAAATGGGTGGAAGCTAAAGCCACCAGGACTGACGATTCTAAAGTTGTTACAGATTTTGTCAAAACTAATATATTTGTCAGATTTGGAACTCCTCGAGCTATCATCAGCGATAGAGGAACTCACTTTTGCAACAGGATGCTAGCAGCACTTTTCCGGAAATATAATGTTTTGCATAAGATTTCTACATCTTATCATCCGCAAAGCAATGGTCAAGCTGAAGTATCCAACCGTGAAGTGAAATCGATTTTGGAGAAGGTTGTCAAGCCAAGCAGAAAAGATTGGAGTCTGCGGTTAGAAGATGCATTGTGGGCGTATAGAACTGCATACAAAACCCCCATTGGTATGTCTCCGTACAGATTGGTTTTTGGGAAGCCATGTCATTTACCCGTGGAATTAGAGCATAGAGCTTTTTGGGCGATCAAGCAATGTAATATGAGTTTGGATGACGCGGGCGGGAATGCATCGGAAGTTCCAGCTACAAGAATTGGAAGAGATGAGGAAATGAAGCTTATGAGAGTTCTAGACTATACAAGAATAAAACAAAGGCCTTCCATGACAAGCAGATTTTGAGGAAAGATTTCACCGTTGGCCAACAAGTTCTCCTATTCAATTCGCGGCTGAAGTTATTTCCAGGTAAGTTGCGCTCTCGTTGGGAAGGTCCATTTGTTATTACTAATGTGTTCTCATCATGGTGCTATAGATATAAAGAATCCAAAGACAGGGGAAAGTATTCAAGGTCAATGGACATAGGCTGAAACCTTTCCGTGAAGGATTTTCGATGGAGAGTGTGGAGATGATAGACTTAGTGAATCCAAGTTATGAGTGATTGCGGAGAATTGATGTCGGGCTAACGACGTTAACCAAATGCGCTGCTTGGGAGGCAACCCAAGACATCAGATTTGCTTTTCTATCCCTTTTTATTTCTTTATTTGTTTTTTTTTTTTTTTTATTTATCTCGTCTTTGCATGATTGTCTTACATTGGGGACAATGTAAGGTTTGAGTGTGGGGGAGGGGTTTAGGTAGGATAGTATAGGGTAGGTCTGAGTTGTTTTGAGTTGTTTTGAGGAAAACATTTGTGCTTGGTCAAGTTTTCAAAAGTTTTTGGTTTTAGAATGAAAATTGATGCTAATTGATAGAATTTGTTTGATGCTGAATTAATTGATAAAAGATGATAATGAAGTTAGGACCCATAGTTGACTGATTTAGATTGAGTTGGTATTGCATGAGTACTTGAATGTGAGATACATGTTTACTTGACTGGGTTAGTTGTGGAGTTGACTATGTGCACTGCTTCCATGATTTAGAACTGTTTAACTGCTTATCTTGTTTCCAGGATCATGTGAAGACAAAATCAAGAATTGGAAATTTGAAAAATTGAGAGCAAGAAAAAAAATTGAGAAAAAAAACATAAAAAAAAAAAAACATTTTGTCTCAAAAGGAAAAAATGTGGTGGGTTGAGATGGAGCGTAAAACGCACTCACCCATAAACACATGCAACGAGATGGAGCGTAAAACGCACTCGTTGGTGAGAAGAAAAGTGAGATGGAGCATAAAATGCACTCGCTTGAGAAAAGAATGAGGAAGGTGAAATGGAGCATAAAATGCATTCACCTGAATGAAGAAAAAAATGAATGGCAGGAAAGAAAAACATGTTCTGGTTGTGAGTCAGTGTGCATGGTTGTTGTTCCATATAAACTGAGTTGAGTATCTGTGTTAATCATAGGGGCTGCTTATGTGGTTTCAATTTGATTTAGAGATGTTCAGTGGGGACTGATGGGATTATTGTTATGAATTGATTGATGATGTATAGAATGAATTTCTGTTGATTGGTGTTAGTATTCTTGGATGCTAATTGAATTTGAACCTTTGGGAGCTTGGTTGAATAGAATTCAAATGATTTCATTATAATCTTTGTTTTAGTTTACACGAGGACGTGTAAAGACTAAGTGTGGGGGAATTTGATAAGTGCATATTATTCATTTATTTTTATTCCTTTATATCTAGTTTATTGCATGTTTTATTGTGTATATGCACTTATTAGGTTATTTATTGATTTCAGGAGAATTCAAGGTCAAAAGTGGAAAAAGATGGAAAATTGGGGCTTAAATGGCATTTTTGTAAATGTGAGGGAGAGACCTAGCGCCAGAAGCGCTAGGACCAGCGCTTGCAGCGCTACACAAGCCATCAGCCACGGCACACTAGCGCCATTGGCGCCCAACACAGCGCTAGAAGCGCTCAGCACAGCGCCAACAGCGCCCACCATTCATCAGCCCAGCGCTAGAAGCGCTACATCAGCGCCAGCGGCGCTAGGCACAACTTGAGCATACTGTACAGTAGCGCTAGAAGCGCTTGGGACAGCGCCAGCGGCGCTAGGTCACGAATTTTGAAGGAAAAGGCCAGCTGAAGGAGGAAAAGGAAGTTGATTCGGAAGAGGATTCTATTCATTATGATCAGATAGTAAGAAGGAAACTATAAGTAGGAACTTGAGGACTTTTGTTAGATATATGATTATTATTCTAGAGTTAGAGATCTTGGCAACTACAATTGTAATTCTAATAGGAGGAGATTGAAGGCATGTCAGGCTAAACTCTTACTTTCAGTTCTAAGGGATGTTGAACCTTTTTCATAATTAATGGTTTAATCAGGTTTTATTTATTTATTCCTTCTTGCATGAGATTTATTCTGATAATCTGTTTTTAATTGATTATATGTTATCTAATCTTTTGATTTGATTTGGCCAATTGAATTAATTTGATTGATACCATCTGCTAGATTAAGATATAGTATTAAGTAAACGATATTATGTCTGATCATAGGTAGCAATTGATAGTATCTGATTGTGGACAAGCTTTTGGATATTATTAAGATTATTAGAAGGCAAGTTAAATAATTCCTGATTGTGTAATTGTTGCTTGGAATAACCTAATTCTCTCATTCTTTATGCTGCTGTTATATTAAATCTAGACTGATAGTTTCTAGGTTATATGATAGTTAGAGTCTCTTGAGGCGATTGTCACATTAGATTTACACATAAGGAGAATTGCGGATAATTAGCGATTGCGATTATCTAGGGTTATTAGTCTCATTGAAGGATAAATATTGTTAAACTTGATTTTCCCATAATTGTGATAAGGTGATACTGAACTGAAGAACTGAAGCTTTTTATTCATTGATCATTCTTAATTACTTTTGTTAGTTTAGTGAATCAAACTCAAAAACCCCTCATTAATAGAAATAATAGGAATGCTAGAATAAGTAAAAGATTAATTCACTTCTCTGTGGGATCGATCCTTGCTTGTCATTATACTAAGTTTTGTGCTAGTAGAGTGTTAGTAAGGTATTAATTTTGGAGTGTAAAACGACAGCTCCCAGTTTTTCTTATCCTTAATCTCACTGTATCATTGTCATCATCCTCATCCTCATACTTAAATTGTGGTGATAGTTCTCTTTGGCCCGTAGTGCAAAGATGAACTGGCGTGACATGATTTTGACCAAACTGTGTATTGGTATAATCATGACTTTTGGTGTTACAAACAAAGGCGTATGGTGAAAGTCATCTTTGGCCCGTAGTGCAAAGATGAACTGGCGTTTGGCATAATCATGACCGGTGATATTACAAATAAATATCTTTGGCACGTAGTGCAAAGAGAGGCTGTTGAATATAAACTGTTGATTTGGATGTTCATAAATAGGAATTGTTGATTGGTGTTACAGGGATAAAATATTGGTGGTCATCCTTTAATTTATAGAAGATGGTAGATATTATAATCTACTTGACTTTTCTAATGGATTGTTTGTTCCGCTGCAATTGTTGTTGTTGAACAATTAAAATATCTTTAAATCTCTGATTTAATTCTGTTGAAGACTAAAGATAATTTTTATTCTTCATTATCTTAGTCATGATATTTCTTACTGGGCTATTTGAGCTCACCCTTTTCAGTTTTGTCTCATTGTTCTTCTCAGAAAAGGAAAATGTAGCTGGGACTAGCTGGGGAGTAGAGTGATGGTCCGAGTTTGTGGTTGTCCTCATCAAGTTATGACATAGTTTAATAATAATTGTACTGGAGACTTAAAACATGTGTTGCCGTCTTTTTACGGCATTGTAATAATTTGGGTTTGGATACTGTGGTACCATACGGTACGATATTTGTATGGAAAGTCACAGTATGTGTGTGGTCGTATTTTGCACGACAAATATTAGTTGTAAATGGAAAAATTCGTATTTGTATTTTTGTAGAATGTTATTGGCGACTCGAAATGAGTTGTGTGAACCTATTTTGGGGGCGTCACAATACATGTCTCCTCCTTAACCAAACAAACATATATCTATATATAATAAATAATGAGCTAGTTGTTTAATCATAAAGCTAGTAAGATGTATATTAAATGATAAGCTAGCTAGTTGCATATACATATATCTGTATACACGTTACCCTTCTAACTATATATATATAGATACAAATCTCTCATACCGACAAGAAGGGAAAATAAAGAGAGGATCAGAGACGTAAAAATAGAGAAAGAAAAAAAAAGAGTGATCACGGTTCAATTTAGGAGGAGAAGAAATAGAAGAAAAAGGGTATGTTTTTTTGTAATATTATATATATATATATATAAAATTGTAGTACCCGATAAATTATGAATTAAGAATTCGGGTATTCTTTAAAGAAGAATAAAATAATTAAAAATGAAGAAATGATAGATTAATATTTTTGGCCTTTTATGAATAATGATGTAGGTCAATTGCAGAAAATATTTATTGAGCTAGAAAATAGTCAACGGAAAACAGGCAAGTTTTCCAACTTACACAAACTTTGTATATTGTGCAAGTTCCCTCAGTTTGAGTAAGTTCTTAACTTGTACAAATTTATTATTTTGTGCAAGTTTCTGAATTATTGGAAGTGTTTTCAAACTTGTACAAGTTTCTTAAGCATCTATTTGCTTATGATAAAAGTTCCTTAAATTTTGAATATTTCGTTCAAGTTAATTGTTATCACGCGATATTAAATTTCAGAATATATTTGTAAGAATTGTTGAACTCTAAATTATTGTAAATATTACTGAGAAAGTCATTGTTTCGGCTTACTCTAAAATTAAGAAATTATATTATTTTATTTTTCAAACCAATTGTTTTGGGCGGAATCTCAGACTGAGTTGAACAACCCTATTTTCTAAAAGGGAATATTATTGTCGAAAAATTCGACTTATGCATGGAGATAATGTTGTGCATAACATATGGTACAATAGGTTGATCCCTAAAGTGCTTGTGGAGATGGAGAGTCAACAATTTATATAATTGTGAGACATTTACGTTCTTGGTCCCTATGACCACTCAGTTCAGAAAAAAAAAATTATTTGATGTTAGTCAATTTAAATCTGTTCATCATTGTATTAATCATTATTTTTCATTTATTATTCTGATTTAATTTGCATTCAATTATTCAATTTCCTTATCGTTCAGTTCTTTATATTTTATATACTTGCTAAACAAATTAGTTGCTTACTCTTTCATCAAACTTTCATGTTTTCAGCTAAGTCTGAGGAACCTGAAGGATCGGGTGTAAAAGATAAAGCGAAGGGTAAAACCAACAAGGAAGAATAAATAATTAATTTTATATTATTTAATTAAATAATTAATGAGGTGGTAATGTAGAACTATTGTATTAGTTCATATTTTGTAAGTAAGATCTGAGTTGTATTATTATACTTGATGTAAACTACTGAATGTATAATAATGTATAATAGACTTTGAATAAGTGTACAGTGACCATCATACCTGTAGTAGCAAATATTCAAGTATGGGGGCGTCACAAATTAAATAATGCAATTTGAGATAAAAGTTAAAAACAGTTGCCAATTTCAAAAGTACTTTGTCTGAAAATGTTATAGTGACATCTTAGCCTCGGCTGCTTAATACTCCTTGTTCTTTTGGTTTCAACGGTGAGAGTATTTTTAGATTAGCTTACGTGTTAACTGAGACTAAATGTCCGAAGATCTTAAGAGCAAACTTATATCGGCCTAATGCATTTAGGAGAATTTTCTTAGAAAATCAAGAAAAGAAGCAAACTTCCTTGACCACCGGACCAACCTTTAGGGTTGCTTAATACTCCTCGCGTCTCATAAAAAGGGTCATATATACTTTTTCTTTTAAATTTCATAAAAAATGTTCTTTTTTTTAGATTAAAAAAATATAGTTGAAATTAATTGGCTTAAATACACTTTAAACCTTTTAAGTTTTTTACTTTTTACACTTTAAATCTTAATGTTTTAACTTTAAGACATTAAACCTTAACATCTTTCATTTTTTATAAATTAAACCTTTTAACCATTGACGTATAATAATTAATCCGAATGAGAGTATTTTGGATAATTTCATTCCTAAATATCTTTGAAAGCACAAAAAATTATAAGTATGTGGTTAGTGTGTCATTAAATAAATAAATAAAATAAATTGGAGCTAATATAAACGATATATACCTTTAAAAGACTTAGTTTTTCACATTAAAGAAAACTTTAAATATCTTTGAAAGCACATAAATTATAGGCATGTGATTAGTATATGATGAAAAAGAAAAATGAGGAAAAAGTGGAGCTAATATAAACCATATATACTCTTAAAATGCTTAATTGTCCTTTTGTTTTAAGTCACGTGACTTATCTTGATTAAAAAAAATGCTCAATTCAGTGGCCAAAAGCTTTAATTTATAAAAATTTAAAGACATTAAAATTTAATGTCTTAAAGTTAAGATATTAGGATTTAAATTGTAAAAAATGAGAAAAACTTAGGTTTAAACTTTAAAGTGTATTTAAGCCAAATTAATTAGGTAAAGACAGGGGGTATGAAACCTGGATTATTCTACTTATGCATACATTTGTCCAAAAGTTTTTCACCTACTTCCTTAGTACTTCCTCACCTACTTCCCTAGTACTTCCAAGGAGCTAACTAGGTAAATAGAAATAGAACTTCCATCTCACCAATAACTGTACAAGTGAATGGAGCATATATGGTGAGTTGTGACTATCATTTTTGGCTCAAAATGATAATATTTTTCTGAAATATCAAAAGAATGTGTGAAATTTTGAATAAAACTCATCGTAGTTTACAACTATTTATTTTAAAAATAGCTTTACAAGGTAAAAATTAATTTAAACAAAATTTACTTCCCTAACTTAAAGTACAGTTACCAAATGTGATATTTATCATATTAAAAACTAATATTATCTTTTCCAACAAGAGTTTTTTTTTTGTGCAGATTTATATATTGTAATATCATACTATTAATTTTAAATTTGAAATATCTCAAATAATTTTTAAAAAATTAATATTAATCTTATATTTTAAAACAGATAAAGTACTGTATATGATATTGATAGAGGTTTGTGCAAAGATATATGTAATAATTCTCAAAAAATTTAAAGTGCATAATAATATAATATCGTTTATTATAAATTATAAATTTATTTTATATATTATATATGATAATTTTTTATTAAAATAGACAATCAAATAAAAGAAAAAAATTTGTCCCGGCAAGGCATGCGTACTAGTTTCTCCTACACATTATATCCCCTGCAAAATATTCTACATTTTGAAAGCGTGTGGACCCACATTTTTAGACATGAACCACTGGACCACTAGCCTATCAGCTGGTCCAACTTTGAAGCTCAATTAGACGGTGCACCAAGTGAAAAACAATAACACCACACCCGAACACATTATTCACGCTTCATTCATTTATTCTTTGCCATATATTCCCCCCACCCCCACCCTCACCCTCCCAAAAAAAGAAGTCATATTTTAATCTTCTATGATTAATTTATAAAAAAAAAATTAATATAATTTATTGACTGCTTAAAAAAATAACAACTTTTGCACTTTTAAATAATTTATTTATGATAGTAACAATTGTATTAACTACATTCAGATGGGTTCATATTTTTTCATGAGGACATTCATTGGGAGAGAAAAAACAACAACATTTTTTATCCCATGTATCCACATATATACATCAATATTTTTTAGCGACCTAAATTTGTCAGTCATGTATAACCAAACTCTTTTTTTTTTCTTTTTTTTTTAACTTCTATGCTTCCAAACTTTAGTTATGCAGATATGGATTTTATTTTTTTCCTGTAAATTTTAATCGTTCGTTATAATTAAGCTAAACTAAAAAATGTAAAATAACATTAAAGAAAAACTCAAAATTTTATTATAACCATACATGGGTCGAGAGGCTATAGTATATACCTAACTCGAACAATACGTACAAAGAAAATAATGTTAAGCATAATTCGTATAATTATATATGTACTCACCAACATATGAACTTGACAACTGTCAACTGATCCCATTAAAGACAACATTCAATATTACTTGAGCTAGAGCTTCTTGATATTTATAACTGATCATTATTAATTATATATATTTTAGATGTTTTTAAATTTTATTTATCTTCATTAAATTATCCACTAGAAATTATATTAAATTCTTATTGCATCCACATAAGATTTCCCATCAAGTTTACGAGAAAAAAATCCCTTAAAGTAATCGGCATTCGGCAACACTAATCCTTCTGAAGTGTGGCGGAGTTTGAGGGGAGAGAAGGCTTGGTGCAGGGCCTAAATCTCCTTCCATATTCGGACTATAAAACGTAGCAATGGATAGCCTCTCTTTCTCTGAGTTAACAGTCGCCCGGTGCTCAATGCTTGGGTAAATTCCATTCGTCACGATCTGCAAAACCATGCATTAATTAGCAATTTTTTTAGGAATTTAAACAGACAAATCAAAAAAAAGAAGTGAGAATATATTTGTATTGGCAAAATAGGCAGTTTGTGCTGACAGTTTTACCCATCTATTTATAGGAAATACTATATTTTAGTATGTAAATTGAATATTTTACTCTTAAAATTAACACCTACGGATAGGAAAATGATTGACTTATTTTGATTAAAATTGGTAGCGGACAATTTTAAAAAAAAAATTAAAACATAGGTTATAACATTGCAAATGTTGAAACATTATCGTCTATATTACAATTTAGTATCAACACGAGGGGGACAATTTCACAATTTTCCAATATTAAATTCAAATTTTGTAAGGAAAACATATTAAAGCCAAAAGTTGTTATAAATATTATTTATGAAATCCTCAAAATTTAAATCATTGTTTTCTTAAAAAAACAAAATTTGATAATTAATGGTATTTTCATTTAATTTAAAATATTAATCTGAAAAGGTTAATCCGTTGGTCATATATAATATTAATACCTCCAAAATGTCACCAATGTTGAGAATAAAAGCATTAGGGAGCGGCTTAACCGGAATCCACATGCCATCCTTTCTAATCTGGAGGCCTTCCATTTCATTAACTTGCAGGAGGATGGTGAGGCCAGCAGCATCCGAATGAGGAGTGAGGCCGATAGCCAGCTCCGGCTGAGGACAAGGAGGATAATAGTTCATCCTCATTGATTGCATCCCTTCTTCAAACAGCATCGTCATATCCTCATTCTTCATTTTTAGAGCTTTGGCCATAAAGTTGAGAATCTTCATGGCAATGCTTTTCAATTCCGCTGAGTAAGCCTCAACGGCGTCTCTGCGTGATGAAAAAATATTCAGCACTCTTTTTAGGATATAATTATGAATGTAATGATTAATTAATTTTTTAATTAAAAGAAATTAACTTATACATAATAATAATTTAATAGCGTACTCACATTGTCAAACCTGTATTATTAATTGGGTAATTTAGAGTTTTCTCTATTTCCATCAAGAAATTATAAGATGATGATGTTTCAACAAATTAATTATATAATAATAAAACATCATATTCAAATATTCATTGCGCAGGATAAAAAATTGTCGTAGCGGCTAACTAGCCAACCACTCATGTCTTTGGGGGTCCATACCATGTAGCGTAATGTTGACATGTTGTAAGGTTTAATATTACCAACGAAAAAAAAACATTATGCATGAGAGAGAGAAAGAGAGAGAGAGAGAGAGAGAGAGAGAGAGAGAGATGTGACCTGAATGGATGAGGGAGTCTTGGAAATAAGTGAGGTTTTCTGAGTTTTGTAGGAAGAGTGACCATGTAAAACAAGTCGGCCCAATCAAGCTTCTGCTCCTCAGAAACCACAAAGACTTGTCCATATCCCTCAATGTCTCCTTCTTCTTGACCATATTTTTTCTTCTCCTCCACTGGAAGTTTAAAGAATTCTTGAATCTCTAGCTTCATTTTCTCCACTAGTGAAGTGCTCACCCCATGGTTTATCAACTGCAAAAACATTTAATTAATTTAAGCTTGATATATATCACTCTCTCTTTCAGAAAATGTCATATATATATATATAGAGAGAGTGACTAATGCACATATATCTAACTTTGGCATGTAAAATAAAAGTCACACAACTTTACATATTACATTCTTCTTTTACTACATATATATGACACGACTTAGGTATATTTACTATATTTTCAATGTTGATACGAATTGAACCTTATTTTACTATGTTAACCTTTTTTAATATTAAAGTTTGTATATAACACAATTTATATATATTTAGTATATTTTCAATATTAAACTTTAAAGTCTAAGATTCATTAGTGTAAATATACTTTTTTGATTGTATTGAAAGTAAGAATGTATTTTTATTTTGTGTATAGGCTAAAAATTATAAATTCTTAATTTATTAGTGATAGTATGATTACGAAGTTACGAAAAATTTAAGAACATATGTCATTTTATATTACTATATATCAATAGGAACATGACTATTTTGAGACTCTTTTTGTACAAGAATGGAGTATTATTAATTAAAAATCCTGCTAAAGCAAGCGGTTCTTATTCAATATTAAATTTTAAAATTAACAATATTATCAAAAAAAAAATGTTGAAGCTAAAGTATCCTAATTCCTAAGCAAAACCTTAAATATTAACTTCAAAAGAAAAAATCAGCAGAAAAATAGAACTAGTTTTTTTTTTTTGAAGGACTGAGGGTAATGTAAAAACCAAGAACAAATTAGGGTGTTAATCTTATTATCTTTTTAGTTTCACTACTACCAGAGATTCAGACAGGCGTATAATATATATGAAAATTGGTTATACAAAAGCAACAGCTATGAGAACGTTTTTAATGACATACCTGAAAGAAACCCCATTCTTTACATGCATGGTGCAACTTGTTAAGCTCAGAATCCATTAAATCTCCATGAAGTAAACTTTGCAAATCAATTACCGGGACCTCAGGCAAAGAGGAGGAACCAGATTTGATCGGAGGATCTTGATCGGAACGTACATATCGGTTTGGAATTGTAGCCGGTTGGTCCTTTGCCAGCTCTTGGACATATGGTACTTTAAGAGAGCTGCCTAACTTTGTCAAATTTGGTTCCATTATTGGCTTTGATCAAATGCTCCAAGGCTCCTTCTCTACAGGGCACACACTTTATATACAAGGAAAACAAGAATACCGAATTAATTAAATAATGCCATTTGAGATAAAAGGTAAAAACAGTTGCCAATTTCAAAAGTACTTTGTCTGAAAATGTTATAGTGACATCTTAGCCTCGGCTGCTTAATACTCCTGCTTAATACTCCTTGTTCTTTTGGTTTCCCGGTAAAGGTATTTTTGTATCAACTTACGTATTATTTGAGACTAAATATCTGGAGATTTTAAGAATGCATCCTTTACATTGACCTAATGCATTCAAGAGAATTCTCTTAAAAAATCAAAAAAAGAAACAAATTTTCTTGACTACTGGGCCAACCTTTAGGTTTGCTTAATACTCCTCGTGTCTCATAAAAAGATCATATATGCTTTTTCTTTTAAATTTCATAAAAAATGTACTCTTTTTTTGACATTCAAAAATTAGAGTTGAAATTAATTGGCTTAAATACATTTTAAACCTTATAAGTTTTTCACTTTTTACACTTTAAATCTTAATATTTCAACTTTAAGACATTGAACCTTAATGTCTTTCAATTTTTATAAATTAAACTTTTTGACCACCGGCGTGTAATATTTGATCCGAATGAGAGTATTTTGGATAATTTCATTCATAAATATCTTTAAAAGCATAAAAAATTATAAGTACATGGTTGTGTGTCATTAAATAAATAAATAAAATAAATTGGAGCTAATATAAACAACAAATACCTTAAAAGACTTAATTTTTCACCTTAAAGAAAACTTTAATTAATATTTTTGAAAGCACATAAAATTATAGGCATGTGATTAGTGTATGATGAAGAAGAAAAATGTGGAAGCTAGTATAAACCATATATATCCTTCAAATGTTTAATTGTCCTTTCATTTTAAATTACGTGATTTATCTTTTAAAAAAATGCTCAATTCAGTGGCCAAAAGGTTTAATTTGTAAAAATTTAATGACATTAAAGTTTAATGTCTTAAAGTTGAGACATTAAGATTTAAATTATAAAAAGTAAAAAATTTAAATATTTAAAATGTATTTAAGCCAAATTAATTAGGTAAAGGGGGTATGAGACTTGGATTATTTTACTTGTGCATACATTTGTCCAAAAGTTTTTCACCTACTTCCTTATTACTTCCTCACCTGCTTCCCTAGTACTTCCAAAGCGCTAGCCAGGTAAATAGAAATAGAACTTCCATCTTACCGATAATTGTACAAGTGATTGGAGCATATATGGTGAGTTGCGACTATCATTTTTGACTAAATGATATTCCCTCCGTTCCAAATTAATTACATTTCTAGGACTTTTTAAAGTCAAATTGACTATTTTTAAAACTAATCTTTTTACTATTTTTGCTAACATATAGGTGAAGATATTATAACCAAAACAAAATATATACAATTTATTACTAATTTCAATTTTTATAATTTTAAAAATATATTTATATATGCTTAATTATTAATTTTAAAAATAGTCAATTTGACTTAAAAAAGTCCTAGAAAAGCAATTAATTTGGGACGGAGGGAGTAATATTTTTCTGAAAAGTCAAAAGAATGTGTGAAATTTTGAATAAAACTCATCAGTCTGTTTCTGAATGGAATATATTGTCTTTTCAATCAAATTATATATAGCCATTGATTAGTCATTGACTCAGGAAATAAACATATTTTTTAAGTTATTTATAAAAATAAACTTTAAAAACTTTATTAAAAAAACAAAAGTGCACATATTTATCATATTAAAAACTAATATTATCTCTTTTAACAAGAGTTTTTTTTTGGGTGCAGATTTATATATTGTAATATCATGCTATTAATTTTAAATTCAAAATGTCTCAAATAATTTTTAAACAATTAATAATAATTTTATATTTTGAAATAGAGAAAGTACTATATATGATATTGATAAAGGTTTGTGCAAAGATATATGTAATAACCTTCAAAAATTTTAAAGTGCATAATAATATAATATCGTGTTATTATAAATTGTTAATTTATTTTATATATTATATATGATAATGTTTTATTAAAGTAGACAATCAAATAGGGGAAAAAAATTTGTCCCGGCAAGTCGGCAAGGCATGCGTACTAGTTTCTCCTTAAAGACACATTCTATCCAAGTATCCCCCGCAAAATATTCTACATTTTGACAGCGTGTGGACCCACAGTTTTTTTTTTAAGATTAAACATATCTTTCCAACTTTTGACTTTTCGTCCCCTCGTTCGTTAAAACACATCTTTCTAACATCTAACTTTTCGAAAGTAAAAAATAATATATATTATGAATATTTAAGTTAATTTTTTGATTTTTAATTATGTAAATAAATATTATTAATAATTTTTTTAAAGATACATATAATAAGCAGAGTTTTTCTATAATATATACCAATTTTATGTATTGATAAATTTTATAATTATAATGTAGACACCCAAATTTTGCACTTCGTATACTAACCTTGACAGGAGGGCAAATTCGTCAAATGGATCGGCCTGCGAGAGCAAAAGATGGAAAAGTACGGACACTCGACGCCACCATGATAATTTACAGCCGAAATCGACATGATAGCAGGGCTATCCGAATTTGGCATTCCCGGAAGGTGTGGCGCGCTTCTCAATGATTCCCGGACTGTAAAATACGAGCCTGTCAGCGAAGACTGACGTTGCGGCACGAAAATCGGGGCGTGGCACGAAAATCGAGAAAGTCAAGCCCGCCAGCCGCGGATAGATCTGCGGCCAAGTGAATGCGCCAGCACGGAAACCAGCAAATCAGCACTACCAGCTGAGTGCGATGGGAGGTGGGCCAGCCAGCCGCAGATCTATCTGCGCCGGCCAGCCGCAGATAGATCGGCGGCTGGCTTTGGCCAGCCTATTTAAACTCAGCTTCAGGCAGCATACAGGAGTTGGAGAAATTTTGAGGAAGAAGAAGAATTCAGCAGCAGCCAAGCACGGAAATAGAGAGAAAATAGCCAGATTTTGCAATAAAAATAGGAAGAAAAGAGAGAAAAAAGAGAGAAATTTTACTCCTTTGATTTTGATTGTATCAAATATATTTCTTATCCTATTCAAGTATCCAAATTTACCTTCATTTGAGATCATTTTGCAAGGTAAAACTTCCTTTTGTTGTAGCAATTTATATCATATTACTTGGTTAGATTAGATGTAGTTTTCATACATATTGTTGAACAATCTTGGATTAGGGATTATTAGTGAAGGTTCCGTTGGAATAAAATTCTTCCTGATAACCCGAGGATATCCAATCGACGAAATTTCTAGTTTGTTTATGGTGATTCATTGAGTGTAATTTATTTAGATCATCATTTCCGGATGTTATGGTGTATTAGATAAATCCGGGTGGGTTAGTTACGTAGTATTCATTTTGTGGGCATGTATTAATCTCGTGTGAGCCTAGGAACGCGACCTCGTGGTCCAAATCCGATGATGGACATCTTTTGATATATGTTAATAAATTCGATGTACCTTTCATTGTAAATATGTAATCGTCGGGCCTTAAAACGACGCCAAGGCGAGAATCGTGTTTAAGGCCCCGAAATAGTGAAACTTGTGATTGTAGGCGTTTGGGGTTATTTTGATGGCTTACATGCCCATGAATAGCCCCGACGCGTGTTTATGCTTGATTAGATCTTGTGACACAAAAATGATTTCAAAGATTAAACAATGAAGACTTGCATAAAATCAATCAAATTAGGTTATTAGCTTCACGAGGATAAGAGATTGAAGTGCTAACGAATGTCGATTCCTATTTAACGAGAAAGCTAAAGAAAATTGTTTTCCAAAATATCACACAAAATGATTTTACAAATAAGTAACGTTTTATTAAATCTTCGTGCATAGGGTGAAAGAGATTCTAGAAATTGCCCGATCATTTCATTCACGAAAGCAACGTATAGATCTCGATTCCTATTTTGACGAAGGTTTAAAATTCTTGTTTTGCCAAAACGACACTTAATGAAAATCTCATAGTTTTGGACAATTAAAATCAAACCTTTTTCATAAAAAATAAAGCTTTCTCGTGTATACCGAAAAGACATTCCGAAGCATGCTCAAATTAAAACACGATTTTCCCTAAAATCCAAATGATTCTTTCATACAAATTCACCACAACATTCACATAGGTACACACACACACACGCGCACCTACACACATACATTCATGAATTAAAGGATAGAAAAGCATCAAGATTGCGGTAACCGTGTTTCACGGAAGTCGAGGGGTGCCTAACACCTTCCCCTCACTTAAACAAGCCCCCGAACTCTATGAATCTCAATTCGCAGACCAATTAATTCGGAGTCACATATGAGCCAGCGATTTACAAAACACGGAAACTCGGATGAGTTGGTACATCCATTTCAAATATACCAACTGGCGACTCTGGTTAATTGGCTCATCATAAAACACGATATTTCAAAACCCCGTCGACATCAATGCCGACCTTTTCCAAAGCATCATTAAATCAAAGGGCTAAAATTGGAAAAGACTAAAAGACCAAGAGAACGAGAAAACCCGGCGTCGACAGCTGGCGACTCCGCTGGGGACATTAGAGGGCTTAAGCCGCATTAAAATCTTGATGCTATCATATCCTTTAAAATTTATGAATGTGTATGTGCGTGCGACATTTTTTATTTATTATTGTGTGAATGTGTGCTGTTGTCCAATGAATGAATGATTGAATGGGTTTGCTTTACTTCAAAGTAATCATTTGCATACGGTGAGGACGATGAATGTGAATGTATGTTGAGATTGTACCTCCTCCTGAGGCGAACCCGTCGGTTGCTTATTACTGGACTCGATGGGGCTGCTCCCCGGAGATGGCTCAGGAAACGCACCACTCGAATCCGCTCCAATCGAAAGGGCTCAAACGAGTAGATTGCGAAGATTTGGGAACCTTCATGCCGAAAAGCCCGTGAGAGTAACCCTAAGATAGGTCAGCCCCAGATTAACCCAACGCAGGAAAAGTCTCATCATGCCCTTTTACGTTTATACGTATAAATGTCATAATCCCATTGCAACATATCCATATATGCTTCCCCTTTATGTCAAAAGAAAATACTAACCTCTGTGTTTTGCAGGGAACGGCACGGGAAGCATAATAAATCGTATCTAGCATGCATTATTTCAATAAAGGACCGCTAACGTGTTGTTTTGCAGAAAAAGATTAAAAAACCCAAAAACACCAAAAATTTATAGCTTTAGCATGCATCCGCATCCTTTCATTGCCCAAAGACTAAACTTCGAACCATTTGCCTGCAGAATTGCTCCTCAAACCCGTTCACAGTCTAAGAAAGCCCAGGTCTCTACCTCTGAAATGGCTGATCTTCCCAATCATAGTTCCATATCTCGGGAAGAGTTTGATGATTTTAAAAAGCAGATGATGGAAATGGCCACAATGCTAAAGGAACAGTTCTTAATCAGGCAGGATCCGGCAAACCAGGGATCGCATAATATTCCACCACCAGGGGATGATCAGAATCCTCCTAAAAATGGTGCAAACCTTTTTAAGGATGACCAACCCCAACTCAAGGACGAGCCAGTCATCCCAAGAGTCGTGCCCATACCTAACAGGACAGTGATTACTATCCCGGAAGAAGGAGACACGGACGACCTTCGGAAAAAAATGAAACACATGGAGGAGACCATCCAATCTCTAAGAGGCATAGGCTCCCTGGGTAGGGTTAATTACTCAGATCTGTGTGTCTTCCCCGGAACCAGATATCCAGAAAAGTTCAAGGTCCCCGAGTTCGAAAAATACAATGGAAAGGGAGACCCCTACACGCACTTGAAAATATACATTGGAGAACTCGGGTCTTATGCCGAGAACGAGGGGCTGAGGATGCAGCTATTCCAGAAAAGCTTAACAGGGGAGGCAAGGATCTGGTATGCCCCCGCCTTGACAATGCCCGAATCCACAACTGGGAGGAGTTGGCCCATACCTTCTTAAACCCAATACAGCTTTCAGACCCAGATGGCCCCTGATAGATATCAAATGACAAAAATCAAGAAGCAAACCAAAAGAATCTTTCAGGGACTATGCACAACGATGGAGGGATATGGCTGCACAGGTGAATCCCCCAATGAACGAGGCGGAAATGGTAATGACCTTTGTGGACATTCAGGAGGCGCCCTATTATGAGCGGGTTGATATCGGGGATTGGGAGACCTTTTGCCGAGATGATAAAAACACGGAGAAATGGTGGACATGGGGTTAAAATCTGGTAAGATCCGGGACCTCACAGCTCTGGAAGTGGTTGCGGAGCAAATCCAGTGTGGAAACTATGGCAGCACTTCCCGTAGAATTCAACAGAAAAAGGAGGAAGATGTTTCCCTCATCCTGCAGGGATCATCTAGAAAGGCAGAGAACAATCCTCCAGTGCAAATACAGAGAACTGTGCCACCCCGACAACATAATCTCAATTATCAAAGGTCGGACGAACGAAGAAGATTTGAGACAGCAAGAGATCGGGTATTCACCCCGCTTGGGGAGCCTCTTGAACACAGATTTTGCGGCGGTATTGATAGCACAGAGAAGGATAGGCGATTTGGCACCCCCAATTGATCCGAAAGGAGGAGAATTTGATCCGAGTAAGAAGTGTGCGTACCATTCGGGTTCTCCTGGTCATGATACTCAGGAATGCTGGGCTCTGAAGCACAAAATTCAGAATATGATCGATAGCGGGAAGATCGTGGTAGAGCAGCCAGAGGTTATGAAGAAGGACCATGAGTAGATGCCAGTTGTTGTCCCTTATTTTAAAATTTTGCATGATTATGTTATTTTGTCATGTTGTCTTAAAGATGATCATTGCAGGAAAATGCCTTATATATATGACAAACATTTTGTTTCATGCCAGGTGTACCAATTTGAGTGTCTCTTGCCTAACAAACGATTTTTCAAATTCGAAAGTTGACTACGATTTTGATATTGGGCTGGATTTCGATTTAATGGGCATTGAGCAAGATGAGACAGATAATGACGGCACGCCTGACGAGATCAAAGGATGGGTCGAAGACAAACCCCAAACCCAACTCAAACCAAACCATCACCATAAAAAAATTGGAACCCCTGACAAACCCAGAGAGCTCAAAATAGGAACAGATCTGACCCCCTAGCCAGAAAACAGAGATGTTAGGCCAGTATGGAGATATCATTTGCCGAATGGGCAACCTGAGGCCTTAGTCTCCGACAATGCCAAAAATTTGAGCAGTACCCTTATGAAGGAATTATATGACCAGTTCAAGATCAAACACCTCAATTTTGTCATTTGCCGTCCTAAGATGAATGGGGCAGTGGAGGCTGCGAATAAGAATATCAAGAAGATCATGACGAGAATGTCTGCTAAACATCGGGGATGGCCGGATCTGCTACCTTTCACCCTGCTGGCGTACCGAAAATCGGTGCGTATTTCTACAGGGGCAACCCCTTACACTCTGGTATACGAAATAGAGGTAGTTCTGCCATTTGAGGTTGAGATGCTCAGATAAACGAGGAGGGTTGAATGCAAGGTCGATACGACCAATTGGCCCTAATTGATGAGAAAAGGGTGGCTGCTATTTCACGCGGCCAGTTGTATCAGCAAAGAATCTCTCGATCTTACGACAAAAGATAAGACCTCAGAAGTTCAAAGAAAATGACCTAGTGCTAAAGAAAGGCCTGCTATAAAAAATAAAAAAAAAAGAAAAAAAAAAAAAAAAAAAAAATAAAAAAAAGCGAAGCCAAAGGAAAGCTTGCCCCGAACTGAGAGGGGCCTTTCGTGATTAAGAAGATGATGTCCGGAGGAGCCCTCATATTGCAAGAGAGGGATGGAGAGGTGTTTCCATAACCCCTCAATTCCGACTCGGTGAAGCGGTTCCATTAAAAAAAAAAAAAAAAAAAAAAAAAAAGACAACAATCATCATCATCATTTTCTCGTCGTTCTTTGAAAGAACGAACTACGTAGGACCTGATCTCCCGACTTGTGGGGGTACGTAGGCAGCCATCGTGGCACGGTCCCATTCCTTACAAAATAATACTTTCTTCTGTCAAAACCAATTCCCAACAACCAGAAAAGCCTTCCTATACCCTCAAAACCTTCCCGAAGTCAGCCACCTGATCAGCTTCATCTCAAGTGACATAACCCGGACCCAACCAAACACTTAGTCAAAAAAATCTAAGACTCAGTCCGATGAAATCAACAGGGTGTGCGGTAGTATCTGTCAAATTTCCATCAAGACTTGAGAAGAAAAAGAGGGCAAGATATCAAAATCGTGGTTGACTGGATAAAATGAGGATCCGATGAAAGGCAACGATACG
Source organism: Aralia elata (assembly GCA_034770075.1). Taxonomy (NCBI): domain Eukaryota; kingdom Viridiplantae; phylum Streptophyta; class Magnoliopsida; order Apiales; family Araliaceae; genus Aralia; species Aralia elata. The sequence continues at coordinate 72,286,700 of CM068379.1, read as the reverse complement.
AAAAAAGGGGAAAATGACTGAATATAAATGCATGTCTATATATATAAGTCATTTCGTTACAAGATTTCCTTTTCGATAACAGATGAAACTGACATAATCTATGCAGGAGATAAAATGATCTACAAATCTGAAACTAACTTAAGCAGGATGGATAAGGTGGTGGATAGGTCTGAAGCATCGGCGTCCCCTGCAATCTACTGCCCCATCATGTCGATACGATCCAATAAAGAAATGGCTCGGCTAACGGTAGTAATCAAGGCCAGTCTGATCCGGCCATCCTCAGCGACCCGACTAGGGGCAAAATCAGCTGAGATGGAATCATATCTGGGGGAATAAATACCTCTGGGGCGGTATCATCAGTGAAAATCACTCAAGAGTCATCAAATACTCCAAACTGACTCAAACCAACCATGGCAAAGTCTCGGTGCAACCATTGCACATAAGCAGATGTCCGAATGGGGCAAATCTCACTTCGCCCGACTATGAACTGAACAAGGCAGCGGAAAAGCCTGCCAAATGACCCTGGGAAGGGCTGATATCCAAGCAAACCACGACAAGTTGGTGAGCAACCTGGGAAGGCATCCAAGCAAACCACGACAAGATGGTGAGCACCCTGGGAAGGGCTGATATCCAAGCAAACCACGACAAGTTGGTGAGCAACCTGGGAAGGCATCCAAGCAAACCACGACAGAGTGGTGAGCACCCTGGGAAGGCATCCAAGCAAACCACGACAAGTTGGTGAGCAACCTGGGAAGGCATCCAAGCAAACCACGACAGAGTGGTGAGCACCCTGGGAAGGCATCCAAGCAAACCACGACAAGTTGGTGAGCAACCTGGGAAGGCATCCAAGCAAAACCACGACAAGATGGTGAGCACCCTGGGAAGGGCTGATATCCAAGCAAACCACGACAAGTTGGTGAGCAACCTGGGAAGGCATCCAAGCAAACCACGACAAGATGGTGAGCACCCTGGGAAGGGCTGATATCCAAGCAAACCACGACAAGTTGGTGAGCAACCTGGGAAGGCATCCAAGCAAACCATGACAAGTTGGTGAGCAACCTGGGAAGGCATCCAAGCAAACCACGACAGAGTGGTGAGCACCCTGGGAAGGCATCCAAGCAAACCACGACAAGTTGGTGAGCAACCTGGGAAGGCATCCAAGCAAACCACGACAAGTTGGTGAGCAACCTGGGAAGGCATCCAAGCAAACCACGACAGAGTGGTGAGCACCCTGGGAAGGCATCCAAGCAAACCACGACAGAGTGGTGAGCAACCTGAGAAGGCATCCAAGCAAACCACGACAAGATGGTGAGCACCCTTGGAAGGGCTGAGATCCAAACAAACCACCACAAGGTGGTGAGCAACCTGGGAAGGCATCCAAGCGAACCACTACAAGTGATGACATCTGTAGAACAGTATCAAAAGACTGTACAGGAGTCATTTTTTCTCAATTTACATGTTGGGTCACATGCATGAATAGATGATAATTCTGTCTGTGATCCATGAAATGAAAAAAAATCGAGCAGGTTAGGTGTCAAAGTCCTAGCCTATCAGAGTCAAAAGCGATGGCGGCCAAGAACGATGTACAAGGACGAACTCCAAGGATGCCTCTCAAACTAGTCAGGAGGATAACGTCCTTTGATAACAATGCGATGGGATAAGGTGATCGCGAGACGAGCGACCGGAGACGAAACCCGGCATTCGCAGGACAATCGACCGGAAATGAGACCCGGCAATTACAAGACGAGCGACCGGAGACGAGACCCGGCACTCGCAAGATAACTAACCGGCGACGATAACCGGGGGTTACGCGATAGGTGACCGGCGATGATACCCGGCCCCGAACAGGACGATAGATTGGAAGAAGTAAACCCAACGACTAACAAATACGGTCAAAGGGTTAAAGCATCGACACTCTTGCGGATGTTTTTGCATGCGTTACATCTTGTGTTGCATCATAAATCATATGTGTTGCATCATGTATGTATTGTCAATTCTTATGCACTGCCATTCATGCATCGGGTGTCTGTTTCTTTATCCTGTTCATTTCATTTAACATTTCATAAACATGATAAAGAGGGGCAGCTGTAGACACCCAAATTTTGCACTTCGTATACTAACCTTGACAGGAGGGCAAATTCGTCAAATGGATCGGCCTGCGAGAGCAAAAGATGGAAAAGTACGGACACTCGACGCCACCATGATAATTTACAGCCGAAATCGACATGATAGCAGGGCTATCCGAATTTGGCATTCCCGGAAGGTGTGGCGCGCTTCTCAATGATTCCCGGACTGTAAAATACGAGCCTGTCAGCGAAGACTGACGTTGCGGCACAAAAATCGGGGCGTGGCACGAAAATCGAGAAAGTCAAGCCCGCCAGCCGCGGATAGATCTGCGGCCAAGTGAATGCGCCAGCACGGAAACCAGCAAATCAGCACTACCAGCTGAGTGCGATGGGAGGTGGGCCAGCCAGCCGCAGATCTATCTGCGGCCAGCCGCAGATAGATCGGCGGCTGGCTTTGGCCAGCCTATTTAAACTCAGCTTCAGGCAGCATACAGGAGTTGGAGAAATTTTGAGGAAGAAGAAGAATTCAGCAGCAGCCAAGCACGGAAATAGAGAGAAAATAGCCAGATTTTGCAATAAAAATAGGAAGAAAAGAGAGAAAAAAGAGAGAAATTTTACTCCTTTGATTTTGATTGTATCAAATATATTTCTTATCCTATTCAAGTATCCAAATTTACCTTCATTTGAGATCATTTTGCAAGGTAAAACTTTCTTTTGTTGTAGCAATTTATATCATATTACTTGGTTAGATTAGATGTAGTTTTCATACATATTGTTGAACAATCTTGGATTAGGGATTATTAGTGAAGGTTCCGTTGGAATAAAATTCTTCCTGATAACCCGAGGATATCCAATCGACGAAATTTCTAGTTTGTTTATGGTGATTCATTGAGTGTAATTTATTTAGATCATCATTTCCGGATGTTATGGTGTATTAGATAAATCCGGGTGGGTTAGTTACGTAGTATTCATTTTGTGGGCATGTATTAATCTCGTGTGAGCCTAGGAACGCGACCTCGTGGTCCAAATCCGATGATGGACATCTTTTGATATATGTAATAAATTCGATGTACCTTTCATTGTAAATATGTAATCGTCGGGCCTTAAAACGACGCCAAGGCGAGAATCGTGTTTAAGGCCCCGAAATAGTGAAACTTGTGATTGTAGGCGTTTGGGGTTATTTTGATGGCTTACATGCCCATGAATAGCCCCGACGCGTGTTTATGCTTGATTAGATCTTGTGACACAAAAATGATTTCAAAGATTAAACAATGAAGACTTGCATAAAATCAATCAAATTAGGTTATTAGCTTCACGAGGATAAGAGATTGAAGTGCTAACGAATGTCGATTCCTATTTAACGAGAAAGCTAAAGAAAATTGTTTTCCAAAATATCACACAAAATGATTTTACAAATAAGTAACGTTTTATTAAATCTTCGTGCATAGGGTGAAAGAGATTCTAGAAATTGCCCGATCGTTTCACGAAAGCAACGTATAGATCTCGATTCCTATTTTGACGAAGGTTTAAAATTCTTGTTTTGCCAAAACGACACTTAATGAAAATCTCATAGTTTTGGACAATTAAAATCAAACCTTTTTCATAAAAAATAAAGCTTTCTCGTGTATACCGAAAAGACATTCCGAAGCATGCTCAAATTAAAACACGATTTTCCCTAAAATCCAAATGATTCTTTCATACAAATTCACCACAACATTCACATAGGTACACACACACACACACGCACCTACACACATACATTCATGAATTAAAGGATAGAAAAGCATCAAGATTGCGGTAACCGTGTTTCACGGAAGTCGAGGGGTGCCTAACACCTTCCCCTCACTTAAACAAGCCCCCGAACTCTATGAATCTCAATTCGCAGACCAATTAATTCGGAGTCACATATGAGCCAGCGATTTACAAAACACGGAAACTCGGATGAGTTGGTACATCCATTTCAAATATACCAACTGGCGACTCTGGTTAATTGGCTCATCATAAAACACGATATTTCAAAACCCCGTCGACATCAATGCCGACCTTTTCCAAAGCATCATTAAATCAAAGGGCTAAAATTGGAAAAGACTAAAAGACCAAGAGAACGAGAAAACTCGGCGTCGACATATAATTCAGTGTAAATTTATCACAATACATAGTAAGACTCTTTAAAAATTTATACACTAAAGAGATTAAAATGAAACAAATCCTTTTGATTGAATTTGAATTTTTCTCAAAAACAAATGAGATTATTATAGTGCTAAGCTTTTATCTTTTTACATTGCACGGGATGATGTATCAAACCCTTTTAATTGAATTTGATTTTTTCTTAAAAACAAATGAGATATTATAGTGCTAAGCTTTATCTTTTTACATATATTGCACGGTCATCCCACATAAATTTATCATAACAATTTTTTATTTTTATTTATTTATTTATTCATTTAATTATTATTATTATTATTATTATTATTATTATTATTATTATTATTATTATTATACTAAACATGTGACGCCCCCAAAATAGGTCTACACAATCTATTTTGGGTCGTCAAAATACATACTACAAAATTCAAATACAAATTTTTGTATTTACAACTATTATACTATCGTGTAAAATACTACAACACGCATACTGTGAGTTTTAATACAAATATAACTTAAGTTCTCAATACAATTATTGTCACACTATTTTATAACGTATTGAAATACTTCTACAGGCTCGGACCATGACTCCATTTCTCGGCTAATCCCAGCTACACTCTCATTTCTTGAGAAGAACAATGGAACAAAACTGAAAAGGGTGAGCTCAATTAGCCCAGTAAAGAATATAATAACTAAGATAATGAATAATAAATTATTTTTAGCTTTCAATAATAATAAATCAGATATTTAACGACAATAAATTTTCAACGATAACTGCAGCGAAACTAATAATTTATTAGAAGAGTTAAATAGAACATAATGTTTACTATTTTCTCCTATTTAAAAAAAATTCATCATCATTATTTTATTTCTGTAACACCAATCAACAATTCATGTTTATGATCATCCAAATTAATAGTTTATCTTTATACTACGGGCCAAAGATATTCATTTGTAACACCAATGGTCATGATCATGTCAAACATCAGTTCATCTTTGTATTATAGACCAAAGAGAACTTTTACCACAAGCTTTTGTCTGTAACATCAAAGGTCATGATTATACCAATACACAGTTCCTAATCATAATTATGTTAATCACTGTACATCTTTGCACTACAGACCAAAGAGAACTTTCACTACCATTTAAATCTGAGGAGTATGTCAATGATATAAATTGTGAATATAAACAATAAGATTAAGAATAAATATTAGATATTTGTAATTTAATTATACAGAGTCCAAGAATTTCTAAATTGTTAACATTATATTTAGAAATTCGATTAGAGTTCAAGAATAGAATAAATAAGGTTCACAATTCAACTATAACATGTAAAACGCAATAGAAAGGTTTAAGCGAAAAGATAGTAGATGAAGTACAAACTATTAAAGATATTCTACTAATTTCAAGAATTTTTAACATTTAATAGTAAAGTTATGGAAACGAATAATAATATCTTACCATAAATGGAGGAGTATGAAAGAAAATAATATCATTTACGAATATGAAAAAAATGATATCCTTTATCTTAGTATGAGATTAGATCTGACTGATATAAAAGAGATTATCTTGAGAAAATCTTGTAATATTAACTACGTTCAAATTGTCCTTATACTCAAAAGAAATACTCACAATATTATAGAAAAAGAATTTTGTGTTTCTAGTGTGAGTTTCATTATTCAACTAAGCAACCTATTTATAAGAAAATGCTTAGCACACCAAATTTGACAAAACACGTAAGCTTCGCCCACCAATTTAGAAAGTTTTATGTGATTTTTACTATGTAATAAAATATTCTAATAAAATAAATAATTTTATATATAATATAATATATTCTAATTATATTCTAATAAAATAAATAACTTTATATATAATATAAAATTTTATGTTTTATTTAAAAAGTTTTTTGTTTTTTTACTATTATAATAATTAAAAAAAAACAAATACTGAACGAACTTTCTGCCGACAGTTTGATAAATTGGCAAGGGGTCTATGAAATAATAAGTCAAACTTACGACAAGCGCTTCATGATAAATTCCAAAAATTGAACAAATAACTACCACACATCACTTATCTTTAATCAACACATTTTTAATCTTTCAACAATTATTCACCATTAATATTATAGACTCACAATATTGACAACCAGGTCATTCCCAGAAAAGAGAGGGCTTTCCGTAGAAACGATGTGCAATTAAATAACTCATTTTCTTGACAGAATTTTTGGACATTATCAATAATTCTAACTAGTCTAATAATATCATATCAAATAATATGAATTACTGTAATAACTATTGATTTGGCAATATCAAATACTATACAGATGTTACTGTAACAATTATTGAGTTAAAATTCTATGCAATTGCTACTATATCAATTATTGAATCAATAGTATGAAATACTGTGGAATATCGCGTGCTACTGTGGAATATCGCGTGCTACTGTAGAATAACACGTGCTACTATTCTTTTATTACCGGGTATTTCAATAGTTGTAGGTGATAATACCGTTGATAAAAAAAATAATACTATCGTTTTTCGTATTCGACAATTAATCGTTATGAAGCCCACCAATGATTTGTTATTTTAGCACCGTCAAACTTTACCGAATATAATATTTTCCAGCGAAAAGAATATTTTTCGACAAAAAATATATTCCTCAACATACTGTTTATCTGATAATTTGCATATATTACCCTTAACTATAGCATTTTATCAATTAAACACTTTACTGTTTAGAATAATAATCATAAAGAAAAATATTTTTTATTTTTTAAAAACCGGGGTCTTACAAAAACACACAATAAGTTAATTAAAAGAATTGCGAACATGAAATAAAAAATATATATTCGTCAAGTTACAAATTTAATAAATAAAACTCTTTTTGTAGAATGAGTCCGCTATATATTATAAAATAATTCAGTCAAATTATGATTGCGACATATGTTAAATCTAAATGAAAATTAAATCTAATCAGGCTTGATCATCTTATGTTCATGTTACCTTTTCACCACTTTTATCTACGGAATTACTCACAATTTTATAGATTCTGATTTTGAGACGGCTTAAATGTATATACTCCACTACCTTTGTACGTTAAAGAATTATCATGGAAATTTGAAACTGTTTTGTGAAGAAACCATTTACTATGCAACTTAACAAGTGATGATGTTTTAATTTTACTGTTGTTTGTCCTAGGAAAACACTAGTTGCTACATAAAAAAATATGAAGCGTCTCTTTCATTCTTTAATTGTTATTCCCCCTTTCTTATTTACTGTTTGAAGAAATCATATAGGTGACAGGGAAAGAAAGGGTGAGAGGGTTAAATATAATCATTCGAGAAAAGAAAGTAAACTAAAATAATTTAAAATTAAATTATATCTCAAATTTTAAAATAATAGGAGTGTGTAAATATATGATATGGCTGTCTAATTATAAGAGAGCTGATATTTTGAGCGCAATTTTACACTTCTAGCAAAAATAGAGTGCAATAAATAAAAGTAGGTAGTACATTTAACTGTAAATTCGAAAAAGGAAAAAATGATGTCAAAATCATTTTTCTTATTTTATCTTTGCCTTTGTTTTTATGTAACTCTGTTTCTTTGATCTGGGATGGATTCGGACAGGCCATGGATATATATGCAATTGGGCACACAGAGAGGGACATGTGAATTGACATGCACCCGGCAAGTGGCCTTGTAGTCTACATGCATGATGGCTGCATATAACTAACTACTCCTAATGTATGCCGCATGTCCTTATGGAAGATGGTCAAGATGTGGACGACTCTCGTGAGAAATTATCTGTTAATCACGAGCTCTTTCTATCCGTTTTAAATTATAAGATCAATATTTATTTTTAAAAGTAAATTTCAAACTCAAAATTGACATGAATTCATATAGTTTATGTCATTATAATTATAAATATCATAAACTACTTAAAAAATATTACTAGTTATAAGATTAGTCAGAGCACCAGCTATAATATTGTCTTCAGTTTAGGGCAGGTATGTTACAACATAATCTTGAAGACTTTCAAACAGAAATATGAAATGTTGGAGATTGGGAGTGGACAACACCATTATTATGGTGGGACACCCATGTCTTGTTTTGGTGTAAACATACCATCTTCATAATTCATCTGATGGAGACTTTTTACAAAAGATACATGTGACTCCTCCACTAAGCAAAGCTCCTCTCTTTCCTTCATTATATGGCCAGAGAACATTGGTTCAGTTTGTAGAGGATCGGATATTATTCTGACAAGGAAGTGAGAGAGAATATTGCATGAAGCAATAATAAACACTCTGCAAATATTGAGCTCCCAAATATTCGGTAAAAATCTAGTTGAACGGATCGTGGAATCGAGCTCCGTTTTCATCCCACAAGATTGTAATTCGGAGACGTCGCTGGGTTGTGAATTGATTCGTGGATTGGTTCGAGATTTTCCGCACCAAAGATTTAATACGCTTCAAGAGGTATTTTATTTTGGTTCTCAAATTTGTAAACTTATGCTAGCGTACATGGCATTAAATTCCTTCATTGGTATCAGAGCTTGCGTATTTAGATCACATGTATGCCATGTATGTAGTTTACACGAAGCTCCATTGATGAATGTTTAAAAGGCTTGAAAATATTATCAAACCGAACACTTTGAGTAGCCATAATTCTCTGCATATTTGTTCGTTTCGTATTTTGTTAATATGTATGCGCAGTACGTGTTGTAAGCTTTCCAACGACATATTATACGCATTAAACGGATAAATATTGAAAGAGATATGGTTTTTCAAAGTTTGGATCGCGAAATGGCATTTCTGTAATTATTTGATGGCTGGAGGTTGAAGATGAAGTGGAATCCCACTCTCAGTGAGATTCACGTTCATCCCACGCACTATAAGGAAGCTCCCAAATTGGGTTTTGAGCACACCAATAGACTCAGCACATCAAATCGAGTAAAACAGGAAAAACCGCGTCGCGAAAGGAGGCGGGGAAGGCGGCGCGTGCGCCTCACGCGTGCTTGACCGCCGCAGTCAACCACGCGCCCGCGCATGGCGCGGCATACTGCTGAAGGTTGGTGCGTGGGCTTCACGCGCCCGCGCGGTTCTGGCCCGTCCTGCCCGACCCGTTGCCCGACCCAAGATCCGGCCCACCTGGTTTTGACCCGCGAAGCTTTTCGGAGCGGATCTGATCCGCTGTCAGACCTGACCCGCGCGCCGACCCGCGTGTCCAACCCGGATCCGGATATTTATTTTATTTTTGTTTTTATTTTTAGAAATTGATTTCTTTAATTGTTTTATTAATGAAAATTCATTATAAAATAGTTTTAATTATCAGAAAATTTTGAAAAAATTACAGAAATTTACTTTTGGGTTATTATTAATATTTCCATTAAAAGTTTTGGAATATTAATTTAATTGGATGTTTTTGTTAATTTCCAATTGTATTATGTTATGGTTTATTAATTGTAATAATTAGCATAATTATCAGAAAATTCCAGAAAAATTACAGTAATGTTTTATTGTGATAATATACTGTTAGAAATTTTTTGGAAGTTTTCTCATGTGTTTATAGCATACTTGGTATATTAATTGAGTAATATTGCCTATAATTTGATTCCTTTTGTTAATATTTTTGGAATATTAATTGTTGGTACTTGGAATTAAATTTTCTTGCTATATATTACACATGTACACTTGTTCCTAGTGAGAGTAATTTAGATGGTAGTAATTTAATTAAATTATTCTCTAAATTACACGTCTAATGCGCTGAAAAAATTAAATTTAAATAATTGGACATTTATGTGGATTGTGATTCTAAAACCTGGCGAAGTCTCCCTTCTATATTTATGTCACATTAATTTTATGTTAATTTAGATCATGCGGCAAATATGTTTTATATACTGTGGTGAACAATAAATATCTCTTATTAATTCTCATATTTTTTAGTTCAACAGAAATGGCTTCAAAACATATTATCGCAGATCTTAATCAGGGAAACAAATTAGATGGAGATAACTACGACGTGTGGCACAGGAAAGTCAGAATGGTTTTGGAGGAGCAAGAGGTTGAAGAAACCCTGCTGTCCAAAATGGTAAAACCAGAGGGTGACAATGCAAATGATCCAATCAAGGTTGCAGCCTTCGAAAGTTGGCGCAAAAAGGATCGTATTGCTCGCATAACGTTGTTGAGCTGCATGAACAATGACTTTCTGTTTGAGTATGAACAGTATTCTACTGCACACGAGATGTGGGAAGTTCTCAAAGATAAATTTGGTGGCACCTCGTTGACAAGGTTGAGGGAATTAGCCATTAGATTCGATGGTTACAAAAAACGTGATAATAACACTATGAAACAACACCTTCGAATTATGGCCAATATGATCTGGGAATTAAAAACCGGTAGGACTCAGTTGTCAGACGAGCAACAGATTTCTGCAGTGGTTCGTTCTTTTCCCGATAATTGGGAACATATGCGGGTAAACATGACCCATAATGAGAATATCAAGAATTTTGATGATATTCGTCGTCACCTAGAACTTGAGGCTGAGCGCCTTGAGATTGTAAAATCCTCCAGGGGCATATGTAGCTGAATCAAACCCTCATTGGAGGCCCAAACCCAAGAAAAGTAAGAAGAAATCTGTTAATCCCACTGCGCCTAAAGGGGCTGCGAGTGGAGGTGTCAACAAACGGAAAAGAGGCAAACGAGGTTCTGATAAGAAGGACAAGGCCAAGATGGCATGCTACAACTGTGGCAAGGCGGGACACTTCGCTCGTGAATGCACTGAGGCGAAGAAGGTAATTCCTAGTCCTAATCTATCTATGTGCTTAGTATCAAGTACTGTTTTTGTTGCTCATTCTCTCCATATGTGGATTGTAGACTCCGGAGCAACGGACCACATAGCTAGAGATCGAAGTGGATTTGTGGAATATCGCCGCATTCCGGCTGGCAGAAAAGTATACATGGGGAACGATTCCAGTGTGGACGTGCTAGACACTGGCACTTACAAATTGGAAATGCGAGGATGCTCAGCATTGACCCTATGTGATGTACTTTATGCGCCGGATGTCCAGCAGAATTTATTTTCTGTATTATCAGTAATACGTTTGGGATATTCTGTTATGTTTGAGAATAATTTTGTAATAATTTCTTTTGGGACGAATATTGTTGGATATGGTTTTGTATCAAATGGTTTTATGGTTTTAAATACTATTGATTCTAGTATTAATAGTGATGATTCTTATTCATTACTTGTTGAAAATGATCATGATAGTTCAATTTAATGGCATGCTAGATTAGGCCATATTGGACAGGATAGAATGGCTAGGTTAGCTCGAGCAGGTCTTTTAGGCCCACTCGCTAAGGTCAATCTACCCATATGTGAACATTGTTTAGCAGGTAAATTAACTAGAAAACCATTTGGTAAAGCTACTAGGGTAGAAACACCTTTGCAACTCATTCATTCAGACATCTGTGGCCCTTTGAATGTGAAATAAAGGCATGGATGTTCCTACTCACAATGATGGATGACTATACGCGCTTCGGGTACACTTTCTTGATCTCTCATAAGTCTGAGGCATTTGAATGCTTTAAACGTTATTTGATTGAGGTTGAGAAACAGTTAGACAAAAGTGTTAAGGCACTAAGAACTGACCGAGGTCGCGAGTATCTGTCCGATCAGTTTAAAGCACTATGTGAAGAAAGAGGGATAATCAGGCAACTGACAATCCCTAGAACTCCGCAACAAAATGGTGTGGCGGAGAGGAGGAACCGGACATTATTAGACATGATTAGATCTATGATGGCGCAAGCAAATTTGCCTATCTCTTATTGGGGTGATGCATTATTGACTGCGACGTATATACTTAATCGTGTGCCTTCAAAATCAGTACAGTCCACCCCATATGAAATGTGGACCGGCAGAAAGCCTGAATTGGGCCATATGCGGCCATGGGGATCAGCAGCTTTCGTACACAACACTTCTCATCAACATGAGAAGTTGGGCCCAAGGGGTAAGAAGTGTATCTTTGTGAGATATTCTGAACACTCCAAAGGCTATGTGTTTATTGGAGAGCAGCCTGATGGGACTATATCCGAGATAGAGTTACGAGATGCAGATTTCCTTGAGAAGGATTTCCCTAACATAGGTGATGTGAGCAAGGAGATGAACCTTTATGAGATGGAGGAAGATTTAGGCATCCCAAATCATACAGTAGAGATCGAAGAGGATATTCCTCAGGCTCCTGTAGATAGTGGGAGTGACATACCTTCGAGTAGTTCTTTTCCATCGAATGAAGAGTCTCTTGTTCCTCAAATACGTAGAAGTCAAAGAGGTAACATTCCACGTCGTCTCTTTGAGATTGAGGGGAATGCTTTTGTGGCTGATACACGGGAAGAGGAAGAACCTCAATCATATCGAGATGCTCTATCATCTGTTGTAAGCGATAAATGGATGATTGCAATGGAAGATGAAATGGAGTCCATGAGGACTAATCAAGTCTGGGATTTGGTTGACCTTCCACCAGGGCGAAAGGCTATTGGGAACAAATGGGTTCTTAAAGTCAAACGCAAGGCGGATGGTTCCATTGAAAGGTACAAAGCTCGTCTTGTAGCCAAGGGCTACACCCAACAAGAGGGAATTGATTATGAGGAAACCTTCTCACCAGTTGTAAGGTTTGCTTCAATTCGCCTTATTTTAGCAATTGTCACGCATTTGGATTTAGAGTTGTATCAAATAGACGTGAAGACAACTTTTCTCAATGGAGATTTAACTGAGGAAATATACATGGATCAGCCAGAGGGTTTCATTGTGGAAGGACAAGAGCGCAAAGTATGCAAGCTCAAACGTTCTATCTATGGTTTGAAACAGGCTTCCAGACAATGGTATCTCAGATTCCATCGAGCCGTCATTAGTGATGGGTTTACGATGATCGAGGAAGACCATTGTGTGTATATCAAACGGTCCAAAGATAAATTCCTTATCCTATCGATGTATGTCGACGACATTCTACTAGTTGGGAACGATAAGGAGATAATTGTCGCTACCAAAGGGTGGTTGTCCTCTAATTTTGAGATGAAGGACATGGGAGAAACAGCTTATGTTCTTGGAGTTAAGATCTATAGAGATCGCTCAAGAAAGCTTCTTGGTTTGTCTCAAGAGACTTATCTTAAGAAGGTTCTGGAGCAATTCCAGATGAGCAACTGCAAACCCATAGACACTCCTATCGCTAAAAGCGACGCCATTGGACCCGAACAATGCCCTACTTCTCCCGAAGAAATTAAGAAAATGTCCCATTACCCGTATGCCAATGCTATAGGAAAGCTAATGTATGCAGTTGTGTGTACTCGGCCTGATATAGCATATGTTGTTGGTTATCTCGGTCGTTATCAGTCAAACCCTGGAATTGCTCATTGGAAGGCAATCAAAAGAATCTTGCGATATTTGAAGGGTACTTTGGACTACATGTTATGCTATGGAGGACTGGACCTGCGATTGATTGGTTACTCCGATGCCAGTTGGGGAGGTAACCAGGGAATACGCAATTCGACCTCAGGATATGTATTCTTGCTATATGGTGGCGCCATCACTTGGTGTAGTAAGAAACAGACTTGCGTTGCTCTTTCGACAATGGAGTCAGAGTTTGTAGCATGTACGTCAGCTGTTCAGGAAGCTATGTGGTTGAGGAGATTCTTCGAGGATCTTGGAGTCATCCCTAATGCTTCGGACCCCGTTACTATTTTCTGTGATAGCACAGCGGCCCTAGATTACACTAAGGACCCTAAGTATCACGGTAGAACGAAACACATTGACCTGAGGATGAACTTTATTAGAGAGAATATAACAAATAATGAGGTGATATTGAAGTACATGCCCACTGACCTTATGGTAGCGGATCCCTTGACGAAGCCTATCCCGAAAGATGCCTTCTGCAGGCATGTTAGTTCGTTGGGCCTTCGTAGGGTTTGATGTACTTTCTTTGTTACTGGAATATCACTCATTGTATGGCTTGTATTTGAGATATTCACTATTGTTTTGAGACATTTATCATATATGCGAGATTCATTTGTTCCCACTTATGATTGTGATAGCGCACATGATAAATATTATTAGTTCACACAGTTATTATGCATATTGGATATGCACACACTAAATATATGTCAACAGGTTGATTGGCTCACTCACACAAGCAATCACCCTTGGCGCTTTGAGTAGCGAGCAAGGTTGAGACAGTTCATTTCATTGGCGCTTTGAGTAGCGAGCTATTGATGCTTTGGATAAGCAATCAATTGGCGCTTAGTAGCGAGCAATATGAACATAATGTCTCCTTGGCATGTGCCAAGATGAGGTTAATTTAGTTAACCAAATATAAGATGTCTCACCATCTATATAAACCTGTACTGAAAGCCGGATGCGAAGTTCAGAGTTGGCGCTTGGAAAAGCGAGCAATCTGGAATTTCGAGTTAGGCGCTTGTGGAGCGACTGAACTAAGATCCGTACGGCATGACTAGAAGACATATGCTCATGAAGATGAGATTGTCTGCCGTAACATGATAACCGGACACGAAATTTCAAATATGGCGCTTTGATAAGCGAGCAATTTGAAATGTTCGGGTTAGCCACTCTGGGAGTGACTAGACTAAGGTCCGCACAACAAGGCTATAAAATAGTATGTTGTGAGAGGGTTACATGAGCTAAGCGATCAAGCAATGGAGGTGAGAGAATGAATCCCTGTTTCCTCACCATGTGAGTCCAGTAGGACAGGATTGTTAGTCCTACATCTAGTGCTCTTTGTGATCTTTGACTATACTACAAAGATATGGATTGATGTTGCTACTTTGGTTTCGATTCCTACGGTCAGGATTGATGAGACAATAAGGACCGATTATGGGAAAGCAGTTAATTCATATCTGAGTAGTATTAGGGCAAAGGGAAGACAATTTGATTTCACCTCGTTCTGCACTTATTGTCGACAACTATGGCACTTTGATAGCGATATAGTAATAAGTGAGATACGAAATGGACTTGGGCCCAAAGGTGGTTAAGTATGGCTCTCTGAGGGATTAGAGATGCTTAACCTTGTGAAAATCAAATGTGTCAGGAGTACTCTGAGTTTATGGGTTGTAGCATCTACGTGAACTAATTGAGTTTGGTGTGAGAGCTCCCACACTGTTTTCTTTAAAAGGGTAGATGTCTTTATGTTGGCCTTAACGGGTTTGATATAGAGCTCCCGCATTGCAGGTGAACTCAGCGGTCGCACGATCTGGCAACTGAAGATTTACGAGTTTCTGGTTTGAGCTATATTTTTGCAGATATGAAGATTACATCATCCCTGCCATGGGTGAGTGGGAGATGTTGGAGATTGGGAGTGGACAACACCATTATTATGGTGGGACACCCATGTCTTGTTTTGGTGTAAACATACCATCTTCATAATTCATCTGATGGAGACTTTTTGCAAAAGATACATGTGACTCCTCCACTAAGCAAAGCTCCTCTCTCTCCTTCATTATATGGCCAGAGAACATTGGTTCAGTTTGTAGAGGATCGGATATTATTCTGACAAGGAAGTGGGAGAGAATATTGCATGAAGCAATAATAAACACTCTGCAAATATCGAGCTCCGTTTTCATCCCACAAGATTGTAATTCGGAGACGCCGCTGGGTTGTGAATTGATTCGTGGATTGGTTCGAGATTTTCCGCACCAAAGATTTAATACGCTTCAAGAGGAATTTTATTTTGGTTCTCGAATTTGTAAACTTATGCTTGCGTACATGGCATTAAACCCCTTCATGAAATCAAAGCACCACAAAATATTACAAATTTATCAAATCACATAGAACGCAATATATATATATATATATATATATATATATATATATATAAGCAACAAGTTATTCAATCTCTCTCAGGGACTGCATATATATAATATTATAGTCTTATTATTGATGCTTGAAATGAGGAAGAACTGAAGTGCCATCTAGTCCATTTGACATGTAACAAGTTATAAACTCCCGGATGCTGATTTCCTTGTATCTTGGTTTATTTTCATCAGACAGAATCTCCTTTATCGGCCCATATGGCTTTAATATATCCTTAGAACGAGGGTACAAAAAGCTTGCAATCGACACCCTTGGACCGACGTGCCCTGCAACTACCCTATGTTGCACACTCTTGAATCTGTCATTTGTTATTAGCTGCACAAATTTAAAAAGTTAAAAGAAATTATAGACATATTCGAATCTTTTAGAATAACCGCATGATTAATTATCTCTAATATATGCATATAACTTCAGCTTATGGCAAGGCAAAGTATAAATTAATTGTGCATACCTGCAATAAGTCTCCAATATTTACGAGTAGAGATCCTGGCGCAGGTGGTACATTTATCCATTGATTTTGATGCAGGATTTGGAGGGCACCAATATTGTCTTGAAGGAGAATGGTTAAAAAATTAGGATCAGAGTGATTGGTGGTGCCTAATGTCAATTCAGGCTCCGGACATGGTGGGTAGTAGTGACATGCCAATTTTTGAGTTTCGAAACATTTTAAGCGTGCAAGGTGATCACTGCTAAGTCCGAGAGCCTCTGATAGGAGCTCGGATAGTAAGTTCTTCAGTTTGGTTAAGCATTCCACATATTCACCCATAGCTTCTCTACAAGACAAATCAAAACAAAACCATGGCATGGAGATAAAGATGTCATCTAGTATTTTAACAAAGAATCTCTTTTTGTTTTCGGTAAAAGAGAAGAACAAATAGTTTTACATAGGGAGTACTAACAAGTGTCTCCACAAATGGGCTAGACACTAAGACGCGGGCGTTTGTACATGTTAGATCACACACATGAGCTAGACATAGGCGTTTGTTCATATCAGATCACACAAATTAATATGTTAGACACAAGTGTTTGTTCATGTCAGATCACTTAACTAAGGCCTGTCTCACTCCCTCACAGTGATAGGAAGGACTCTAACTCAAGCTTTCTTGGCAAGGAGAATATGTGACTAAACATAGTAAAGATAAATTCCAATTGTACGTGTAGCCAAACCATTAGAGGTAAAAAAAAAGAAGATACAGAGAGTTCAGAACAATTAGCTAAAAAGAAAATTAATGGATTGATATACCTGAAAACTAAAGGCAAGCCTTCGGGGTCAACTATGCAATCTTCAAAATCACAAGCAACTGTGTCTCTCCACTGTCCAATTTGAGTAGCATGGAGGCCTAAAGTGCAGTAGTATTTGACTCTACGTGTAAGATCACGCGTATAAAACTCCATCTTCATCTCCTTGGGTTGTTCATGAAATCGCCTCACCCCTTCTAACAACTCATCCATTACACCAACCGGAATTCCATGATTAATTATCCGAAAAAATCCCCATGATTCTGATGCATTACAAATTCCACTCACAATTTCTGCTCGTCGTCTATTATCATATCCTTCAAGATTGATCACAGGTAACTCTAGGTGAACATTATCAGCCTTTGCCTTTGGAAATTTCTCCGGTGTATGGATGAAAAATCTGGGTATCTTTTTAATGCCGGAATCAACGAGCCCTTTAACTCCTGCTTTCGAATCATCAAATTCCTTCATTTCCTTAAGGATATTATCATAACATGGAATTTCTTCAACTAGAAGTTTTTCAGTTTCCATGGCACAGTATAACAGGGTTGGTTTCAAATGGATGCAAATGTATCCTAATATAAGAAATCAAGATTATTGTTATAACAAGCTCCAATATAATAGTCTGCTGGGTGGAGGAGTGGATTAAAGAAGCACACTATTAAATAAAAATAAATTTTATTACGTTATTTATATATTTTTTTCCATGTAGAACTGAATTATCACAATAATTGTGCTAAAATAATATTAAGCACTAAAAACGCCAAGATAATAGTGGCAGGTAAACACTTATGTTAGCTGAGTCACATAATAAATATAATAAAAATGATGATAATGACAAATTAATGCAGCTTTCATATATGGGGTGTAAAAATTTCAATCTGATAATGATTTAAATATAGCATATTATTCACTCCAACCAAGCACTTATAATAATAACTTCTTAATGCAATTATTCTCCTATAATATATATGTTGGTGCCTATTAAAAACTGAGTGGAGAAGTAATAGACGATCATTTGAAAGGATGATTCTAAGAGAATACTGCAAGTATTTTCATATATATATATATATATATAGAGAGGCCGGATCAGGTCCGGACTCCCGGACCTAATAAAATTCGGACCCAAATTTATTTATTTTTTTCGTTTTTTTTTCAAAACAACTAATAAAAAATATATAGTTATTTTTGGTACTGAAAAAATTTGTTAATACACTGTTTGGGTATGATTTGGATACATATAACAAACAGTGTTATAGAGTCGGTACAACACTGTTTGTTATATGTATCCAAATCATACCCAAAACAGTGTATTAACAAATTTTTTCAGTACCAAAAATAACTATATATTTTTTATTAGTTGTTTTGAAAAAAAACGAAAAAAAAAATTTGGGGTCCGGATTTTGATGGGCGCGTGTGTATATATATATATATGTATGTATGTATGCATGCATGGAGTAAAAGGTCCTGTTAAAAGATTTAAGAAGATGGGATTTCATTGTGAAAATTTATTTTTTTAAGAGATTGAAGAAAAAACAAGAGAGATAATTTATTTTTATTTAATTTATCAGAAATTTTGGAGGGAACGAAGGTATCGAATGGAATCTTGCAAATTTGGTGTTGATGGAATCTGCATTTTAAAATTTTGATTAAATAGGTTTAACTATTCATATGTTTATTGTCTCTTGGTGCATATATCATCACTAATGACGATGACTTTTTCATTATTAATATGACACTTGAGCAGGTAATTAGCCTAAACCATTAAAACGTGCTTTGTTTGTCATAAATTAAATTACTAATTTTGTTAGAGCTGGAAAAAATAATGCTCATGGTTAATACAGTAACATATCACAATTTTGTTATTTGTAATTTTCTTATAATTAATGAGCATATAAAGATAAATTTTAATATAAAAAAATTAATATAAAATTTAGTCAGTAACCATATTTTTAAACATTTGATGGTGAAAAGCTTATCCGAATGAATACTATATGTATATTGATACCTCCCTTATATTTAAAAGAATTGAAAACCAATAATGAGAGAAATTAAAAGAATTGAAAAGTTTTAGGTATTTTATTAAGTTGGTTGCATGTGAGTGTTAACGTTATAATATTCCACGATTCCGTTGGCGGATCAACCAAATCGGTGATCAGACGGTCGTCTCTCCAGTCTAGAAATTAGTACAGACATTTAAAGGCATTAATAATATGTAAGGGACATTGTATTTTAGAAACTGTGTGAGCTCAAGAGAATTCGAACATTTTTTTTTTCTTTTTGACTTGCAAAGAAAAGAAAAGAAATGAACAAATTGTCTACATCAGATCGGGAGCCAAGTTTGTAAGGATAATAAGCTTGTGTATACTGGTAGTAATTTTTTTTTTTTTTTGTTTTTTTGTGTTTTGGGGATATGAGGGTTTCTTTTTATTTTTTCCATATATGGAGAGGAAAGTTAGGATAGGTTATTGCTAAAGGATGAGGAGGCCTTATGACAGAGAAAAGAGGACATCACATGGTATCATATCATGCATCCCTAATTAATCCTATAGGGTAGTCAAAAAGATCTATGCATCTTATCCACATAGCGGGTCAGGGAGGAATGATGGTTACTTTCTTCTTTTTTTTACCAACAACTCAAAAAGTAAAATATGTTAAATGGCAAAAAAATTGAATCCAAGACAATTTAATCCGTAAAGACTTATAAACATAAATATGTAATCAAAGTGCCACAACATATTACATCATTATCAAAGTGCATTGAACTCAAAATATAGTGTTCAGGAGAATTACTACTAAAAACAAACCAAATGTTATTATATAGCCTTGTCACTGAATCTGGAAATGCGGAAGAAATGCAGTACCATCAAGTCCTTTTGATATGCGATAAGTCACATACTCCCGAACGCTGGTTTCTTTGTATCTTGGTTTATTATCATCAGTCAGAATCTCCTTTATCGGTCCATATGGCTTTAATATATCCCTAGTACTAGGGTACAAAAAGCTTGCAATCGACACCCTTGGACCGCCGTGCCCTGCCACTACTCTATGCTCCACGCTCTTGAATTTGTCATTTGTTATTAGCTGCACACAGTTGAAATGTTAAAGAACTTTAAGCATGTATTCGGAGGATCATTTTAGCATACATAACGCTAGACAATTACAATTACAAAAATAAATCCCATAGCAAGAAGTTGTATCTATAAGATGTGATGTGTGTATTCAATTTTCAATTGATGTGTTAAAGTTGTACCTGCATTAAATCTCCAATATTTACCATAAGAGATCCTCGCGCAGGCGGCACATTTATCCACTGATTTTGATGCAGGACTTGGAGGGAACCAATATTGTCTTGCAGGAGAATGGTTAGAAAATTAGGGTCGGAGTGTTTGCTTGTGCCTAATGTCAATTCAGGCTCCGGACAAGGTGGGTAATAGTGACATGCCAATTTTTGAGTTTCTAAACATTTTAGGCGTGCAAGGTGATCACTGCTAAGTCCGAGTGCCTCCGATAGCAGTTCGGATAGTAAATTCTTGAGCTTGGTTAAGCTTTCCACATACTTGCACATAATTTCTCTACAAGACAAAAAATAGCAAAATCAAATGAGGATACAATAAGGCATGGATGTGAAAGTGTCATCAAGAGAGATGTATCCTATCAAATATCAACCATATGTTAAGTGTCCCCACACATAAATTTGACAAAAGTGTGTGTTCATGCCAAATCACTTAACTATGAGAAATGAATCAAATGAAAAAAGAAAAAGAGTTCTTGATTAACTGATTGCTGTGCATAGAATTATTCAAAAAGAAAAAAGAGAAAAGTCTTGACAATTAGCTTAAGTACTAATCAATTGGATTGATCATTTTAGCTCAAAAATTACCTGAAAACTAAAGGCAAGCCTTGAGGGTCAACTATGCTGTCTTCAAAATCAATAGCAAGTGAGTCCCTCCACTGTCCAATTTTAGTAACACGGAGATCCCAAGTGCTGTAATATTTGATTCTGCGTGTAAGATCACGAGTATAAAACTCCATCTTCATCTCCTTGGGTTGCTCATGGAATCGCTTCACCCCTTCCAACACCTCATCCATTACATCAATTGGAATTCCATGATTAATTATCCGAAAAAATCCCCATGTTTCCGATGCCTCACAAATTCCCCTCGCAATCTCCGATCGTCGTGTACTTTCAAACCCTTCAAGATTGATCACAGGTAAGTCTAGCACAACAGTACCATCATTTGCCTTTGGCAATGTTTCGGGTGGATGGATGAAGAATTTGGGGATCTTGGTAATGCCAGAATCAACAAGCCCTTTTACTCCTGCCTTTGAATCATCAAATTCCTTCACTTCTTTAAGGATATCATAATTTGAAATTTCTTCTTCAACGAGTTGTTTAGTCTCCATGGCAGGGTATAACAAGGTTGCTTTCAAATGTATAAAAAAAAATACTCCAAACAGGATGAGTACTCTGTTCCGATGCCTTCTGCTTAAATAGTAGGAGAGGTACCAAATTCAATATTTTGCAGAATTACTTCTTCTTTTTTTTTTGACTTTGTTAATTTGAACACACTCTCACATCTCACTTTGACATGTCAAGATTCGAACTCTCAATCTCATGATTAACCTGAGTTGAAATATATATATATATATATATATATATATATGGGGAATAATTCACAGAAAACGTTAGTTATAGACACTGTTTGAGCTAACGCATATCCAGCCGTTCAATATAAGATCCAAGGACAGGATATGGGCATGACCGCTAGAGAAAGTAGCAGTCAAATATTAAAATAATTAAATATTATCTTGGCCGCTAAAAAAATTCGAACAATCGTACCTACTTACTTTACATGCAGTGGTACAAACGCACTCAATATACTTAATTAATCGATTTATAATTAAGCATATAGAGTACATATATATATATATATATATATATATTATAATCCCCTAAGTCCCAAAGCTGCATATATAAACTTTCCACTTAATTAATCAATTTATAATTAAGCATATAGAGTACACACACACACATACATATATATATATATATACATATATATATATATATAAGCTACGGATATTTTCACAACACTTTTTGATATTTTCACAATAAAAGTGTCGCTATAGATTCTATAGCGACGGTTTTTACCGTCGTTATACATCTATAACAACACTTTTGTTGTGGAAATATCAAAAAGTGTTGTGGAAATATCAGTTCCCTATATATATATATATTATAATCCCCCAAATCCCAAAGCTGCATATATAAACTTTCCACTTACTGTACTTTGGATACTGTATTACATCATAAGCTTTCCACTTACTGTATTTTACTTAATTTTTTAGTGTGAGATATTTTTTTCACTTACAAGTACACTTCAATGATAATTTTCATATTGGCCGCTACTCGTTCTAGCGGCCAATATAAAATTAAAATAATTAAATATTATCTTGGTCATTAGCGTTTTGACTGGTCGCTACTCCTTCTAGCGGCCAAAATAATATTTAATTATTTTAATATATGGTCACTACTCCCTCTAGCGGTCGTGCCCATATCTTGCCCTTGGATCTTATATTGAACAGTTGGATATGCGTTAGCTCAAACAGTGCCTATAACTAACGTTTTCTGTAGATCATTCCCCATATATATATATATATATATACACATGAGGGGACAATGTATGGTCGGCATTAACGCCATTTTCTTTTTTCCTTTAGGTCCATACATTGATTGTGCAAAAAAAAATATAGGAAGTGAAAAAAAGGCAGCATAGAGAAAAAACGCAAAGATATATGTAGTAGCAGATAAACATTGACCTTAGCTGCGGGGCTTGAGTCACATAATAAATAAATAATAATAATAATAAAATGATGATACTATTAAATTTAGTACTAAGATTGGTTCATATTTATACAGATTTAATTAATGAATAATCGGAGTCTTAAATTTTGTTAATGTATTGGACTTCATGAGTTTAAGAATTTTTTAGTTATAATTTAAACTTTGTTTGATATATGAATCACTATAGAGCGTGAAAGATATTTAATGAATACATCAAACAATTAGTATTATGAGTAATATTGATGAAGCTGACTGAATATATTATGTGTTTTTATTTTTCTTAAATTCTAACATCCGACTTCATGGTGATTGTAAACCGAAGGATAAGACAGCGAAGTGGATGGATGGATAGAGAGGTCCCAAAAGTCGTGAGGAAATTTCTATGTGATAATGTTTGAATGGCATATTCTTGCTCCAATATTCAAGCGTTTTAAATGATTTAAAACTAAAATCCAAGTGCAGTAACCATAAAGGTTAATTTAAAAGGATATAGTCAACTTTCAAAAAATAGGATTAAGAGGTGAAAAAAATAAAACCTTTTTTCATGTAATCTTTAAAAGAGAACAATATTTTTAAAATAATAAATTTTTCTATAAAAAAATAAAAATCATCAAACAAAATATCTCTCTCTCTCTCTCTATATATATATATATTATAAACAAACATATTATGCATAAAAAAATACGTACATTTTAAATTTTTTTATATAATTGGTTTATTTGGCTATCTTTATATTTATTTATTTTTTTCCTGCATATTTCATCACTGATGACGAAATTTCAATGACGCTGAACTCGGAATTAGTCCAAACTATTTAACTTTTAATTATAAAAACGTGCTTTGATTGCCATAAATTATAATTATAATGTTAAATGTGCCAACTGCCAAAGACAAAGTCCACGTGCACGTTTTTAATTTTTTACTAGTGGAAGAGCTTAGTCATCCGAATAAATTCTCTTGACTAATCACCACTACTCAACAAGGGGCCAATATGTTTTAAGCATCAATAATTTTAGAGAGCCCCGGATTGGGGGATAGACCGGTCTAATTTTTTATATTTTTTACTCTCAGATAATTTATAATAATTATTGGAATCAAAATTTTTATGAAATTTAATGATTTAAGTGTGATTTGAATACATATTAAAAATAAAATTATAAAAATTTTATAATTCTATTTTTAATATATATTCAAATCACACCTAAATTATTGAAATCTGTAAAAAAATTAATTTCAATAATTATTATAAATTATTTATAAAAAAAATTGGGACCGGTCCCCAATACCGGTCCGTAGACGGATTCTTTAAGCATTTTTTAGCTGCCAAAAGATTATTCAAACCTCGAGAATTGGGTTGAAGTGGGTCCAAGTATACTTGTAGTAATCATCAACTAAAGAACGTAGGTACAATTATTGTGAATGAAATTCCTATAAGGCCCTCAGACATCACAAAGAAGTCGATCAAAAAATTGTATAGTTACATCGCTCCCTCCACCTCTTAATACAAGACATTTTAAACTTGAACATAAAAATTAAGATAATAATTATATAATATTAGTTATAGTATTAATTATCTATAATATCTTTAGCTTTATCTTATCATAATTATTTCATACCATTTCTCACACATTTTCTCATAAAGAGTAATTTTGAAAAAATTATGACCAATTCTTCTAAATTATAACAAACGTCAAATAATTAGGGGCAAATAAAAAACTCTAA
This sequence comes from Aralia elata, assembly GCA_034770075.1. Lineage (NCBI taxonomy): Eukaryota > Viridiplantae > Streptophyta > Magnoliopsida > Apiales > Araliaceae > Aralia > Aralia elata. The sequence continues at coordinate 72,261,804 of CM068379.1, read as the reverse complement.
AACATTCTATATTAAGCGACGAGAGGGTATTATTTAATGAAATTTCTTAACATGTGTCCTTAAGGCACATGTTAAGTACACAGTTTAATAATATATTTTTTTGAACTGTATGCGTATTCTCTTGATTTCTATATTTACACCAAAAATCAAAGGAATATGCACACAGTTCAAGAGAATATACTCTTGAACTGTGTGCTTAACATATATCCTTAGGACACATGTTAAGAGGACTTTTATTTAATAAATGAAAAAACTTCTAGCTTGTTTAATCATAAGTCACTTCACAAATTATGAATAAAATCAAGAATAACTGAAGTAAGTTAGGAACTTTGAGAAAAAAAAATATAAGAAAGCGAAAAAATATCCTCTTCTTCTATAGGTAAAAAAATGAAATTTATTTAGGTTATAAAAATAATAAGATAAAAAAAAAATACTTCCGAACGAGAACAAAAAATAAGTGATGCACCATCTTTGCTGCTGTTACGTACGTTGATCAAACTTTATATATAGGTCGACTATAGTCTATAGGTTAAAAAAAAAAATTGAATTTATACATATTGCACCGAAAATATTGTTCCCTTGATTAAATAAAAAGTAATGGGCTTGATGTTTGGACTTGTCATTTCAGACTTTAACATTCTTGCTAAACCTCGGAAAGAGCTAATAGCCCAATATAAATAAAGTTCGGCCTGCTTCTGGCCGGCCCAAAAAAAAGGCCTAATGGTGGGTCCAATTAAACAAACACTATAAAATCACAACAGTTTTAACGGAAGAGAGGAAGAGGAGAGAAAAAAATGGTGGAGGAAATGGAGAAATCTGAAAAACATGGCAAGATTAACGACGAAATCAAAGCTAGGGTTCGATCCGATGACGACGAAAGAGAAGATTTAGAGGGCGGAGAGATCGTCGGAGGCGATGATACGTCATCGGCGGCGAAGCCTACGGCGGCAGCTATAACAATGCACCCACTTGAGCACTCTTGGACTTTTTGGTTCGATAATCCCTCTGCTAAGTCCAGACAAGCCACTTGGGGCAGCTCCATTCGCCCCATTTACACCTTCTCCTCCATTGAAGACTTCTGGAGGTATAGATACATATGAATGTGTGTGTAATTGTTGTTTGTTCTATTGAATTTATATTCTGTTATCATTTTTAGATTTTTTTAGGGGAATTTTTGAGGAATTTTGAGGTGGAGATTGAAATGGGATGCTTGATTTTAGTGCTATAGACAATGAGGTGTTCAGTTTATTCATATGAATGATGACTAATTATATATAGTTCTTTTCAAGAGATTTATTTATTAATATCATTGAGCTGAACAATTGATGTTTTAAGATCCATTATATAGGAATATGTTGTTATGGAGATACGATTCAAGGAGGCATTATAAATCGTTATGAATAAATGTGGAGGCAGTATATTTTGTTTATTTACTGCTGAGTAGGAGATCAATGACATCAATCTTAAATTTCTGTCAGATAGTGTGATAATTCTCCATAGGCTTTTGTTTGTTAGAATTTGTTGCTAATATTTACATGTGAAAGCCTTTACAACAATATACACCATCCAAGCAAGTTAACTCTGGGGGCGGATTTCCATTGTTTCAAAAATCAAATTGAGCCGAAGTGGGAGGACCCTATTTGTGCTAATGGAGGGAAGTGGACTGCTACCTTTCCAAAGGGAAAATCAGACACCGCTTGGCTGTATACGGTATGTGCAGACTATAATATGTTTCAACATCAGATTATGAATGCTTATGTTGCTTTTTAACTTTTATTCTACTTTTTCTTATTAGCTGCTAGCAATGATTGGAGAGCAGTTTGATCATGGAGATGAAATATGTGGAGCTGTTGTCAATGTCAGAGCTAGGCAGGAAAAAATAGCTCTGTGGACCAAGAATGCTGCAAATGAAGCGGCTCAGGTGGTTTCTTTAAAAACTTAAAATTTACGTTCAGGCCAACCAGCTAACTTTTAGTGCATGAGTTTTCATTTTTATTTAAGCCAACAAGTGGCAACACTGTGGACTTGCTGTTTTGTGGTAGTAACTATGTTACAGACTTATAGTTGCACAGTTACTGATTTATCGTGATATGTTTATTCATGATTCAAGGGTCTATTGCCCAAAAGTTTACTCTTTGATTCTAAATTCACTTCTATTTTAACTTTTAATCTAGCTTTATATAAAAGCTAGTTGTGGCATACTGTAATGTTTTGTCTGCAATGTTCCGTGTATACAATTTTATCACCTAATATTCAAACCTTTATTAGTGATCATTTTACTTGTTGGCTGTTTTGGTAGTTCTATACAAATCTCTTGGTGATATCGCATGTTCTAACTTCTAAGCAATATGTCCATGAAATAATGGTATATTTCAGTATCAGAACTGCTCCTAAGGTCTTATTTATCCTGATTTCTTGTTATACAGATATCTGTACAAATGGACGATTTACTGTCCTCCAGGTCTTTATGGCCGATTTCAAAAGATATTGGCTATGACACTTTTATCTTTTTGCCTTTTGGGTTAATGTTCCTACCTCGTGCATGCTGATTCAGAATTTGCAGGATTCTTGATGGGTTTTTGTGTTGTGTTTTTTTTTTTTGGCAGTTGAGTATCGGGAAACAGTGGAAGGAGTTGCTCGATTACAAGGACACCATAGGATTCATATTTCATGTAAGGAAATCCGTTTCCTCTATGTGAGACACAATCATATACTATTTTTGGACAACTGTTCCTTAAATCTTTGGAAGTTAGTTACTAGATTAAATACACACTGCTCTTCTATCTCAGGAGGATGCAAAGAAGCTCGACAGAGGTGCCAAGAAGAAATACACAGCATGAGCTATACATTGTTCGAGTTCGAAACTGGTGCAAGATATTGTGCTTATATGCAGCAAAAAGCTAGAAACCATTCTTAGGAGTTAGGAATCTAGGATTACATGTAGTGTCATTTTGTGTCTCCTGCATTGCCACCTGCAAGTTTCATTGTACTGGAATGCTTGGTTTTTCTGATTTGCTAGTCCATGGTGCGCAACTTGCTCGTGTCATTTTCTTCACGTCTTCCATCTTTGTTTGCAATTGGATGGAGTTACTATTCTGTAATAAATTTTCTCCTTACAGGCAGAGCCTTCCCTCGGATTATCCCTAGGTAGCCAGTATACTGCTCTGCCTTTTTATTCTCGGGCCAACCCCTGGAAAGGGTCAAAGGGCCAAGGGCCATATAGAAGTAAATTTGAAGGTCATGACACTGCTTGGTGGTTATGGTAGAGATTCAAGTATGTGGTTAAAGTAGAGATTCAAGTTGATAAAAGAAAATTTTAAGTTTGGATCAGCATTTGAATACTACTGGGTTTACACTTTACTCGCCCTTTACTAGAATAAATTTAAAGATCTAGCCGTGGAGAAAACCAAAGAGAGAAAGATCATAATAATCTGTTTGGTACTAGATATTTATAAATTCCATATTTCCTGTACAAAACCTGTCTCTCACCCCCCAAAAAAAGGGAATAACAGGGCATTAACACCCAGCATCCTTTACCTCTATTACAACTATACATGTATGAACAATCAGAGGCACCAAAAGAGAGCTAGAAAACAGAGGCAGCACAGAGCTACAAGAAAATTTCTCCCTCTTTATCTCCCTGCAAAATTACTTCATCTTTTGTATCATCATCACTAGTATAATCGTCTTTTATAAACAAGCCAAGCCGTTCCAAAGGGTTTCGAAAGTAACCGCCCTCACTTGCTCCTAGAAGAACTTCATATCCATCTGCCCCGTCAAAGAGGTGATCTGAGGACATACACTTACTGAACATCTTGAGTTCTTCAAGAATCTTCGGATTGTCCTCTATTTCAACAGTCTTCTCCATCTGGATAAAACAAGCAGTGGAAACATTCATTCATTGTGTCAGTCACCAACACAATAGATTAAACACCCGTAACAAATATGAACTTAGAAGTACAAGGAAAACAATTAAACCTTCTGTAATGCAATTCGGGCAGCTTCTCTTTCTCTCTCCCGCTGCATTCTTAATTCCTCCTGAGCCCTCAATGTTGAGGCAACTTCAGCAGCTCTAATTTGGGCTTCGATTCTGGCCTTCACTGTAAACAAGATTACAGATAGTTCAACAGTTTTTCATAGGAATGGAATTGGGAATGAAGCAACAGTGGCTTCAAACGAGGACTAAGTAAACTATGTTACCTAAATAGTATGATATGATGTATGAAATGCATCAAATAAACTACGTTACTTTAAACTTACATCATGATGAAGCGGCATCCCAGTACAAGAAAAAATTACAGTATTTATCCAAAATTATTTAACATCTTTGACAAACTTACCACAGAGATCTAACATTTTGTCTTTAGCAAGATAAAAGACCTTAAAAAACGATAATCACACACTAACAAAACTCAACAAATGTCCCAATGCATAAAGATAATCCAATGCATAAATAAAAAATAACACAACCTTGTCAGATTTCTTTTTTCTCACTTATTCTAAAGTAGTTTCTTGTTTCTTGCCTGAGAAGGGGGAGAGAAGTGCAGCAGAGGTAGTTTACAGAACTCTTTAGTTAATGTGCAATACTAGATACAAAAAAAATGAGAAAAATATAATCAATGTTATGTTTAACACCCTAGCTATAGTCGGAACCTTTTCAAAAATTGTGGATAATTTCGTTCAAAATTTGTGCAAGTGGAACAAGGAAAATTATTTGATAAGTCAACCCCCTCTTCAATAAGTTTAACACAACTAAGCAACTTGAATAATTAAATTCCGTCTTTGCACCTAAGTAAGAGCCTTATTGTCATTCATCAATAGTTACAAATCATTCAGGGGAGGTTCTAGCTGATTATTCTGACTTGCATTTTTCTGACCAAATTCAAATTGTTATCCAGATATTAATTGAACCCATAAAAGACAGCACCGTTATCTCCCACATTTGCTTCATTTAATCAATCTAATATGTTTCATTCAGAAGAAGGAAAAGATTCGTTTGAATATACACTTAACTGCCATAAATCTTCAGGGAAAAAAAGAAGCTAAAACTTCAAATTTGATCAGCAATAAAATAGTTGCAAAGGTTTGAATGCATTTGAGTGTCATAAACACATGCTGTGGAGTTTTGCAGTTTTTCAGCTCACCTTCTTGCTGCTGCCTTTCCAGTTTTTCTTTTTCCTGCTGCAATTTTACAGGATCCACCTTATGATCCTGGATTAGTAAATCATAGCCTCCATAAGCAAAATCTCACACCAAATTCTATACAGCTTATACATCAACTATATTCGATGAGAATATCTTAAACTTGCACGCCAAAGTGAAAGCCAAAAAATGAAAAATGCATTACATGTTTAAGGAGTGTCTTCTGTTTCGCCTTCAGTATAGTGTCTGCAAAACGGCTTTTTAGCATCGCAGCACGTAGAGCCTTTTTCGGAGACAACTGAACGTCAATACCAGGAGTACATTCTGTAGCTAATTAGCCAACAACAAGAGAAAGGACAATATATTAAATACTTATGTACCAAATAGATGAATTAATAACTGACACGCTCTTCAAGTGTCACATAAAAACAAACTAACCATCTCCAGAAGTAACATTTGTCGAAAGGGTTGAATGTCGAGGACTATAACATATATTTTCTTCATCCAACACACCAGCCCCTTCAAATCATTTCAACAACGTGTCAATGCCTGAATGATGAACACACAAAATATTATGATAAACACATAAAATACCATCCTCACCATCAGACTCTGGATCTGATTTGCACATAGTTGATGTCAGCATGCTTTTTACCTCATGATCCTGGACCATACAAAGGGTCAACTCCAGTATAAAGATAAATTGAAGGCATCAAAGTTAAATTCATCAAACAAACGAGGCTACAGCTGTATTTACCATTTTAAAAGCACCACGATCTTGTCCCAATGATCTTTCTAAAGTTGAATCTGCACCAAAACAAGTAAACAAGTTGCTTAAACTTTTGAAGGAGGGCGAGATGAGAAATAGCATAAGATACTCTAAACTTACCCATAAAGAATGCATGGGCAAAATCATTTTGAAGGCTGCATTGGCATCCCATATTACCACATGAACGGCATTTGGAAGCAGCCGTGCTCAACGGAGGTATTGCACTGGCTGTGCCACAAGTACTTCTGTTACCACTAATTGTGCCTATAAGACACATTGCCAATTAGCTCCTATAAAGAGCCATAAAGCAGAAAAGTACCTGCGACATGACTCCATACCTTTATGAAAAGCCTTCCCTAGTGGGCACCTGCTATTTTGCATAAGTTTTGCAGGCTCCACCTGTAACCAAATAATATACAACTCAATAAGACAAGGCAAACCTCAGCTGACATAGATGTCTAAATTCTAATACACGTAAGAGCACTTCAATTAATTAAGAAAATGCTTGTGCGTATACATAGTTTATAATAATCAAAGGAATCAGACCAGCTCCTCTCAAGAAGCATACTAGCTGCAGAAAGCTGAGTCATACCAATCAGCTGGCAAGCTCATAAAAATAAAAGCTTAAGTGCATCTAATCATAACTTTCAAGAAAGTCACTTACCTTTGAAGCTCTTGCATCTAAAGAACTCTTCACCACTCTTTTCAACTCCCGCAAAGTAGCATCATCAAATCCATCAATTTTGATTTCACTTTTTTCAACTTTTTGGAGACTCAAACCAAGTTTTTTGAGAAGCACCCACAACTGTTTGTTCATCTTCCCCCTCATTGCTTCCACAAGCTCTTTACTCAGCTCTTTCTTCTCCTCAGTTGACATCGATGTCTCAGGCTTTGAACTAACACGCACAGGAGAGTTTCTGGGGCAAATGTACTTTGTCTCTTGCTTTTTTCTTTTGCAGCAACTTAAAATCCAACTCTCTTCAACATTTATCCTCTCACGCTTCCATTTTGCCTCCAGAGATTTCCATTTAGTATTGAACACAGTATCTAATTTCTTTGCCATCTTATGGAAATGGTTAGAGGGAGGGTTATACTTCATAGCGTTGGAAAATGTCAGTCTAACATCATCAATAAATTCCTCAACACTACAGTACATATCATCCTCCAATTTGGTTTGTACTGTTCCCAAATCCATAGGTTTGCTGATTATTAAGAAATAATCAGGAATATGCAATGCCTCGGGATCGACTGGTTTCGTGAAACCGACTGAAGCCGGATGATTTATTAATGATCTGAGAATGCTACCACACTGCTGCTTCACACTACAATCCATCTTCCGCCTTTTCTGCTCCTGAAAATCTATTATCGCTGTCGGTACACGCTTAATAGAGCATTGCAAAGGTGATCTGACCTTTAGGTTATCAGCAGCATAGACTTTTGGGTTGTCTATAGTTTGTTGAACAAAGTTGCGTGATTTCTTCATCGCAGATTTCTTGTTTCCATTCAGAGAAATACTATGAACGCATTCATCATTCATCCACAACTGCTGGCTAATGTCACAAGCTTCACTCCTCGGCTCAACTTCAATTTTCTTTGAGGAAAATTTAATCTTCAACTTCTTCTTTGGTAGACTATCGAGAACCGTCATGATGGAAAACTGCAAGCACCAAAGAGAAGAGCTGTTCAGAATTCAAGATTACCTCTCAGAACCATGATCATTGACCCATTCGACCAACCAACATGGAATATGCAATGTCTGCACATCCTCTCCCAATATATAAGAAGCTACCATACAGCAAAACAAAGTGATTCAGCACTGCACAGAAGAATTAAAGAAATATAGACTCATTCCTCGAACTCTTTAATAATAAAAATAGAAGTTTCCAAGCTATGACCAACAGAGATGTGGCAATTCATTCTGCAACCCTTACGTTCATTAAGAAACTTCATTATATGAAATCAATTACACAATTTACCTAGATTCACCTATTGAGACCAATTTATTGTCAGTCTCTTTCCAAATAATACTTGTGCAGACAAATCATTCAAAGAATAAAAAGAGCACTACTTGTACTGTGCTGACCTTTTTTACAAATATTAAGGTCTACAGGACATAATTCGACCAAAAAAATAAAAGTACTTTGATATTCAAAAAATATCATCAATAAATATAATGCAAGTATGTCCCACACAAAATAGGAAAAGAAAAAATCAACAGAAAAAACTACACACTTATTTAGGATGGAGGATCAGTATTAACTAATAATATTTTCAAAACAATTAAAAGGATAAGAGTATACAAGTTAACGATAGCCCAAAGCATAATAAAAACACAGTTATAAAGCGCATAGTAGAATCAATTACGAAATCTGAATCCCAATTTGAACCCAGAACATAATTTTGTATATAAGAGATTAATACTTAATTGAACATCGTCATAAAAGAACAGGCTTGAATTTACCATAAAATATGTAGCCAATTACATAAGAGTTATAAACCCAGAACTTAATTCACTGTAAATCGAAGATTCCACAAATTATACCGACGAAAATCAGAAATCATAAAGTAAAGGAGTAGAATTCAACTTACCAACCAGATCACACCACCGAAACACTTTAATTCATCGATCGACAAAGCTTATCACGATAAATTGCAGATACTAGAATCAGAAGGAGAGAGACACAGAGCTAAAAAGCAGGGCTTAAGCAGGGTTTTGTATAGAGCCGAGTGTAGGGCAAATAATTAGAGAGAGACAGAGAGCGTGCGGGTTAAGCTAGATGGTTAGGGTTTTTATTTCTCGACGCGCCGTTTTTAACCGACTTAAGAATTGTGCGAGATAATTTTATGGAAATCATTGACTTCATAAATAGAAAATTTGGTGACAAAATATGAATGTGTGGGTCTTACAAAGTGTTTTGTAAAATATCACTTTTTTAAAAAATAAATTAAGATACAATATACTCCCTCCGTCATTAAAAAAATAAGTAAAATATATTTTTCACATATATTAAAAAAATAAAAATATACAAAATATAGTAAAAAAGTTTCGATACTCATTTCGTACAACTTTAATTGTTCTCTTTTTCACTCTTAGTGTCCTAATCATTCTAAGAAAAAATTATGTACAAAGTTATTTTGTCATAATAACTCTTACTAAACCTCACTTCTTTTTTTAAGCCCATTTTAGTCGGTCGGGGAAGCTACTGCTTCTACGACAACGCTTCTAAGACAACTCTGCTTCCTCGTCTTACTTCTAGCCAAGCTTCTACTTTGCTTGCTTCTCTTGCGCAAGTAAAATTTCGAGGAGTACACCATAATCTTATAATAATTTCGAGGAGTACACCATAATCTTATAATTAAATACGTTATTACTATTATAATATTAAGAATCAATTAAACTTAAGATATAAAGATCACAATGTCTCAATCTTAATTATTAAACTAAAACCTCGTTAGTTAATAAATCTCACTCTAAAAACACATATTTCAAAATAAGAATAAGATGAATTTATCCACTTGTGGAATTTGCTTTATTGATACTAAATTCATTGTTCACCGATGACCACTTAATCTACTGATATGATTCACTTTTATCAATATAGAGGTTGAGAGTTTGAATGTTTTTAACAGCAGATTCTTATGAAGACAAGGCAACAGAGTGATGAGGACAATAAGTTATCCCCTCATCCACCTAAACCCCTCCTCTTAGATTAAGATAAATTGTTGTAATAAATTATGACATTCAAAAGAAAAAGAATTCTTTGTTCGAATATAGTGGAAGATATTTTAGGGACCAAAGTTGATTGCATTTTAGGTATTGTCAATAGAATGTTTCGAAATTATTGCTATTAAAAATGTCCCAATCTTCACCATAGATGTTGGTAGAGAGGGATAGTAAACATCTTGTTGATCATCTCTTATTTGTGATGTTTTACTTGAAAATTGCTCGAATCTCAGGTGTTTGTACTTTGTACTTCTATTGCACTTGGGCTTGTAAAATTGCCTCAATTATCAGAGATCAGTTTTTCTACCGATTGAATGAAAAAACCTTTTTTTTTTTTTTTTTGCTAAATTGAATGAAAAAAAGTTCACCCTCGTATACGTCTTTAATTGTAAAGGATATTCAAATTTTAGTCGCTGAAATGTTATGAAATGAAAGGCAAAGTTTTATTAATTTTTCCACAAACAAATTGCTAATACAATTGAATCCACAATCAAAAATCAACTAGCCAGTCATAAATTTGATTTAATTTATATTTCTTTTTATGACTGTCACATTATTTTCTTCAACATGACCCAAGTATAAAAATCAACTTAGCCACTCAACAGACAATCAAAACACATGAAAATTTTTGCAAAACTTCCCAATTCCCCTTTCCCCCCTGAAAACTTGACAAGCCATTTATTTATGAATAAGACACTATTAAGGGTTCTCTTGAATCTTCACCAGAGAATCTGCTGTAATAGGTGTACAGTGCCAATTGTACGATCCCTAATACGCTTCCAACTCCATTAGGAACCTGATTTTACATGAAACGAGAAAATATAAGACAAAGTTAGCATACAAATGTGCTTATTAAGATTTACAGAGAACATTCTACTTTGTACCGGAAATATATTGGAGACTGACAGAACTTCAAAAAGGTTAACCTGTGATCTAAATTGTGTTCTGAGTACTTACAGAAATGAATGGATCATCCTTGAACATTCCATAAGCAAAGAAGGAGAGACTCATTAAGAAGGTTGAAAGAGAAAGATAAAATGGCATGTACTCGACACTCTTTGTTTTGATCACCAAGTTCTGCAGTTCAAACAGATTGAGAAACATTTAGTGGCAAAATTATGTGCCATCGACAAAATAAAATAATGCAAGTATAAGTTTCTAAACGAACATACAATGATGAATAATGGAGAAGCAAACATGGATATGAGAGAAGCCACACTCAAATATCCAACGCAAATTTGCCGCGTAGGAGGATCAAATAGCTTGATGCTAGCAAATACTATGATTGCAAATACTGTGAAGACTGCTAGTAGCAATCCTAACATTTTCACCTGCAAGCAACATGAGGGTTCAACAAACAAATTTCATAGGGGGAAAGTTTGAAAATGACAATGAAAAGTAGTAATAATTGACAATAATGCCTTCCACCAGGCCTCCGTTTGGTAAAGCATTTTTTTTTACCATAAACATTTCATTTTCTTACTAATAAATACCAAATTAAACATAGTAATTATTTGAAAAATCTATACAAAAAAGGCAAGTTTGAAAGGAAGAAAGTACCTTTTTCGCTTTCTCTGCACATGAAATGAAGATAATAATGTACACCAACTGGAAAATGGCTCCAATCGAATTGACAGTGGCAACCAATATAATGCCTGGAGTTACAATAGGCAGACCATACCAGAGGCAAATTAAGCAATTCAAGAGGGAATATACATAGGGCAACCCTGAAAATTGCTCTGTTGACTGGCTTCTGATAATTCTTCTAAATGTAGGTCTGAAAGAGGGAAAGAAGAAGAGATTATCAAGAAACGAAATAATATTTGCTTGTCTAGATTTTTTGAAAGGCTTTTAGACTACTTACATGGGTGACACAAATAACACAATAGCAAAGATGTTTCCTGCAGTGTACAAAAACCAAAAGCTCGATTATTTGGAAGAAATTTAGGAATCGATTCTGGTGAGTTTGGAACTTGAAAATGCCCAATGGCAATAGCTTGGTATATTTGTGTTAATTTAAGAATATTCCCTTGATTTCTTTCATGCGACTCTTTTTCACTTTTTTTTCACATGAATTCCCCATAAATCATATTGAGCTAAAAATTTAAATAAAAAAAAAGATAAAAAGAAAAAAGAAAACCAAGAAGATAAGATTACTGAAAGAAAGTCAACTTTACAAAAGTTAGCTGGGCAGCTCAGGAAATATTGGAGGGGGATCTTTGATTTCAATTGAGTTGGGAATGTTATATATGAGATGAAAGTGAGAATTTCAACTTTCTGCTCAATTCTTGATCAATAAATATAAAAATAAAAATGAAACTTCTGTTTAATAGGTACATAATCCATAACTGTAAACAAGTAAATCTGTAAGCATGCCACAATAAGGAATGTCATGTGAGTCAACTGTCAAATCTTTCTTTCTCTTTCATTTTCCCCATCTAATAATAACATACATAAAAAAGAACCCAAAAAAAATCTCTTTCAAGTTAGGGCACATAAACACAAGAATGACAAATAACAGAGACACCCAAATTGTCAGTCAACTAATTGAAGCAAACCACAATATTTTTGCCAATATATCAAGAATCCATCAACAATAGATTGCAAAGAAAAATATATATATTTGTGGGTATATCACCAAAATATGATCCTACAACTACCCACAATTTATATATGATAAATCAGTCAAGATTGAAACATATAATGTAAGCAGCATTGCAAACAGAGAAAAGGGGAAAGGGGGAAAAAATACCTGCAACTCCAGCTGCAGAACTGAAAACTGAATAAGTTGAGAACAACCCAGTGGGAGTCATTCTTCAATCTGTTCAAATTTCACCCTACAGACAATTTCTGATCCTTCCTTTTCTCTCTCCTCCTTTTTCTCTCTCAATACACAAAGGAAGCTTTTTTTAGGCCTGAGTTTATGGGGAATATCTCTAATGTTGCAAGTGGGATTAAACTTTTGATGCTATGAGCTATACAGGGACCCAGTGTTAAGTGTCAGCACTTATCTCTTTGAAGCTGATGTAGTAGTTGATAAGCTACGTATATACATTATTACTAATCATATATTATAATTACATATATGGACTATGGATGTGAAAATGGAGGACAATGTTTTGCACATGCTGTTTTTTGCCTGAATCTGACTATTTGAGGTCTAGATTCAACCAACAAGACAAGACTGCTCAACAACACAGAAATTGGCTATGTCTAATTTGCTCATATTTCATGTCTTTTTTCCTCATGTGTCATATGACTTGTCTTCATTAATACTAGTACCTACTATTTGAGGATTGCGAATTGATATTTGCCTACTTAAAAGTATAATATTTTTATGTATTTATACTCTATATTTATTATATCAAGATATTTCTTGATTATTTTACTTAAATTGTACAAATATTCATACTTTAATATAATATTAAATGCTAAAACTTCACATTCTTATTAATCTATTCGTAAAACAATTAGATTGTTGATTCAGTTAAAATCTTCTATAAAATTTAGTGTTATTTTATATAAAATTGAAGAGGATTCGAAAGTATAAACAAGTATATAAAGTTACTTAACTGAACCACGTTTTAACATACAAAGTGCGTCACGAATGAATCGATTTCTGAGTAATAGTGAAATACATTGTAAGTTATCAATATACGTTTATTTGTTATTTAATTTCTCGTGTTCAAGTTTAAAATTTTCATTATCAAACCATTACTAGTAAATTAGAGACTCAATAAATTTAAAAGTAAATATAAAACATAAAAATATTCTTTAAATTTGTAAACGGGATATATGAGGTAAGTCTATAAATGCCTAGAAAAATATATTAAAGGAATCCTTTTAATTATTGATTACAATTCTTCCATCCAGGGAACTCAGTTTTTTTTTCTACATATAGGTATATATTATCTAGTGAACATATAATTTTTTTCTTAAATGTTAATTCCAAAGTCATCAGTTCAAAGTTTTTAATCCATATTATAACCTAAAATATTATTTCACCTTATTCCATAGATTATTTCAAATTATTTCATTAGGTAAAGTAAAATGACGGATGTGGATCCCTTCCATTACATATTTCCTTCAATTCTATTCAATACATTATATTTTTATAATTGTGAACAATATAATTGAAATCGATACTGGTCAACTAATTTATTATATTGAATAGCATACTTGTTTTAAAAATAAAAGTAATCCGATATTTTTTTACCATTTAATGAACATGTAAATTTTTTATCAAAATTTTAATAGATGAAAATTCTTTCAGACTTTTAACGATAAAAATATTTTTTATGATTCTAATTTTTTGTATGATTAATTTTAATATCGTCAACTGTCTATTAACATATTTTGATCATTATTAAAAAAAATTATTAAAATCAAATAATTAGTATATTAAATTAAATTGAATAAAATATGTGACCATTATTAGCTCATTAGATTGTCCTTCGTTTGTTTGGCTCACGCAACTCATTTGTTGACCATTATCGGTCTTTACATTAATATAATTTATTATCATACCTAATGACCAATTAAAGGCCGCCACAATAAAATATATTCTAGTATTAATAATTGTACTAAATTTTATTATGATATTATTATAATGAATTGGCAATGGATTAGATTAAGGAATTTGTGATCCACGTGGGAGTGTAGTAAACTCTACTCATGACAGGGATAAAGGATTGGAGTATAAAAATAATTAATGTATTTCTTGTCATATATGGTTGTCATGAACTCATGATCCGAATATGAAGGATTTCCAAATGCATTTTAAGGGCCGATCTGGGGTTCACTTATTTTAAATTTACTTATTATATATCATTTTAAGTGGTGATTTATAAATAAAAATATTAATATCATTTTGAGTTATAAATCAAAAATTAAGTTAAATTAAAATGTAAAAGTATTTGGTTAAGTGACTTATGAGTTAATATAAAATATAAAACTTATTAAAATATAGGCAAAACAATCTTTATATTTTGTCAAAGCTACTTATTTTAAAATGACTTATAAGTCATTTTTTGAAAAGTAAAAAATTGTTACTTCTCAAAAATTATTTATAAGTCAATTTATAAGTTAAAAAATAAATCACAATCAAACACTTGAATAGTAAAAGTAACTTATAAGTTGTGGCCAAACAGACCTTACAATGCAATAATTTCCTATTAAGTGCTGAGATTGACTCATACTTACGTGGGTTGGACTAATGGACCCTACTAATGTATTGAACTTGAGCTCATTTATAGCCGTTAGGGTTTTCTAATTACTATAAAAATATGTGTGTGGATCATTGTAGAGCATGTGAGACATCTAATAAATACATCAGATAAGCATGACTAATCAAATTGAAGAACTTTGGTATATCGCGTGTTCTTATTTTTTCGTTCTTCATATAATTTCTGTGTGAGTGTGTTATTATTCATTCATAATTTCTAACATTAAGTATCTAAAATTAGATAAATTAGTCCATTAAATTTGAAGTGAGACAATTTAGTCCATAAAATTTTAACTAAGACAATTTAGTCCATTAAATTTTAACTTAGACAATTTAGTCCAATGTACGATTTAAATAACCAAGTTTATTCATTCCCTTTGCAACAGTTGGTAAATATGATGCTATTGTTCATCCTTATTTTCCTTTAATGAGTAATAAATATGAAAAGATAAAAGTTTATTTAGATGCTTTGCCCTTTTACAAATTAAACTGTACATTCAATATGAAATACTTTAATAAAATTTATTTCCCCCTTATTCCCTAGATTTATTTTAATTTATTTCATTACGTAATTGACGATTTAAAACTTGGTTCACCATTACTAGCACACAGAAATTGGCACATGCTGTTTCCCCCCCTAAGATTTTACCATCTTAGGCTTAGTAGAGTCAACCTGCAAGACTGCTCAAGCACACAGAAAGTGGCAAAGTCTAATTTGCTCATGTCTTTTTCTCATTACTGTCATATGACTTGTCTTCGTCATTACTAGTAGTATTCTTTTCGTACACTAACAACTTATAAATAAATACATAATTAAATTTTTCATCACAAAATATGAGCCATACAATATTATTGTAATGAAAAATTTAATTGTCTCTCACTAATTATAAGTTTATTTGTAAATGATTAATGTGTAAAGATTTATTCAACTTTTACCAATTCTTTTCCCTTCTAAAACTTTTACCACAGGATAAATTGTAAACTCCGTAATAGTATTTCTTGAAGGATATATTATTGGGGAATAATATATATTGTGAATTTGTGTATAAAATTTTTGCTACATGTATCATGACTCATACCTTTTTTGTTACTAATTTCTCCTGTTCAATTTTTTTTCCTGAGAATATTTATACTAAATTAATAATTGCACACCTTAATAATATGTGCTATTTAGTGAATATGTAATTTTTATTCTTAAATTTTAATTCCAAATTCATCACCGTAGGAGAGGGGGGGGGAACTAGGAGAATTTAACAACAAAAAAAAACAAAAAAACAAAACTTACCTACTATAAAAAAAAGTGGTCTCTATCACCATGTTAGAATTACTAGTTTATTCAATTTTAAATAATGCTATAAACACAAACTATACACAAAATTTTGTACACAAACAGTTTAAAAAAGAGAGAAAAAATAGGACATGAGAGTTATCATTGAATATTTTACACATTTTCATTAATAAACAATATATGTACTATATGATTTGTGTATAATTTTTTATGTACAATTTGTCTATATAATATTATTCTTTAATTCTGGTCCGTGTGTTTGGCACATGCGATAGTATTATTCTTTAATTCTGGTCCGTGTGTTTGGCACAAGCAACTCATTGTTGACCATTATTGGTCTATTTATATCCAATCATACCTAATGAGGCTAATGACCAAGAAAAGGCCGCCACGATAAAATATTTTAGTAGTAATAATCTTACTAAATTTTATTATGATATTATAATGAACTGGCCAGGGATTAGATCAAGGAATTCGTGATCCATTTGGGAGTATAATAAACCCTATTCATGATAGGGATAATGATTGGAGATAATTTCTTATCATATCTGATTCTCATGATCCGATTATGAAGTATTTCCAAATGCCATACGAGGCCTAAGCCAGAGCTCAAAGCCCAATCCAAGTGATAATAAATTGGTTTGAATTTGGTAGGCATGGTACTAGTAAAAGCCTAATAACCTCCACCTCCTATGGACCTTTTCGTATGGCTCAACTCTGCCCAACCTAAAAAGGCTTGGGCTTATGGATTTTGAGGATTTAAGAACAGATGGCCCAGGACTTTGATGGACCCAAATCTTCGTCTTGCTCTAATGGTTTATCCACTAAGGGCTACTGCCTAAACAAAACAATCAACTACCACAAAGTCTATAATGAAGTCAAACTCAGAAAAAAAAATCTATGTAAAAAAATTATAATGATCTAGCTAAAGTGTTAAGTGTTGCTAGATATATATATTTACTCTGACAGTATTATTTTTGTTTTTATACACAATAGCCTAAAAATGAGTCTTTTGTTTGAAGGTTCAACGTGCATTAAGAACAATAATAGACTACTTTTTAGTTACATTACGTTGTATAGTATTAATATGTAACGACAAATTTATACCGTTATTAATATCGACGTATGTAAATACATGGTATAGGGAACTCTTAGAAGCTCAAATCTTTTCTCCCACGAAAGTTGCTCCAACATGAATGGCTACCTAGTTATAATAAGTATTGGAGCTTGAATGCTAGTTTTTTAGTCTTTTGGGTGGCTCTTTATTTAGCGAATCAACTTGCAATTTCTGGGCCTTGTTAGTATCACTATCACCTAACAGCAGATTTTGGGATGCTTTTGTTTGCAATGATTCAACAACAGATTTTGGGAGGCTTTTGTTTACAATGGTTATGAGCAATCTGCTGTATTTGATTAAGGTTTTTTTCAAAGGTTTTCTGTTTATTTTTATTGTAATGCATATTTTTGTGGTCTTATCCAAATCTTTTGAATTTGCAATATTTGTATTACTCAAGGTTTTAATAAAAATTTACTTTTGCCCGTCAAAAAAATAAAAAATAAAATAAAATGGCATAGCTATATTTGTTATAAGAAAAAGTAAATCACTCAAATAGTGTAGCTTACCTAAAATATATGTCAATTATGCCAGCTTATATTCGCTACGAAAGTACAATATATTCAAAATATAAGAGTCCGATTTAACTTTCGACTCTTTATAATTTATATTAAATTTTGTTATATACTTCTACAAGTATACTTTTTGGATAATAATAAATTTTGACAAACACTGATATATATAGAAAGAAAAAAAATTCAAATATAACTCTAATTGTTTTAGGACAGATAAGGGAGTATAATTGAGATATGGTTATTATCATTAATTATAAAGTCCATGAGTAGAGTATGTTAGATTCTTGTAGAAGAGGACATATACTCGCATGAAATAAGGATTGATTTTAGGTGTATGCAAAAGAACTTTATATATAGCCTAAACTTTGCCGATATAGCTAAAATTGATGCGTAACACTAAGTAGGCACGAAATAAAGTGATGTATGTTGCCCAAAATTTAGAGGTGTTCTAGTGTTTACATAATATATAGCTAATACTTGCACACCACCTTATTACTTCAATGAAATGGACATAAAATGCCTCAGACAATGCTTCTTGTGGTGTGCTCGTGTTTGATTTCTTTCTGTTCAATATTCAGTGACACTTTAGGTCAAGAAAGCCAATTAAATCAAACAATTAGGTAGATCAACTGATTGGATTATATATATATATGAGTATTAAGAAAGCTAGGAATTTTTGATACTCATATTTTATTTTACACTTTTTTAACTAAAAAACGAAAAGCTTAGACCGATGAGTGAGA
This sequence comes from Aralia elata, assembly GCA_034770075.1. NCBI lineage: Eukaryota > Viridiplantae > Streptophyta > Magnoliopsida > Apiales > Araliaceae > Aralia > Aralia elata. The sequence continues at coordinate 72,243,285 of CM068379.1, read as the reverse complement.
GTAGATAAAAAGTTTTTTAGATTTTTTAAACAGTAATGAAATGATACAATATCATCAAGTTTATCAACACGTGTAGTATTATATATATATATATTAAATTAAATGGTTAATAAATTTAAAAATAAACATTATATAAATATATTTCATGTTTAAAATTCTTACAAGTGAAACTAGATTTACATAATGGACGGTGTGTTATTTTTATTTTTTTTATTTCTTCAATCACACCTGTCAAATGAGAAACATATAATATCGTAATTATACTTATGCACCCCAACAACCACTCGTTCTTACCTAATAAATTTTATAATTTTGATTTAGTTTCTGATTGGATTTGATTAAGTCGTTACAATTATTATAATCACCATGGAATTTGACAGTTGAGAGCTTCTCGATCATTTCTGAGTGTATTTTAAATGAATATTGTTACTTTCGTTCTTTAAACTATATGTGTACAACTGTGATAGTCGGTACCAGACTTATGATAATTTATATTATTTTTTTACAAATATTATTGATATATTTATTATTTTTATTGATATAATACATATATAATATTAAAGATAATTATATATTTTACGGTATACGAAAAGTTTATACATTATTTCAAAAAAATAAATTTTTAAATGATGATTTAGTATTGACTTAATCTTAACTCCATATAATTTATGAATCATGACAAATCAAAATAATTTGATAAAATTATTAAATAAATTTTTTTAATTGTTTTATTATATATAGTTATTGATAGGAGAACATGTGGACAAACAAAAAAATAAAATAAAATAGGATACTGATTTATGGAGTATTATAATGTACAGCTCATTCTATCTTATTTAATAAGGAATGTGATGACTTCAATAGAATTCCTGGTTCTGATTGTTTACACGTCATACGTTATGTAAGCCATAGGGATTGTCTCTTCTTTATCAAACAGGACTGTTCATCATTGAATACGTGGCACTGGTATTAGCTGCTGTCCACACGTGGCCTCGGTGTCAATAGTCTTCGTATTTTTATATAATAAAAAATTATAATTGAAAGTCTAAATATTCATTAAAAAATAATATATATATCGACAAATATTTAACAAAATTAAATTGTTATTAACGTGAATAATATATCTTTTTATTATGTTTATTTTTTTATTATTACTATAAATTATAAGTTTAGTGGCGCATATTATTAAATTACATAAATTTTACACACTCTCAAAAAAATATTGAAAGTCTCATTATCGTTTATTATTAGATATATTCAGTTTTACAACATAGCCAACACATTCAAACTTCAAAGTGCCCATGTACAGTTGAATTTGGTAAAAGTTTAGTACTCAAAGGGATCAAAAAGTGTTATGTGAAATTGTTCTCCTATTTTTTTATAGCAAAAAATAGGAGGTAAATAAAGTATTTTAAATTTCCGACAGAGTACATTATTGTACACACATTTAAAGGAGGAACTTTCAGTGCACTTATGTCGAGACTGAAATTTAAGAATCCTCTATGAGCAACGTTTAAAATGTAGAGTTGCCACTAATCATCTGTTGTGAGTGAAAATCAAACCCAAATTTCGAACGAAATAAATGACTCACTTACAACGAGACCAACGTATCATTGATTCTGAAATTATTCTCGATGAAAAGTTATGTCATTGAAAATTTGACTGTACATGCAAATTTGGTTCTTAGTTCTTGAATCTTAATCTACATCTTTATCGCAGGACATCCAACGGAGATAAAATATTTCTTGGATTCAATTTTAAAAACAATATTTTTACGCGATTAACAGTTGAGTATTAATTAACTGTGTAGAAATTAGCTGTTACTCTCTCCGTCCCAAATTAATTGTTCAATTTTGACTTTTTAAAGTCAAATTGATTATTTTTAAAATTAATAATTAAGCATATATAAATATATTTCTAAAATTATAAAAATTAGGGTTAGTAATAAATTGTATATACTTTATTTTGGTTATAATTTCTTCACCTATATTTTAGCAAAAATAGTAAAAAAATTAGTTTTAAAAATGGTCAATTTGACTTTAAAAAGTCAAAACTGAGCAATTAATTTGAGACGGAAGGAATATTATTTGCTTAATGAAATTACTCTGAACAATTAATTTGGGCTACTATGTAAAATATTCAGGTTTTCACAATCTACATACATTATAATATAATTAAAGTCATAAATATCACATGCATAGGAAATTAAACAACCATGTATAAAATCGAATCTGGCCATGCTAATAATTTTATTTTTCACTCCATCTTCACTATTCTTTAATTCTCTTTGAAGCATAAGATGTCAGATCGAAGAATGGATAAGTTAACAAATGTAGTTCAAAATCCCCAATTTAGGGCACCTTTTTGTCACATTCATCAACATTTACCCAAGAGGAAAGATACATTAAAACACTAAAATTAGGGCCATTTAATTATTAAGAGAATATTTCATGAGATAGCACATAGAATTTGTCACACTAGAGCAATTAGCAATATTATTTTGTTAATTATAATATGTCAAATTAATTAATTAATCAACCTTTCGACACTTAGGTTGCTTTCGATGTTTCCCGAATTTCAGTATCACCATTAAAACCTTAGCAAAGTTAAAGATCCGAATCGCCCGATTAATTTTATTTAATTTACAACGCGACTGTGTCTTAATATATTTTATACTTGTGTAATTTAAAATAGAACACAGTATGATTACTACACATATTAAATAAAATAGATTAACAACATTAGATTTAATTAGTTAATCTCTTTGGCATTGTATATATATGTTCATTGATTTCAAACATCCACTTGTCCGAATTTTAGGGGATATAATTTTATACTATGGGCATCACCTGGGATATGATTAATCTATTTGTGTAAGTTTTGTTAAAGTTGGTAGCATATGGTGAAGTCAATTCATTCCATTTTAAGATTAGTAAAATGAAAACTAAAAGGTTCCTAATTTTAAAATTGGAAAACTTTGATTGAAATCATGCAACTCTCCATTAGCCTTTATTGCTTTATCCTCAAACTATGCAGAAGGGCCCCCACTTTGTGAGTAACATTATAATGAATCGAGCCGAGTACTGAATTGTTCAAATTTGGTTCATAAAATTTATAAAATTTATCGAGGTATAAAATAAGATTTGATTGAGACTCGTTTAGCTACCGAGTCGAGCACGATTTTGAATCAAGCCCGAGCAGTTTGAAATTTTCAAACGAATATGATTCGAGTATCAATAGAAAATTATAATTTGAGGAGATTCGAGTAATTTATCAAACTTTAAAATTTGTTCATATTTAAATTATTTATATTTCGAAGTGAGCTCGAATTGAACTTTTAGTCAAGCGAGTACGAATCCACCCCGAGCTGTTTGCTCATTTTACAACCATGTCACTTAATTAGGAAAGTTGATATTTTCAATGCAAAATTTTTATTTTCAGAATTAATAATACCTTACATAATTGTACTATATTTATTAAAAATTATACCTTTACGTTGAAAGTATAATTTTTCATCAATTATTGTTGATCATTAGTTTCTAATTTCTAAAGATAATTTACAATGTAAAATTGTTAGACACCTCCATAATCTTTCATCCTTTAATTTTGTATATATAAAGTAGAGTAGATTATTTATTAAATTCAAATTTATTATGAAAAGTAATTTATATACCGAGTCAAATTTTGAACGACTAGAATATTTTTTAAAAGTACTTACAAAGTTACAAATAAATACATGATAACTTCATAAGAAAACCCTAAGCCTTAATAATAATAATAATTATATTTCGTGTTATTTAAATGACAATACTTATCTAGGGTCTAAATCTTAAGATAAGCATATGAATATCTGCCCCTATGCCCCCCCCCCCCCTTTCTCTGTCCCAAAACCAGCTGTTCATGTTGAGTCTGTCCGAGTCAAGACAAAAACTTCAGAGAGCAAAAACAGTGACACAAATGTGAACAGGCACGCAGAAAATTAAATACACCCCACCAGTGAAATAAGTACATTATTAGCTCATAATTAAGGTACCCTGCATCATGTTTAATTTATACTACTATATACTAGTACAAATTAAATTATCATACATCAACAAATTATCTAAAGTCCCACAAAAAAATAAAAAATACCAATGTAAGAACCCATGATCAATTTGGTTTCATGATATCTTTAAACATTTCATTATATATATATATATATATATATATATTGTAACAATTATTACAATGAATGAGAACTCATAGAAGAAATTAAGTATAATAAAAAGGGAAACTAATCAAGGTAAGAAATGAAGAAGAATAAATTTTTGCCTTCATTTTCTTCTACTTTTCTATAAGTAAATGAATTTAGCTTTACGTTTCAAGAAATCCGGTCATCCTTAGAATAGAATTCCGGACTTGACTCAAGTCTCTTCCTTTGAGAGTTCTTCCATTTCCCGTACACACTGAAAACGCCATTTTCCCCGCAATTCGCCGTCCCAAAATCACGTGGGGCGGCGTAATTCCACCATCATCGTCGTCATATTCATCGTCAAACAAATCGGAATCCTCATATTGAAACCAAGAATTCCGAGACAAATTTTCCGGGACATTTATGGGAACAGAATTCCTCTTCTTCTGTCTCTTTATCTTATTGTTGTTTCTCAATTCCCTGGAATCGGAATGACCGTAACACTCAATATCTTCATCTCCAGCATTTTCTTGGAAAATAACTTCAGATTCCTGGAATTCTTCAGCCATAGGAAAATTGTATAGGTAATTAAGTGATGATGCTGATGTTCGTCGCCTTGCGTTTACCAGGGTGGTTAATTAATTAAGTAGCTAGACAAAGAAAGAGGGAGATCGAGGAGAGAAATGAAATGGAAGGAGGAATTGGGAAATGGAGAAGGGAATTTATAGGGAAGTGAGGAGGTGATTGATTGGGGATTGGGGGGAAAGGTAGGGAATCTGAATCGTAGTGGAGTACACTCTGATTGTTCCGTCAGATGGCGCGCGTCACTAGAAAGGTGTTGAGTGCGGTCCCCGCTTTCTCTTTTTTAAATCAATTCATCTCTTTCTCTCTCTAAAAGTAAATGAATAAGCTTAAAATCTGTACAGCTAGCCTTCTTACTTGCGGCTCACGGCTCTTTTAAATTTATCTTCGTGGTTTGGCTCTGTTTAGTACTCAACTCTTGCATGATACACAGCTGTGATGATATTACTTGGATTTTGCATAACAATGATTTGGGGTTCAAATTCTCCATCCCTAATTCATAACAAATACTTAAAAGTAAAAAAATATAAAAATAAAATCTCATGCATGATACAATATATACATATATATATATATATGTATATATACAACTGTAATTTTTATATATATTCACGAAGTATGATATTGTTGATTTTTTTTTCCGCCAAGAATAATTCTACTAATTATTTTCGTCACACGTACTTTATTCTTTAAGCTCATATTTTCTCATATTTTTATTATATTTTCCATGCATATGCACAATCAACAAAATTAATAGAGATGGAGAACTTCCCAAATTGCAATTTAAGTAAGAGGTTTTCATTTTCTCTGAAAGAGATTGATTAATTAAGAGGAGAAAAATGAAAAATGTCATGTTTAATTGTTCATGTGTCCTTACGTTTATCCGTTTGAAAGAAGGAGTAATTAGGAGAAAGAAAGAAGCTCATGTCATGTAGCCTCCAATAGCATACAACTGACTAAATTAATTCTTGTGAAACATGTTTTATATATATATATATATATATAGTGAAAAAAATTGTGAATTTTTCGAATAAATATAATGATATATATATATATATATATATATATATATATATATATATATATATATATATATATACACACACACACATACTCTTTGGATTATTCTTTAATATTTTGTCGTAGTGTGTTGTCAACAACATCTTCTTATCTACTGATTAAGATTGAAGTCATATAATTTATAAATTTTAACTTCAATTCTAACCCGTGTGATTTATTTTTTTCTTAAAAGTTGAGTAAAATTATAAAGATTTCTTCAATTATTTGAATTTGGAGTGGTAAAATTTAGACCTTTAGACATATAGCAATATTTTTAATGCGTTGTATTTAAAATTTAAACGTTGTATTTATAAATTAAATAAATTATGTTTAAAATAAATTATTTTTTAAAGGAATAAAATTTTTATAACCTTTACAAACGCATTAATGATTAAACTCTCTAAATATTGTGTGGGTTAATTAAGTCACCGAGTATATTTTGCTTGATCAAACTTGAAAGGATAAACCACCATACATACGGCATAAGGCTGTAGGCTATCTAATGATTAGATATGAGCCGTAGGTTTAAAGCGAGCTATGCATGCAAGTAGGCGCATCAAACGGCTCCTGCTCCGCCTCAGTTACCGTCCACTCCCCGAGGTCCACCTATAAACGTTCTTTCAATAATTTCCAAAACGACAAACCAATCTTCTTGTAACACGTGTAAATGTTATCATCACACGCTACACGTTAACAAATCTCAGCTATTCTCTGCTTTGATGCCACGTTGCCCCGCGGCGTGTTATTTATAGCAGCAAGTCATAACTCTTTCAAGCAAGCAAACTAGACTTATAATATATACACTTCCGGACTTCTCTTTTCTTTTCAAAATTAGTGATATATTTTTAAAAAAAAATAAAAATGTTAATAAATTAAAATTATTGTGTTGCTGTATAATATAAAAATGTAGTTCTCATTTTAATAAAAACTTAAAAAATATAATATTCTTTCCATCCCTAAAATGATGACTAAAAATACAAATTTTTTATCTCCAAAAAAATGTGATAAAGTATGAAGAGTAACTAAATCATTCAGTGTAGTCTATTAATGTAAAAAAATAAAAGTACACATTATTTTATATAATTTTGTAAGGTCACTAGTATAAATTTGAAAATTTTTTACTTTTATTTTTTTGTTAATATGCCTGTAAATTGTACTTTACTTATTTGTTGGAGGGGGAGTAGTATATTCTATTTATTTATTTTTTTTAAAAAAAAACTACTTATATACACACTATATAAGAAAGATTGGGTGAGGTGGGCCAATGGAGAACTTACGTCTTCAGTGGGGTATTGGATTGGGTGACTTAATTGGATGTATTATATTATATGCTTTTGGAAGAAAATGACTTCACATAAGGAGTTAAGAGGTGTCAATCATATTCTTTAAAAGGAAATTATTTGTTTGGAAGTTATATATGATATATTGGCTAACCGAGTTTGATGATAATAACAAATTCTAATCTCATCTCCAAATTGTTTACTTATTATTTTTGGCATTTCTCGACGTGTCACGGTTTATGTTGTTTGAATTATATATATGCAGGCATTATCGGTTGCTTACTTTGTTTTCATTAAAGTTTATTAATGGGATAAAAGTATGTATTAATTTTAATTTAGGTAAATTTCTTTTTGAAACTATTATTTTCTTCAGATTTTTTTACTTTTCCTATTCACTTTGGGAGATTCCCGTTTGAGTTGGAGGACTTTTATTAGTTTATTGGGTTAAAAAGTTTTTACTTAATTTTTCTACCTTTTTTTATCGACAAATGAAATTTTATTAAAACCAGAAATTATACAAATTTAACAAATTTTAAAAATACGGATAGGACCACAAGTGAAATACAAATACACCGACGACCTTTGACTCAGTTGGTATGTCTAGCCTCTTGATAAACAAGAGGTCTAGAGTTTGAATCCCCCACCTCCAAACTTAGCAAAATAAAAAAAAAAATTACAAATACCATAGATTTGAAGTAGAAAATCAAAAACCAATTGGACATACTTTCATGTAGAATTGATTTACCATAATGGGATTATCAGCGTTTTTTTTTTTCATTTTATGAAAACAAATTACTAAGTAAGTCCACACGGAAACGTAACAAATATGCATTTGGTTTTTAGTGTCGAAAAACGTAACAATTTCCTTGCGAATCTCTAAGAATGGGTAAGGCCGCAAGGGAAAGGGAGAAGGAGAGGAGACCAATAGAAAAGCCACGCGTAGGAGAAGAATTTTACACTACTGTAATTGATAAGGTACTTGCCGTACGTACATGCTTTTATCAGAAAATGACCGGTCATATTTATATGATGAAGTTTTAGTTTGGGACGTGGAAGGCTCCGTTTTTCTCCTCTCCTTATCTTTTTATGTATACAAGTTTGGTTAACTACCATAAATTTAAAAATGACTTATCACATATATATTTTTTTTAATTTTATGTAAAATGTTACGTAGTTTGAAGAATGACATAAATAAAAAAAAGGAGGGGTGAATGAGATTTATAGTGAAAAAATTATAAGTTAATATAAAAAAGAGAAAAAAAAAATGTTGGGGATAGTTTTTTCTGTTACTGCATATATGTTTATATATTATAAGATATAGAAGTATGATATAATTTTTTGTTTGGGGGTTCTTTAAAGGGAGTAAAAGTCAGGTATTTTTTTTAAATTCTTATATATATATATATATATATATATATATATTGAATAATAATAATGAAAAATGCAAATTTAACACCCTAATTCATTAGAAAAAAAATAAAAGAAAATGAAAATGAATGTGGAAAGTACTTACAATTTGTGGTTGTTGGGTTGAATATATATGATTCGTCCATGATCAAAGCTAAGGATTTTAAAGAGATGGATTGAGATATATAAAAGCTAATGAATCGATGTTTTTTTCTTGACTTAATTGTGATTAGAAGTATGATATGATTTTTTGTGTTGGGGGTTCTTTAAAGGATTGGACTAAAAGTCAAGTTTTTTTTTTGGGGTTTTACACACACACACACACGTGTGTGTGAAGTTTGAGATGCATTGGAATACCAAAATCAAGAATGCATGAATGTGAAAGTATAAATTAAAAAACTTTTGAGCTGTTAGAAACTTTTTTAGAACGTCTAAATTTATGACCAAGAAGAGTTATCAAAAAAATATATTAAATTTTTGGGTTACTGAGTCATTAAAGTTAAACAGCAAATTGACTAGAAATTAATTAAAATAATTCGGTACTTGTCTTGTTATATTTTGATATTGATATTCTGATCTTCCAATTTATTATCTTTACGTGCTTAATTATTTCCTTCTTGTATTTTTTGGAGATGATGAAGAAGAAGAAGAAGAAGAATAATGACTTCAATCTTATCTACATTTACTAATTAATTAATTTGCAAACTCGTTCATGCATGCATAAATGATTGATTTCATTAATTCGGTTGGATAAGGTTGCTTTCTGTGGGCTGGAATTTAACTCCACAGCTAGAGTATTAAGCTGGCCAAATATATATAATCAATAAAGATCTATTATATATGAAATTTCAAACTAAATTAATTAATATTGTAAAAGCAATTAGTTATATCAAAATATATATAAGTATGCACCCTTATATATATATATATCTTGGACAAACCTTAATATATGTATCTGTAAAATAGTAAAATAAAATAAAATGAGACTCTCGTAATTTTAAAACAGAAGGAATATTTATTAAGAATAATCAATCCAATTTATTTTAACCAACTAACTGATCAAAGTACTGTTAATATAGTAGTGTAAGTGTTAGAAAGTATTCACATTTGTGCAGCAGTCAAAGAAAAAAAACCGAAGATATGCACATTAATTCCTCTGAAAATTGAAGCTGTAACAGCCTCAAAGAGGCATAAGCCAAGCCGATGAACAAATTATATTTATCACATTTTTAATTGCACCAAAAAAATAACTCAATTTGAGCTTAAATTAAGTCCACTAATTTGGTGATGAAATAGCAATTGGCTACTTAAACGACGAATCGATGTTAAATAGAGAAGGTAATCGCTGAAATTGGCATCATAAACAAGACCCGGAATGGATCTGCTGCTTGGGCTGATCGAATATGGCCCCACCCATAATTAAAAGGATTGGGCCGCCATTGTTATTGGTTTGTTGGGCTGATAAAGGAAAAGTAACAAGTTGCAGGTTCGATTATGATTCCAATTACTATGAAATTCAAAATTTGTCAACTCGTATAGAAAAATTAATATTATTCTCTTAATCCTATAAAATATGGTTGAAGTATAACTTTCACATAAATCAATAAGAGCTAATGCAGAGGGAAGGAAACAAAAAGTTTCAATTTTAACTACGTATAAGTACAATTTTCTTAATTTTTTTTAAAAAAATAATGGACTCTACTTAACTACTTTTAAAGATAAACTGTCTTTACAATATTTTGAATTAAATTGAATAGTGTAATTTAGACTTATTTTAAATGGACAAATTTTTTTTCCTTTAAACTTATTTTGTGGTACGGACAGAGTATATTCTTATAACATATAATTGCATTCGTGTATATCACATAATTCTTGTCCATGCAAATATGTTTTGTACGGTTTAAGCATTTTGACTAAAACTTGATCAATTTTGAATTTCATGGTCGCCAAATCTGTTTGAATCGCCTTGAAAGTCGTGAGCAATGTGTGCTTTGGTTTTTCTCCCGGATGAATAGGGTAATATATATATATATATATAGAGCCCATTTCAAGGGCAGAACCCTTAAATGACAGAACTCTCTTAAAGAGCAGACCAATATAAACTTCCGTGTTTTTTTTGCCTTCTCTTTCTCTCTCCTCACTCAACAAAACAGAACACTTCCTTCTCCAAATCGCAAATTGGGTTTCTCCAAATCCCCAATCGACCGAAGGCTCCACAAATCGACAGACTTCCTTCTCCAAATCTTCACAAAACGAAGCCCTAGAATCGGAACGAAGAATCTCCACTTCGAATCTTTAAACCCTAGAACGATTCGGTGGCAGGTAGTTGAAATTGCTTGAAATATGACATTATTACATGTTTATACCGATCTGATGATCTTCGTTTTGCTCAAAAATGTTATTTTTCGTTGGTTTAATTACTTGTCCTGCTGTTTGAGCCTTGAAGAAGAATTGAGTTAAGATTTTGGAAGTAGGCCACAAAACATTATTAGGCTCCACTTTTGCCATAATTACAAGTGTTGTCTTTAAAGGACTCCTCCTGTATTGCCATTAACTGAAATATTGTATTGAATGTTTTGACTTTTTGTTGCTAGGTAGTATATATTCTACCCTCTTTGCATGAGAGGGAAATCATTTGCATCGAGTTCAATGAATGGTATAGTCATATTGCATCTTTTCCCTTTTTTTTTATTATTTATTGTTACTGTTGTTTGTAGGAGATATGTGTATAACTCTTCTCCTGGTGATTAATTACCTGCAGAAATTTTCATTTCATTGGTAAGATTGTAATATAATGATTGTTTTATTTGCTGAGCCTTTTACAGAGGCACAATAGGTAGTAAACATAATTTCCTTTTATACTATATGGAGTGCTATATACTATATTTCACTTTAGCCAACAGACATGATTCTAGGTACTGTTATCCTTAAAGAAGAAAAGGTTTGTGTCATTTCATTTTATAAGTATAAAATGAAACAAATGGAGTCAAAATGCACAACAAATGTGATTGTGTGAAAAAAGCTGATTTGTAATAGGGCTCGAATTTGTGTTGTTATTTTGTTGGGAGAATTTGACCTTTTGGTCATTGTAATAGGGCTCGAATTTCATTGTGATTACCGAATCTTATTGTGTTCCCATGAATTCTTCATCTGGAGTTTTTGTTCATGGAGATGACGCAGATGAACAATTTAATTGTTAATACATGTTTGTATAATTAGCTTAATGTGAATTTTTTTATTTTTTTTAAATTAAGTAATATATTTTTTTTTCTACACAGGATAAGAATGCTTATTGTGGATTTTTTAAATGGTATGATGCCCTACAAGGTCAAAGGAGGTTATTGATCGATTAAGAAATGAACTTCACAGAATTGATAGAAGGTTGAATATTCCAGTTGGCCATGAAGTGGAATCAACGAATTAGAGGGTGAAGTTAAGACATTGAAGAGTGCAATGAACCAAGCTGCAAGTGGAGAAAAAAAGTGGATTTTGTTGCTTGTCATATCTTGGGTTTTATACTTTCTCATTATGTATGTTTGCTTGAATTGGGATGATTTAGATGAATGTAATTGATTGATTTTGGTATGTACTTAATGGGAAGATGTATTTGGTATGAAATTATGGGATATCATGCATGGTCTGCCCAATCTGATTTAATCTATAAGCTTCATTACAGCCATTGTATATCATGTATGGTCTGCTAAAAAATAATAATATCAGCAGTCGGGTACCAACAATTTTTTTTATAAACCACCAACAAATTGAAATTCCCTGCTGAAAAACAAATTACAAGTTCACATCCATATTTGTGACAACCTTTAACCAATTTTTTCATAAAAAAATACATCAACATAAATTTACATAAATGTCATTACACATACTGTCATTGCAACATATTACTGGTCTTATCTGAGCCATCAGACCAGTAATTGAACATCTACATGGCATCAGAAAGCAATATAACCCAAAGTAATACCAAAATCCACCAAAGCCACCAGACCAGTAATCCAACACAGATATCCATAGGAACTACAGCTAAATCCATTCATTAAGTACATACCAAAGTAATACCAAAATCCACATTCAAGACTACTATGAAGTTACAACACAAACACTAAAAATTTAGAACTACAAGGTTTTAAGATGCATGAGCGCGTCACTCCATTGCAGAATCAAAAATTTAGTTTCCAGCTAAAAATTAAACAAGATCGGCCCAACTAAACAAGATCAGCCCATTGTAATCGGCATCAATCACTACAGCGCCAACATCAATCGAATGCTTTCATGCCTCTATATATATATATATATATATCTATATATATATATAGAGCCCATTTCAAAGGCAGAACCCTTAAATGACAGAACTCCCTTAAAGAGCAGACCAATATAAGCTTCCGTGTTTTTTATTTTTTTGCCTTCTCTTTCTCTCTCCTCACTCTGCAAAACAGAACACGAGCAACTTGAAGAAGAAAAATGCCCAATCGACCGAAGGCTCCACAAAATCAAATGCCCAAGCTGTTTTGTACCAATTTCTTCTCCCTATAATCACAAATCTAGACCGCAAATCTTCAAATCTCCACTTCGAATCGGCACAAAACGGTAAGCCCAAGACCACAAATCTTCATTATTTGATTTGTCCTGCATATTTGTTTCTTCTGATTTTGGAATAAATTAAGTTCATCACGGAAAGAACTGTTTCTTCTGATTTGTCATTTGATTATGGAATAAATTAAGTTCATAACGGAAAGAACTGTTTGAGAAGCCTCTTATGTCAGGAATAGGAAGAAAGAGAAGTAAATCACCAATACAGAAGAAACAAGTAAAAATCGTTGGGTTAAATAATATTTCTTCACCTGCCTTCCTTTTCCAGGATTGCAAATATGAAATTATGAAAGATATATTTAGGCTGTAATCAATTATGTCTGCGTACCACTAACAACTGGACTTGTTTAGCACAAATTGGGCTTCTTTCAAGTCATATTATGGGTCTTAGGTTCAATTTGGGTAACCTACTGGATACTGCACATTTGATAGCTAATATTGCAAACTACTTAAAAAGTATACTACCAAAACTGTTACTACCAAAACTGTTAAATGAAACTCTCTTTTTGGGACTGGGAGGGAGGCATGGAGTATTTGACTTGATGTAACTTGGAACTGCCACTGCACTCAGTTACCTGGTCTACGACTACAAGATAAATTGCACTCGGTTAATTTGTATAACTCTTGTGTTTTTATGTTGGTTGTGTTTTTTAAGTAGTTGTGATCGTAACTATTTGTGTTTGTCATGACTTTGTAGTGGAGCTGATCCCAAGAGAGGCATGAAAGCATTCGATTGATGTTGGCGCTGTAGTGATTGATGCCGATTACAATGGGCTGATCTTGTTTAGTTGGGCCGATCTTGTTTAATTTTTAGCTGGAAACTAAATTTTTGATTCTGCAATGGAGTGACGCGCTCATGCATCTTAAAACCTTGTAGTTCTAAATTTTTAGTGTTTGTGTTGTAACTTCATAGTAGTCTTGAATGTGGATTTTGGTATTACTTTGGTATGTACTTAATGAATGGATTTAGCTGTAGTTCCTATGGATATCTGTGTTGGATTACTGGTCTGGTGGCTTTGGTGGATTTTGGTATTACTTTGGGTTATATTGCTTTCTGATGCCATGTAGATGTTCAATTACTGGTCTGATGGCTCAGATAAGACCAGTAATATGTTGCAATGACAGTATGTGTAATGACATTTATGTAAATTTATGTTGATGTATTTTTTTATGAAAAAAATTGGTTAAAGGTTGTCACAAATATGGATGTGAACTTGTAATTTGTTTTTCAGCAGGGAATTTCAATTTGTTGGTGGTTTATAAAAAAAATTGTTGGTACCCGACTGCTGATATTATTATTTTTTAGCAGACCATACATGATATACAATGGCTGTAATGAAGCTTATAGATTAAATCAGATTGGGCAGACCATGCATGATATCCCATAATTTCATACCAAATACATCTTCCCATTAAGTACATACCAAAATCAATCAATTACATTCATCTAAATCATCCCAATTCAAGCAAACATACATAATGAGAAAGTATAAAACCCAAGATATGACAAGCAACAAAATCCACTTTTTTTCTCCACTTGCAGCTTGGTTCATTGCACTCTTCAATGTCTTAACTTCACCCTCTAATTCGTTGATTCCACTTCATGGCCAACTGGAATATTCAACCTTCTATCAATTCTGTGAAGTTCATTTCTTAATCGATCAATAACCTCCTTTGACCTTGTAGGGCATCATACCATTTAAAAAATCCACAATAAGCATTCTTATCCTGTGTAGAAAAAAAATATATTACTTAATTTAAAAAAAATAAAAAAATTCACATTAAGCTAATTATACAAACATGTATTAACAATTAAATTGTTCATCTGCGTCATCTCCATGAACAAAAACTCCAGATGAAGAATTCATGGGAACACAATAAGATTCGGTAATCACAATGAAATTCGAGCCCTATTACAATGACCAAAAGGTCAAATTCTCCCAACAAAATAACAACACAAATTCGAGCCCTATTACAAATCAGCTTTTTTCACACAATCACATTTGTTGTGCATTTTGACTCCATTTGTTTCATTTTATACTTATAAAATGAAATGACACAAACCTTTTCTTCTTTAAGGATAACAGTACCTAGAATCATGTCTGTTGGCTAAAGTGAAATATAGTATATAGCACTCCATATAGTATAAAAGGAAATTATGTTTACTACCTATTGTGCCTCTGTAAAAGGCTCAGCAATAAAACAATCATTATATTACAATCTTACCAATGAAATGAAAATTTCTGCAGGTAATTAATCACCAGGAGAAGAGTTATACACATATCTCCTACAAACAACAGTAACAATAAATAATAAAAAAAAAGGGAAAAGATGCAATATGACTATACCATTCATTGAACTCGATGCAAATGATTTCCCTCTCATGCAAAGAGGGTAGAATATATACTACCTAGCAACAAAAAGTCAAAACATTCAATACAATATTTCAGTTAATGGCAATACAGGAGGAGTCCTTTAAAGACAACACTTGTAATTATGGCAAAAGTGGAGCCTAATAATGTTTTGTGGCCTACTTCCAAAATCTTAACTCAATTCTTCTTCAAGGCTCAAACAGCAGGACAAGTAATTAAACCAACGAAAAATAACATTTTTGAGCAAAACGAAGATCATCAGATCGGTATAAACATGTAATAATGTCATATTTCAAGCAATTTCAACTACCTGCCACCGAATCGTTCTAGGGTTTAAAGATTCGAAGTGGAGATTCTTCGTTCCGATTCTAGGGCTTCGTTTTGTGAAGATTTGGAGAAGGAAGTCTGTCGATTTGTGGAGCCTTCGGTCGATTGGGGATTTGGAGAAACCCAATTTGCGATTTGGAGAAGGAAGTGTTCTGTTTTGTTGAGTGAGGAGAGAGAAAGAGAAGGCAAAAAAAACACGGAAGTTTATATTGGTCTGCTCTTTAAGAGAGTTCTGTCATTTAAGGGTTCTGCCCTTGAAATGGGCTCTATATATATATATATATATATATATATATATATATATATATATATATAGCACCGTTCAAGAACGCACCTCCCTTAAGTAACAATATGGCTTAAATAACATACCTATATATAGCGGCTTTTTTTCTCTCTTCTCAATGTAAAACACATCAGACTCAGCAAAGCTCCAGATATCAGACCTTAGAAGACTGAACAGAGTTCTCCACCATTCCAACCGATCGAACCCAACAAAGCTCCAACGATTAGCGAATCAAACCATTAGTTCATCCACGAATCTCGCTTGAAGACCATTCCACCCGATCGAAGTCACGAACCCAACGATCTGTACATCGCGATCTTGAATCGATAAGCCCTAGAATTGCTCAAATTTTGGGGAAAAGTGTACTAGCTCTTATTTTTCAAATTGTAAGCCCAGATTTTGGATAAATTGAATTACTTTTGTTATTTTTGGATAAATTAGATTACTTTTGTTATTTTTGGAGAAATCTAAGCCTTTGTTTTGCTATACTTCTGGTTCGAATCAAGAGGCAATTTTGTGATTAGGTCTTATTTTGTTGGTGTATGTATATGTACAGGAGTTGTACTAGTGTATCACTCTTTGGTTCCAATTTTTTAATTTTTTTTTGGTAATATCACTTGGCAGCAGTTTCTCCCCTGATGGTAATATCACTGGGCATCCAGGAGTTGTACTAGTGTATCTTTGCTACATATGTGATCTGCATGTTTATTATGCATTTGAATTAACACAGTTGACTGATATTAAGATCCAAAGTTGATTCCAGAGTTACCATTGCCGTTGAAATATTAGAAAATTGGAATCAGTTTTGTTATGGATTATGGCCTACTTTAAATGAGCGATGTGCGATTATGACATTTGCTTGTAAGTTGCTATACCCAGACTCCAAATGTTTCTAAGTTGTTGTGTTGTATATACCTTAAGTTGCTGTGGCTATTATGATATACAAGTGGTTTAATCAGTTAGAGCAATCCTGATACAAGTGGTCTGTTTTATTCTTTTTCTAATTTTAATTGCAACTTTGTTTGGTGACATCAGTTTGGATTAGCATGAGCAGCTCCAGCGAAATTAGTATCACAAATTGCAGCGATGAATGGGAGATGCCCAGAAATCCGGTGACATGCCGGTGTGGTATAGTCGCTCCGATGTGGGTAGCATGGAAGGAGGGAACTACAGATCCAGGAAGAAGGTTCATCGGTTGTTCGCGATTCAAGGATACATCATTATACTGCAGGTTTTTTAAATGGTGTGATCCACCATTTACAGAAAGATCAAGGTAAGTGATCTTAGAATTGAAGCAAAAAATAGCAAGAGACAATGACAAAATTGAGAGATTGATGGATGAAGTTAAAAAATTAGGAAGAGACAAAGAAAATGAAGAAAACAATCACGAAGATGTTTTGATGTTGCAAACACAAGTCCATACATTACAGAAACAGATTGCCAAACAAAGATCATTGGAGAAGAAATTATGGGTTGTAATAGTAGTTTCTTTTATTTTGATTTTCTTTGTATTGCAAACAAATGTATAAATTATGGATTGTTCACCAATACTTTGTTTAGTATGAATGGAATGGTGTTTTAGTAAGTATGTATTGTGGTTTCATGACTTTGGCAACTTATGAATGGAATGTGCTCTGTTATACCATTAATCTGTTGTCACCTTGCTATACATCTTGTTTCCTTAAAATATCATTGAATTGTCTCTGCTGTGGAAATGGTTTTACAAGCAAATATTATGATATACATGTTGGATTGGACAGTTTTGTTTTGTTATTGGTGCATGTTACTGTGGTGATGATTGTTACTCTAGTAAGGAACCATGCAGCTGGAATTACACACTACAGGTCTCAAAGGTGAATTAATAGTGGAGCAGGCAGCTAAAAGACATAAAGTGGGAATAGTTGCTGATGCTGCAAAGGCTGCAACTCCAACTTTGGTCGATCCTAGTACTGGAGCACCCTTAATTCATGGCTTACTGTTATAGTAGAAGAATTATCAAACAATGCAGCTGGACTTACAACTGTGAATGGAAAGAATGGTAATCAACTGAATGAAAACATTAGATGAACTCAAAATCAGTCTCAATTACATAAGCTAGTCTCCATTACATAAGTCATTCTCGATTACATAAGCCAGTCTCCATTACACAAAACAACTACAAATCTGAACAATATCTCAAGTCTCCATTGGACAAAATATTAAACAAAATAACATTAAAAAAAATACAAAAACCAGTCTCCATCACATAAGTCAGGCTCCATTTAATAAAACAACTGAAAATATGAAACCTAAAGACTTTGCAATTCTGAAGCCCAGTCTGTAAACACAAAAAAAACATAATATTATTAGAACTAATATAATAAATATATATTTACAAGTGTTGTTATAGTAATCTCAGTATCACCTGTGGGTGTATCACCCAAATGATCTACACTTGGATCTTGTGTGTCATCATTTGATGCTATAGTCCTACAAATATCAAAGTCAAATTTAAACAAATAAGAAGATCATTTTGAAACAAATACGAAAGTGAAAATAAGTAAACTTGCTTACCGATTATTAAGCACCGGACTGTTTCTTTTATCGTGTGTCGCACCAACTTTGCCACATCCATGACAACGTCTAACATTGGGATTCTTTGTTTTCCCTAAAGCCCTTTCTTTGCCACCCTTAAGCCTTTTGCCACACCCTTTTGCTCGCACCTGATTCGGCTCAAAGTAACTATGTTCATTAGGTACAGTCTTGTTAACTGACTTTGATACACTTGCTCCACCACACTTTGTTCCCTTGTGAATTTCAGAAGCATTCTTCCCAATAATATGATTGATCCTTTCTACCGCATTATCTAAACATGACTTTAAATCATTTGTGGCTTCTTCATTTGTGAGAGCACTGTCAATCAAATCTAAAGACTGTTGAATCAACTGACTCCGCAGGAGTAAGTATGAATTGTCATCTTTTATCGCCACACCATCATCATCAATTACACCCGTTGACTTTGCCTTCTTTGTCCACCTATTCAAAATGTATTGTGTAGGCAATTTCTCAAGATCATGATACTTATTCAAGTAAGCTAGCACATGCCGACAAATAATTCCCGAACTCTCAAACATTTTGCACGTGCATGTTGCATAATCCAACGATTTATCGTAATGTATTTCTCTGACTTTATACTTGTTCACATTCCTTCGGTAAATCTTATAGACATGGTAGTTGACATCATCACTGACAAGTTCAAACCTATAGTTCAAGCTCTCACACAACTCATCTTCAAATTTATAATACGTCGAGTGTGTATAAATGTCCACCATTTGCAACAAGAAGTCATGGCCAATCTTCATTCTCGGCCTCTCAATTAAATCTTTGTTATCCGAAACCAACTCTTCATGTCTTTGATGCTGAAGGGCTCGACCAAATTAAATCATAAAATCCACTAAAGAATTTCTTTTATTAACAAATTTTTTAAAGAATGAATGTGAACTCTCCGCTCGTTGGCTACTTGACATACCAGCTGAGAAAACATGTTTGACATATGCTGGTACCCATTTAGAACGTATGTCATACATTGATTGTAACCATTTATTACCATTCAACTCACTTTTCTCCATCAACTCTGTCCAAGTCAAGTCAAACTCTTCCACAGTCTCCGAATTCCAAATGCAATCTGAAAACTCTTTGTAATAAGAACTTAATTTAACCGAATCAATCTTCTCTGAAAATTTGGTCAAAATGTGCCAACTACAGTACCTATGAAATGTATTAGGAAGTATCTGGGAAATAGCATTTGTCATTGCCGGATCCTGATCAGTTATAATCATCTTAGGTGGATCACCCAGCATTGCTTCCAAAAAACCTTTGAAAAGCCAAACAAAACTAGCTATGGTTTCATCACTTAAGAAAGCACAACCAAATATAGTGGTTTGACCATGGTTATTAACCCCCAATAGTGGTGCAAATATCATTCCGTACCGATTGGTATTGTATGTGGTATCAAAAATGACAACGTCACCGTAAAAACTGTAAGACCGTCTCGAAGTTGCATCGGCCCAAAAACAACGACTAATCCTTTTTTCATCATCTTTGTCAATTGTGAAAGTGAATGAATGATTTTTTTGTTGTTCTAACTTCAAGAACTCATTCAATTCGCCATCATGTCCCTTCAACTCATTGCGCTTGTCCCTTTGCAAGTTATACAAATCTCGTTGTGTGCAACCAATATTTTCAAATCCTCCCGCCTGTACTGCAAGAAATTTGTATTGTTGGCATTGTGGTATATTCACCATGTCTAGTTGTTGACTCAAAGATTTTTGGGCAGTTGACACGTTACGGTGCGATCGTAAAAGATGCCTTTTATGTGAGGTTGACAATGGATGACTATGACCCTCCTCTATTTTAGTCACTACGTATAGCTCATTTCTTTTTACCACGACAAGCCTTACAGTACAACCTTCTTTTGTAGATCCACGTTTTCTTTTTACATCCGCATCGGCTAATAATTTGCCCTTTCCTTGCTTAAAACACACATATTCCTTCCTACAAATCTCATCGGTTCCCACCTTCTTTTTCTCATTCCACTTTCGCACACTAAAACCACTCTGCATTGCATATGTATTGTAAAACCTGTGAACATCATCTAAGGTTTGAAATTCTTGACCTTGCTTAGGCTTCAACTCATCAGCTACTTGAGGATAGTAAACAAAATTTGTAGCATCCTCTCCAGTCAAATCATCTCCCTCCATTTCAATTCCCAAATTGTAGTCTAATTCTATGCCAATTTCCAAATTGTGGTCTAACTGAATTTCTGCATTATCCCCATAACTCCCTATTTCATGGTCAATGTCATCCATTTCAATAAACCTGAAAATAATTAATGTGCACATCCAATTTAGAAAATAAATCCAATTTTAAAAAAGACTGACAACAATCAAACCACTTCACAATGGAATGTAATCTGACAACATCAATTGCAAACAGACCGACAAAATTACTAAATGGGGAGAGGACCCTTCCAAAAACAATCAATGTTTAAGCAATCTGACAAAATTAGAAATGTACTTTGAATTACTTTCAAATCACCACTTAAAATTATTGAGTTGACAAGTTTTGAAGCCTTTGATCTTTCACTGTAGCCGTGCATGTACAATTTTATACGAATGTAACGAGTCATATGATGAATGCAATGCTATTGATCATGGCATCCTTGGGTTATATATGGTCTGCTATTTCTGACGAATAAGCAGTTTCCGAAAAGATTCAACATGCATGGATGTTACTGATTTTTAATTTCTCCAACAAATGCATGCAAAGCCTAAAACAATGATATTTACACTGCACAAGTTGCCAATTTATTAGATATCTACATTAATAATACCAAAGACAATCAATGTTTAAGCAATCTGACAAAATCAATTAATAGCAAAACAGAAATTGAAACACAAAAGTAGCAAAATAGACTCAAAACAAAGCTAGTTCCATTTTCCCCCAAATTCTGAGCAAGTTTAGGGTTTTACCAGATTTCAAAATGTGGTTCGCTGCTAAATGGCTTGGTTCGCTCAGGTCCGTTCGCAGCTAGATGTATCTGTACATTGCTTGGTTCGTTTGTTCCTCTGTTTAATCTTCTCGCTGACTTGAATCGTTTCTTCCTTTGTTCAGTCTTCTCAATGGTGGAGAACTCTGTTCAGTCTTCTAAGGTCTGATATCTGGAGCTTTGCTGGGTCTGATGTGTTTTACATCGAGGAGAGAGAAAAAAAGCCGCTATATATATAGGTATGTTATTTAAGCCATATTGTTACTTAAGGGAGGTGCGTTCCTGAACGGTGTTGTGTGTGTGTATATATATATATATATATATATATATATATATATATATATATATATTCCCCCTAAATAAAAGGATTAGGAAGTTGTAATTATTATAAAATGGAACGTAATTTATGTATGCAAGTTTTATATACCTGTGGTCATGAGAGCAGATCTTATTCTTATGGCAGCGCTACTCCAAGGAGGGTGTATGGCTTTAAGAAGTGCAGCTGCAGCAGCAACATGAGGGCAAGACATGGAATTGCCAGAAAGTATGCTATATTTAACTACTAGAGATTATCACCCGGCAGTGTAGTTGGAGAGCTTGCCTCACTCCAAGCTGCCAATATATTCAGTCCTGATGCTGTAATGCCCGGCTGCCAAAATAATCATTCACCAATTTTACAACCATTAATTTCATCTACCTGTAGTTAATAATGAATATTGTATCAACAGTCAATTAATTTTTTCTTTATTGTACTTATATTTTATCGATTTATTTGGAGGAAATATATTTTAGTGTACAAATTGATTATTTATTCCTTTAAACACTCACGTGACATGCACACAATTGACTAATTTTAGTCTTAATTGACCAAAATTAATCAGACAGACAATTTTGTAAAAAATTGAAATATTAGCAACTACATATATTGCAATAGTGTCAATAGTTTTGCTATTTGTCCCAAGTTAAATTTACCTTAATAATATTAGGATCAACACCGTTTTAATCATCAGTAACACTTTGTCCCTATGAGTAAAGTAGGTAAATGAAATTAGAAATTTAATTTGATTACATTAATTGTAATTTTCCCTATTTTAATTTGATAACTTTGTACCATGTCAAGTCTAATTAAGATGTTAGAGCTTTTAGTTATAAGGTATTGGTCTCGAGTTTTCTCCTTGCATGTTGCTCTTATATTGACTTTTAGTGCAAATGCACTTTATGTTTGTCATATCTCAGTCTGCACGTGTGGGGGATCGGAGTATGTATTACAATGATATACAATATTGGAGACTCTGACTAATGAGTAATGACAAACTTTTTGGTTGACATCGAATTTCACTCTGAAATTGTTAAAAATAAAATAAAATATTAATGGTCTTTGTGACTTTATGTACGTGTTCTCCATTTCCATAAGACTATTTCCTATAAAGACTGTTTCTCTTTCTTAAAGAGCTCGAGAATAAGGTTTGGAAAGGTGACCAAAAGAAAGTTGGACAATTTTTATTTATTTTTTTATTTTTTTGCAAGGACAAGACGTTTCTTTATTCTTTATCAAAAACAGCGACCTTGATTAAATCTGTCTCTTACTATTGTTTCCGAAGGCTCTAATCAAGAGGAAAAAACTTTTTCTTCTTAATCGAATCGCAAGCAGGGAGTATAACTCAAGAGACAGACGAGAAACAATTCCAAACGTAATTAATTTGAAAAAACTTTTTCTTTAACACGTTCAAATGATGGGTCAAAACAGAGCTTGACCCCTGCTTCGAAGCTGTTTGGGTAAATGGTCAACAAAGAGAGGGGGGTATGCATTGCATACCCTAGACACTTCCCCCTGCCTAAGAAAGGGTCTTACATGCTTACTTTTTATCTTGAGGTTAAAAGCTTAGCTCTAACTCAGTAATCCAAAACTCATATGAGAAGATAAGAATGAGTGTGTGTGTATATATATATATATATATATATATATATATTATTAAATCTAAGTACTTATCATCTCATAAAGTTTCATGAGCCAAGTCATGCTTAATTACAAGTTTCTATACAAGGGGGACCAAAGAAATTCAAAGGATATTTGGGTCTCTTCTCTAGTGAAGGTTATTATTATTATTATTATTATTATTATTATTATTATTATTATTATTATTATTATTATTAATTAGTATGACTTTTGTAGTCCACTTGGATGATCTACCAAAAATACTCTTATTTAATTTATCCACTGAGCACGTCCAAACCTCCTCCGGCTATTCATTCATTATAAAAAAGATTAGTACTGATCGATCACAAGAACTCGCAATTCTAATTCTTCTTAAAATCAAATATAAGGTGAATTTACTATTCTCTACAGCAAAGGATTGTTTTTTAATTTATTTTTTCTCTATAAGAACTTTATAATTTTTTTATTAGTTTCAAAGATAATCATATGAATGATGGGAAATTTCATAAATTTAAAGATATGCTTGTCCCATTTATCCATAAATTTACTAAATATTTTAATTTCACGATGATGCATCTATAATGAAATTATGATAATAAACTTGACAATGATGTGTCATTTTACACAATAATCAAAAGAGATTATTATTTTTTAAATTAAATAATTTGATTAATGAAATTCTTATTGTACTGTGAAAGGGTGAGAGTATACACTAACATAAATAACACAATACTACTTTAAGTAGAGAGTATACACTAACATAAATAACACAATACCACTTTAAGTACTCATTCTATCGGGCTTTATTTGTCTTAATAAATTTTTTATGATCAAATTGATCATATTTTAAATTAAAATTTATTCTTAAATTTATTATATATAGATACAAAATTATTATCATAAGAGAGTACATCGAATACATTTGTTTAAGTCAATTTGATCATAAAAATTTAATTAGAACAAGTAAAGTCGGACAGGAGGAGTATAATATTTCTCCCTCGAGTCCTCAAATATTACAAATAATTTCTGGTTATAGAAAAATTCCCCTCCTGCCTAATCCTTTTTTTTTTTTTTCACTTTCATTCTGGCTGATCAAAGGACTGGGAATTCAACCTTATGAATTATTGTAATTAAAAAGAAAAAATATGTTGCTAGTATTCAGGCAAAAGAAAGGGGAAAAAATTGAGAAAGAAACAAGCAAGAGATGAACAAAAAATTAAAAAATTGAGAATGCAAAAAAAGAGGTCCCACCGAGAATTGAACTCGGGTTACTAGATTCAGAGTCTAATGTCCTAACCGCTAGACCATGGGACCATTGATGACGGTGGAATCCCTCATTTTTTATAACACTTAACATAAGTCAAAATGGTCCGGGGCTAAGCTCAGAAACCAATTCAATTCCTCCAAGACCTAGACAACTGCTTTAATAACAAAGACAAAAAAAAAAAAAACACACTATATAAGTACAATTATTTGGTAGCAGTTTTGCCCTTACAGTTAAATTTATGCCATAAATGACAACATAATACAATGTCCATTACTGACACGACAAATTCCTAAAAGAAAGTTATGTCCATAACATAATAATATAAGTGATGACAAATAGTAGAAATTAAGTAGTAGTTGTATTCAGAATAGGAGTTGCAACATTTGAGTAGACAGGGTGACGAACTAGACCTTCCTTCTCAATCATTTGCGTCCACTTAGCTTATGGCGTTCAAACTTGACACATCCTTCTTTTAAAGCGAAAAGGGTTGATCTTTTCCGATTCCAACATAATTTCCAGGAATTTCATATGTTACTTGACCCAACATCTAAGTATGTTGGAGTTCATAATCTCAACAAGAAAACTTGAGAATTTTACCGCATGCGGTAGTGTAGACAGTGAAATTTGTAACAAGCTCATTGAGATTCAATCTTCTACATAGCGATGCTCCAAGATTCATAATGTTGCCAAGTAACTGAAGAAAATACCTGAAAATTTCGAAGTAAAAAAGTATGATGAACTGTATTGCCGAATTCACAGTGCCGAAAACCAGATTGGATTAGTCAATTGAACTGACACCACACTGGATCCTAGTCATGCTCCTAGTACAAAGTTACAAGTATCATGGGTGCGGACAACAACTACTACTACCACCAATAGCCGACAACCAAAACATGTATCTTAATGTAATTTACTAGTACCAGATGAAGCATGGATGTGGATACAGCGATATGACACGACGCAGAATATTCAAAGTGTTACAGACGAATACATCGAAGGCACAATAGAAAGGAGACGCATACATTGAAGGCACTATAGAAAGAAGACACAAACATTGAGAGCACAAACTAATAAATAAGAGACGAGTACATCACTGGCACAAAGGAGTATATGTCGTCTTCCATAAAAAATAACACAACCTTTATTGTGTGTTGTTTGTGTTGGGGTGCGTGGGGGTGGGGGAGGGGGACTAATTTCATATGGCTAAACATGAAAGTAGTAACTTACAAGATCAAACTAATAAATAACCACCATAAACCTTTGCCTGTAGATATTGGATATGTAGCAACGTATATGAATGATTATGATAAAGAAGTTGTCATGGTGAAAGACATAGTTGACTACCAACAAGCGACAAATAATCATCCGACTTGGAATCAGACCAACACATACTTTGGGCATCAACCGCACTCAAGTACAAGGAGGATGACCAATTGACCACCAACTCCATTCTTAAGCTTTAAACAACTTCACTCTGGATAATCACATTGCACTTTCAAACCGTCCACCAAACAAGAGAATTCAGCCCAAAAACTACCCCCTTTTTTTTAGCATCTATAGCAAACTCATCTATCCAATGGCCAGTTTATACATTTCTCATCCAAGAACAGCGAAATTCATCTCTCAGCATCTCACCAAAGCATGGAACCTAATAATACAGGCATAAAGGCGAAAACAAACCCATTAACAAAATCAAATTTTTAGAAACTTTTTCCTTGTATCATCATAGTCTTCAAGATGGGTGTAATTCAATTGTGGAATGATAATTAAAATTTGGGGAAAAGTTAGTTAGCTATGCTCTTTATAGAGGTTAAAATGAGCGCAGATATATAAATCATAGAAGTACAGAAACATAAAGTTCGATATATACATACAACTATGTATCAAATAAATATGCATATTGATAAACATTAGAAGGTAAGGTATTCAGATCACCTTACAATTTTCCTTTCTGATGAAGAAAGAGATGGATAATCGATGGGGTTCGCGCTACTATGACGCCGAATTACTCCTCCGTTTCACAAGACTTCCATTTACGAAATATAAATTTAAATTTGATGTGATTTGATTTGATTTTAGCTAATATATTACAAATTAACTAAAAATATTATTAAGAATAAAGTTATACTTCAAACAAAAATTAAAAAATATTAAATATTCTCTCTATTTTAAAATGTAGTATTAAATATGACTTTTTAAGTTAATATGTGAAATCTTTAAGTTAATATTCTCTCACAATTGACTGAATTAAAGACTAGATTTTTAGGAGTTTTGGTTGGAAATTCGAAAAGAGTAAAAACAAAATTTATATCTTGAGCACATTAAATATTTTTTTTGTATGGATTTCTAATTAAGAATATAATAATTATTATTATCATTATTATTCTTTTTTTGAAGTTATTTTTGCTCCAGTTTGGTGGAAAACAAAATTGAAGTGCAGGAAAGAAAGCTCATCCCTTCTCATCCACTCCGATTTATCCTTTTCCTTCTCTCCCCTCCCTTCTATCTGTTTTCCTTCATTCCAACCAAAGGGTAAGATCCACAAATTAATTTTTACGTTGCAAAACTCTGCTGCTTATGTACAACAAACTTTATAGTATCAAATCTGAGTCTTTGGGATCGGCCTATTCTGATATGAAAGGTATTGAATTTCCATCTTGTAAGTACTTCTTCAAAGAAACTGCTGGAATTTTTAGTTACAAAGTTATATACATAAATTTTCTGGCTCAAAATTTATAAAGTTACGATCTTTGATTAAATATTGCTGTTTCTTTGCTCTCTGTTTTAGAATTTGTACTAGCAGGTTGAACCAACATAATTGTTTTTTTTTATTTTTTATATAGAAGTATTTTTTGGCCCTTTTCAATGCTTGTTTTATTGTTTGTACTGCTAGCTGAACTGTTTTATGGGTTTTATGGGTATTCGTCTTTGTTTTTGTTACCCATTTTGTAAGAGCATTTAATACCTCTCTTAGCTGGTTTATTAATATGCCCTTTGGGTTTTGAATAGGGTTTTGATGGATTTTTTTTAGGGTTTGTCTATAATTTGATATCTGATTTTGGTTAAAACCAAAGGAGAGAGGTTTAGGTTAAAATCAGTACTAATTGATCCTTATTTTGCTGCAAACGGATGCTTTTGCGACTCACAATGGATAACCATTAGAGTTCAAGCCTCTCAATAAGTTCCTGTAGTTGTTTTTGGTTGATATTTTTGTGTTGTGTGATGTGCCATATCATATTACTTATATTACATACTTTTTGTTACAGTTTTGTTGTTATTGTTGTAATACATACATAAAGGTCTTGTCCTAATAAATAGCTGATTGCTATCAATTTTTGCAGTATAAGCTCAAAATATGTATGTTTTGTAAAGAAGTTACTAGCGTTCTTCAGTATGCAAGAATTTCTCCAATGACATACCATCTGTAAAGTAGGAGCACATGCCCTTCCTGGCTGTATCAGTCCTCATTCATAGCATCCCCATTTTGTAACTGCTAGAGGTTGAGACAGAATTGTAATGGCTTTCATTAGTAGAAATCCGATTTGTTTCCAAAATGTCTCGTGTGGACAAAATCAGGTTAACCATTGAGTTTCGTCAGTCCATTGTATTCATTTACCATCTTTTATTATGGATGTAATCTATATAATATTTCTGAATCGCGTTATAGATTGGGTTCAATAAAGTGGAACTATTGTTTCCATTGCGGAAATGCAGAGTATTTTGCAAGCAGATGGCTCCACGCTTAACTGTCTTTACTACAAAGGTGAGCTGGAACTAATGAGAGTGCTTTCCTGAATATTTTGTTATAAATAATTCGGCCTTGAACCAACAGGTTTTCTCTTTTCTAACATATAGTGTCAATATATAGGATACTGACAACTCTCTAGTGAAGTGCTCTGCTAATCAAAGTAGAAAACCTCTCAGAGATCCCAATGCTATTGAGAAGTAAGTGACATCTCTTGCTCAATATATGTGGAAATCATCAGTTTTCAAGTTCTTTGTTCAATTGAACTGTATGACTTGTTCATTTGCAAGATCTTGCTTCGTACTCTTGGAAAATGAAATTTAATTTCCAGGGGGATATCAACTTTTTAAAGCGTGTAAGTCAATACAGTGACGACAATACCAATTTCAACTCTGACAATATCCTCGACCTTGGTAGTATTTAATTTCTCTCAAATTGTTAGCTGAAGCTCTTAGATGTGCTGTCACTATAATGATGTTTCTAGTTTCTTATAGTTGGCTCACCGAGGTTTTCTTTGCACGGAATGAAGGAAAATGATCAAGAAGGTGGGAAAGCAAGAGCACCACTTGTGGAGTAAAAGAGATTCAGCTGGGTCTGGGCAAAAAGCACTCAACCTTGTTCGGATGGTATGGCCAGTCATTTCTTCTTGCTTATTGACAATTTCATTCATGAAGATTTAAACAATTCTTTATAAAGACATACTATCTGGTTTAAATGTGGTTAGATGATAACATGAATGGATTTTTTACAAATTGGACTGGGAACTATTACACTACATTCTGTTTGTGAACCTCAAACTCGTAGGTTTCTGGACTACCAAATGAGAAAGAGGCTGTTTATGGAGAATTAGATAAATGGACAGCTTGGGAACCGGAGTTTCCATTGATTGCAGCAGCTAAGGCTCTACAAATCTTAAAGAACAGGAATCAATGGATACGAGTAATTCAAGTATGATACTTTGAAAACTTTGTCTGAAACTTAGATCAAATACAGTTTAATATTTGGGATAGCATGCATTTCCATATATGCAATTAAATTTCCATTTAATCTTCTCTGAGTGGCCACTAATGTTCCAGACATGGAGTTCAGCTTAATTTCATCTACTCTGGAATTCAATGGTGGTGTAACTTTGTTTGATAAAACCTTGCACCTAAAACATCCTTCCTTCACTTGAGTTAATTGTGTCTATATTGACCCTGAATTAAATTTTTTTTAAAAAAGTTGGTCCTCTTATAGTTTCTCCTCGGTAAGCTATGTTAGCTTGAGTGATGTCTCCTACCACCTATAAGGAGGAGGTTTGGAATTTAAGTCCTGGATAGAAGAGATAAAGATGGTGAGCCATGTTAAGGAACTCTTTAGGTCATAGTTGTTGCCATGAACTTGTTAGAGCGGGTAATATATGGACTCTATCTTAATATATTGTATAAATTCTTTCCGTTCCACAAAAAGAGTCCGATTTACAATTTTTTTTTTTTTTTGAAATGGGACTTCTTTTGTGGAATGGAGGGAGTATTATTTCATTTGTGTTCTCTGCACTCCTTGGAAACCATGCTCTTCAGGTACTTGATATTTAATAGGTTGAAATATCTCCGGAGTTTGGCCAGGAAAACATGTTTTTGATCTTCTGATTGCCACACAAAGCGCTAATTTTTGCAGGACTTTGCATTGAGGCTAACTATGTTAACACAGAATTTTGGTTGAGACGTGATTCTGTTTGATGTGCGTAAAACCTAAGACATGGACTTGAGAATACCTTCAAGTGTGAACTACATATAGTATGCTGTCTAAATGTGGAAGATGTAAAGACATTATATTGTCAATGTGGCGAGCTGTGCACATAGAAAGATCAAACATATTGATTGTACTATTTACTATTTAATCCTTTCTATTGTGAAGATTTACATATTCACTTGAATGAGAATACTAATGCCAATTTTATGCCTACAATTTGAAGTTTTGATTGTCAGGTTAAAGGAATCTTTTGAATTATACATGATTACTGATCATCAGTGCTGCACAGGTTGCAAAGTGGATGCTTGGGAAAGGTCAAGGAATGACAATGGGAACCTTCGACACCCTCCTACTGGCATTCGATATGGATGGTAGGGTAGATGAAGCAGAATCATTCTGGAACATGATTTTGCATACACACAATCGTTCGATCTCAAAGCGTTTGTTTTCTAGGATGATCTCCTTGTATGATCATCATAATCTTCCGGATAAGATAATAGAGGTATTTGAAAAAACTACCTCACTTGCATCTCCTTCGGTTTATGTGAAAGAATTTAGTTTAGTAGTTTGCCCCTATTTTTTGATTTTTTGTAGTATTGAAAGTCAATGCTGGACGTTAGGAAATGCTCGTTTGCATAGGATTGATCATTATGGATTCAAATTATTTTTTCTTCCAAAATTTCAGGTATTTGCTGACATGGAGGAATTGGGTGTAAAACCAGATGAGGATACAACCAGAAAAGTTGCTCAAGCCTTCCAAAAACTAGGTCAAGAAGACAAGCAGAAGTTAGTTCTTAAAAAGTACCTTGGTAGATGGAAATACATCCACTTTAAAGGTGAAAGGGTTAGGGTAAGAAGAGATCCATGGAATGAATAAAGCTGTTTATATATTGGCCAAGTGAAATGACGATAGCTTTTAAGCATTCACATTAGAAATGCATATCTGTTCTTGCATCTGGGTGTCATTGTTAGATCTTTGAATTGGGTAATGAAGACGAGCAGATGTGGCTGTCATGGTCATAACTGAAATCGTCAACTTAACATTCTATGGTGGGAAAGGAACCAACTTGCTGATCCCGAGTAATTTTTATCATTGCATTAAAAGGAAGATGTTCATTCACTGATTTTTATTCAACCATGGGGTGGAGATGATGTCCGAAGGCCCTTTACGGTGAGATTATACAGTTTTTAACTAAGAGGACAATGTGCAATGTGGAAGCATGTAACGAACAGAGGACAATGTGCGATAAACTATGTGGTAAACATTGCATCTGAAATTGCTAAGATGAATGTGACAAAGGCCGCAATACTGGTACTATTAGTGCTGTTATAATTATTATTTTTTTCCTTTTTGTCCCAGTTGTTGGTGTTTAGGACAAATTGTAACTGATCCTAGCTGTTATTTTGGATTCCATACTATTTAAAAATCAAAATATCAAAATAAAAGGTTATATATTCCATATATTCAGAGTGTGTTTAATTTTATTTTTTTTGAAGAACTATTATTCGGATCTTGTAGCATTATCAATTCATTTTGGATCTATCATTTGTATCATCCACTGACTAATTTTGGTTTATCTATTTTGCAAGTATTGAGTTGATTTCTTGTGGAATCCTAAGTACGTATTGATGTAAATAACTACTCGAAGTCGCTAGCCAGAAAGGAATCCCTCTGTTAAATTAGGAAACAAACAACAGGTAAAACCCTTGCTTCCGCTTATATCGGTCCTTTCTCATGATGCATCATTTTCCGTGATAGTTGAGAAATTTCACAACTGCTTTCTTTGTCACAATTCTATCGTATCTGAAATTTAGCTTTAATTTTCAATTATCACAATTGGTTACCAGTATTACCTCTTCTAAGAAGTAAATATCATGAAATTCAGGAATAAAAATACAAGTTTGTAATTTGAAGGACCATCAAACATTATTTTCGATCAGCACCTATAACGCCAAACCCTTTTTATACTGTACTATTTGAAAGACCATCAAACATTATTTTCGATCAACATCTCAAACCCCAAACCCTATTTATACTGTACTTAGAAGGATAACTAAGTATTTGATGTAAAAGAATTAGGACACATGATCAGTGGAGGATTATGCTAATGACACGACCATGGGACTTCGGACAATGTGGACCCCATCAGTCCAAGTATACCATCCGAACGAGTAGTTATTCTTCTGCTTAGAAGTTGTGTTATTCAACTTTCTTTCTGCTTTCACTGTTATGGTGAAGTTGTTCTGCTGGCCTACATGGTTAAAGAATAAAATAGGTGGAGAGACCTTAACGGAGAATCCCAAGGGTGGTTTAACACTAGCAAAGTAAATGCTCTTACTGCCACCGACATTTGTGACTGTTCTCCTGACAGTCACCGTGCCATTAAGCTTGGGAAGAGCAAGGGATGGATAGTTGAGATTTTGTGATGAAGGTCGTTTTTTGGGACATTCAAAGACTGGATTGAGAGCTTGAATTCCGCTGCTGCAGAGGAAGAGAAGGTAATCTATGTACGAGGCATTGTACACAAGTCCAGGATCTGCTGCCTTTTCTGGCCTGAAATGACCTGATCCAAACTGGAAGGGATCTGCCGGGGTTTTCTCTGATGAATCTGTTATTAGCTTACCCTCGTTATTACGCAGTCCGGCTGCAAGTTAAAAATGTGAAACATTAGAAAGAATAAACTTTATTAGGGTTTACCAAAATTTACTGTACTCAAAGCATTATTAGTATATATGCTTGTACACTAGTAATCCCGTGTAGAAAATCCCAAAAGAATCAAGAACCTTGATTATGGATTTGAGATGGGTAATGTTTCTCAAATTTTGTGTACCTGAGGTTATAATAGCAGATCTTATGGCTGCACTGCTCCAACTAGGGTGAACGGCTTTGAGAAGTGTAGCAGCAGCTGCCACATGAGGGCAAGACATAGAAGTTCCTGAAATAATCTTGTAATTAGCAGCATCTCCGCTCCACGCTGCCAAAATATTCAGCCCTGGAGCCGTGATATCAGGCTGTCATATAGGCCAAGAAAATCAGAAAGGAAAAAAAAAAAACCCGCCATTCAATCAAAAAGTATTGGCAATCTTTTGCCTTGAACAATCGTGATTTTTGGAGTCTCAATAACATCACCATGTAAAGATAATTTTGTTAGTTACCTTGAGGATACTAGGTGAGATTACGTTGGGGCCCCTACTGGAGAAGGAAGTCATGTAAGGTGCAGGCTTACTATGTAATACTGTTCTTGCAGGGTTTATATACGCCATTGGACTCTTAGTAGAATTAATGTACTTGAGAATTCTTATGG
Source organism: Aralia elata (assembly GCA_034770075.1). Taxonomy (NCBI): domain Eukaryota; kingdom Viridiplantae; phylum Streptophyta; class Magnoliopsida; order Apiales; family Araliaceae; genus Aralia; species Aralia elata. The sequence continues at coordinate 72,209,691 of CM068379.1, read as the reverse complement.
CATTGTCTGAACTCACTGCTGTGGCAGGAAGAACATGAGCATCAACTATTAACTCGCCTCCATTTTGCGGAATATTTCCTAAGATAAAACCAGCAGCCCCAGCCCTTTTCGCCTCTTGGCCTTTTCCAACTCTGGTTCCATCTCCCCTCAGGCACAACACAATCTTCCCTTTGGCCTTGTGAGGTGAAAGAGAACCTGGTAGGCATTGACTGCAATATTTTATGTTCAGACCATAAGAGCAGAATAAAATGATTAGAATTAAAAACAAACTTAGAATAATAACTGTTATAAAAATTACCCAGCTTTTGAATTTTTGTGCACTTGAGAATTGAGTATTTGAGCTGCATAAACTAGTGGGTACATCTTTCTCTTCAGCTTGTATGGAGTTACTGTTTCTCCCTAGTATATTGATTCAGAAAGAAAGTGGATTAAGGAAATAAAAAACATTATGAATTGTGAATATTAGGTGAAAAAGGCTAGATAGCCTAGATTCCGGCTTAGATTAAAACAGAGCAACCTACTGGTTAGATTCAAACTCATTATTCGTTGCCATATGGATAAGACTGATGCCTTCTGACAATTAGGTAATTCAGAGATTCTTGATGTTAATTATGGAATTCATAACATGCCTTGTAATACTATTCAATTCTTTTCAGGATTTATAAAAGATTGCCAAATTGTTTTGGTAGAGTTAATTACCTCAATTTTCATGCGATTTCCAAGTTGAAGTGGCGCTAAGAAAGAGCGGTCCACGCTGCTTGCACCAACCGTAATTATCCACGGAGCCGGATTCAACAATGTTCCCGTCGCAGGACCGTTATTCCCTGCACTGCAAGACACCACAATGTTGTTTTTGACAGCATGTAGTGCTCCTATTGCTATACTGTCACTAGTATAACCCACCGGTTCACTTGCCCCGATGGAAATACTTAGAACATGCACACCATCCGCAATGGCATCATCCATGGCTGCTAACATGTCTTCTTCAAAGCACACGTTACCTTCTTCTTTATCATTCGGAATTTGCCAGCAAACTTTGTAGATGGCTAGATGTGCAAGTGGTGCACCACCCGAGGCTGTGCCGTAAGCTAATCCACCAGCGGCCGAGACATTATGAACCTTCCTGCCTGCTAAGGTTGATGATGTGTGAGTCCCGTGACCATTTATGTCACGTGGTGATCGATAATCCAAGGTTTTATTTAGAGGGCCGAAGTAATTCTCATAGCCTTTGAGGTAGAATCGAGCTCCAATTATTTTTCTGCATAATGGCAATAAAACATTAAGAAATTTTGTTTTCCTGCTATACATTATTCAAACTATTCATTTGCGTAGTCTATAAAAATAAGCTGCCCAAAGTTGCCTTTTTATATGTGCAGTTTTGGACAGTCTGGAATCCGAATCCTACACTAGGACTTAATATCAAGGATTTTCTTCCGTAAGTTACAATACTACTTGTTTGTTTGTTTCAGTAGTCAGCATTAAATGTTTGTATTGCGCATAGTGCAACTTAGTTCCGATGTATAACATCTAGTGCAAAAAGTACAACATGCAAAGCTTCTAAATTTGTTTAATGCAGAAGATGGATATTGAGAGATCATAAGAGTAAACTCACTCACTTATTACAGTTCTTGGAGGTAAAAGAATGTCCAGTTTGGCAAACTCCTTTCCATGATTTTGGAATGGGTCCCATTCCTTCATCATTGAAGCTCTTTGACTCTGGCCACACTCCTGATCAATAACCCATCATTTCATATCATATACATATACGTATTTCTTCATATTTCAAGCATCAATCTGTACATGCAAACTATTTACTTACACAATTTTTTAAGTAATAATGGAATTGTGATTAATTAATTACCAGTATCTAAAAGCCCAACAATGACATCTTTCCCATATTTGGATTTCAATAACAAGTCTCCTTTCTTCAACAAGCTCCCATCTGTTGCCTCTTCTAGGCCTGAAAATTCCCATGATCTTGTAGTCTGCAATGAGTACTTATTCGGCTGGCTCCGAATCACCGATACCACTTCATCCAGTTCTGTTTAAATAAATTGAAAAGGAAAAGAATAATTATACTTTCATAGCAATAGATAAATGCCCACCTAGTGTGTGCGCGTTTTTTTTTTTTTTTGGTTTACCAGAAAGTTTGGAGGCTTCATCTGGAGTGAGCAATGCGGCGAAGCCATTGATGCTGTGCTGGTAACTGTAGAGAAGTGAAGCTTTAGCTTCTTCCTCTGTTTTCTTCACAGCGGAGAGATATGAGTGATGAGTTTCTTCAATCTCATGCAAAGCTTTCTGACCATTATGTTCTCCAAAATATACTATATAGATCTGTTTATATGATTACAAGAAATTAATTTTTGTGAGATATTATACACACACACACATATATATACTTGATGGACTTTCTGTATATTAGAAATGTGAATGATTATATACCTGTGTTTCAACACATGAGGCTAAGAGAGGAAGAAGAAGAAGTAGTGACGGCAGAAAGAAAATATTGTTGATAATTGGTATTGGCATGGTGTACGGAATATACAGTATATTAATTGAAGATTTTATATATATATATATATATATATATATATATATATTTATAAGTTCATTCTTTTGTGGAGTTTTATACACACTTATCATCTTGTAGTTATTAAAGGAGAAAGGTTATCTTCTATGTTTAGAGATTTCATGTAGCTATAGGTTATTTCTTTATTTATTGTTTTTGATTTGGTACAATTTTAGTGGTTACCTGTGGAGAGGAATGAGGATAGTATCTGGTACTTGATAATTTGTTAAGATGAGGGATTTGTTTTATTACCAACAACTTACTCTATATATTCTTGGAATAATCTTTATTTTCCTAAAAGTTTGTAGTGTCCAAATACTTTGGTGCTTTGAAAAATATTTTCCCATATAATAAGATTTTTTCTTTCGAGCAATTAGATTTCTTTAGGTTAATTAGGATGGTTTGTTATTGTAAAAGGTATAATATAGTATTATTATCAAGAGGTTGAGACTAAAACTGTCTTTTTGCACAATTTCAGCTTCATTCAGTTTGAGTTAATAATAACACGTTTTTAAATGAAAATTTAGGAAATAAATTAATATTATATTTCTTAATTACACGCTCTCAGTTGAACAATAATATTTTAGTGACAAAAAATTGTATACAAAATGGCGTGGATAGTAATAATTGGTTATAACCATTGAACCTACCTTGTGGAACATCAATTAATTATAATCGAGCACATCATTTTGTATCCAATTTTTTCAACTTTTTTTTTTTATCACCGTAGCATTATTCTTGAATATTTTAGTTTGAGTAAATGAGTTATAACATTTCTAAATAATAAATGTAGAAAATTAATTAATCTTATTTTTAAGTCATGCACTCTTTTCTGAATAAAGAACCGTTTTCATTTGGGGTGTCTGTGTCTCTCATCATTTACATTATTTACGAGGATAAAAGCATGATTTTCTTAAAAAGTTTTGATTGTTTTTAATAGGCTGAAAACATAACAATTTCTCCGACTTGTCCATCGGCCACTTTGCACAGAATTAAACTTTAACTGATGATCATATATTCTGCATTGCATCCCCCGGCAGATGCACACAAATCAAGAAACATGATTAACTACCAAAGATACCAAAAGCCTGAGATTTGACTCGTCTCGAGGAAAATTACGATAATAGCAAATGGAAGAACAAAGAATTTTAAAGAAATTATCCCAAGACAATCTAATTTGAGAAAATCTGCCTTTTATTTAATTTTCCTGTTCGTGCTCATGGTTTCTAGTTTCTACACAGCGTAAGTCGCTTTTCTGGCAAAATTTTGCATGGACCAGTAGACCATAATCACGTAGCTAGGACTTAGGAGAGATAGATCCAACGTTGTCTAGGTTAAAATTACCTGTACACCAGGTTTTTCCTGGAGATCATCCTCTCTTCGGATTAGCAGCATTAGAATAGGCAAAGGAAATTATAACTAGTTTGGTGGTGAAATCTCTGCCAGCTCCTTCAGCAGTGATACAACCTCTGCTGATGAACCAAGAAGATATCGGGCACTTGAACGCTTCCGCCCAACCGCACAAGAGAAATAATTGTCACTTTTAAGATCGAGTACGGATGAACCCTCGTGCACTGTCATTTTATCACGCATTGCAGACCACCAACCAGTTCCATTTCCATTATTGCATGTTTTCTTCTCTGAGGCTGAAGAGGGCTGTGTTGTGTTGCTGCAAGATACCTTACATCCACTTTTATTTGGATATAAGTTTGAAACCAGTCCGTTGGCAGGACTGGTTGAGTTGGCTCTTGCTATAGTTGCTGTTGTAGTAGGAAGCTCTGGCTCGAAAAAGGTGTATATGTCTTCATCCTGAATCAAAAAAAAAAAAAAAAACAATACTTAGTTTATGATTAAATTATTTGATTTATTTTTTTTTGAAATTTTGTTATATTATTGACCGTTGTTAAAAGATAATTACCAATATGTTACTCAAATGCAAGGAACGCTGGGTATGGATTGCGACTCATTTGAAGTGTCAGATTAATCTATGACGAGGCAGGTAGGATATGCAAATGCATATTTAAGAAAGAAATTTTGTTGATATCTTAATTTCATGCCCCAAGACTCATTAACTAGAAACCACTTTCATATGAATTTAATATAAGATGTCCTATAATGAAAAAAAAATGAGTAAAATTGATGGGAGAGGATATGAAACTTTGTGTGTGTCTATCTATTAACCAACATAAACTTACGATATCACGATTATTACTAGCATTATAGGATAATATCCTCAAACAAGAGCATATGTCTTGACAAAATTTGCAATGGACAGAAAGCTGCTTACTATGCAGAAAAGATCACCTACCTTCGGCAGAAAGTGACCTATACATAATACGTAGTCAATGGGTGCATTGGCGTTGTTGTTATGAACTATTTCTCCCAATATACGATCAATTGCTGCACCCTGATTAGAGATGAAAATGAAGAAGCGTAAACATGCAATTATACCACATACACAACAGGAAAACAAATTTTCATGGGTAACGGAAATGCATGCACCTTAGTGACACCAACTGCTCGGACCTCAACAGAACGGCCACCTTGGACAACTTCAACTGAAGCATTTGAGATTGGACCTGTCCACAAATGCTGCAACATATCCTTTGACTGAAGCCTTCCAAACTCAATATCTACAATAGTCATCACAATATTGAGAAAATTCAAGAGAAAGGATTAGTAGAACATCAAAGAAATTATTAGACATAACCGGTTTGATGAATTCAGAGTTCAGACTGAATTGAGATAAAATAAAATAAAAAATGAAAAAAAAAAGAAAAAGAAAAGAAATCAGGCACCTGCATACTTGTAATTCCACACGAGTGAAGTCTCACGAAGCTCAAAATGAGACCGGGGTGTCCTCTCAGTGAAATACTCGAAAACATGCTAAAATGATTTAGAAGAATCATGGCTCTGGCTTTTGCAGAACTTACATAAAGAAGAATAGGTATTCACTATCATACTACTAATTTACTATATGCACCTTTACACTGTCAACCCAATCCATGTGTAGATTTTCTGGCATTGTTGTCATCCATTCTCCCCGTGTAAAACGTAGAAACATACCATGTTCTGCTGCCAACCACATATCGAATTCCCCAAAGTTCTGCAGCAGGTGTCAGTCAGTAAGGTAAAATTTGCAATTGCTTAGCAGTTAGCGTAGAAGACATCATTGGTAAAATGAGATTACCTCGTCCAAGACACTCCTGTCACTTCCACTAAGGACAACAATCGTAGTCCTTGGGTCATCACAAAGCTTCTTCAAGGGTTCTTTTAGATCTGGGTGCAATTTAAGCTGCATTTCTTTGAACTGATCAACCCTTCTACCTGGAGCATCTACTGGTTCAGTAAGAGTTGCATTAAATCCCTGTACAGAAAGCACAATGAATAAGACAATCATAGTGAACATCCCGACTGTTGCTTCCCAATCTTGAGAAACAGTTTTCATTAGAAATACTGAAGCTAATCTATGTTGCAGATAATGGGTTGAATTGGCATACCATGTTGATAAACCATTACAGAAATGAAACACCATCCAAATCAGATAAAGACAATGAAATGAACTTCAGGAAAACAACATGTTCTGAGAAAAGATCAAATAGCTTCATTCTGTCATAAAGAGTCGTACTAGTGACTGTGGTATTAGTGATCTGTTCTGCAAAATAAATGCAAGAGCAGAAAAGTTCTCCTCATCTCACATCATTTTATGAACAGAGTTAAGTGTTAACAACAAACTTTTTAAAAGCTTAGACTGCTAGACAGGGTGTAACGTTAATATTTTTATGTCCTAAGATGACCCTCAGGTGTGGGCTGGACTCTCTCCATGAGTCAACCAAGTAAACAAAGCTGGAGGTTCAATAATTCAACCTTTATCAAAAACCTTACCAACTATAATATATAAACATGTATATACATATATATCATTCACAAAAGGATTTCTAACCTAAAGGTCACATTACCTATTGAATCAAGTTAAAATTCATTGTGTAGAAATAACTCTCATAAACAGCACGAAAATTTGATACGTGTATAGCAAAAAAGGCATAATTCTTAATTTAAAACAAGGAAAAGTGAGTACCAGTATTAGTAATCGATTATTGGATTGTGAATAACTTTCAAGTGCATCATTGGTACGAAGTAAAGGTGGAATTTGTTTGGTCCTCAGCTGTGCTTCAACAATAGATTCGTTGAGTTCACTAAATAGAAGAACAATTGAGTTAAGGCACACCTTGTACGAACATATAAGGAGATTGTCAAAATGCTAAGGCAAAGGAAATAAGCATATGTATAGAAAAATGTATAAATTCACTTGATAACTTCAACAGTAATGTATCATTAACAAACGTCGAATTCTAGGAAAAGAAGATACGGCCTGACATAAAATCAACACACTAACCTAGTTTTCCTTTCCAACTGAGATGATAATTTACATTAAGAAAAACTGAAATTCTAAAATAAAACCTAGTCTATCTCATCATGCTTTCTTTTTCTTTTTAAACTACCAAGCGCTATATCCTCATGTTTGAGCCTTGGTTATATATCTATAGACAAAGTTTGTGGCTTAAATGACCCTAGTTGTGTCTCAGATACCTCTGTACGATAGCACCATGTGAGTTGTCTACAGAAATAACAAATATCTATGCAGCGAACAAGATTTTAAGGGTGTAAAGGCACTGCAAACAAATAGACATGCCAGGATCATCCTTTTATCTCAAGGTTGATAGTCAGTCAATCATAATGCTTTAAACTGATTATAACTAAGCAGTTTAAACGATCATGATTGACTGATAGCTTTTTCTTACCTTTTTCTGTTGCCCAGTGGCTAGACAGCTTCGGTGTTTCTTATTTGGTTTGTTGGGGGAGTGTTGGGCTTCTCCTTCTAGTGTGGAGAGCCTCCATCTTTGCATATTTTGGGGGTTTGATGGCAATAAGGATCATAAGATCTTGTGAACATGCATGTGCTTTGCAATTTCATGGAGTATATGGATAGATCAGAATGCTAGGATCTTCATCGGCTGTTCTATAAATATCCACATGCTTTGAGATGAAGTTTCTTTTATGCTCATTGTGAGCCTCATCTATGGGGGCTTTACCATGAGGCGTCTTTGTCTCTGTCTGATTTTCATAGAGATTGGAGGGCTATTATTGATTGAGGATGTTGGGGTTGTTTCCACCTTTTTTGACCGTTTTATTTCCTAATGGTGGACTACTTGTCCACCTTTGCATTGTATCCGCTTTCTTCATCTCTAATAAAATCTTCTTCTATTATCTAAACAAAAGGTACAGTATGAAACTGAACCTGGGAAGTTAGATAGAACCTTGATATGTTACAGAAAAGACAAATTTAATTGTTGTAGATCACTAGTGTCTAGTAGTGGAAGCAGAAGAGTGGCATTGATATGAAACTTGTTAGAATATGTTAGGTGGGAAAACATGTTTCCATGTTTTCCTCCCCATGTTATCCTCTCCATGTTTTCCTATATTGTGTGCTATCCTATTTCCCATATAAACCAATGTAATGCTATGTAAATACAACAAGAATTAGAGTAATATTAGATAATGAAATTATTCCTATTCCTTATACTTATTTGTTCTATTACATGAACACTCTTAGACTCTCACTTTCTACATGGTATCAGAGTTTGATCCTTTATCAGGCGACTTTTTCCGGCGACTTTTCCCGACAAGTTTTTCCAGCGTGCCTTTTCTCTCTCCTCCTTCCATCTGCAGTGGTCGACTTTTCCGGCGATTTTTCCGGCGACTTTTCCGGCGACCTTTTTCCGGCGGTGATCCATTGATTTTCAGCCGCTTCTCGAGTGTCCAGTATCTCCCCATGTTGGTTTTCTTGCTGGTCCTTGGCTGTTTTCCAGCTTTCTTCTTTGATGCACCATATTTGCTATGCTTTCTTCCCGTATGTTACCCATTGTTGATGTCTCTTCCAACATGGAATCCATTGTTGATGTCTCTTCCAACATGGTCCCGGGTCTGAATTGGTTAGAATCTGCAACTATGTTGTTTGCATCTTTCTGATTTTTTTTCCTTTCTTTTTTTTGTCCTCCTTTTTTGTCAAATGCACTTTATTTTGTCATTTTTATATAAAGCTGCATTTGAGGGGGAGATATGAGATATGAGGTATGAGATATGGTATGGTCTAGGTTGCACGAGGGGTTGTTCATGCTACGTCATGCTCATTTGCAGCCGTATGATTTTTTGCTTCGCTTCGGTTTGTTCTTTGTTGGCTTGTGCAACTTGGGTCTCACATAGGGGCAACATTGGTTCTCGGCGTTGGCTGCTTCTTGGAGATTCCAGCTCACTTTCCATGGCGCCTTCCTCATGTTCTTCAGCTGCTTGCTAGTCATGATGGCTCCTTTATGTTGCAATTTTTTCTTCATATTTTTGTCAAATGCACTTTAGTTTGTCCCTTCTATGTAAAGTTGCATTTGAGGGGGAGTGTTAGAATATGTTAGGTGGGAAAACATGTTTCCATGTTTTCCTCCCCATGTTATCCTCTCCATGTTTTCCTATATTGTGTGCTATCCTATTTCCTATATAAACCAATGTAATGCTATGTAAATACAACAAGAATTAGAGTAATATTAGATAATGGAATTATTCCTATTCCTTATACTTATTTTTCTATTACATGAACACTCTTAGACTCTCACTTTCTACAAAACTAATAGAGTATATTGAGAAAATGAACCTAGAAACTGAAAATAGTGAAACAAATGCTTTTTGTTTCTCAAATTATGCCCCATTTTTAATAAACAACTGGTTAGTAAAGTTTAAGCTTTTTTTTAGAAATGGATTATCTCATAATTTAATAAATACCGCCCCTAGCCCCTCACACTTGGCCCATAAGTGGCAATTCCTCACTGACTCTTTTTTTATGTTATTGTATATTAAAGAGTCAAATATTAACTGTGAAACCTCCAGTTACAGCTGCTTCTTAGAGGAGATGAATAACAAGGAGAATTTTCATCATTTTAAGCTTTCACAGCAATACAACAAGAACATTATTCAGACTTGGTATTCGTAACTAGAACATACAAAAGACCAAAATTTTCCACGATGTTGCACCATAGATGAAGAAAATGTACCTTACAAAGGTTTCGGCCCATTCTTGGGATGTGTGAGTAGTCACATGCATGAAGTTATGGTGGTGTCGTTTTTCCCTTTCATCAGGTTGCATATTTAAAGCATATCCAATTGAAGCAGCAACTTCAGTGACATTCCACGGGTTTACCAAAATCGCTCCAGCACCAAGAGACTGTGCTGCACCTGCAAACTACAAAAATAAAATGCATATAAAAATTAAATTAACAAAGACTGACTAAATTTGGCATGCTATTATAGTTTGTATCATACTTTTTTATGGAGATAGGATACAAGAAACACTTCCCCTTGAAGAAAAATAATCAGACAATTTTTTACTATAAACAGCATTTAGCCAGTATCAATGATCATTAAAATTACAAAAATATGATGCAGAATTGGGTATAGAATAGAGAAGTCATTAGGGGGTGCTACTTGTTGGAGCGCTGAATAGTTTTCACAAAATCAATCTAGGGCACAACAATACTGAATTATGTCCATCAGGCTCATATTCAGCATAAAAGAGTAAACTAATAGTAACTAATACTTGCAAAAATAGAAAACATTTGGCATTTTATTCTTAGAGAGAGAAACTCTCAAGTTACCTCACTTAGAATGAGAACCCCTTTCTTTGAGGCTTGGCAGGCTACAAACTCATAGCTAACAAGATTCATTCCATCCCTCAAAGATGTAACAAGCGCTACATCTGGACAAGAAGTAAAAAATGGAAGCGGTAAGGAAAACAACAGTGTAGGAATTCAACCTGAAATTATATACTATTATTTAAAGAGCATGTAAATGTGATAGATAGCATTGATCTATCTACCAAGAGCAGAGACAAATCAAATGGCAGGAATGTTTACAAATAACAATAGTCAAAAAAATCTGAACTCATACCAACCATAACCCTGTATAAACTTTTGCCAGGTGTAAGAGGGTGTGTTTGAAGTGCATTTCCTTGAAAACGGCTGACTAATTAATTCTAGTTGATAGTACTATAAATGACCAATTACCGGTGCATATTTTCTATACATGGCCATTACTATGTCAACCATTTGGCATCCAATTACAGAATCCAGACATACTTAATGTCAAGTTGTCAACCATCAATATACTCATATGTTCCTATGCCATCAATGTTGTTCCCCATTTCCACTTATTTCCTCTACACATCAAATCGATTTTATTTCTTAATTTAGCAACGCCATGAACACAAAAGTCAGTTTAGTGCTAAACTGTTCACTACTGATCTCATTAAATCAACAATAACTAAAAAATATAATAATGACTTATTACAAATTTGAGGTATAAGGAGAAAATTTTTCAGTACCAGTAACAGCGTAAAGTGCACATAATGCGTGAAAGTCAAGAGATCTATCCTGTAAATAAACAAGAAAGAACTTCAGAAATCTTTGTGATATTAGATATCATGGATATTTTCAGGCTTTCAACATAAGAATGTTGAGAATAAAAGTTACTATTAAGATTGTACACATTAGATAAAGCACAGTTCTTGGAAGGATAGCTGACTACCATTTTAGGCTGCGCAATGTTAATTGCTTATGTAGAATTTCAAGAAACATGAAAATTTCTTATAGGAGAGTTTTTTTTGTATAAAAACACACTAGACAATTAAGAAACTTTTCATATTTATAGGAATTTGGACATTAGAAAAACTCTTAGCCATATGTAGGCAGTAATGATAGAATTCCAAGGTAACAAATTGAAGGACACTCCTGATCAGTTTTGAGGATATCTGAACCCTCAAAAGCAATGGTGTGCAGAATTTTAAGTGTTAACTGATATTATCTTAAAAATTAAGTATTGAACTCACTTTACGGGAATAAAACTCAGTTGGATAAAGAGACGAACCAAGTGATGAATGGGAACAGCAGTAAGAGTTCCGAATCTCCCATTGATGCGTCCAACAATTTCATGAACTTGGCATGTGAGCTTTTGATCTATCAAAGCCAATGGACATTAAATATAGTAACATTTCATTACAAAGTAATTAAACTTCAAATCCCCACCACCGGTAAAAGGCTAAAAGCACCAGTAAAAAGTTCGAACATTTTGTGTTCATTAGTATTTGAACCACTGTAAAATCAATTAGCTAGCTAAAACTATACTCATCAGCAAATGGGACTTGTTTTAAGCAAGAGAAACTGTCAATAATTGTGAAATCCATAAGATACCACCTTCTAATACTTAAGAAGGTAAGTCATCTATACAAATGCAAATACTTGAAGAAAGTGAAGATACATGAACTTACATTCAGGAACGTCAGTCCTTGTTGGCACAGCAATTTGAAGCAAAACTACTTTATCACGCCAATTTGGATTTTCTTCCAGGAATTTTTCAAATGCCAAAATCTTCTGGGGAATGCCCTTAATCATATCAAGACGATCAACTCCTAACATTACCTGTCAATGAACAATAAGCATCAGTATGTTATATAATATAATTACCATTTAACATTAAACCTTGGTGAAATAAACCGAACAAAAAGAGACGAGGAAAATGAGTTACTGGGAATGTACAACACAGAAAGTAATATTTCAGTCACTCATCTCTTCAAACGTGCTAGGAGGAGCATGTACAAACAGAAAGTAATATACAATAAAGTTAGGGAAATGATATTTCCAGCAATTAAATTACATTTTCAACAAAAATTTACAATGTTGACTGCACAAGGTACAAGTACACATTAGATCATTTGCACTTGAGATGTAATTGCAGTGCTGGGAATATCAGTCCCCTAAATTTAACAGTATTACAAACTAAATTAAGTCTCTTGGAATATATTATACATTTTATTAAGAAATTAAAGATAGAATACTTTAACTAGAAATTAACTCAACTGGATTTATAAAGGTCCTAGAGAAAAGAAACATCACTAACCTTGCGACCAGAAAATCTCTCTTTTAAGTCTTTAATGTGATCCTTCACTTGAGGGAGATCAAGAGCTCGAATGAATCGATCAGAATCTATCCCAATAGGAAACTGTAATTTCAAGCTTACAATATAAAATTTTTTGACATAACAACAAAGAATTTTGTAGCTTCATAAAAAAAATTAATGCAAACATAAACACGTAAGAAAAAAGTCAGTGATTTTGATTGCGAAGGTTAAGGAAATTTGATCAGAGAACATATACCGCAGCCACACGAGTAAGCTTCCCTTGATCCTCCACTCCTTCAGGGGTTCCCTCAAGCCCAAGAATACGAGTACAAGCACTAACAAAATGCCTAGCATAATCATATGTGTGGAAGCTGGGAACAAAGTATTGAACAATTAAAACTCTTGTAACATAAGAATTCAATGGTGAAAAAAAAATAAAAATTGACCACATCGTTTTACCATAAAGCACTTCACTTTCACTGTTATTAACAACAATGGCTAATGCAGGAGTTATATAAAAATTTAATTATTATTTATGTTCCTATTTACACTATTATTTATATGTGTGTGTGTGTGTGTTTGTCTATCTATCTATATATATATATATATATATATATAGACAAACACACACACACACAGAGACACACATATATGTACATATATAAGAAGAAAAAAAAAGAACGAGGATTCCAAGTCATTGTTATGCATGCCAAACACCTTCAAGTTACGGTAAGTAATAATTCTAGGTACTAGGTCTCTTTTGAGTGTTTCCTTAATGAAGGTCATAATTTCTTCTTCTTTTTCAGAAAGGTGAAAAAGGAAAAAAGAATTTCAAGCATTGAACAATACAACTGTTAGCCATATATCCTGGGACCCCTGTATGAAAGATCTAGAAGCCCATTTTCTCAGAAAACAGAAAGACAACTCGACGGACGAGTGCTATACACTGAAGTGAACCTTGACTTCTCATTTCTTGGAGGTTGGCAACATCAGGATGACAAGATTATATTTTAAATCTCTAGAACCTTGAAATGGCTTAAATGCCTACAACCATAGTGTTCTGTATTCAATTCTCACATTTAGTGGTTTGAATCTCTAGAGCCTAGAAAAGGCTTAAGAGTATACATCCATAATGTTCTGTAGTCCATTCTCACATTTAGTGGCCAAAGCTAAGATCACTGACATTTATAAACTCCGAAGCTACATTAGTGGAGTTATATAATTTTCAACCTTTATAGAAATAATGTAACATTCAAAATCTACAACCTCTTTAAGGGATCATATTCAGAAAATCAAAGCAAAGATTGTGTTAGGGACTTGGACCATAACAAAAGTCATAATGCACCTGTTGAACTCAACCAGAGCGAAAAATTTAAGCTGATAGGTCTTCGGCCCAACCTTGTATATCAAGCTTTGAACTTCAGAGTCTCAAAGCAAAGATTAGTGCTTTCTGTAAATCCAACCATTGTTTCTATGTTTCGTAAGAAACTAGGGGAAAGAAACTACCATGATGAGGACAAGGAAGAAATAAAGCAAGAAGGATGAGCTATATTCATGCTTGAGGCCTTAGCTTAATTTTATTTTCTTTAGGACATATTACTGCAAAATGAAGTTCAGCTTGTGGCTTACTAGTAGAACCAATAATGTCCTTCCTAGGAATGCAAACAGCTAGGCAGGGACCTTAAAACCCTCTAATTATATGAAACATGTTGACTCCTTAACAAAAGTATATAAACTGAATGTTAATATAGAAAGTAAGAGACATACCCAACTAAATCAGCAGCAAGTACGGATCTTAGCAGCTCCGATCGAGATGGCAGTGTCCTGTGAATTTCGGAAGAAGGAAAAGGTGTGTGGAGAAACCAACCAACTTTCATTCTGTCATTATGTTCTTTGAGGCATTTTGGGAGAAACATTAGATGGTAATCGTGGCACCATACAACATCGCCCTCCTTGTAATGTTCATTGATCACATCAGCAAACATTTGGTTAGCCCTCTTATAAGCATCAAATTGGGATTGAAAACTACGGGTTGTCGCGAGGCGGTCTTCTTGTGGAAGACCAAGATAATGGAAAAGAGGCCACAAGATGTTGTTACAGTAGCCATTGTAATATTGATGAACAATCTCTTCATCAAGAAAGACTGGTATGCACCTCTGCAATCATTAAGACAATCTTAGGATAGATAACTAATCATCACGTGTAAGTACTGGCAATAGTAATAGAGACCACTTTTGTAAGCTCTTAGACAATGAGAACAGTGATATGAGACTGAATAATCTGAACCTTCTCAGCTAGTGCTTGAGTGAGTGTTCTTTGTCCAATTTCATCAGGTACGTTTACACCAGCCCATCCAATCCATCTGGTTTCAAATTCATTCACACCTTCAAGAAAATGATGCATCATCATTTAGCATGCCTATTAGAGATTGGATATTATATGTATGCGCACAAAATGACACTAATAATAGAATATCTTGAGTTCTGGACAACTTATTGTAACCTGTATCACAAATAAAAGAAGCAGCAGCATATTATCCCAGCTAGAAACAAAGGAAGTGGAGTACAAAAACGTTGTTTAAGTAAAGTAGCAAATTAAAATGAATTGAACTAACACTTACCCAAAAGGGCAGTGACTAGCCCCCCTACACTTATTTCTAGTGCCCATGAGTCTTCACCCCTCCTAACTGCGGATACGGGTAGCCGGTTCGCAACCACCAATAAACGTTGTTTGGGAGGCCGTCCATTTTGTCTATCACGTCCCTGATCATTAAGAACTCTTGGCGTAGTGATCCCATCCAATAACTCTTCATCATGAGGCCATTTGTCACCATCAGTTGAGCTTAGGCCGTCCCCATATGTATCCACATCTCCCTTATTGTCTTTGACCTCCTCATTCAGATGGATAGACCTGTTGGATTTCCTGAGCTCTCTGTCCCGCAAAAGCCTTTCCAGTCTAGTCCTAAGTATGGCAGAATTGTAGTTATACTTGTTAGCGGGCATATCTCTTGTCTGCAACTCAGCCTGCAATTTGAAAATTGGCTAAGTATGCTAATGCATGTACTCTTTCAAAATACATATCTTCCTGCAACAATTGCTTGCAAGTCTTAAACAGTTCATTTCATATCACTAAATTACTCAAACGAAGTAACTACATATGTAGTAAAGGCCTCTTGCTGCAACATTTTCTAAAGGATTATTCGACTTAAATCACCTAAACTCAATAAGAAAAGAAAAATACTATTCAAACTTCTTTAATCAAAACGTCAGTTTCATTCTAACTGCAGTTTAGATAATTTTCAAACTCAAAACCATAGTAAATCAGCATTCTTCCCAGAAAAATACATAAATAATACTTTATTTAAAATAAACATTTACATATAAAAAGTACACATACATATAGTAAAATGTTTCTTGCTGCACTGTTTTAGAAGAGAGTTATCATTCAAACTTAAATCACCTAAAGTTCAATAATCAAGAAAAATACTGTTCAAAACATATTAATCAAAGAGTCACTGTCATTCTGCACTGATATAATTTTTTAAAAGGGAATTTATAGGTACTCATGAATAGTAAGTGGGACTCACGCTCGTCATACGAAAAAATCAACTTTTACTTGTAGGAATAACAAAACTCAAAACCAGTAAATCATCATTCTTCCCAGAAAAATTAAAAAATTTATACTTGCTGATATATAAATAGTATAAATATACATGTATTATGTATACATATGCTAAGAGGGGGAAAAACACATACCAAGAGACACTTCAGTATTTAAATTTCAAAAATAGTTACAGCAACAGAATTCTGATCCATTTACGAATATAAAATAATTTTTTCTGGGAATTAAGCCTCAGTGAAACTTGAAACTCACAATAAAACTAAACTGTATTTAAAATTAGAATCATTGAATAATTCTGTGACCAAGTGTGCAAAAATTAACCATATAAAAAGTTCAAAAATAAATTGTAGAGCCTAAAACGACCCAAAAACCAAATCAGAACTGTAGCATCAAAAATCCCATTGAAAGGGCAGTTAAAAATCACTAGAAAATGGGTACGAATTAAAAGGAGAATAAATGGGGGATTATTACCAAATCCTTTTGCAAAATGCTGATTTCTTCAGAAGATTTGACCTTCATCATCACTGGGAACAGAAAAGCCCTACTAATACTATTATTGCTGTATTTGTAAAAACGAGGAGGTATTTAAACCAAATTGGGTAGTGTCCATATACAGACGAACGAGTGGCAGGTGGCTAAGAATTGGATATTTTGGGTGGCTGGAGAAAAATCTCTACACATCGATGACGAGTATTTATCCATATATAGGGAGACAGAAATTTAGAGAGAGAAAAGGAGAAATCTAGAGAGAGAAAAACAGAAAATAGTATTAAGAGGGTTACAACTCACAGCCCAGGTGATTCTTTGTGGGAGTAGGAATGGCACCCTATATATAGCTTTAAGCCATGCAGATGTAGCAGGGAGTGGCACCAAGCCAAAATAGAGCAGACTCAATCCTTTTCCAAATTACCATTAAGTGCCTGTTTTTAGTAATAGAGTTTTTGATAAAAAAAAATAAAAATTAAAGAGACTATATTTATTCAATTATAAAAGTGCTTTAAAAAATATTAGGGGAAGTTGTTTAGGAGGCTGGGGCAGGCTACCTTGAGTTTTTTTTTTTTTTTTTTTTAATAAATAAATAAATAAATATGACTCTTCAAAACTTTAATAATTTTTTCTCTTGGCCCCAAAATTTATGGTAAAAATTTAAAATATATAGAAGAAAAAGAAAGTGTATGACATCTGGCAATTGCTATGCTTGGACTTCCCAAAAAAATATATGTTCGGGACCACCTAAAAAAAATATTTATAACTTCGTATCTGCGTGTAAGTATAATTATATAAAATAAATTTTATACAACAAACTTTTGTATTTTTAAAATACTTAATAAATTTATGTTTTTGCCGATAGTGTTGCGAGTTCAAAATCTCTATTAACTAAAAACGTTTTTGGAGAGCTAACAAGATATTTTATAATAATAATAATAATAATAATAACAACAACTTAAAAATACTATATTTCTCCACAAATATACTTTAAAAAAAACTTTTAAGATTCAATTCTTTTGTTGACCCAACAACAATAAAATATTTAATATTTCACTCCTTTAAAGTTGTTAGTGAAGCCTTTTTAGTGCAATAATTTTAACTAGTGTCATACATAAACAATGTTATATAGTTTTTGTTAAAAATTTACGAGAAAAATTATAAGAACTGATATTTTTATGTGAAAACATCATAATTTATATAAGTATCTCTCATATAAATGCGGGTTTTAAAAAATTATAGGAACTGATATTTTTATGTGAAAACATCATAATTTATATAAGTATCTCTCATATAAATGCGGGTTTTAATTGTTATTTTTGTAAGTAAAATTATGTAAAAATATCATATGTTATTGTAATATAATACTTGTTGTACTCAGTTCTCGGCATAGGTATTCTTTTCTTCTTTTTTTCTTCAATCACTAATTAGTATAAATATTAACTTCGTAGGACCATCGAATTGTTTAAAAAAAAAAAAAATTGGGGTGCAAAAATTGGTTCAATTTTGATTAGTTGTTAAAGAAGAAAAAAACTAAAAAAGCTCGACCTTTAGGCTTTATGTAATCAAAAGCGAGCAGGGTCCAATATGGAAGTGGGCTCACTCACCTTGGCACTTGGGAAAGCCCGAAAATAGTCACTTCAAATTCATGGCTTAAGTGACTATGTACAGATCAACTAACTTTTAGAGATATAAAGTTGGCAACGGTAAGCTTTAAAGGCTTAAGTTTGGGCCAGAACTCATTTGGGCCAATAAGACCATCACCAATCTATATCGAGCCTAGGGCTTCAAAAGTTGAGGTTGGTATTTAGTAGTTATAGCTAAGTGAAGAACTGGATCGTGGATGAAGGTAGGATATATTCACATGCACTGAGCCTAGAGGGCCCATTTACCCAATTAAATTTAGGGCAAATTACATATATTAGTATATTTTTAAAAATAATTATAAAAATCATACCTCTATAAAATAATTACAAAAATATTACACTTTTTTATTTTTATTTACAATATTAATATTATTATAATTTCTTAATTTAAGGGATTAATATCCCTTTAAATCATCACTTTCTCTCACCCCTCCCTCCCACCGCCCCAGCCCCTACTCCCGCCGCCCATCCCCTACCTCCCGCTACCCTCATCCTTCCCATCCCCTCCCACATTCTTCTTCCCTCTGCCCCCGCCTTCCTTCCTCCCGCAACCCTCCCACCTCCCACCTCCCATCTTCTTCTTCCTCCGCCCTCTTTCCTCCCATCCCCTCCCACCTCCCACCTTCTTCTTCTCCCTGCCCCCGCCCTCCATCCTCCCTCCCCCCTCCCATCTTCTTCTTCCCCCGCCCCCTCCCCCCTGCCTCACCTCATCCCTCCTGCCTTCTTCGTCTTCATATTAAGGTAATCAAACCTTCATACCAAGGTAACCAAATCGTCATACCAAGGTATCCAATCCACCTCTACACCTGCAAATTTTTCATAGTGCAGTTGGTAACCAAACCTTAATACCAAGGTAACTAACCCTTAATACAAAGATAACCAAAAATTAATACAAAAGGTATCCAACCTTAATACAAAGGTAACCAACCTTTAATACAAAGGTAACCAAACCTTAATACTAAGGTAACCGACCTTTAATATAAAGGTAACCAAACTTTAATACAGATGTAACCAAACATTAATATAGAGGTAATCGACTTTTAATATAAAAGGTAACCAACCCTTAATACAATGGGTAACCAAAACTTAATACAAAAGGTATCCAACCTTAAAATAGAGGTAACCAACCTTTAATATAAAGGTAACCAAACCTTAATACAGAGGTAACCAACCTTAATACAAAGGTAACCAAAACTAGTTACTACACTTTCAGAAATTAGTTGCTTCCATACTAGTGTTTAGTTACCTCCATACTAGTATTTAGTTACAGCGGATAGGGAAAGGAATAAGACTTATTTTCTCAATGGCTGATATGTTTGTCAACTCGAGTTTTTGCTTATGTTGGTCAGCTCGAGTTTTTCATCAGGGAGGCACCAGAACGGATGAAATCCATATAGTTGGCTAGTTTTTTATACTAGCCAACTATATTCTAATGAATGAGTGAATACCCAATTGAATAAGATGCTTCCAGATTTTTAGTAGTAATACATTTCTGCAGGAAAGGAAGGAAATTGAAGCTCAAATTTCAGCACCAGAAAAACCAAAAGGAATTTTGAAAGCAAACTTGAGAGATTCTAAAAAGAAAATAAAAGTTTAGTCATCGATTTGAATGAAAAGAATGTTGAAAATCAAAGACAAGAAAACGCACTCTTGAAGAAAATAAAGAATGATTATCTTATACTACTATGTAGTTTGGTATATGTACTAGAGAGAGAGAGAGAGAGTAAAAAGTAGTACGTCCCTTGGGTGAATGGAAAGGCCAAATGTGTTTTGCGTTATTTTTGTAATTATTTTGTGGATGTTTTGTTTTTGTAAATATTTTCTGATTGTTGTATATTATTGTTAAGGACCCTTGAATTTATCACACACTGTTATCCACTGGTTGACTTGGTGTTACCGCATATTGATATTTGCATATCCAAATATGATACTCTTATGTATTTTTAAATTTAATATATTAATTTTTTTTGTTTTACCTATTTTGCCCAAACATAGATACTAATTTAGTTTGGATGCTTAAACATGATATTTTGATTAAATTATTTTAAAAACTAAATCTTGTTGATTCAACTAAAAATCTTCTATAAATTTTAAGTTTACTATATTCAAATTGTAAGATAATTCTGAACTATAAACACACTCTAATATGTCACATTTTAGCTATGTAACATACTACATATTAATATTAGTTTTTGAATTGAAACGAGAGATGTTCTAGGTAAAACTTTTATCAACATCTATAATATAAAACAGAGCGGATCTTCAACATCCAACGGTCTCAAATCAATTAATACTTCAACATCCAATGGTCTCAAATTAATTAAGGCTTCAACATCCAACGGTCTCAACTCAATTAAGACTTCATCATCCAACGGTCACTAATACATCTCTCATTCCCCCCCCCAATTCAACATCTTTTTTCCAAAAATCTATCCACTCAATCCCTTCAACTGTTAGACAAGCCACCACCACCGCCAGAGCCACAGCTCCACCACCAAGGTATTGTCATCCCCTCCCCTCATCTCTCTTCCCTATCCCCTGCTTTAGACACAAACACGCCTTTCCTCCATCTCTCTGTTCTTACACACACACAACCCCTCTATTTTCCTCCCCTTTGTCTGCTACACACACACACACCCCTCTATTAGACAACGAGAGAGACATGAGAGAGCATATATCAAACTCCTTATTCGATCAATTCTCTCAACCTTTCGAATATATCACAATTCCTTGTCAATTTTATTAACTATTGTCATCCCTTGTAATTTTGCAAATTCTGATGAAAAGGGTGTGATTTAGACCAAATTAGGCTCTTTTTTTAATTTATTATTATTACGATTTTTGTTTTAAATTGATGTATGGTATCATGCAATTGAGATTAGTAATGGATTTTGTGCAGAAAATTAGGGTTTTTGATTGGGCTATGGGGAAAGGTACGAAGAATGGTGTAGTTGGGCATCAAGTATTCTAAGACAGAGCGAAGAATCGGGTGGATGATCTTCAGGTGATGTTCTCTGATCTACAGTCTGCGAGGAAGGAGAACCGTTCGAACGATGTTGCTTTGCTTCGGGAGTGGAAAGCTGAACTTAATGAGCCTACCCCTGTTTCTTCTTTCCAGGTTTCTCTTTTTATTATTATTATTATTTTTTATTTCTTATGTCAAACATCTTTAGTTCACAATTAATTTCTGTTGTTTGCATTTAGTAGATGGTAGTGTTTTAATTGTTTATTGGGATGGATATAGATATATGTGCATGTTAAGTGTTTGTGTGAAGAAAATGGTGGATATTCTTGGGTTTTGAAAGTGAAACATAGATTGAAGTGCACTTGTTTAAAGACTTGTTACTGGTTTTAATGGCAACAAAGATTGGGTTTTGAAAAACTTTGAAAAAGGTATCTGAAAATGTTTTATAGAGATTAATTTGTGTGCGAGTGTTTGTGTTTAAAAGCATGGATTATGATGTTATTGGATACAATTTATGTTGACTTGCGGGATTGTGCATTTGTGCGTTTGAAATTTTGTTTTAGAATATTGTAGGATATAAAGTATGATGTGGGAGGTTTTGAAATTGTGGGTGATGACGTAATTGATCTAAATATGTGTGTGTAGGTTTGATTATTTTGAATGTGTTACTTATTGTAAATAATGGTGTGTTAATGATGGTTGTGTAGGGCGGTGGGAGTTTGGGGTCCTTTTCTTCATAAATTGGTAGGTTGTTACAGCTTTGTGAGGAAGAAGATGCACAAAAAGTTGGCAGCAGTGTTGTTCATTAACAGGTTGTTACGAATGATTGATTTTTGTAGGTCTCGTCAAAGTTTTTGTTTTTTATTTTCAGAATTATGTTTAGTTTTGGGTGGCAGTTTGATATGCACATGAATACATAGGATGAGCATATGCATAGAAAACATTTGTTTTGATAGGTAATGATTTAGGACGCAAATTGGAGAAGAACAATTGTTGAAAATAGTTAATAAAACAAGTGAAAATTAACTTGGGTAGTTGGGTGATGCTCTGCACCTCACTACCCCAAGGATCTTTTACTTGGGTGATGATGCTCAGCACACCACCATCCTAAGGGTTTCTCAACTGCAGAAGAGAGGATTAGCTTTTCAAAAAAGATAAGAAAAGAAATGTAATTGGTTATCCTTTGTCTTTAAGATCCGGGCTACTTCTTTACTGTTCAGTTTTCCAAGTCTCCGTTGTTTTGTCTTTTGGCTAAAGATAACATGTATTGGAAGTTACAAGGATTTGAACGGAATGACTTATGTTTTTTGAAAAATCTCTATGCTCTCTCTGTTGTCATGTTACATTTGTACCAGTTACTACTCAACTCCGTCATTAGTTGTTTTGACTCTTTAAAATGTATTGCTAAAAAACTCTTTAGATAAAAAAAAATGATGGACAAATTGACAATAATGACCGAAAACTTAGATCAACATTGCAAATCGAAATAGAAAGTGGTCGTCTTTAGATTTGAAATTAACAATGCATATAGTAATCAATGCTTCCAAACCACATTATTAGGAGTTTAAATTAAGTGAAATTACAAGCTATGTTTCAAAATATTTCACCTGCCAAGAGCCATTAATCGCGCCTTCTTGATCCAATGAATTATTTTTTAACTGAAAGTAGACCCAACTCAACGTCAATTGTCGATTTACAATTAAACTGAACTTGCAACTCTAATTTCATAGAAAGTGTGCCTCTTATTGTCGATTTACAATTACAATAATAAAAAAAAATTACTGTTTTAACAAACAACACAATAATGTTTAATTTATTAAGTCATGTTTAAGTCATGTTTAACTCATGTTCAATTTATTAAGTCTGTTTTTACAGGTTGATCTAAGTGATAGTAACAACATACCTGTCAATGTTTTGTCTGAATGTGCACTTAATCAATTACATATGGATAAGGTAACGCTACTGATATTGTTAAAAATTTTCATTTTGATATTAGTTTGCATTTTTTGACTACTGTCTTATTTTGTACTTCCTTGGAGAATTCACATGTGAATCATTTGAACAACCTAAGTGTTATTCCATCTTCGACGAAGGGGAAAGAAAAAATTGGTTGTTTTGTTAGAAAAGAAAATTGGTTTAATCAACCGGCATGTTGTACTGATCGTTGTTTATCTGTTGATAAAAATCAATTAACATAACATATCTAACGTGTTGGTATTTCAGTTAGAGCAATATACACTAAATTGTCAGTGATATTTTTGAGTTCCTCACCTCTCAGTCTCACTCTCACGCACACACGACTCCATACCATCATCGAGGAGAATTATTGTGTTATGGTATTATTATGAGAGCGATATTTATTATGAATTTGATTTTAAAAAGTTATGTTTTTTGGACATGCTAACATAATGCCTTATTTTGTACTTCCTAGGCGAATTCAAATGTGAATCACTTGAACAACCTAAGTATCGCTCCATCTTCGACGAAAGGGAAAAAAAAATTGGCAGCTTTATTGGAAAAGAAAATTGGTTTACTCAATCGGTATGTTGTACTGATCGTTCTTTAAGTATTGATAAAAATTATTTAACACAACATATCTAATAGCTATCTAACGTGTTGGTATTTCTGTTAGAGCGATATACACTATATTATCGGTGATATTTTTTAGTTCTTCACCCCTCACTCTCATTCTCACTCTTACACATCTCTCTCACACGCACACGGCTCTATTCTTACATGAATTTGATTTTGGACCTTCTAACATATTGTCCAAATTATGTATTGGTTTCCTTAGCCATTCTTACATATTATTAATTCTTAGTTAATTTTCTTCATTTTTTTTGTTTCTGTCATAAATTGCTACATTGTGTTTACTTGCAGTAGATTAATGCAATTTCTATTAAGGATTTGAAATTATATTAGTTCGCTAATTATTTTACTTATTTCACACATCACTTCCTATTTTAGGCTCCCGCATCAAATTTTGCTTCCTCTAAAATTAAGGCTTAACGCGCCAGACGTGAACGAAATCGCAATGATAGTAGTACGTGCTCGCGGCGTAAGCTGGCACAACGCGCACGTCGAGAAATAGAGCGTTTTGGGAATTACACTCCACCCCTACCCAAAGACTTTCCAGTATTGACACCACCCAAGTCCCTCTCCTAATTCTCCAACCATGCTCCACTTGCTAACATGGTTACGGCAGTCCCCTCGCATTCCCAACCATCTCTTAGTATAATATTGGCTAAACATTCGTCTACTCAGTTGTGCAATGTCGAGGTACATTTACTATTGTCATTGTTTGTATTTGGATTAAAATACATAAAACTAACTATCTGCAACGCCAGAATGAATACGTACTTGTGCGGGAAACACGAATTCTTAGCAATCATACTGCACTTTCAACGTCGAAAGTATGTCACACGCCCACTAATTGTTGGAAAAATGGAAAAGAAAATATGTCTACCTCTTTGGTAAGTTTTTTGATTAATGTCTTCGAATTGATACGTATTTCTTTTGTTCTTAAGAAAAATAGAGTTGTAATGTATTGTCTTTCCCCTGTTGGATAGTTGCATAGGAAAATACCAGTGATTTACACTCCCCACAACCCTTATGTCATGATTTGCAAGACCTAACTCCATTGCACCGAGCCACTATAGCACACCTTCCACAAAAAAGGGCGCAAACAAATAATTTGGAATGTTATCTAACACTTATAATTGTGTCTGACCCAGTTTTCATTCCAACTGACTTTACTCTATTTTCACCTGTTCCGGTGCGACCTTTACCCTCACATCGGAATTTAAAGACATACTTTGCTCACTATGAAGCTGCCCCCGATGTAGCACCACATTCTCATCAAACTGACGAAAATGTCCTCAGGACGTTGTCTCCTGTTCTGGCAGATCCCATAGTGTATGTATATTCTACATAGTTTATTAGTTGCCTACTATTTTCTTACTTCTCATATTTGTGTACATACAATTTTTATTTGTAGATTCCCACCAGAACCCTTTAGCGATGTTGACAATATGTTTAGTGATGACGAATTGAATGTTATTGTCCCTGTCAATAATGAGCATCATTTTTTTGGGCCGATGAATATTCAGTGTCCTTATTGTTCGGCCTTATATTGGCGGGATGAACGATTATCTCGCACAAGATTGTCCAATCTAAGATTCAGAACATGTTGTCTATAAATTAAGTTACCGGAACTCATTGCACCCCCACCTCCTATTCGTGCATTGTACGATGGCCATGATGGTCAAGCAAAATCATTTCGTCGACATATTAGGAAGTACAATACAACTAATGCTTTCACGAGCTTGGGTGCTAAGTTTGATGATAGATTACTCAACTCAAGAGGGCCAACATCATTCACTATCCATGGAGAATTACGTCACCGTATTGGGTCATTGTTACCCTCGGATGGTCGAGCACCCATCTACTATCAGTTGTACATATATGACCCAGTCCCTGCATTGAAGTGTGCGCGGAATAATAACTTGTGTCGATATGTCCTCCACACTATACAGAATTGTTTGTTGTCAGTGAATCATTTTGCTTTAAAGTACAAACGTGCCCATGAAATACTAATTGAGTCAGAATCTTCAGATCATGATTTACGTGTTCACCTTCATTATACCTCATTAACTGATAGCCATCGGTACAATGTTCCAACCACAAATGAAATAGCTGTGATTTTGCATGGTGATGGTAGTGCGAGTAGTTGTATGTGGGATATTATTCTTCACCTAAAAGGAGATAATAGAGCCCTGAGCTAGATCAATGAGTGTCATCCAACATATTTACCATTACATTATGTACTTTTATTCCCTACTGGTGAGTTTAGTTGGGAACTTGGTCTACGACAGTGGAACTCCGAACAAAATGATTTTTCAGTACGAAGGATGACACAGATGTAATTTTATAGTTATCGTATGTTTCCACATCCCACCGAGTATTCGACAATTCTTAGAGGAGGAAAGTTATTTCAAGAGTTTATAGTAGATGTTTGTGCATCAACGAGCAAAATAGGTTATCTTACATCAGACTCAATCAGGATAAGTTGCGTCGGGAGCTTTATGTAAATTAGTGTGATGGCAGTGTTGATGAGTTGGGCCCCGATCAGATTGAACAACGCTTTGTTCTGCCATCGTCCTTTATTAAGAGTGCACGTAACATGAGCCAGATTTTTCATGACTCTATGACCATTACAAGGTACCACCAACACCCTGACATCTTTCTCACCATGACGGCCAACCCAAAATGGCCCAAAATAATAGCTACCTTACTAGAACACCAAACCTCTTTAGATCGTCCAGACATAGTTGCCCGTGTATTTGAGTTAAAACGGCGTGTCCTGATGCATGAGGTAAAAAATGAACAAATTTTTGGTCGAAAAATTGCTCATGTATTCACCATTGAGTTCCAAAAACGAGGGTTACCACACATGCATGCTTTATTCTTCCTTCATAGTCTTGACAAGATTCAGACAACTGCAGAAGTGGATCGGTTAGTTAATGCTGAATTCCCAGATCCATCCACTGATCCAACTCTATACGAAACAATTAAGAGTTGTATGGTTCATGGTCCGTGTGGTTCTCGAAACCCATATTCAACTTGCATGGTGAACGGTGCATGTCGGTTCTATTATCCAAAACCCTTTGCAGATTCGACTACTATGGATGAACATGGGTACCCTATTTACCGTCGTCGCCATAATGGTCAGTCTTACACCACCAGAGGGCATACATTTGATAATCAAGACATCGTATCTTACAATCCACACCTATCAAGAAAGTTTTACTGTCATATAAACGTGGAGGTCTGTGCAGGAATGAGGTGCGTCAAATATATCCATAAGTACATTTACAAAGGTCATGACCGCACAACTATGGTTTTAGAGGGACCAGATGGAAACAATGAGATAAAGCAATACATTGATGCAAGGTATATTGGACCGACAGAGGCTGTATGGCGACTCTTCGGTTATCCTCTCCATGAAGAAATTCCTTCGGTTGTACGACTAGATCTACATTTACCTGGGATGCATCAAGTTGTTTACGATCCTACTAAAACACTTGAAACAATTAGACTTGGGTCTAGGAGTCAAAACACAACTCTGACTAGATTCTTTGGCTGTTGTTCTTCAAATGATGTTGCACGTGCTTACACATACCAAGAATTTCCCCAACATTTCGTTTGGAACAAAGGTCGGAAGATTTGGACTCCGAGGCAAAGTGGGTTTGCAATTGACAGATTATACTTTGCTACGCCCAATTCTAGGGAACGGTTTTACCTTCGATTGCTATTAATAGTTGTTAGAGGACCGCATTCTGTTGATGGTCTATGCACGATCAATGATATATTTCATGATAGTTTTAAATCAGCGTGTGTAGCTATGAGGCTCCTGGAAGATGATGTAGAGTGGGTACAATGCCTCAATGAGGCTTTAACCATGAATATGGGATACTAGTTACGGAGACTATTCTGCATCATTCTGATATAATGCTCCCCAATACAGCCATGCACTCTGTGGAATCAATTCTCTATCCATATATGTGATGATCTTCGTCACAAGCTACAAATAACTTTTGGCATATGCGATCTAACGCAGCCTCAAATCGAAGATTACGGTTTATATTTGATTGATCAGTTGCTACATGAATCTGGCAAAAAATTGGATGACTTCCCACCTATGCCACACCCCATTCAAAATTGGAGTTATGTTTCAGGTAATAGATTGTTGATCGATCATATGCAACTACGAAATGAAGCTAATTAACTGAATGACCTGTTGAATATTGATGTTTTAAATAATGCTCAATGTACGGCTTATGATGCTATCACTATCTCTGTTGCTAAAAATCAGGGCATAATATTTTTGCTCAATGGAGGTGCAGGAATAGGGAAAACCTTTTTGTACAACACCATCACCACTAAAATGCGCAGCGAGGGTCATATCATCGTTATAGTTGTTTCATCAAGAATTACATCGTTGTTGTTGTTAGGCGGTCGGGCAGCTCATTCTACATTCTGCATTCCATTCGATATCATAGAAAGCTCGGTATGTGGTTTCAGCAAACAATCACTGCACGGGGAATTATTTAAGGAGGCTCGCTTGATAATACGGGACAAAGTTCCCATGCAGCATCGACATGGTGTTGAGGCAGTTGATCGTACACTTCGCGACGTTCGTGATGATAACCGACCATTCAACGGTATCATGATTGTGCTTGGCGGGGATTTCCGTCAAATACTACCGGTGGTACCTAAGGGTGGGCGAGAACAAATTATTGGTGCATCTTTAAGACGTTCTGCAATGTGGGCGAGTGTGTGCGTATTGACTTTGAGAACAGACATGCGTTTGAATAGCAATCATCATGCAAATTCTTCTCATGCATCCTTCTTGGAAGAGGTGATTTATATTATAGATTATTTATATAAAACCATCTAATTATTCATTTATATGTACTGATATGTTTCACATCATACTTATATTGAGATCAGTACGCAAAATACTGTGGAACTTCCTCTAACGATACACAGGTGTCGAACTCTGCGTGAACTAATTTCCAGAGTTTATCCACAACTAGATGTGCTTAGTGCGGTAACCCCATCCTACATAACTGAGCGCACAATTCTTTCTGCTCGGAATGATGATGTTTGTGCTATCAATGATGCTGCTCTACAAATTTATCTTGGTGAGACGTATACCTACTTGGCAGCTGACAAGGTGTCGGATGGGGACGAACTCTGTCGTTCTACCACTAATCAATATCCAAGCGAGTTTCTGAATTCTCTAAACCCATCAGGTTTACCGCCTTTCAAGTTGGAGCTAAAGGTCGGGTGCCCCATCATATTGTTGAGGAATATAGCCCCGAAAGATGGACTCTGTAATGGGACCAGACTAATGGTTGTCAAGTGCGCATCGCGGGTTATTGAGGCTAGAATTCTAACTGGTGACAAATCTGTGAATCTGTGTTTCATTCCGCGGATATCATTATCACTGTTGTCTAAAGATTTACCATTTCAAATGGCTAGGCGCCAATTCCCAGTACGCTTAACATATGCTATGACAATCAACAAGTCGCAAGGCTAGTCAGTCAAGTTTGTTGGTGTAGATCTGCGCTTGCCTGTATTCAGCCACGGTCACCTATATGTGGCCATATCTATATGCACGTCAACTGATCGCATCAGTGTCCTTGTCCCTCCTAATGGATCATCTACCACGACAAATATCGTATATCCGGAGGTGTTGTTGGACTTGGTGTAAATATTACTACCTTTTTTAATGTATTGCAACTTACGTCAGGTAATTGGTTCATGACTTTTGTTACGGTCCAAGCAATCAGCAAACTTCTTTCTTGGTAGAAAAATTATTTTGTGAGATTTTAGATTTGAAATGCTCTTCATTTGTTAGTTTTCATATATGAGGTGTTGGTAATCACTAAAGCATATTATTTATGTTTTTTTTATTTGGGTTTGGATTTTGGTAAAATTTAATTTCTTTTATATTTGTTTTGTTGTAGTAATCAGTGAGATTTTCTTGCAAATTTCTTTTTTATATTATAGCAAAATTGAAACTTTTATTGGATTTGGAATTTTGTTTCGACATTAGACTTGACAAGGTTAGACTAGGTGTATACATTTTCTCTCTTTTGGATTTTATCTTCTGAGCAACCTATTTTATCGTGGGAATGTTTTTGTTTTATTTTATAAAGTGTTTGAAGCTATCGGTTTAATAAGCTTGTCATTCTAATTCTCTGTTTTGCATTGAATTTATTCAATGAGTTTTCACTGAATAATTACACCAAGTCGAGGAAATTGACAAAAATATTTGCACCGGTTGTAGGGGCATGGGTTGGTAGAGGGTGGCTATAAGGGGCTTATTGGGGTTATGTTGTTTAACCACGCATGATGATTTTCTTCATTGGACATATATTCATTGGACATATACTAGCACCATCGAGGGATTCACTAAGGTAATTAATTTTTAATTCTTTTAATTGTTAACTAAATTTGGTTTGACAGTTGAGTTAGTTTCCATATTTAAATTTTGTGCGAATGACAATTTTTGGGGGGTTTTGAATGGGTTTACAGATTACATCTTGATAAGCTCTTATTTGGTGTCCTTATATCTTGATTTGTTCTTGAGTCGGTGCTCTTACTTTTTTTACTAGCTGTCCTCATAGCCCTAACGAATGTTTTTCACTGTTGAATCAATTGACTTCTTTGATTGTCGGTGATCACACACTATTAATTATTGAATAAATGATCGAGCGCTTATAGATTAACTTTCTCGCTTCTTTGAATTAATTGATTTGACCTTGGTTAATAAATGGTTATCTCATGATATATAATGTGGTATAGTGTTTTTTTGTTTTCTTATGAAATATGATTTTTCATACCATTGTTTTTATTGCTAATTAATCATTAGCTATTGAGCATTGTTTTCATTCAACTGCTTTGGTTTGCTATACGGATAATTATTGAACCAGTTTTAAAAAAAAAGGCAAAGTCCACTAATTGATTATGATTTTTATTACTAATTGATGTGCTTTTAGTATACTATTTTGCCATTTTATAGGGATTTCGTGGGCAGATGCTGATTTGTTTGAACATTCTTGCTATTTAGGAGAGTGACTGGAGATATTTTCATACTGCATTGCTTATGCTTTCATGCTTTTTTTTATTGTGTGGCAGTTGCTGTTTTTTTTCCAATACATTGTACTTTAATTTTAGATACCCAATAAATAGTTTATTTTATTGTGTTGTCTTCGCCTTGGTGATTACCTACACTATTTTTGTATGATGATGAATTTGTTTTTTTAATATTTAATTATCAGTTATATTTGTTGCTCAAGGTTTAGTTTCTTTGATATGAGATACAAACTTTTATTCATTGTATTAAGTTTTATAATCTCATCATAGGCTTAGTCGAATTTTTATAAAGAATTACATGTTAATTTTATAGGTCGAGGCTGTTAATTTGATTAAATTGAGTCTAGGTTTGAATTAGTTGAAGAGTTTGAGTTTGAGTTTGAATTACTTTGATTTAGATTATTGTCTTCTCCTCTGATTTTTTTTGAACTTTTTCTAATGTCAATCTATGTATTTTTTCGATGAACTTCGCGATGGGCAACGACCATCGGTAGTGCAGCTCCAGTGACTAGCGACGACACAACTTAAGTGCTGGCGCTATCCTCCTAAATAATGATTTGTTTTTTGAGTTTGTTATTTTTATGGGTTTTACATTTGTTTATTTTTTGTAGGGTGTCTCGGATTCACACGGTCATGCCACTTTCAACGTCACGCCGCCGTCAAATTCATCAGTAAGATTCTTTTTTAGTGTTTTGTAGGTTGTCTCATGTAGCTTTGTCTAAACCATAAAATGTTGCTTTCATTGGGGATTGGGTTTCGAAACAGATATGATGTCATTATTTAACTTTTTCTCTCATTTCTTTCTCCATTTTACAATACATTTTCCTATAATCAATCTTTCAATGGCTAATATTTTTTTTTCATGCTCATGTGCAGAGGATTCGACAAACTTAATTGCTCCATTGATTGGAGGCCAAGCACACAATAGACATTCTTTGTTTTCTTGGGTGGTGCTATGTTTTGCTTACTATCAAGTGGCAATTACAGCTAATGTTATTAATCAATCTCAATCCATTGAATTGTTGTTTCTTTTTTTAGAATTGTTTTATCCATTTAAAGATTGATTACAAGGCTTTGGGCATTTGGGTCTTTGTTTGAGGACCTAAGTTATGTTTGCAGTAAGAAATATACGTAGGATTATGGAATGTGAATGGTTTTGATCCTATGTTTTACTTTTTATTTAGTAATTTTTCATGGATGTGAATGGATGGTTTGTATTGAAAATAGGAAATCATTTGAGTTATATCAGCTGAAAGTAGTTGTAAGTGTCAGGTCAGTTGCCACGGGTTGGGGGAGGGGGGGGGAGGTTATATGAGTTTGCCTACGGCCAATTTTGAGTTTCTGTACTCAAATTTAATGTTTGAATTGGAACCACACCTGTTATAGATTGGATGCAATTTGAATTGGAACCACACCTGTTATGGATTGGATGCAAAAATGATTAAGACAAAAAAGAAGATTATGTTTGTCTCCCTGCCTCTATTTGTTTGGTTTTGCTCTTCGTTCAAATGCTCACAAGTAATTTGATCAAATGCCTGACATACATTCTCTGTCAAAGGTACCCTCTGAATCACAACCACACTTGTTCTAACCATTTTGTGGTCTTTGGCTTTCACAGGTACAATGGGATTACGTGTCATCTCTTTGGTGTTTTTGCGAGCCATATCGAGAGCAACTATTATAGTAGGCTCTGGCTCATGGTATGAGAATTTTTTGTCCAATTTCAAGAAAAAATATGGAGGAAAACATGTTATGGTGATGCGAGTTAGTTGGTGTTATGACAATACTTGTTTGTCTAGACTTAGAGGGCTCATTTTATACTTTTGGGTATATATGCAAGAGCCTTTCTTTTGGAATTTTACATTTTAATACTTTATCTTTATAAGTTTTTTTCCCTCATTGGATCCCACCAAATGGCTTGCAGTACTACCCTTTTCCCACAGAAAAGACTGTTCATGGATCATATTGATCGATGGTTAGAAATACTTGAGGCAAATAAATGCTTCCAAGCTTCTCATTCAGTTTTGTCAATAAAGAAAATGTGTGTGGGATACCCGAAAACACTATATTACACAAATTTGTCAATAAAAAAAACTAAGAAAAATCGTCAATCAATATGAGCCTGCTATCGTCAATCAATTAATTGCTCAAAGCTGCCAGGAACTAATTTTAAGTTGGGAATGAGTAGCACACTAATGTTTACCTCATAAAAATACTATGATTGGATTGATTTTTTCCCCATAATTCTTTTTGTATTAATGGTTGGACTCTCAGTTCTATTATGAAACTGAGAGTCCACAACAGTTTTAAATTTTTGAATCTAGAAATATTGAATACAGTACTCAATTATTATATTAGTTAATTAGTTGCACCGTGACTGAAGACACAGGTTATCCCTAGTTATGCTAT
Organism: Aralia elata; assembly: GCA_034770075.1. Taxonomy (NCBI): domain Eukaryota; kingdom Viridiplantae; phylum Streptophyta; class Magnoliopsida; order Apiales; family Araliaceae; genus Aralia; species Aralia elata. The sequence goes on along the minus strand of CM068379.1, from coordinate 72,176,333 downwards.
ATATAACATCAATTCAATTAAATTGAACTTGGTTTTGCAAGGAGATGAAGCCTATACTTGATCATGGATATTTTTTTTCCTTTTGCGGGGGGGGGGGGGGGGAGGGGGGGGGGGGGGGGGAGGGGGGGGGGGGGGGGGTGGGGGGGGGGGGGGGGTGGGGGAGGGGGGGGGGGACCCCCTTACTCCCTGGTCACCATCCTTTGGGTTTTTACTTGGCCAACCACAGGATGTGTGATAATTCATAGTTAATTATGTTTGATGTGTGAAAATTCATAGTATTTTCGGGCGTTGACCACCATTGACCTAATTCCTTGAGTTATTCCTTCAAATTGTTCCTTTGGAACATGCATTGATAGAATTGGGACGAGACATTCTAATTCAAAATAAATTTTTAAAAAAAAAAAAAAACACTTGGACGAAGTAATATCCATGTTATGCTGCTCTCTCTTAATTTCTCTCTTTGTGTTCAATATTTTAAGTTGCTGAATTTCATGAATAATATTGTAAATAACAGTGTAAAATGGTTTGGTTTAAATGAATCCCAAATACTTTGATAGATACCTAAATACATTCATCCCCATATTAAGAGAGTGGGTTGGTGTAGGCATGAAACCTCCAGTTTTGAGGACAAACCAAATGGGATGAAGCTGCTCGTCTCCAGGGGCGGATGTACATATTGGCAAGGGGAACAAGTGCCCACCCTTAATTTTTGGAAATCTTTATTAGTATAGGAGTAATATAGTAAATGATGCCCTCTTAAAAAAATGTTTTAACTTATAGCAACAGACAACATGAGAAGGAACAAACGCTAAAAGATAATACTTTGTGCATAAATTATACACAACAAATTGTATACAAAGAGTAGGATCTATATATTGTTTACCAATAAAAATGTCTAAAACATCTTGCTCCCTATTTTCTCTCTTTTTTATACTATTTGTGTATAATTTTTATGTATAATTTGTATTCATAGTATTATACTCAAAATAAATGTGGGTTTTAATTAATGACTGATCGATTCCTTCCCAAATTAGATCTCCTTATCTGCCCAATATAAGGAAACACAATCTTACTTTAATAAGGACTCTCTCACTATTTGAGCAAGCTGTCAAAATAAATGTACATAGGCCAACACCAGATGTGAACCATTAAATAAATTAGGCTACACCTTGACTAGACCAAAACAATTACCTCCCAACACATTATTTTACTCAAACTATAAAACACAGATAGAGAAACGAAACAGGAGGGAAGAACCAAAAAAGAGAATTGCAAAAAACGTTGTTGCGTCATTGTAGTAACTTTCAAGTAATTTTAATTAAAATTTATATTTAATGAATTTTATTATTATTATTTTTAATTAATTAAAAGAGTGTTCACTCTTATCGAAAATCTTGTGACCTAGTTGTCTCTTTATAATCTTGATGCTTGTTGATAAAATTATCAAGGTAAGAGTTGCGTTGACTGTTTCTTATTAATCTTAAACTTTTTTGGGATTGTTATTAAGAACTTTATTACATGCAAAAGTAACTATAAGGAGGGATAACTTAACTAGGGTTTAAGGATTTTCCATTTTAGTGATCACATTGTATGGATTAATATACTCCTTTTCTTTTTGTTAAGTTCTTAAATGTTGTGGCGGGAGAAAGTGACTGTCTCTATAATTCTATGCATAACAGATGAATAGACCCACAAATAGACACTAATACGTGTTCAACTGCTGATTCATGTCAGCTCACTATATATATTAAGGTGTGTCTCAATTAATTATCATGGCTGGAGGTACCCATGCAAAGGGGGTACTACTCTTTTGAGAAAAACACCAAAGCCTCAACAAATCCATCCTTTTCTTATTTAATTTCCCCCTTTTAATTATCAGACAAGAGGAGGGATTTGTTTTCAACCAATAATTTAATTCCTCTCAAAAAATCATTTCCATTCTTATCCTCTCTCTAATCCAAATAAATGCAGTGCAACATAATGTTGCATCAACAATCGTGCTATATACTCCCTTTGTTCCTAAAAGATTGTCGTTTAAGGTTAATTCACGTAGATTAAGGAATGCAAGTACTCCTTATAAAAAATACTATATTACCCTTATTTTAATTATCTCAACTAATTATTAACTTTGTAGATTCCAAAAAGGAGTATACTACCAACCATGAGATTATGAAGTAGAAGTATTGGGAAGGGAAGAGATTTGTAAAGACATTTCAACAACCAAGAAGGGTTTTGTATTTTTTTGAGAAAAATCATTAAGTAGGAGAACTTTAAATAAGGGTAAAGTTGGAAAAAATTACTCCATCTGCATTGATAAACTCAAAACGTCAATCTTTTTGGAACAAAAATTACTTCCTAAAACGACAATCTTTTAAGAACAGAGGGAGTACACTTGTGTAATTGTATCAACAGCTAGCATATAATGCTAACATGCATGCCTGATAAATGCAATGTTGGATAAGCTTATCACTACTTGTTTTCCATAATTTGCAATTTAATGCGAGCTTTAATTAAGTTGGTAAGGCTTTTAATAATAAATACATTTATTTATGAAATCTAAGTTACGTTGACCCCCCAAAGTGGTAAGCATAACTACGACCAAATCTTAATTATAAGAGTCTATTTTTTCTTTTCAAGCATATTTTGGCCCCTTAACAAATCACTAAAACTTGACTGCGTATGTGTTGAAACATTCAACTAAAATTAAGTATCGGTAATAAATAGAGAGCCCTATCTAATTTTATAATGAATATATACGTCTTTTATATATATATATATATTATTTCATTCGATGTAGGACTTTGAAACACAGTATTTAAAATTTTTTGTACTATATATATATATATATATATATATATAATATACAGAAAAAATCAAAAGTGAAATGAGATTCATTTTGAGACAAATTAAAGAGACAAGTTTAATTATGAGTTCCATCCGGTTTTTAAAATTAGATATAAATATTTAAAACGAGAACTTTTAAAAAATATTTTACTTTTCAAACTTACCCTTAATATAGTTAAAAATGTAGCGGTGGTGACTTTATACTATTTAATAAAATAAAAATAATGACATATTAAGAATTTTATGTTATCTTATAATATATAAGAAAAATGTGTATAATACTAGGACGGGGCAAAAAAAATATATTTTTAATTTTAAGATTCAAAGAATATATCATTCATCTTTGACGTACGTATTTGTGAAAGGTAGCCGGCAAGGACAACTTGCAGCCATAAAGCTGTATTAGATATTCTTCTTCTTCCAGTTGTTCTTGTTGAAAGCTATGGCAAGCGTAATAAGTTGAGACCCATGCATGTTACTTGGCATTGACTTGGCTCGCAAGCATTAATATCTACGGACTGAGTGCATGCAGGCCATCCACTCCCTCTATTAATGGGCTTTCACTGTCGGTACCTTTGAAATATATATATATATATATATATATATATATATATATATATATATATATATATATATATATATAAAATAAGGACGTACTTGGAGCCCAGCAACGGTTGGATCTGTCACCGTCTTGATTCTCATCCGTTGGATCAGAAAATGGTCTAGTAGCAGTGCAGTTCTTTCTCTCTATATAAATTCAACAGATTTCCATTTTTCGAAATCGAATTCATTTTAGCTGTATTTGCATTTGGCAATGGTGAGGACAACATGGTAGAGAAAGAAAATAGTATGATATGAGGACCACTATATATATATATATAGTAATTCATGTGTTGTATTTCATGGCCATGGGCTACCTAGATATAAGAAAGTGAAATGTTTTAGAACAAATTATGAGGGACCAAATCAATATGTTATCAATTGGGTTTGTGAGATATGATTGTTGATGCTAAATGTCAAACTTGTTCGTGACTTTATAATTATTCAAGCTGTAATCCAACAGTAAATAATTTAACTAATTTGTGAAAAAGCAAACCTATTTTTGGCATTTTACATATAATGATATTCAAACACTTGATTAACTGTAACACCCATTCCCATATTATAATACGTGGGATACTTGGACGTGTATATAAAAATTTAAATTGTTATCATAAATAGTTATTACCTTTTGGATAAACTTATGGTGAGCTCAGATGATCTAAAAGAATATGAAGACAACGCATTGGGTTTTATTATGCTATGATTTGATTTGAACTAGGAATTTAACTCGGGTTGTTACATATGATAACAGAGCTTACTCTCAAATCAGGTCGGGTCATCCGAACAATGGCTAAAGAGGCAGAGTTTTTGGGCCTTGTGCGACTATTTGTTCGGGCATGACAGAGACGTTATGACCTTTTAGGTGAACACGCGGTAGGCTAAAATGACTCAAGAAGATATTATTGAGACAACGCATTGAGTCTTATTATGCTATAATTTGATTTGAACTCGAGATTCGACTCAAATTATTACAATAACAACATATCTTTGAACTAAAGTTTGCGATACATGAGTTAGTAAACTTCAGATTTCAAAATTCAAGCCTCATAATAAAGGAAAGAAAACTTCGAATAAAGAAGAAAGAAAGTTTAATTTCATAATTTAAAATATATATGTCATGTTTTACTCTAAACTTTTTTCATTTTTAAAAAGTTTTGTTATTATATAAGGACTCTTATTATGGAGTACGCAGAAGAGAAAAAATGAAACTTATTTGGAATGAAGAAAGTTGTGAAAATATGCTTATGATCAGTTTTTGAAACTAAGTTTCTATGAGAAAATCAGCTAGTTAGCTTTCGAAGTCTAATTTGTATAGTAGGATTAGGTTGATTATTGATATATTGTTGGGGGTAGATATGTTTCGGAACCCGTTATTTTCGCAATGAATGGATATTAATTAAAATCATTGCAATGTCAAAGCATCACATGTCGGCAATATCTGGCTGCTGTTTTATTAAGTCTTATTTCTACATCAATTCAATTTGTCCCTTCTAAGTGCCTGCATGCATGTGACCATAATTACTTACATGTTTATCTAGAAAATCTTGGCAAAGATTAGATCATATATATCATTAGTTCCATGCTAAATGACCTAAATCTAATGGCTCTACGCATTTCTACAGTTTGTTGAACAACCAATTATCAAATGGCCCGGGAGAGCGTATGAGTCGCTTTAAAAATCATAGATACAAACTTTAAATTCTCATAAAAGAGAGAGACACATAAACACATTAATTTATCATATGTTTTCTTTCTTTTTTTTCTTTCTTGTACCACTTTCTTTTATATTCATATCATAATTAAAAAAGTGTATTGCTAATAAAAAATTTAATAGATTTGTATAACAATATTATGTAACTTGAAAGATGCAACATGTCTAGTTTACGTCCATATTATTTAGTGAAGTGTGTTTTGTTTGTAAGATTTTAAGTTCGTATATCATTAATTATTGATATGAATTCAAGTGACTTAGCTTCGACTGAAAAAAGAAAGGAAAAATAAAAATAGAAGACTCGAGAGAGAGAGACATAGTGATAGTCAAAGTATTAATGCTTTGTAATCCTATGCCATCTCCCCAATATGAAAGTAAGTTATTTGAACGATATTTCTTGTTTGTACCCCCTCCCCCCCTCCCTGCGGTTAAAAAAGAAGTGTTTTTCAAATATTTTTATTAAAAATAATATCTTTTTCGGGAGGGATATAATAATACTCTTTCTCCGTTCTAAAATTAGAGTTACAATTTGACTTTTGAGATCAAACGACGACATATTAAATTTCAAAATTAGTATGACTTACAAAAGTTTAAAATAAAATAAATTTTGTAATTAATAGTTTTTATTACATACTATACAATTATAATAATTGTGTCAACTAAAATTAAATAAATTCACATCAATTTGAAGTTTAATATGTCGTTGTTTGAGCTCAAAAATTAAATTATATCTCTAATTTTGAGAATTGAGAGAATATTAATTTCTTAACAAGAACGTTTATTGGACTATCACTTATTGCACTATAAAACAAGAAAATTAGATTAACTAGTTAATCATATCTACTATCATACTAAACAAGTAGCACAATTATTTGTTAAGATTAATAATTATAAATTGTTTAGATTATTACTTCTACTGGCTTCTATACATTGGAAATGCATAATACAAAAATTTTAGAGAACGCCAATATTTAACTGGTCATTGTGGAATCTCACAATTATGTCCGCGTGACATTAATGCCTCCCACCTAACATCTCAACTGTAAAATCATAAAAGATAGATATCATTACACATGAATTGCTAGCTCTTTGTCACCTTATAACTCCTATAGTCCTATATGTATATATATACATCTCTATGCTTTAAATTTCATTACACATACCAATACGTACCATTTCTAAGTGCTCATAAATCTCACCCTTTATTTGGTTAATTCCCCTAAAGTTCATTCCTTTTCTTTTGGGGAAAAATGGGTGTTGAGTTTAAGAAATGGTTGGTGGTGTGCATGATAATTGTGTTGAATTTTTACTATAAGGGGGCTAAAGCGCAGCCTCAAGTTCCTTGTTACTTTATTTTTGGTGATTCTTTGGTGGATAATGGCAATAACAATGCAATCGCATCGTTGGCAAGATCTAATTACTTGCCTTATGGGATTGATTTCCCTGCTGGACCAACCGGAAGGTTTTGCAATGGTAAAACTACCGTTGATGTCATTGGTAAGCTCTCTCTTTCTCTATCATGCTGCCACCTTACAGAAACATTACTTTTTTCGTTTTACAAAAAAATTCCATTTGTCAATTTTTTTGTAGTATAAAATGACACAATGTTATCGAGTTTAACATCATAATTTTATTATCATTATTAAATTAAGTAATCATTATATTTTTAGAGTAAATCTAAAACAAAAATATAATTTTAAAGTTTGTAAATTTTGTAAAGAGATTATTTGTGAAACAGAAGTAGTGCTTCAAGTTTTAGAATTCATGTGAATCTCAGAAGTTATCATATGCATCATGGGAGTGATAGCCATGCATGCAATATGTTAGTAGACTTAATTGAGGATTTTTCGAAATTTACATTTGGCTAGCAGAGTTTATTATAGTCGCATGCAGTGACCAAATTCATGCATACTGAAAAAACAATTAAGTTAATTAATTTTTTTGATAATGATCTACCTATATGTGCGTGTTATATATATATATATATATATATATATATATATAAATTTCTTTTTTTTAATCCTACAAAATAGTCATATTTGTGACAGTATTATATACCAGGACATATCAAATAATGCATAAGTTTTGATTACTTCGATCTGTTGTATTGTAAACAGATTCTCTGCTCATTTTTCAACCATCTTAAAATATCCATGGATCAGACAATTAATCCGCAGTTACTATTCGTTTTCATGTTGATGAAGGATTAACCATTCTTGGGAAAATTAGAATTATTTCACTTTCACGATCATAAAGGTGCCGACACACCATAAATGTCCACGGATTTGAATATTTACACCATAATATCAATATTAATTAATGCTAGCTAGAACTGTTGTACAAACTAATATAGTGCATATTATAACCTAGATTTTCTAGCTCTTCTAACATTAATTTAATTATCATAATATATTTTAAACGCCATATCATACGAGTCTTTTTTATTAGGCATTGAGGTCTCACTTTTCTAATAAATTTGAAAAGAATTATCCAAGCAACTTACTAACTTTTTTTCCCTTATTGCAGCTGAGCTTTTAGGGTTTGATGATTACATAACTCCTTATTCACAAGCGAGGGGTCAAGACATACTCAGAGGAGTGAATTATGCATCTGCAGCTGCTGGAATTCGAGACGAAACCGGGCAGCAACTGGTACACACACACTCATTCATCTCTCAATACTAATTATTTCTACTGATCATAATATATACTTTAATTTACGTAGGTATAATTTAATTTAATTTTATTTTTGTTACAGGGTGCACGAATTAGTATGAGGGGGCAGGTAAATAATTACAGAAACACGGTATCGCAGGTGGTTAATTTACTTGGGGATGAAAATTCTGCTGCAGATTATCTGAGCAAGTGCATATACTCCATCGGATTAGGCAGCAATGACTACCTTAATAACTATTTTATGCCTGCTTATTACTCTACTAGCCGCCAATATACACCCGATCAATATGCTGATGTTCTTATTCAACAATATAGGGAACAATTAGTGGTAATAAAATGCATTATTTTTTTATTTATTTTTGAAAATTCAAATAATGATATTTACATAAATTGAGAGCTGCTGGGTATTAACTAAATGATGGTGGAATTAATTAATTTCCATGCTGTTTTGTGACTGCAGACATTGTACAATTATGGAGCAAGAAAATTTGCTTTGATTGGAGTGGGCCAGATTGGCTGCAGCCCAAATGCTCTGGCCCAAAACAGCCCAGATGGGTCATCATGTGTACAAAGAATCAACGTGGCAAATCAGATTTTCAACAACAGGCTTAGGGGTCTTGTTGATGACCTCAACAGAAATCAACCAGATTCAAGATTTACTTACATTAATGCCTATGGGATTTTCCAGGATATAATCAGCCGTCCTGCATTTTACGGTACATATATATTTTTTTAACAAAAATTCGTAAATAAATAATTTTTTATTTTTTATTTTCATGAGACCTTGTAAAAAATTATTGTATTTTACATTTGTTTTTTCAGGTTTTAGCAATACGAACTCGGGGTGTTGCGGTGTGGGGAGGAACAATGGCCAAATTACATGTCTTCCACTTCAAACTCCATGCCCAAATAGGGATGACTACATATTTTGGGACGCTTTTCACCCGACGGAAGCTGCTAATGTGGTCCTTGGGAGGAGATCATATGCGGCGGAGTCTCCATCGGATGCATATCCATACGATATCCGCCGTCTAGCTCAACTCTGAAGAAAGAGAATGAGAGAGATGAAGAGCATAAATACGTTGGAATTATACGTTGTTGAAATTAAATTATATATTAGTGTTTTCCTATATAAATTGCGATACTAAAAATTTATGTTTGCATTATTTTTTGAGGGGTGTGACAATAATGTATTTGTTGTGGTAGTACTTCAATGAAGAGTCTACATGGTTTTGCGTAGCCCATATGAAATGGAAATTACATTACTTTCTTCCAAAAATTTCAGTAAACTTGACAGACAAGCTTGAAAAAACATGAGAATTCAACAGTTTCTCTTGCAAACCGACAGTGTATAGTTCGAGAGCACAAGAATCAGCCTTACCCCTTTAATTAGGGAATTTTGAAAGCCAATTAATTAATGAACAAATGAAAATTTTGAATAAAATAAGCGAGAGGTTAAGAAGATTATAATTTTGTGTGTGTTATTGTGATTAGGACATGAATTTACTTCCCTGCATGTTCAATCTGATAGCTAGTCCTACTTCCTATTCCATTTGGCCTTTTGCCTTATTTACACAAACATTAAGGTTAATTTGTTATAGATATGCTACCATTACAAATGCTTTTCAATATTTTTTGCTTATAGAAAAATTTTAACTTTAAAAATTTAGTATAGAAGAAAATTGTTCAACACATGTCTACATGTGTCCATAACAAGCCTGTCTACCCCGACATGCATTTAAGTTAGATATACCTTATCATCAAACTCATTTTTTTTTTTATAAAAGAAAACTAACTGTATGTACATATAGAAAAACATGTAAAAATATGAGTCTGTAAAATTATTTCATTTTATTTGAATGTGTGGAACATTATTATTGTTAGAATTGGTTTATACTTCACTTAATCCGAATAATAGCTGTTTCGATAGGATAGTTGGATATTATGTGTATTTAGTTAGACTTGCTGATTTATTACTATTCTCGCATCATGTGTTTGAACGCATGGTATAATAATTAGTGTTTTTTAATTATTATATAAATCAAGATTTGATACGTTAATTATTATATAGTGTGAGACACGTCAGTAAATACATGAACATGCAGGACTAAACACACTTTAATTATTCATCTCATAATTTAATTTTACACTTTACAGGCTGTACACATCCATAATGTCGGATTTTTTAAAGAGGGGGAAAAATACTATGCTAAAGATGGTTTTTAACCTTGAATGGAAAAAACATATCCATAAATAGTGGGACGAGTAGACAACTAACCAATTGATTTTTTCTCATTGATTTGTTCCGACACTGACTGGTATCCACACGTTTTATATACTCCCAAAAAATGAAATAAATGAAAAACAATATTTTATTATTTATTTTTGTTTTTTATGTCCACTTGTTCTATATACTATCCTTGTTATGGGCATTTAATTAAGTCTTGGTTATCTTATTATTTTTCTTCTGCCATCTCTTTCTTCTCAAATGGGATGTGAAGTTAAGATTTTCAGGCCGGTGTTGACAGTTTTATTTGCTCTAAACTTTATATCATCGGTGTATGGTGAACCAAAGGTCCCTTGTTACTTCATCTTTGGTGACTCCCTAGCCGATAATGGCAATAATAATTTGCTGGATACTAGAGCCAAGGTCAACTTCCCACCTTATGGGATTGATTTTCCTCAAGGCCCAACTGGTAGATTCACCAATGGCCGAAATATCGCAGATTTTATAGGTTCGTCTCTCTCTCTCTCTCTCTTACATATATATTTCTCTTCCTAAATTGAACTTCAGTTATATTTCTTGAACTCAATTTCAAGTTTTGAAATTGGGGTTGAACACCTAATTTTGACATTTCAAGTTTATAGAATTGTAAATGTGCTTCCAATTTCAATTACAAAACTTGGAACTGAGCTGCTGTAATTGAACACCTTATTTTGACATTTCAAGTTCATAGAATTGTAAATGTGCTTCCAATTTCAATTACAAAACTTGGAACTGAGCTGCTGTAACGGATATAGCCTAATATAAACAAATTTAATGGAGGGCTGAGATTAGGCCGACTAGAATTGATTGTTATATGAAACCTATATAATGTTAATTATGTATTGTAACTCAGACATAGAATATATCAAAATTTATAATCTTGTTTTCTTCTTGCTGTCTCCCTATTTTTCTCTCCCTGCAAAATCTAGCTAGAGACGCTAAATTCTAGCTACGATGATGCTTTCATTGAGAGCTCTCTTGGTTGAACCCTATCCTATTATGGCTGCTTGAGAAAAATTCACAAAGCAATTCTCAGCTTCCATGTCTACATGGGTAGATCAATACTTTGAAGTTATGAAAAAATTTCACCCCGTGACTATGCTGAAGAAGAAGAAGAAAAGGAGATTGAAAATAAACTTTGATTTATTTAATGCTTGAGTTCCAGTACATATATAGTTAACATTATATAAGCTTCATTTAACAATAAATCTTAGTCATTTATCTTAACCTGCTCTCAGTCTTTCATTTATTTATATATATATTAGGCTATTTCGTTACAGTTGCCAAACATAACTGTTACTTCAAATATGTGGTGCTATTAAAATTGAAATGTTTTTGATTGATGAAATGAAATTTCACCTTGCAGCTGAATTTTTGGGTTTTGATAATTACATTCCCCCTTTTGCAACTGGAAGAGGCCTGGAAATTCTCCAAGGCCTGAATTATGCATCAGGGGCATCTGGAATTCTCGACGAATCGGGACAACATACAGTCATTAATTCCCTCTTTTCTCTCTCCTCCCAAAACTATTAAACAGCGTATTGATCAAATAATGAAATGCACAAATTAACTTATGACACCTATTCTTGTTTCTCACAGGGTGATCGGTTCAGCTTTAATATGCAGTTACAATTTCACAAAACTACCATTTTACGGATTGCTGCCTTGCTAGGAAATAGAAAATCAAAGGAGCACCTAAGGAAATGCATATATACAGTTGGTATGGGAAACAATGATTACATTAACAACTACTTTCTCCCATCATTCTATCAGTCAAGCCACCAATTTACTCCGGATCAGTATGCTGCACTTCTTATTAAACAGTACTCTCAGCAGCTAATGGTCAGTCTAACAATCTAATTTATCTCTATCTTCATTCTCTTTAATTCCTTAAATTTTACTATTTCCCAGTAGTTCTCTATATAAATTTCATATAGTTGATACTAGTGTTGCCTGAAACACGATTCATTTTAGTTTCGCTGGTTCGTGAAACCGATAAATGCTACATAGACTAAAATGCAGTATACTTGGGAAGCTTTATAGGATTGTATTAGTGCTATTTTCTTTATTCCAAAATTAGAGATATACTTGTAAAACGACCTTTTAAGGATAATTTGTTGTTCTCAAATATAACCTCAATATTAGTTAGGAATTTAGTTGTGATGGGTTGATATTGAAAATGATAGTAAAAAAGTAATGACAAATTAGGAACATCATGTCACTTTATAGTCTTAAAATAGAAATGTATCTTTAATTTTGGAAATGACTAAAAAAAATATATATCTCTAATTTTTGGAAGAGAGGGAGTACTATTTAAGAAGTATCTTAGAATTTAAATGTAATAAAACTAAGTTTATAGAAGAATTTTTATTGAATCAAGAAGTTGACTGTTGTATGAATAATATAATACAAATTAATGTAAATGTTTGAGCATCTAATATTAAATTAAAATATTGATATTTTTGTAATTACAGGTAAAATAACAAAGAAATACTAGGGTGCGCTAAATTTAGGAAATTTAGAGTATCAATATGTGAGAGTACCATGTTTGCAAAAACGAAGTAGCAATATATGTACAGCTTGCAAGGTTAATAAGAGTATCTTATACCTTTGATTTGTATAGTATCAAACACAGTAAAAAGGTAGGAAAAGGAAAATAATATATAAATATATATCTAATTATCTATACTTCTAAGAATAATTAGATAACTAAAATATTATTTAAAATATAGTGTAACGGATATTTAAAAAGTTACAATAAATTATAGATTTCATTTTCTTTCCCTTTTCCTTCATTTTCACTTGAGTTTTCTAAGTTTCAAATATACCACACCATTCATTTTTGAGGATTTTAAATTAAGCTATTTCTGTCTTTTTGTTGAATATAAACTAGACTTTGTACACCTATGGAGCAAGGAAGGTGGGAGTATTTGGAGTTGGTGAGTTAGGTTGCATTCCCTCTGAATTGAATACCTATGGCACAAATGGAACTGCTTGTGTGGAGATGATTGGTAACGCGGTCACCCTATTCAATGAGAGGCTTATTCGGCTTATTGAAGTCCTCAATAACAAGTTAATCGATGCAAACTTTATCTACATATCCCCAAATTCTAACAAAAATTCATCAGAAGCTGGTAAGAGTTTTCACAGTTACATCATTATCACTCTCTTTTTCATTTTTTTTTGAGGGAAAGCCAAAGACTTAGAATTTATTCATTATCAATAATAGGATCCAACAAAGGAATAATACAATCGTGCCAATAATAAGAAAAATTATACCCACAACCATAAGTTAACTTAACTAAACTATTAATAATTCTATTACCTCCTTGTCATTATCACTCTTTATCATCAATAATTGTGTTACATGGGCTTTTTATATTTTTAGAAGAACCTTCATCCACATGTCACAATGTAGGTGTGGTTGTGGCCCCTTGTGGGTACTGGACCCTCCAAATAATGAGAAATAGTTAAAAAATATTTTAAAAACGGATGAATCCAGTGTTCGACACTTTAATAGTATTTTCGGGACTTAAATGCACTCTAAACATTTGAGGTTTTTTTTTTTTTTTGTATTTTAGAACTTAAATTTAAATATTTCAATTTTAAAATAATGAACTTTTTTAACGTCCTTAATTTTTTACAAGTAAAATTTTTCGGCTACCAATGTGTAATAATAGATTGGAGTGATAATATTGGGTAATTTCACTTCTAAATATGTTGAAAAATATAGAAAGTTGTAAGCACATGAATAATGTGTGATGAAGGAAAAGAGAGATCGAGAAAAAAAAATAAAGCCAATATAAACAATATATACTCTTAAATCTAGATTAAACTGTCATTTCATTTTGAGTCATGTGACTTATTCAAAATTAGGTAGCCGGGAAATTTTTTTTATAGAAATTCAAAACATTAACGTTCCATGTCCAAAGAAAAAGAAGAAGATATTAACATGGATGTTTCTCGAAATTGAAATATTATGATTTAAGCTCTAATGGTAAAATCCATGCATAAAACTAGACATGTAACATAGATCACTAGTCCATGCATGTGTATCACTTCTTGCCATATTTTAGATTTAGCATGGTAGGTTTATAAAATTCTTGGTTGAAATCATCAACTTTATGATTGTTTCAATAATTGCTCCGCTCTTAGTTTATAATTAATGATTGCCATGATATATTTTCAGGTTTTAAGGTAGCAAACAAACCATGCTGCATAGTATCAGCTGGTCTCGAAGATAAGGGACTATGTATTCTTGGATTAGCTCCATGCACAAACAGGAACGAGTACGAATTTTGGGATGCATTTCACCCAACTGAGCCTGCAATGAAGATCCTTGCATCTACAGCATTCACAGCTTTATCTCCATTTTACAATTATCCCACTGATTTTATGGGACTACCAGAAGATGGGGATGAGTCTCTTAGTTCCATTTAATGAGTAAAATTTATAACAACGGGCTTCGAATAAAGGGCTCCATTTATATCACATTTGTCGGCAATAGCTGTATTAGAGGTGTAAAATTGATTTTCTAGTTTCTGTTACTTATTCTTAGGGAGTGAATTGGATGGTGAATATTTTTGAGTGCATGTAAATTGATTGTAAGAATATTTAGTTTCCTTTCATGTAGAAATAGTTGTATATATATATACACCTCCTCTGTTATAGAAAAAATATATATATGAAAGAATTTTTCTCCAGAAAAGCTTAGTGTTTATATGGTATCAAAGCAGGTTCAATCCTATAAAGAAGGGATTCTGTTTCTCTGACATACCTTCATCGAATATCATCATCAACCCTCACCTTCACCTTCACCTTCATGACTACTTCTGGACAAATCACCTCTGTTGTATCGACCGAACCCACTGTACCTGTACCTCCACGAATTGTCGTTCACCAAGACAACACCACATTCACCATCGGAATCACACTATATTAAACGAATTATTCACTCTGGTCACAGTTGATGGAGATGCGTACTGGTGTCCGGAATAAAGCCGGGTATCTCACCGGAGAAATGAAAAAACCAGCGCTTGGAGATCCCTACCTCGACACTTGGATTACTGAAAATAATAAAGTCAAGAGCTAGCTTATCGATTCCATGTCCCCTCCTTTGATGCAACGATTTATTCGGCTCTCCACAGCAAACGAAATTTTGGCTATTCTATCTAAAACCTTTTATGATGGATCCAATGAGACTTGCCTCTTTGAATTGAACCAAAAATTCTTCTCCATCAAACAAGAAGGTCGACCTCTACCCACATATTATAATGAACTATGTGCTGTCTTTCAGGAAATTGACCACAAGTCCATTACACAAGAAGGAACTGTTGAAGGAATCATACAACTACATTCTTCAATGGTTAGGCTTCGATTCCACATTTTTTGTAAGTGGGCTTGATCCAGAATTTGATCAGGTCTATAAAGAAATTTTGAGGAAAGAGCCAAAACTTAATCTAGAGAACAGCTATGTGCATGTTCGGCGAAAGTATTAACAGAAACAAACAATGGAAGGTTCACATATGATTTCAAAAAATTATGCTATAGTGACTAATCGAACTCGACCTGGAGCATCACCTGGGTCCTCTAAGGCTCGAAACAACAATCAACTTGGAAGATCTGGTGGTTTGGTGTGCACTCATTGTGGCGAAACAGGACACTTGAAACAACGGTGTTATGAAATCATTGGTTATCCAGATTGGTGGGATTTCACGAAAAAACCAAGGAAGCAAATACCCGGAAAGGCCATAGTAACAAATACAGAAGAAGAAACTCCAATAGTCAAACCTTTAGCAAATGTTACGATTCCAGGTATTATTGGTAAAACATCTGTTTTGTTAACAAACTCTAAGAATAGTACTTGAATTATTGATACAGGTTCATCTGCTCGTATGACAAATGATTCTGGTCAGTTACAATCCATTTTGTTTTCACCTCAAACTGTCATATATATCTACAGCTAAAGGTAGCACCTCACCTGTTACGGAAGAGGGACCGGTTGCTCTATCCAAAAAACTCACTTTAGACATTATACTTTGTAACAACCCGGGTCAAATCCCGAGTCCGGAACAAATCTTCGGTCAAATTCCAAGTCCGAATCGAATCGAATCAAATCCATCCAAACAAGGCCTTAAATTACTGGTCCAATAGTATTTTCTTGGGTCATCTTAGCCCACCACAAGCTCACCCAAAAGGTCATGACTTTCACTATTGATAGTAACTCAATTCTTTATATACAGACAAACTTTTCCCTTATCTTTCGATGTGGGACCACAGATCTTTGCCTCTCTAGCCATTGTGGGATAATACCGGCTAGCTTCGTGTCCCCACCTCTGGACCTCCCTCTCTCCATTGTGGAATAATACCACCAGCTTTCGTGTCCCCATCTCCGGCAACCCGATCGGATGACCCGACCCGAGCTTTCGAGAGTCGGCTCTGATACCAACTCTGTAACTCTGATACCAACTCTGTAACAAGCCGGGTCAAATCCCGAGTCCGAAACAAATCTTGGGTCAAATTCCAAGTCCGAATCGAATCAAATCCATCCAAATAAGGCCTTAAATTACTGGCCCAATAGTATTTTCTTGGGTCATCTTAGCCCACCACAAGCTCACTCAAAAGGTCATGACTTGAATGTACTATTGATAGTAACTCAATTCCTTATATACAGACAAACTTTTCCCTTATCTTTCGATGTGGGATAGGAGTGTTACAATTGTTGTTCCTTCATTAGAAATTAATTTGTTGTCTGTTAGTCAGATTACTTCTAAACTATCATGTACAGTGATTTTTTGGCCATTTTATTGTGTATTTCAGGACATTCGAACTCGTAAGATTCTTAGTTATGGTGTTAAACGGGGCAAACTCTACTATTTGGATTTGATAGAAGATGAAAAACCAAAGATACAATAAACTCGGGTGAAGTGGACAAGGCTCGAAAAGCTATTTGGTTGTGGCATCGAAGATTAGGACATCTTTCTTTTGGTTACCTAAAAAAATTGAAATCACATTTGTTTTCAGCTGTAAGGTTTTCAGATTTTAAGTGTGAAGTTTTTGAATTGGCTAAGAGCCATCGTGTGTCTTATTTACCAAGTTTTAATAAGAGTTCGGAACCTTTCATGGTAATTCATTTGAATATTTGGGGACTTGCACGAATTCCATTCATTTTCAAAGCTCTTTATTGTGTTACTTTTATTAATGAATGTACTTGTATGACTTGGATCTCTTCTTAAAAATAAAAGTGATGTATGTGAAGCATTTCAGGAGTTCTATAGTATGGTTTACACTCAATATCAAAAGCAGATTCGAATTTTTCAAATTAATAATGTAAGGAATTCATGGTCATACCAACCCTTAGAAATTTTTTGAGTAATCATGGTATTAGACACCAAACTTCTTATACCTATGCTCCAGAGCAAAATGGTTTAACAGAAAGGAAGAATCGACAAATTATGAAAGTTGTTCGTGCTTCATTTTTTGGCATGAATATGCCACAATTCTATTGGGAAAGGTTGTGAAATCCGCATGTTATTTAATAAACCGAACACCATCCAGCGTAATTAATTTCCAGACTCCACTACAGAAGATGCAACCGTTACTTTCCATTCCTTCGTTGCCAAATCTAGATAGAACCACGAGTGTTTGGTTGTACAACGTATGTTCATCTACCAAAAGTTCAGAGAAGTAAACTTGATCCATGTGCTAAGAAATGCGTTTTGTGGGTTACTCAGATTTTTAAAAAGGATATCGGTGTTATGATCCTCATACTCAAAAGTTACATGTCACTCTAGATGTTTCCTTTCGTGAAATGGAGTTATATTACTCTGGGGGAGTTTCTCAAACTTCTCTTCAGGGGGAGAGTGGTATTGAAGAAAGTTTTGACAATATCAAAAAAGGTAACGATAATTTTGTTGAATTAGAAGAAGGAAATGAAGACGATGTCCAAGGTCAGAACTCTAACACGAATAAAGAAACAATTCTTGACACTCTTGATCAAATAGAAGATATCCCAGATTTGCCCTTGTTAACACCATCATCTAAATAATCAACCGAGCCCAAGCATGTCCTTACTCAGGTAATCTCACAACCTATACTAAATGAGTCTCAGGTAACCCCACAACCCATACTGAATGAGTTGAATATAATTTCTCCTGTTCCTACAGAAAACATAGCTTTTAGGTATTCACAAAGAATAAATAAAGGAGTCCCAAAGAAACAATATGAACTCGATCTTTAAGTCTAATACTAAATATCCCATTAATAACTATGTATCTGACCATAGATTGTTAAAATCATATGCATTTACTGTTAATCAATTATCCTCTGTCTTTATTCCTAGTAGTGTACAAGATGCTTTAAAAGACCTAAAGTGGATATAAGCAGTAAATGAAGAGATGGAGGCCCTACAGAAAAATGTTACCTGGGAACTTGTACTTTTGCCAAAAGAAAAAAAGATAGTCGGGTGTAAATGAGTGTTCATAGTAAAACATAAAGAATATGGCAGCATAAACAGATACAAAGCAAGATTAGTTACAAAAGGGTATACACAGAAATATGGGGTATATTACCAGGAAACTTTTGCACTAACAGCCAAGATTAACACAATTCTTATTCTTTTATCTATAACATCTAATCGAGATTGGCCACTACACCAATATGATGTTAAAAATGACTTCTTGAATGGAGATTTAGAGGAAGAAGTATACATGAATTTGCCTCTAGGAACAAAACATGCAAGAAATAGGATTGTCTGCAAGTTGAAAAAGTCATTGTATGGGCTGAAATAGTCACCAAGAGCTTGGTTTGGTAGATTCTCAAAAACTATGAAGTTGTTTGGTTACAAGTAGAGTAATTCAGATCATACTCTGTTTATAAAAACTAATACATGATAAATAACAACTCTAATTGTGTATGTTGATGATATTATTATTACGGGTGATGACTCGTATGAAATGAATGCATTAGAAGAATATTTGTTCACAAAGTTCGAAATGAAGTATCTTAGTAAGTTGAAATATTTCTTTGGAATTGAGGTTCCAAGATTACACCATGGAATATCTCTGTCACAAAGAAAGTATGTGCTTAACCTTCAAGGTAAAATTGGAATGCTTGATTGCAAACCAGCAGAGACACCCACAGAGATGAACCATAAACTCGATGATCTCACAAATCAAGTCACATCAAACAAAGGTCATTATCAGCGTTTGGTTAGAAAATTAATATACTTGTCACACACCAAACCTGATATAGCTTATACTGTAAGCGTTGTAAGCCAATTTATGCATGCACCAAGTGAAGAACATATGAATGTTGTATATCAAATATTAAGATATTTGAAGAATTCTCCAGGTAAAGGTTTGTTATTTTCAAAGAATGGCAAACTTGACGTTGAAGGATACACAAATTCAGATTGGTTAGGAGGCCAAACTACTAGCTAGGAGATCCACCTCTGGGTATTTTACATTTGTAGGGGGAAATCTAGTCACGTGGAGAAACAAGAAGCAACGAGTTGTGGCAAGATCAAGTGCGGAAGCATAATTTCGATGTATGGCTCATGTTGTTTGCGAGTTATTGTGGATAAAAAATATACTAAAAGATTTAGGGATCAAGCATCTGAAACCAATGATCGAACTTGCATTGTGACAACAAAGCAACCATTGAAATTGCTTATAACGTTGTACAACATGATCGCACCAAACATGTGGAAGTTGATCGTCACTTCATAAAAGAGAATCTTGATCGAAAAGTCATACATTTTTCATTTGTTCAGTCCGAGAATCAATTGACAGATGTTTTAACAAAAGCTGTTTTAGGAAAGGTGTTTAACACCTCATTGGACAAGTTGAACATGATAGACATCTATGCTTCAACTTGAGTGGGAGTGTCGGAAATAGCTGTATTAGAGGTGCAAGATTGATTTCCTAGTTTCTGTTACTAATTCTCAGGGAGTGAATTGAGTGGTGAATATTTTTGAGTTAATGTGTAAATTGATTGTAAGAATATTTAGTTTCTTTTCCAGTATAAATAGTTGTATATATATACACCTTCTCTTTTATAGAAAAATATATATGAAAGAATTTTTCTTCAAAACTGCTTAGTGTTTACAACATTTTTTCATCAATGAATCTAAACTGTGTTTTGTTGAAACAAATCTAATATTAGTTATAGCTTTATAAGTTTGTATCAATATATATATATATATATATATATGGGTACCAATCCACAGCAAGCGTTTGCTGCAGCAACCAAATTGTTCCCTGCCGCTACAGCCTGTAGTGGCACTAGTGTTTGGCTTGTTTTGGTTATCTGCCGCTACAAGCTGTAGCGGTAGGGGAAGAAATTTTTATTTTTATTTTTGCAGCAAAGGTTAGTTGGCTTACAATAGGTATCAGTTTTTTGATCTCCTTATCCTTATGTACTTTCATACCCAACCCAACTGTCATTTATTATCATAAAGTATATTATAAAAATATACAAAATTTTAATTTCTTCCAATATATTTAAAACTTATAGATATATTTTATTTTTAAGTTAATTTATGAAATACTAAAATATAAAATATTAAAAGTAACAAATATAATAATAAATAGTATCATAATAAAAGTAACAAATATTTATTATTATATTTATTACTTTTAAAATTTTAATATTTTATATTTTAGTATTTCATAAATTAACTTAAAAATAAAATATATCTATAAGTTTTTAATATATTGAAAGAAATTAAAATTTTGTATATTTTTATAATATACTTTATGATAATAAATGACATTTGGGTTGGGTATGGAAGTACATAAGGATAAGGATCAAAAAACTGATACCTATTGTAAGCCAACTAACCTTTGCTGCAAAAACTACTAGTCCAATAGTATCTTCTTGGGTCATCTTAGCTCACCACATCCAAAAGATCATGACTGAAGGTACTATTATTAATAACTTAATTTCTTATATACAGATAATTTTTTTTCATATTTTTCGATGTGAGACTGAGGTGTTACATTTATAATTTAGGCAGATATGATATTTGACTTTACAATATAATATATTGTTATCTCATTGTACAATAACTAGTACAAAAGTGACACTTTTAATTATACCAATTTTGTACTACTAATTATGCTTGGAAAGGGATTATTTTGAACTATAATAAGTATATCTTGAAGGAGGTTTGCTAATTATTCAAACTCAATAACAAACAAATCAAATAATTAATTATATCTTGAGGGAGGTTTGCTAATTATTCAAACTCAATTAGAAACATATCAAACTCAACCGACATTTTTGTATATTAATCTAATAATTAGGTGTTCAAGCTTGATTCTCGACCTTTAATCTCGTAATTAATTCCTAGGAAGAGAGATGTTAGAATTTATGGGATAATGAATGAGAAATTTACTCTCAAAGATCACCTATTAAAAAGAATAAATAAATAGTTGTGGGTCCATATCGACTATAAACTAAACATTGAATGAGTATATATACAATTACATTGCTCTTGTGTTTGGGCTCCAAGGGGCACCCCACTTTTGTGGAGGGGAGATGACCTAGTCAAGACTTAGTTTGGTTTGACCAGACGCGCGCCGGTACCCACTGGGTCGGACTGAGCTCGGGTCGTGGGTCCTTTTATATATATATATATATATATATATATGGACAAAGTTTAGTTTAAATTTTTATTTATTTATCAGTTTTGTTTTGGAAGCAAGGAAGGCTAAAAGAAGAATCGCGGACAGAATGTCAAGCACCGCAACACTTGATATTAGTGAGCAACGGTACTAGCCCAAGTATAGCAGCGCTTCAAGCCACGCAGCAGCGCTTCGGCGCCTGCGTTGGTCTGATCAAATGCTTCATTTCAGCCATTGTAGCCCCATGCCTTTACAATGACATCCAAACCTTTTCAAAAGGTTGTGACCAATCTGAAGGATCACTTAATTCACCTATAAATAGATGGTGAGGGCTGCCATTCAACTCAATTCATTCAATCATTCATGCATTGAATTCATTTCTTCTTTATTTCTTCAAGTCATATACATTGTATATTTAAGAGAGTTTTTAGAGCATTCAATTGGTTCGTTGTATATACTATTTAGAGTGCTACTATAGTATATGTTGTCATTGTATCCTGTGAGATAAGTACTATCAACTCTGAGCACCATAAGGAGGACATAATTGTCTTAAGGACATAGTACCTAGTACTAACCTTGACCTCAATTTTCTATTTTAATTGAGATAAGTTTATAATATATATATATATATATATATATATATATTCAATTTCCTTATTATTATTTCTAAATTACAAATATATATATATATATATATATTTAGATATATACTATTAATACCAATTCCGTTATATTTTCTTTCGACTTTATGCATGTACTCAATAGACATAATGTCATTAGAGCGCAATTGTTTTATGGTATTGTGTTTACGACGAATATGTCTAGACTAACCATTACACATGTAACTCTGTGCTCTTCCAATTGCTGATTGACTATCACGATGAACACAAATAACAGACACATGTTTAGGCCACATAGAAATATCTTCTAAGAAATGGCGAAACCAGTCAACTTCTTCTTCAGCCTTATCCAATGCAATAAACTCAGATTCCATTGTTGATCGAGCAATGCATATTTGTTTAGAAGATTTCCATGATACTGCTCCCCTACCTAGTGTGTAAACACACAGCCACTTGTGAATTTAGAGTTTTTTGTATCCGATATCTAGTTTGCATCATTATATCCTTCAAGTACTATTGGATATTTTGAGTAGTGCAATCCAAAGTTTTGAGTATATTTTAAATATCTTAAAACTCTTATAATCGCTTTCACCCCTACACTTTTAAGTATTTATAGGACGGTTTTTGTCCTTTTCATAATTCATAGGGTGATACATTAGACTTCTTTTGAGGTATTCAGTTGAGAATATAATTTAGGTGGTGTTTGATTGCATCTTAATACATCTTAACAGTCCACCTCTTAATGCATTTTAACAGCCCATATCTTTGTATTAAGAGGTCCTCTGAATAGTTAAGATACAAATATGAGTCTAAACTATTCAGAGGACTTCTTAATACAAAGATATGGGCTCTTAAGATGCATTAAGAGGTGGACTGTTAAGATACATTAAGATGCAATCAAACACCACCTTACTGAAAGTATTGCTTCTCCCACAAATTCTGAGATAATCTAGAACTCAAGAATAATACATTCATTATTTCTTTTAAAGTTGTATTCTTACTTTCAGTAACACCATATTGTGAACGGATTACAGCAAAAGGTGACTCATAAGAGATTCAAAAATGAGTAATAAAAGTGAATGCAAGCTTAATTTTATTTTCTTTATTCCACATATTGAAATGTTAAAACTTTAATGTATTATTTTCATTTTTAATTCAGATCGAGATTGTTAATTAGGAGTCCATTATTAGAATGAATTGTGTTTTTCAAATAAATAGACAAGATATATCACGTTCAATGTTACAGACCGGTGTCCCAACTCTTGAACCATCTTGTCCACCAACATTTAATGTCCCACAGCAATTGCTATAGTATTTACATGCACGTGGTTCCAGTAATCTCCACAAAACTTATTGACATTTTTGTCCTTTATGATCAAGTGGGTAACTAGAGGCTCTAGTGGCTAGGTTCCAGCCAAAATATGTATCACATGAGCAATTAAAGGTTTCTTTTGTAATCAGCAAATATATAGGAATTTTCCTCAAAAAGAATTTTTTTTAATATAGTTAACTGTTAAATGTTTTTTTAATTAATTAATTTATTTATTTATAAAAAGGGAAAAACAAGCAAGGCATCCGTCGTTTAGCAAGGAAAATATTCCTAAGAAGCATAACGCAGTTAAAAGGAAAATAATAGATAATTAGATTAGACAACATTTAACAAATTCATTTAAATAAAATTTTAGTTATATGTTCTATACAAACAATCAATATATTAAAATCAGGCAACCATAAGTAGTTGAGAAATCTACACTTAGCTAAAAGCAAAACCCATAACAATCATTGTATATATATAATGTTTGACAATGATTGTTATGGGTTTTGCTTTTAGCTAAGTGTAGATTTCAAACACGCACACGTACCCCACAAAGTTTTGGAATACCCTAGCTTCATAAATGCTGATAGAACAAGACAACAAGTACATAAATGATTAATCGAATCAAACAAACACCAGTTTTGTTATTTTTTCATGCATATATTTCTGCTGTCAAACTTGTATCCAAATTTGATATATGTACCACCAAAAAAATGTAAGGAAAAATCTTACGTCCACTCGTTCACTTTTTCTCTCTCTCTCTCTCTCTCTCTCTATATATATATATATATATATATATATATATATATATATATATATATATATACATGGTAAGTTTCTAATGCGAACCTTAAAATGCGAATTAAATACGAACTGTCGTTTTTGGTGTCTAAGGCGACGATTCGACCTGTCGCCGTAGCCATGTAATTTTTGGCGACGGGTCGAATCGTTGTCATAGATACCAAAAACGACAGTTCGTATTTGGTTCGCATTTTAAGGTTCGCATTAGAAGCTTACTATATATATATATCTTGTTGTGGCTTTCACTTTCTTCAGTATCTTAATCTTCTAGCTCTACCATCTCATTAATTTCTTCTCAAATGGCACGTGAAATGAAGATTTTGTGTTTGGTGTTGATAGTTTCGTTCAGTTTAAACTCGGTAAAATTTGTTTATGGTGAACAAAAAGTCCCTTGTTACTTCATTTTTGGCGACTCGTTATTCGATAACGGAAATAATAACTGGCTTGATACTAAAGCCAAGGTTGATTTCTATCCCTATGGGATTGATTTTCCTCGAGGGCCAACTGGTAGATTCACCAATGGTCGAAATATCGCCGATTTCATAGGTAGCCCTCTCTCTCTTAAATTTTCTTTTGCCAATTGCATAGAAATATATATTGTAGTGCTATTTTAAAAAAAAAAAAAAAAAATTGCACATGGCAGTAGTATTACTTGTGAATTATTATGCTGATTGATAAAACCTACTAATTTACAGCTGAATTTTTGGGTTTTGAGAATTACATTCCCCCGTTCGCAACTGCTAAAGGCCAGGAAATCCTCAAAGGAGTGAATTATGCATCAGGGGCTGCTGGAATTCGTGAGGAATCTGGACAACACCTGGTCAATACCTCTCTCCCTCTCTTCCAAAGCTAATAGAGAAAGTATATCTTTCTTAACGTGCATTTAATATAGTGTATTTTAAAAAAAAAAAAAATTATTTAAAAGTGTTATAAATAAAATTTGTTATATTGAATGTAGCGCAACTAAAACCTTAGTGAGAGTTCCTTTAATTTATTTTATTTTATTTTATGAAAGTGGATGCTTAACAAGTGCCATTGAACATTCTGGTAGCTAGCTAGGGACATAAACAATAAAGAACAGTAAACAAAAAATTAAAAATGTTACGCTTCTTGTTGTTTCCTCACAGGGTGCTCGGATCAGCTTGGATAGGCAATTGGGAAATCATAAAACCTCAGTTTCAAGTATTATCTCCTTACTAGGAAGAAGAAAATCAAAGGAGCACCTAAGGAAATGCATATATACAGTTGTATGGGAAGTAACGATTACATTAACAATTACTTTCTCCCATTATTCTATCCCACAACAAGCCTCAAATATTCCCCAGACCAGTATGCACAACTTCTTATTCAACGGTATTCTCATCAACTAACGGTCAGTTAAATTCTCTTCTTTTTCCTTTTTTTTCTTTTTTTTAAAACTTGAAAAACTACAGAAACTAATCCTGAAGTCAGTAATAAATACATTTCATTTGTTGTAAGATGTGGTCTATTCTTAATTATAATTAAATGCAAAACTGAACGAATTCCAATGTTATGACTATATATAATATTATCCTACCAAAGGCTCTGTATATAAGGTTAATTTTTATTTTTATTTTTTTGAACTTACCCTTGATCTCCCTCTTTTTCCTTGAATATCTTTATGTATTAATTATTCTAGAGTTTATATAAATATGGAGCAAGGAAAGTGGGTGTATTCGGACTTGGTGATTTAGGTTGCGCTCCCTTTGAGTTGGAACTATATGGCACCAACGGAACTACATGCGTGGAGAAAATTGGTACCGCCGTCCAACTATTCAACAACAGGCTCATTAATCTTATTAACTATCTCAACAACAAGCTCAGAGGTGCAAATTTTATTTACGTATCCCAAATTTCTGCCGCAGATCCATCGGAAGCCGGTATGCATGTTGCATAAAATTCTTAGCGGAAATGAAATGATCAACTTTACGATAGATGTTTTAATAACAAATTAATCGGCTTTATAAATGTTTGTTACGATCGATATTTATTTCAGGTTTTACAGTAACTAACAAACCATGCTGCATAGCATCAGGTCTCATTGATAAGGGACATTGTGTTCCTGACTTAGCTCCATGCACAAACAGGAATGAGTACGTATATTGGGACGAATTTCATCCCACTGAGCTTGGAATGCAGATCCTAGCATCCACGGCGTTCACTCTTCTCTCTCCGTTTTACAATTTTTCCGGTGACATTCTTGGATCAGACCATATATGGGGACAAATCTTGTAGTTCCTTCAAATAATCAGCCTTTTAACGGATTCTTGAATAAAGGGCTAGCTATATATTTATTGCCCCTTTTATATCACGTTTTCTCTAATCTCGTAACCTTACAGTAGTCTTGTGTACTGAATGTAATTTTTATTTATTTATCAGAAGCTCACACAGATGAACTAAAAGGTAACATAAACGTCGTCAGATATGTGCGAAGTGTTTTGAGCTAGAGTGTGTGTTTGTTTGTTTTTTCAATTTTATTTACCCGAGACTTTCATTATCCTTTTTTTTAATGAGGGGTATATAGTACTGATTGGGCATCTAGAAGCGTGGATTGTGCTTCATGTTTTGTAATGTATTCTTAATAAAATGAAACCGGGGGGTTACCAACTAAATACTCATTCGTTCCTTAAAAGAATATATAAAATACATAAAATGATATTTAAAATTATACAAATTAAATATAAATATATTTAAAAATTAATTTATTCTAAAAAGTATATTTAATTGAGTGCCGAGCTTTATCAAATTTAAAAAAGACAAAGATTCTTTAGTATAGTTACATGAGATCCGCTAATTATGAATAAAAGTGATACTTATTTTATTATCTTTTTTTTATATTTTAGATTTATTAATTTGTCTGCAATATGTATTTTAGACATTTTTGTAAAGACGGAAGGAGTAATTAAAAAAAATCATTTTTCACGTGATTGACACAAAATTAATAAATGCAATATTATTGGCAATATTGCTGTTGCATGTCCCTCTCTATCAATCAACTTGAGTGGACATGCAACAGCCATGCATGCATCCACATCGTAAGAACTTAATTATTATCACTAAATGCTGTACTGAAAATCTTACAAATCCACATCATTGGGTAGCCCCAATTATGCTTGTAGGCAAGACAGAATTTAAAAAGGGTTCTTTACATAAGTATACAACAATTAGTAAAAAATTACAAGAATAGTGCACTAATAAAATAATTACATGCACTAACAAAATAATTACAAAAAGAGTGCAACAAGAATAAACCAATTAAATCATTATCCCTTAAATCAAGGAGAACTATAATCACCCTATTTATTCCTCTATTTAATGGCACCCACTATTTATTTCCGGCATCCTCCTTCTTTCTCTACTTTCTCTCACCATTATTTCTGGCATCCTTCTCTCTCTACTCTCTCTCTCCTTCATGTAAGATGATTCTGGATTCAGTTCAACTCCTTATGGGCGTAGGTGGAGGCTCTGGTCAATTCCTTTTAGAAGGGTTAAAACACTTGAGAATACTGTCAGTGACTCTAGCGAGGAGGTGTTTGTTGATTCGGAATCTGGTTCACAAAACCAACCTGTAGAACCAACTCCAATATCACGTGGTGGAAATGAATCTTCTCACAAGCAACTACTTAGGACAAATCTCCCAACCACTGAATACATAGCTTCTTTAAACTTGAAAGAAGGGCAAAATACGGTGAATTTCATTTTCTCTGCAGGGGTACTAGGAAAGCCAAATGAGGTCTGGTTACCTTTGTATGAAGGTTTGGTTACCTTTGTATAAAGATTTGGTTACCAACTGTACTATAGGAAAAAAAAATTCTATAATAGATTTATTATAATTAATTGGTAACCCAATAAAACTGAATTAGTTACCTTTGTATGAATGTTAAGCTATCAAATGCAGTATGAAAAAAAATTATAATAGATTTTTTATAATTAATTGGTAACCCAATAAAACTGAATTGGTTACCTTTATATGAATGTTTGGTTACCAACAGTACTACAAAAAAAAAAAATTCTATTATAGATTTTTTATCATTAATTGGTAACTCAATAAAATTGAGTTGGTTACCTTTGTGTGAAGGTTTGGCTACCAATTGCAGTATGAAAAAAAAATTATAATAGATTTTTTATAATTAATTGGTAACCCAATAAAACTGAATTGGTTACCTTTATATGAATGTTTGGTTACTAACAGCACTACGAAAATAATAGATTTTTTATCATTAATTCGTAACCCAATAAAACTGAATTAGTTACCTTTGTATGAAGGTTTGGCTACCAACTGCACTACGAAAAAAAATTGGTAACCAATAAAATCATATTTGAAATAGTTTTTTTTTTGTTACCCACAAAAACTAAAATGTTTACTTTTAAATAAAAGTTTGACTACCAAATGCACCATATTTAAAAATAATTTTATTTTTAAAAAGTAATTTAGGTAAAACATTAATTAATTTATATATATATAACATTAATTAATGTATAGTATATATATATATAGTGGTACACTGGTACTCCATAAACGCCCCACTATTACTCCATATCCATGAAAATGCGGGAAAAGTGGCGCAAGAAGTGATGCTTATCAGAGTATTTGGTGGTGTAGATATTGTAGATATTCAGTGACTCTAGCGAGGAGGTGTTTGTTGATTCGGAATCTGGTTCACAAAACCAACCTGTAGAACCAACTCCAATATCACGTGGTGGAAATGAATCTTCTCACAAGCAACTACTTAGGACAAATCTCCCAACCACTGAATACATAGCTTCTTTAAACTTGAAAGAAGGGCAAAATACGGTGAATTTCATTTTCTCTGCAGGGGTACTAGGAAAGCCAAATGAGGTCTGGTTACCTTTGTATGAAGGTTTGGTTACCTTTGTATAAAGATTTGGTTACCAACTGTACTATAGGAAAAAAAAATTCTATAATAGATTTATTATAATTAATTGGTAACCCAATAAAACTGAATTAGTTACCTTTGTATGAATGTTAAGCTATCAAATGCAGTATGAAAAAAAATTATAATAGATTTTTTATAATTAATTGGTACCCCAATAAAACTGAATTGGTTACCTTTATATGAATGTTTGGTTACCAACAGTACTACAAAAAAAAAAAAAAATTCTATTATAGATTTTTTATCATTAATTGGTAACTCAATAAAATTGAGTTGGTTACCTTTGTGTGAAGGTTTGGCTACCAATTGCAGTATGAAAAAAAAATTATAATAGATTTTTTATAATTAATTGGTAACCCAATAAAACTGAATTGGTTACCTTTATATGAATGTTTGGTTACTAACAGCACTACGAAAATAATAGATTTTTTATCATTAATTCGTAACCCAATAAAACTGAATTAGTTACCTTTGTATGAAGGTTTGGCTACCAACTGCACTACGAAAAAAAATTGGTAACCAATAAAATCATATTTGAAATAGTTTTTTTTTTGTTACCCACAAAAACTAAAATGTTTACTTTTAAATAAAAGTTTGACTACCAAATGCACCATATTTAAAAATAATTTTATTTTTAAAAAGTAATTTAGGTAAAACATTAATTAATTTATATATATATAACATTAATTAATGTATAGTATATATATATATATAGTGGTACACTGGTACTCCATAAACGCCCCACTATTACTCCATATCCACGAAAATGCGGGAAAAGTGGCGCAAGAAGTGATGCTTATCAGAGTATTTGGTGGTGTAGATATTGTTAAGTAATTTGAATTTTGAATTTTGAAATTTGGAACCAACTACCCATTAAATCACCTAACTAAATTAAAGGAATAACAATGCACTAATTTGTAAATTAAAAATTAAAAATGCACTAATTTTGTAAATATTTTATGTATACACTTTTGTTGTAATATTTTTTAAAAATGTACTAGTAAATGTAAAACTCCCATTTAAAAATGTGATACATTATAACCTAGATCAATAAGAGGTGAAACTTTTCATATGGACTCTAGCTTGATCCATATTTAAAATTTGGTAATCTTAAAACTGGATGACTTCCTCATTTTCAGGACCAGATGAGTCCTCATATCCAGCACCAAGGCCCAAAATAAGAATTTGAAAATTTGTTTGGGCTTCAGCCGAATAAGGAAGATCAATTTTTTTTTAGATTGGGATTGGTTCCTATCATTAGGATTCTGGATTCTATTACATCTTTCACTCAATTTATTTTAGTACACATGTAGTTTTTTTAACAGTGGACCTAGCAACACAATTATTTACGATAATTTTATTATGTCACTTAATGTAGTGTTTGTGTCGCTAAATATATATTGAGAGAAACTGAGTGAAAAATATAATGGAAGGGATACTAATCTTATCTTTATATACAATACTTTTTCAATTAATCTGAATAAAAAGCCTTGCATTAATATTGAACAAAAACATGAGAAGTAAAGAAAAAAAATAAATAAATAATTATGTCGATTACGTGACATAAAGAAGAAGAAAAAGCTAAAAGAAGAAATAAATAACATTAACTTTATAAGCGTGTTTATATTACTTGAGAAGTAGGGAGAAGACCTTAAAATATCCATTGATAAATCCAAATGAGGATGTGGACTTTCAGTGTGTGTGTGTGTATATATATATATATATATATATGCGCATAAGTGAATTATGGAACTAATGGTCCAACAAAGAATAGCATGCCACAATCTATATATTATTAACATGCATGAAAGTCAAAACTACACAAACTTGCATATATATGATAGCACAATATAATTAAAGAAGGATATGGAATTAAAAAATTATTTGTCATTTCCATAATTTCAAACAAAATCTTAACTGAAATCAAGCATATCATGGACATCATACTCTATCCATGTATCTACGTAGTTTCATTCACTCTAAAATGATTTTATGTCTTTAATTCTTTGCTCTTGTTAGAGTACAAGGAGTTAAATTAATTATGAACCTTATCTTTTAGTTGCTTTGGTCTTCCCCAGTTTCTCCTTTCCTTTTTGATTGGAGGGGAAGGTGGGGGGGTGCTCGTCCTTTAATTTCTGTGCGTATTGCCTTCTATAATATTTATATATCTTCGATTCAATTAAAATTTAGCCTTTTTGAAAATAAAAATATAGAATGAAGCTTAATTCAAGATGGAATAACATAAAATTTTTAGTCATGTTTCAAACTGACACGGAACACAAAGAAAGGAAATGAAAAAACATATAAACTCAAAATTTAAGAGGGGTTGATCTTGTTTTATTCATAATTTCTAATCTGGTAGAAGTTAATAATACCTATAATATATCAAATCGAATCTAGTGACTAAAGTTACAAGACTCATTATCTTCGGTCAAGATTGACGTTGTTTTAAGCTCAAAGACGTCGGAGAAAATATGTTTGGGTACTTCGAAGTTTTTTTACTAGTTTTTTGAACTTAATTGGCTTTTTTTAATTTCATAATTTTATTATTTCTTTTGTAATTAAGGTTCTAGCTTATTGTTTAATATTTAAAGGATAATTTTGGGTGTTTAAGAGTTAACTCTTATGATCAAATTTTATTAATACATTGGTTTCTTAGTCAATTTTTATCTTATTTTAATTTGTGAATTGAATTCGTGTGATTGCAAAATTTCATATATTCAATTTCTGTGATTGTTTCTGTTATTTTATTAATTTTTCAATGTGTCACACTCATGTATTAATTGTAAGTCTTTCCATTTCCCTTTTCTCTGCTTAAAATATTTTGGATCTACGGAAAAGTTTTTTGGACATATTACATGTAAATAAGGATATAATTTTAGTGTTCTTTTCATAGAATTTTAGTGTTATTATCAACTCACCATAATTAATGTGAAGAAACAATAGTCTCAATTTTTTTCCTTTTTAAAACTGTATTATGTACTTTCTCCATTTCAAATTGTTTGATCATTGTTGACTTTTGAAAATTAATTTGAGACATTTTCAAACTCAAAATTAAGATGTCTCATTAAAAATTATAAAACAATAAAACTTAAAGTGAGTAATATTTTTTAAATAATTTATAATATTTATCATTATATTAATTAAAATTTAAAAAATTTATATTAATTTTAAATTTAAAAATTTTTTAAATTAATTTTAAAAAATCAATAATGCTCAAATAATATAATACGGAACGGTGGGAGTATATTATTTGAATGTTGATTCCATTACAAACAACTTGTCAGTAAGGCGGTGCATGTCCAATAGAGATGCGATTAAAAGTCAACTAAAGTGCAATGCGGATGAGATTCATTTTATACGGTTGACAACCTAATTATTAATTATAAATACATACAGTTATCTTCATACCATAACTTGAGAAATTTAATTTAGGTTTAGTGAATGTCTGTTAGGTAATCTTGCACGTATCGTTTTGCTTTGTAAATAAGGACAGCAACCAAGATATATGGAGTAAAATTCAAATGTTTCTAGTCATTATTCCTCGTTTCTGCTGAGTTGTCCTCACCCATGTATAAAACATGGATAGACAAAGAAACTAATTTGTCAAGTTAGGCAACTAAGTTAGTCAACCTACTACTTTATTTCTTTTTTCACGTTTTTGGTAGTTGAAGTTTGGTGGATTGTCCAATTGGATAGGCGAGCCTTTTGGCTATAAAAAGATACACCAAGGCAACAAACAATACACACCAATTCAGAAAAATCCATCCGAGAAAGAAAAAGAGAAAAGGTAGAAAAGCTTAGAAAAATAGAGAGAGAAAAATTGTTCAAATAAAAAGGTGTTTTATTTGGGTTCCATCACATAGTTATTGTGGTGAAGTAATTTGAGTTTGTACTCAAATTAATATATCTTTGTATTCTCTCATATTATTCTAGTGAATTGTTCGGAGTTTGTCCCGTGGTTTTTACCTCTTAGTTATAGAGGGTTTTTCGCGTTAAAAATCTTGGTGTCTCGTGCTTGGTTATTTCTTCTCATTATTTCCTGCAGTGGTTATTATTTTGGTGGAACTGCAAATTTAATCTGTTTGGCATGTACTGATATTTTTGGCCATTTAATTTATCAAAGACAACAGTATTTGAGAGGTGATTTTACCCAACAATTGATATCAGAGCTAAGGTTGTTTTGCTCGGTTGTTCTTGATAAATTCTATGGAAGAATCAGCTGGAGCCATGATTAAATTGACCTCTTCAAATTTTTCGATCTGGAAGTCCAGAATGGAGGATATCTTTTACTGTAAGGATTTGTATGAACCGTTGGAGCTCGAAGGAAAGAAGCCCGCGGATAAATCTGAGGCTGATTGGAAAAAGATGAACAGAAAGACTATTGGTCACACCCGACAGTAGATTGATCAAAGTGTGTTTCACTATGTTTCGCAGGAGACGGATGCTCATACTCTATGGACAACACTAAAGTCCATGTACGAGAAGAAAAATGCACAGAATAAGACTTTTGTGATTCGAAAAATTGTGAACTTGAAGTACAAAGACGGGAGTAGTGTGTCAGAACATATGAGTGAGTTCCAAAGTTTGGTGAACCAGCTGTCTACCATGGAGTTGAATCTCGATGATGAGATTCAGGCTCTTTTACTTCTCAGTTCATTGCCGAATAGTTGGGAAACTTTGGTGGTGTCTCTAAGCAATTCAGCTCCAGCTGGAAAAATGACCATGCAGTCGGTCAAAGACAGTCTTCATAATGAGGAGACTAGACGAAAAGAGCAAGGATTTAATTTCGAGACACAGGCTCTTGTTACAGAAAACAGGGGCAGAAGTAATTTTAGGGGATCTCACAAAGGAGATAAAAGTCGTAGCAAAAGCAAAAATCATCGGAGCAAGTCAAAGACCAGACAAGGCGATACGTATAGATGCTTCTATTGTAATAAGGAAGGTCATTACAAAAGAAATTACAAGAGCTGGTTAGATAAGCAGAAAAATAGTGAGCAGGGAAAGGTTGAGGAGAAGAACACTGCAGCCACAGTCACCGAAGATGTTGTGATTCTTTTATTTGGGGAAGAAGAATGCTTACATGTAGATGGTCAGAAAGTTGATTGGGTAGTAGATACTGGTGCTTCGTATCATGCTACACCTAAGAGGGAATTCTTCACAACTTACAAAGCTAGAGACTTTGGGTATGTGAGAATGGGTAATACTGATCAGTCCAAGATTATTGGAATTGGAGATGTTTGCATTCAGACAAGTGTTGGTTGCACTATTACCTTGAGGGATGTTAGACACGTTCCTGATTTGTGCCTCAATTTAATTTCTGGCATGGCCTTGGACAGAGAAGGCTATGAGAATCACTTTGGCAGTGGAAAATAGAAGCTTAGCAAAGGCTCTATGGTGATTGCAAGAGGTGTTGCTTGTTACTCGTTGTACAAGACTCATGTGAAGGTGTGTTCTAGTGAGTTGAATGCAACGGAGGATGACTCTTTGTCAAACTTGTGGCATAAGAGGCTTAGCCACATGAGTGAGAAAGGATTGCAGTTATTAGTAAAAAGGTCACTCATTCATTTTGCTAAAGGTACTGTTTTAAGCCCTTGTGATTATTGTTTGTTTGAAAAACAACATAGAGTTTCTTTTAGTAGTTCCGCTAAAAGAAAATCAGAGTTACTAGAGAGAGTATATTTTGATGTATGTGGTCCCATTGAGGTTGAGTTTTTGGGTGGTAATAGGTATTTTGTTACCTTTATTGATGATACTTCATGGAAGGTGTGGGTATTTTTGTTGAAAACAAAAGACCAGGTATTCCAGCATTTTCAGAGTTTTCATGCTATGGTTGAAAGGGAAACTGGAAAATTATTGAAGTGTCTTCGCAGCGACAACGGAGGGGAATACACATCAAAGAAATTTGCTGATTATTGCAGTAAACATTGCATTCGGCATGAGCAGACTGTTCCTGGTACCCCATAACATAATGGTGTGGCTGAGAGAATGAACCGCACTATTGTTGAGAGAGTGTGATGCATGTTGAGAATGGCTAAACTACCCAAGTCATTTTGGAGTGAAGCTGTTCGCACTACCTGCTATCTGATTAATAGATCTCCATCAACGCCTTTGAATTTTCAGATTCCATAGGAGATTTGGAGTGGTAAGGATGTGTTATATTCTTACTTGAGGGTATTTGGGTGCAAGGCTTTTGCACATATCCCCAAGGAACAAAGATCGAAGCTTGATAACAAATATACTCCATGTGTTTTTGTTAGTTATAGAGATGCAGAGTTTGGATACCGGTTATGGGATCTAGTGCAGAAAAATTATTCAGGAGTAAGGACGTGGTGTTTCATGAGCACCAGAATTATGAGGATAATGTTACACAGCCCAGAGATAATAGAGTTCTAGATCTCAGCAGAGTTCCTTCTCCATTACAGAATGCCACAGTTGGAGAAGGAGGTCAGAATGAAGATATGACTAATACAGAATTGCACGATGGTGATGGGTCAAATGCAGAGAGTGTTGATCAAGGGGAGCAACCTGACATTGAAGAACCTCAGCTAAGAAGATCCACTAGAGAACGTGTACCATCAGTCAGATTTCCTTCATCTGAATATATGTTAGTTGCTGAGGAGGGGGAGCCAAAAAAATTTCAGGAAGTCAAGACTCATAGGGAGAAAAGTAATTGGCTGAGAGCTATGCAGGAGGAGATGGATTCTTTGTACAAGAATCATACTTATGAGTTGACTACACTTCCAAAGGGCAGGAAAGCATTGAAGAATAAATGGGTGTTCAAGCTTAAAAGAGATGGTGAAAAACTAATGAAGTACAAGGCTCGATTAGTTATTAAAGGTTTTGCTCAAAAGCAAGGTATTGACTTCGATGAGATTTTTTCTCCGGTTGTGAATATGACTTCTATTCGAATGGTGTTGGGATTAGTAGCTAGTTTGGATCTTGAGCTTGGACAGTTGGATGTGAAGACTGCATTTCTTCATGGTGATTTGAAGGAGGAAATCTACATGGAGCAGCCAGAGGGATTTGAAATTAAAGGGAAAGAGCACATAGTTTGCAGGTTGAAAAAAAGTTTGTACGGCCTGAAACAAGCCCCAAGGCAGTGGTACATGAAATTTGATTCATTTATGGTGGATCAAGGTTATAGTAGAACAGTTAAAGATCATTGTGTGTATGTGAAAAAGTTCCTAGGTGGTAACTTCGTTATTCTGTTGCTATATGTAGATGATATGTTGATAGTTGGGCAAGATACTAACATGATTCACAGGCTCAAGGGTGAGTTGCTCAAGGGTGAGTTGTTCAGGTCCTTTGATATGAAGGACTTAGGCCCGGCTAAGCAGATTTTAGCCATGAAGATTGTTCATGACAAGAAAGCCAAGAGGTTGTGGTTGTCACAAGAAAAGTATGTTGAACGGGTGCTTGCAAGGTTCAACATGAGTGATGCTAAGCCAGTTAGCACACCACTGACCAATCATATTAAGTTGACAAAGGGTATGTGTCCTTCTACTAAGGAAGGGAGAGATAAGATGGCAGCAGTTCCTTACTCTTCTGCTATAGGGAGTCTTATGTATGCGATGGTTTGTACGCGACCAGATATTACTCATGCAGTTGGCGTTGTGAGCAGATATTTGTCAAATCCTGGTAGAGAACATTGGAAAGCAGTTAAGTGGATTCTTAGATACTTGAAAGCCACTTCTAGTTTGTGTTTGGATTTTGGTGGTTCGAGTCCAGACTTGAAAGGTTTTACAGATATAGACATGGCAGACTCTGAAGAGAAGAAGTCTATTTCGGGGTATTTGTTTACTTTTGTAGGGGAGGCTGTATCGTGGCAGTCCAAGTTACAGAAGTGTGTTGCTTTGTCTACAACTGAGTCGGAATACATCGCTGCTACAGAAACAGGCAAGGAGATGTTATGGTTGAAACGGTTTCTCCAAGAGCTAGGTTTGACACAGGATGAGTATGTGGTTTATTGTGATAGTTAAAGTGCAATTGACTTGACCAAGAATGCCACTTATCATAATCGTACTAAGTACATTGATGTTCGTTATCACTGGCTTCGAGAAGTGATGGAAAAGGAATTGATGAAAGTAAAGAAAGTTCATACCGACGAGAACCCCTCAAACATATTGACAAAAGTTGTCACTCGTAGCAAATTGGAATTTTGCAAGGAATTGGTCGGCATGGACTCCAAGTGACGGGGTCACAGTGAATATCTCCCCTCATGGGTTCGGAGGGGGAGATTGCTGAGTTGTCCTCACCCATGTATAAAACATGGGCAGACAAAGAAACTAATTTGTCAAGTTAGGCAACTAAATTAGGCAGCCTACTGCTTTATTTCTCTTTTCACGTTTTTGGCAGCTGAAGTTTGGTGGATTGTCCAATTGGGTAGGCGAGTCTTTTGGCTATAAAAGGATACACCAAGGCAGCAAACAATACACACCAATTCGGAGAAACCATCCGAGAGAGAAAAAAAGAAAGGGTAGAAAAGCTTAGAAAAATAGAGAGAGAAAAATTGTTCAAATAAAAAGGTGTTTTATTTGGGTTCCATCACATAGTTATTGTTGTAAAGTAGTTTGAGTTTGTATTCAAATTAATATATCTTTGTATTCTCTCATATTATTCTAGTGAATTGTTCGGAGTTTGTCCCGTGGTTTTTACCTCTTAGCTATAGAGGGTTTTCCACGTTAAAAATCTTGGTGTCTCGTGCTTGGTTATTTCTTCTCATTATTTCCTGCAGTGGTTATTATTTTGGTGGAACTGCAAATTTAATCTGTTTGGCATGTACTGATATTTTTGCCCATTTAATTTATCAAAGACAACAGTATTTGGGAGGTGATTTTACCCAACAGTTTCGATCCTTAAATATTTTTTATCCGTCTAAAAAAGTCTTATTGTCTCTCTTAATTTTGTTTTTTAATTATAAATCTTATGATCGGAATGACATGTTATTAATATAATTTAATTTATATATAGACTTTTCTTGAAATATATGTGATTATTTAAAATGACACTCTCATTTTGGACAATTAAAATATAAAATGTCTCTCGGCAGCCGGTATGGTGTGACAGTGATCATCAACTACAAGATTTAGAGACCTCAAACTGAACATCCAAGTTGAAAAAGTCTAAACTTTTCCTATGAAACACGAAAGTATGGGTTTATGGTGGTCCAATGAGATAGAACCGAGCAAGCAACTACTTAATTCATGATGCATATTCTTTCACTTCGACTTACAAACTTAATTTTTTTTTCAAATGTATTTTAAATTATCTGATATTAAATAAGACAAA
The DNA here is from genome assembly GCA_034770075.1 of Aralia elata. Classification (NCBI taxonomy): domain Eukaryota; kingdom Viridiplantae; phylum Streptophyta; class Magnoliopsida; order Apiales; family Araliaceae; genus Aralia; species Aralia elata. The sequence continues at coordinate 72,137,664 of CM068379.1, read as the reverse complement.
TAATATTTCATAACGTCAATTATAATAGATATACTCCATCAATGTAAATTCACCACATCAAAATTTTAAAATAAATTAAGATCCTAACATTATTCATAAATATTAAGTTATATATATATATATATATATATATATGCCAACTTGCACATACAATAAACTTTTTAAAATTTTGTCTTCACTTAACAACTTCACTCTGTTGGGTGTGGGTCCTCACCCATGAGATAGAATCCAAGTTGGAATCAAATTATGGAGAGCCTACTAATATTATGTTAATTAGTAGAAGTGCTATTGGAAACCAAGTTGAAAAAGGATTTACTTCTTAGATTGGTTGGTGACTAAGACAAGGAGATGCGGTTCCTAATTTGATTAGGAGAATAAATTGTTTCTAATCCATAATAGGAATGGATTAAGAAGAGTACTATAAATAAGGCTATGAGGGAGTCTTATTATCATATGAGAGAAGCTCGATAGCAAGAAGGTATCGAAAGAATAAATTGAGAGGATTACAGTTTGTTGCTCGTGGGTATCTACCGCCATCTCCGTTCAATTGAAAGCTTGGAGACTTTATTGCTTGGAGTGTTTTTAGGTGGTGAAGTTAATTAGGTTTCTCAATCTAATTAAAGGTAAATTTGTACTCTCTTGATTTATTGTGTAACCTCAAGTTTTATGGCGTAAAACTGGAGAGGATTATTGTAAGCCCATTAGTTTGATATAGTGGAATTCGGAGTTTGACCCTTGATTTTTACCTCTTAGTTTTAGCGGGTTTTCCACGTAAATTTGGTGTCTTGCTTGTGGATGGTTATTTGTTATTTTCGTTCTCATAATTGGTTTTGTTGATTTCATATTTAATTACACAAAGACGGAAAAGTAATTACTGGGATAGAGATTATTTTAGGCGTACTTTTCCCAACAGTGGTATCAAGAGCTTGGTTATTTTTTTGTGATTTTCTTGTGCGAATTAAATGGAGGATTGGACAGCAGGTTGCATGATTAATCTCAAGGCTACAAATTATGCAATTTGGAAGCCAAGAATGGAGGATTTGCTTTACTGCAAGGATTTGTATGAGCCACTTGAGAATGAAGGAGTCAAGCCGACAAACAAGAGTGACACACAGTGGAACAAGATGAACAGGAAGACTATTGGTCTAATTAGATCGTGGATTAATCAAAGTGTGTTTCATCATGTTGTCACGGAAACTAAAGCCTATGCTCTCTGGCAGAAATTGGAGTCCATGTATGAAAGGAAGACGGCGCAAAATAAAGCTTTTTTGATTAGGAAGCTTGTGAATTCTAAGTTCAAGGATGGAAACTCCGTTGCAGAACACTTGAGTGATTTTCAGAGTTTGATAAATCAGTTGAGTACGATGAAGATGATCATTGACGATGAGATGCAGGCTTTGTTGTTGTTGAGCTCTTTGCCTGATAGCTGGGAGACGCTGGTTGTATCGTTGAGTAACTCGGCTCCCAATGGAACACTGACTATGGATACAGTCAAGGATAGTTTGTTCAATGAGGAACAGAGGCGAAGAGATACCGTAGTGATTAGTGCTGAGTCACAAGTTTTTGTCGCGTAGAGTATGGGCAGAAACAAAGAGAGAAACTCTTCTGAAGATGACAAATTCAGGGGAAGGTCGAGAGATCGAAAAGAGATAATTTGTTTTCATTGCCAGAAGCCGGGTCACATAAGGCGAGAGTGCAGATTTTTGAAGAAGGAGCAGTCTAAGGAAAAAGATGAGGATAAAGATTCGATTGTGTATCTATCCGACGTTGATGTAGCCATTGTTTGTGATGATAAACCCAAGTGCCATGTTAATGATTGGATTATTGATTCGGGTGCTTCGTTCCATGCTACTTCGCGTGGTGAGATCTTCACATCCTACACTAGTGGTGATTTTGGCTATGTACGGATGGGAAACGGAAATGCATCCAAGATTATAGGCATTGGAGATATTTGTTTGGAGACTAACAGTGGTTGCAGGTTGATGCTGAGAGAAGTCAGACATGTTCCGGATATCTGTCTTAATTTGATCTCTACTGGTAAACTTGATGAGAATGGTTATAAAAGTTACTTTGGTGAAGGTCAGTGGAAGCTCACTAAAGGGTCTCTAGTGGTGACTAGAGGTAAGAAGGTAGACACTATTTACACGATGCGGGCGCATGTGAGAGGTGTTGAAGATGGGGGAGTTAGGCAGAAAAAGATGTGGCACAAAGCCGTGCAGGATGAGAGAAAAGCCTTGCATGAGAACCACGAGAAGAAAGCTCTTCGCTTTAAATGGGTACCAAAAGTGAAAAAGGAAAGTAATAGCTCGCAGTCAGGGTACAAAGCGATTGTGAAAGAATTTGACAAGCAAAAATCTGTCAAGTTTGAGTTAGATCCTCCCATCGAGAAGAACCATGCCGATGAGACAAAGCCGGATAGGAAGATAGGTGAAAATTCCAAGAAGCTTGAGTTCAGCCAAGATTTCATTGGAATTAACTCCGAGTGAGGAGTTGTGGTTGGTGATCCCTCCTCTCATGGGTTCGGAGGGGGAGATTGTTGGGTGTGGGTCCTCACCCATGAGATAGAATCCAAGTTGGAATCAAATTATGGAGAGCCTACTAATATTATGTGAATTAGTAGAAGTGCTATTGGAAACCAAGTTGAAAAAGGATTTACTTTTTAGATTGGTTGGTGACTAAGACAAGGAGATGCGGTTCCTAATTTGATTAGGAGAATAAATTGTTTCTAATCCATAATAGGAATGGATTAAGAAGAGTACTATAAATAAGGCTATGAGGGAGTCTTATTATCATATGAGAGAAGCTCGATAGCAAGAAGGTATCGAAAGAATAAATTGAGAGGATTACAGTTTGTTGCTCGTGGGTATCTACCGCCATCTCCGTTCAATTGAAAGCTTGGAGACTTTATTGCTTGGAGTGTTTTTAGGTGGTGAAGTTAATTAGGTTTCTCAATCTAATTAAAGGTAAATTTGTACTCTCTTGATTTATTGTGTAACCTCAAGTTTTATGGCGTAAAACTTGAGAGGATTATTGTAAGCCCATTAGTTTGATATAGTGGAATTCGGAGTTTGACACGTGGTTTTTATCTCTTAGTTTTAGAGGGTTTTCCACGTAAATTTGGTGTCTTGCTTGTGGATGGTTATTTGTTATTTTCGTTCTCATAATTGGTTTTGTTGATTCATATTTAATTACACAAAGACGGAAAAGTAATTACTGGGATAGAGATTATTTTAGGCTTACTTTTCCCAACACACTCATCATTTTCTCTCTATAAATACGACCTCTTCCTTTCATATCTAAATAAGTAAGTATATATTCCTCCGTATCTTTCTCAGGAAAGTAGTACTGAATCAATTTTCTTACGCCACTTAATTATTTTCTTGACTGAATCAATTATTTTCTTTCTAATTCTTCAATGGCATGTGTTGCTAAGATATGCCACAAGGCATTGTTGATTTTATTCATCTTGAAGGTGGTAGAATTAATTAATGCTGCACCACAAGTCCCTTGTTACTTCATTTTTGGAGACTCACTAGTCCATAATGGTAATAATAATGCGCTTGTAACTATGGCTAAAGTGAATTACCTTCCCTATGGTATCGATTTTCCCGACGGACCAACCGGAAGATTCACCAACGGTCAGACTTCAGCTGATATCCTCGGTCTCTCTCTTTCCTCCAACTAATCATACAAATTATTCTTTTTTTTTTTTTTTACTATGTGAAGAAATGCATATACACTTTTTCTTTGTAGTGAGTTCCATAAGTAGAGATGTAATTCTATTTTTTTTTCTTTTCAAGAGTTAAATGCACTTTATATCCGTCAAGTTTATTCTATTTTGAATATTTTATCCTATATTTTAAAATGTGACACTTTACATTTTGCACTTTTAGCGAACGGACACATAACACCCTCTGACCCAAAATCCATCACTAAAAGTGTAAAATTTATCACTTTTAAACACCAACTCTGCCACTTTTAGCAACGGATTTTGAACCGAAGGGTGTAATGTACTATCTACTAAAAGTACAAGATGCAAAGTGTCATGTTTTGAAGTATAGGATGTAATGTGCAAAGTGAGATTAACTTGGTAGATACAAATTACATTTAACTCTTTTTTTATTTATAAAGTAATTAACCTGAATTTCATAACAAGCGAATATTTTTGTTCTAGGCTGATTGGAAGCTATCATGCTAACCCTAATATATTTCTAGTAAATGTTAAAAGATATATTTGAAAAAATATATTTTTAAAAGTTGTTATTTTAAAAATTTATTCTGTCTTGGGAGCAATATTTTTTAGGTCTACTTTTGTAATCCCTCCTCCGTCCTTAAACGGATGACTAAAAGTACATTTTTTTTTATTTTAAAAAGGATAAGCTAAGGTACATAAAGTAAAGAATAAGTATATAATTTAGTAGGATCTATTAGTATAGCAAAAATAAAAAGATCGATCACTTTATGTAATTGGGGAGCACTATTTCCACATGTGCTTTTAATATTTCCAAATGATTCTCTCTTACATGAAGATGAGACCCACTTTATGCTCATGTGAGATAGGACCATGTAAAAATATCAAAAACACATGTGAAAATATCAATTTCCTATGTAATTTTGTGGAACCACTAAAAATAAATTTATGTAAAAAATATACTTCGTTCGTCTTTTGAGAATGGAGAGAGAATATTATATCCTTTTTGATGAATACATGTCCACATCTTCTAAGTCAAGTACTAATTGAAAAAAAAGAGCATGGTGATTTATATAAGTTGCCAACTCTTACTAATTTGTTTGTAGTTCGTCTAGAAAAATTGCCAGCCACATTTCTATTACTATGCTGATTGAACACTGTTCATAACAGGTACACTTCTAGGTTTTGATGAATTTATTCCACCCTTTGCGACTGCAAGAGGCCGGGACATTCTCAGAGGCGTGAATTATGGATCTGGAGGAGCTGGAATTCGCCCTGAAACCGGAAAAAACCTGGTAAAAATTATACTCACTCAAGTACAAAAATAATTTCTTTTGTAAATTTTAATAATATATTTTTATTTCATGTTTACTCCTAAAAAGGATAATTAAGTTGTCGGCCAATGTTTTCAGACCCGGACCAGTTATCAAACCGGAAAAATTATCTGGTGAATGAGTCATCGGTTCAACTAGTAGTCGAGCCGTTATTGAATCTCTGATGTCATAAATATATAAAATATATATTTATAATAATTAATAAAATTTTAAAACATCTTGTTTTTGGTAAACTAAAATATAATGAATTTGTGTTATAATAATACTAAAGGTAGTTAATTTTAATTTTTTTTTAAATTTTGATACCAAAAAAATATTAAAATATAATTAAAAATCGATTCAATGGGTCAATTCAAACTGGTCCAACTGAAACAAACCGAATCAATTTCCGGTTCAATCGGTTGAACCGGTCGAGGTGGTTCGGGTTTCAAAACATTGCATCTTAGTAAAGCTTAGCAATGGTGTTAAAATTATAATTTCAATTCTCAGTCATTTTATACTATTTTTTTGTGGGAAATTTTTTTTTTTACAAATGGGATTCCATTTGTGGGACAAAGGAGTATAAAACAAGTATATTTCAATTTTTATTTTTTGAAATAGTAGTTAAAGAAATAGAAGAATTAATAAGTGAATCTCACACAAATTCTTATTTTGATGGTGTTCTCACAGGGCGGCCGGATTAGCTTGGACCAGCAGTTACTGAATCACGAAATCACAGTAGCACGAATCGCAGGTTTACAAGGAAACATTAGCTTTACTAAGGACTACCTAAGCAAGTGCATTTATACTATTGGAATGGGAAATAACGATTACCTCAACAACTACTTAATGCCCCAACAATACCCTACAAGCACCATATATACACCAGATCAGTTTGCAGCCGTTCTTATTCAACAATACTCTGAACAGCTCAAGGTCAATTTAGTAAAATTCATAACCTAAAATTGTCACATTTTTCGTACTTAATTTCCATAAAATTATCCTTTGTTCATGCTTTTAAGTGCTTATTGAATGGTTATATTAATTTTGTTAATGGTAGACGTTATACAAGTATGGAGCAAGAAAGGTGGCAATTTTTGGACTTGGGCTAATAGGTTGTACTCCTGCCGAGATTGCAAATTTTGGGGCGGATGCATCGGGGTGTGTGGATACACTTAACGCGATGGTTCAACTGTTCAACGACAGGCTTAAGCCGCTTGTGGATGGCTTCAATAGTAATCTAACTGATGCAAAATTCATCTATGTTAACACTACTAACATTTCCCTAGGAGATCCTACCGCTGTTGGTAAGTTACACATCTTTGAATAATAAGAATATATGGTTGCTTATATACAGGGATCAATATTTTCACATATAATTTTGATATTTTCACATATTTTTCTCTCACAAAAGAGTGGAGTAGATTTCACCTTCATGTGAGAAAGCACATGCGGAAACATTATTTCTCTATATATACACACATATGTATGCATGTATGTATATGAAGAAACGAGAGCTTAATTAGCAATCTTGACTCGTGAAGCTATACATTGTGGATATAAAATTGTTTCAAAGGTAAAAAGGTACAAACTTAAATACACAAGGTATATCTTGCGAAGCAGATTGTTGAACAGTCCTTTTTATGGTACCATTAATTGAGCACCAATGAACCCTACATTAATTCTACCACGCGAAGCTACATCGTGTATGTAAATTATTCTAAAGGTAAAGAAGTAGAATTTTGTATGCATAAATTATAACTTGTGATTAAGGATGCTGCTGATAAGGTAGCCTTTTTTACACGAGTAGTTAGTGCTTTATATATCCAAGACTACTAAGCTCTAGTAGACTACTCTATAAAATATGAAAATTCCGTGTTATAGGGCGGAACATAAAGACAATTTTTTTGTTGTTTTGCATTGACAATTGCAGGTATAATCGTCTTAAACGCTCCATGCTGCGTAGCATCGACAAATTTTGGAAAGGGACAATGTACTCCAAACCAGGTTCCATGCGGTAACAGGAATAAGTACGTGTTCTGGGATGAATTTCATCCTACGGAGATAGTGAATCAGGGGAGTGCTTCAAGATCATACGCTGCTATATCTCCACTAGACGCTTATCCAGTGGACAATCGCACCTTGGCTCAGCAATAATTAATGATTACCGAATTCCATCGGTTCTAAATTATATGATCATTATTAACTTTTGAAAGTTGTTTATGATTTCAAAATTGAGATTACTCATTAAAAATTATGAAACAATAAAACTTATGATGAATAATACTTTTTAAATAGTTTACATTAATATTAATCATTGTAATGATTAAAATTTAAAAAGTTTATGTTAATTTTGAGTTTAAAAATCTCTTAAGTTGACTTTAAAAGGTAAATAATAATCAAATAATATGGAACATAGGGATTATATTTTATGCATATTCAATACTAATGGAGGGGATCCTAATCTCAATATTAATATCATGTCACCACTACTATATAATTAATTTTGAAATTTAATTTTTCAATTGTCATTGCTTTAAAAAATGTTTTTGTTTGGAAATATTTTTTTTATTTAAATATACTTTTTTTTTAATTTTTTTTAATTTATTTTCTGACCAGTCTAAATAGTTTCTTAGTAGCAGTGATTTTGGCTTGAAGTGCATTTTTTATGTACTGAGCCTTAAGGTTTAAACACTACAATAATTTATTATTATATATCATTAAATGTTGTAAAAGATAAAATCTTACAAGTCCACAACATCATCACAAGGCCCAAACGCAAATTTGAAAATTTATTTGGGCTTGCGCCTAATAAAGAGTTCCCATTGTAAAAAAACAGAGCTAATGCAGCTTCCTATTCACTTGTTTTCCACGCTGACAGTTGTCCATTTTTTATTTTATTAATTGGATCGTCCATTTATAATGTTCATTAATTTGAAAAGTTTATAAAAATAAATTACATACATTTAATTTTATATAATAGAAAATTGTATTACATATGACCTTTTTTTCTTAAAAATTATTTTAGATGACACTTCTTATATAAGAATTATATAATTACAACATTTGCCGTATAAAACTCAACTTATTTATACAAACTGCTTATTTTGAAAGGCTTGGAATCAAAATTATTTTTATTACTTTGGGATACAATTCTTTTAGATTGGGCTAGGTTCTTACTTTTATTTATGATACTAATTTTCCAATTAATTTGAATAAATTAAAAGCACTTCATTTATATTGAAAGAAAACATGAAAAATAAATAAATATTTATGTCGATTACATGGTGTAAAGAAGAAGAAAAAGCTACAAAAGAAATAAATAACTTTCTAAGCGTGTTTATATTACTTGAGATGTAGGGAGAAGACTTACAAAATATCCATTTATATTACTTTCTAAGCTCCCCAATGAGGATGTACGTAGCTAGACTTTTAATATATGCAAGTGTGAATTACGAATCAATGGTCCAAGACAGAAGAGCATGTAAGAATTTGTATACTCCATTTACATGCATGATCAGGGCGGATCTAGCTTGAAAGTTGAGGGGTCATATTCGAAAAAATATTTTTTAAGAATAAAATATTAATAAAATGAATTACAAAATTAAATAATTTTTAAATATTATTTACAATAACATTTTTTGAGGTTTCATTGCTTGAAATTATTGCATGATAATCTCATTTTTAATAATTACAAAAATATCACGCACAATGTATGTTACTAAACAGTCATTCATCCATTCATCTCCCATTTGGTATCGGGGAATTTGTAAGGTATTGATTGAGTCGGGCCCCTAGGTAAATAATTTATTCGAAGAATCTCTCTTTCACTAGCGGGATAAAAACTTATTGGTGGTCTTTTACCAGGATCCCCCTCAATATTAAGGGAATGAGATATCGGTGTATGAGTTTGGTAGTGGATATTTTGGGCAAAAGATTCTGGTACTTGGGTTTGGGTGTTAACATTTTGCGGGTGAGTTTCTTGGTGAATATCAGCAGTGACAGGTTCGTCACTAGTCCCTTCGGCTTGGACATTTTTATGAATAAATTCAAATTTTGTACGTTTAGTTATTGTAACTCAATTACGTATGTCCATGCCTGACAATCAACAAATATTTAAAAACTAATTCAACATCAAAATAAGATCAATATATATTATAAATAGTCAAGTGTAATTAGCATCAACAATAAACAATCTCAATTTTAAACAACTAACAAATAACATTACAAAATAAATTATGAAATTTAAAGAAAGTAAAAATAGAATAGAACACATACCTGAAAAACTTTTATTAAGAAGAATTCATAAACAATTACAAAAATTCCTAAAACAATTGTTAGGGTTAAAATTGGAAATTTTACTTTGATATTGTGTGTTTATCTATTGTATGTATGTGGTGTATATGTGTATATATATATATATATATTTGCACGGTTAGTACTATGTGTGTGTGTGTGTGAATAATTTCATAAATCTATTAAATATACTAAATTGCAGTACATAACATCATTGCATGACATCTGTCATTCACAAATTGCAACACTTGTCCTACATAATTAATTTTTTCATCTATTAATATTTTGATTTTATAATCCTCTAAATCACTACAAATCTAAACTGTTCTGATATTATCATTACTATTTTAATTATTATCTCCTGAAATCACTAATTTTTAAATCTCAAATTAATATTTTGAATTTATAAGCCCCTAAATCACTATAAATCTAAAGTATTTTGGTAATGTCAATTGTTCTGATATTATCATTTCCTACATAATTAATTTGTTCATCCATTAATATTTTGATTTTATAATCCCTAAATCACTACAAATCTAAACTGTTCTGATATTATCATTACTATTTTAACTATTCTCCTGAAATCACTACTTTTTAAATCTCAAATTAATATTTTGAATTTATAAGCCCCTAAATCACTACCAATCTAAACTGGTTTGGTAATGTCAACTGTTCTGATATTATCCTTACTAATTTAATTATTATCTCCTAAAATCACTACTTTATGATATTATCATTACTGAGCTATTATCATTACTCTTCTTATCTATCTATTAAATATACTAAATTGCAGTACATAACACCATTGCATGACATCTGTCATTCACAAATTACAACACCTGTTCTACATAATTAATTTGCTCATCTATTAATATTTTGATTTTATAATCCCCTAAGTCATTACAAATCTAAACTGTTCTGATATTATCATTACTATTTTAATTATTATCTCCTGAAATCACTACTTTTAAATCTCAAATTAATATTTTGAATTTATAAGCCCCTAAATCACTACAAATCTAAACTGTTTTGGTAATGTCAACTGTTCTGATATTATCATTTCCTACATAATTAATTTGCTCATCCATTAATATTTTGATTTTATAATCCCCTAAATAACTACAAATCTAATTAAACGGTTCTAATATTATCATTACTATTTTAATTATTATCTCCTGAAATCATTGCTTTTTAAATCTCAAATTAATATTTTAAATTTATAAGCCCCTGAATCACTACAAATCTAAACTGTTTTGGTAATGTCAACTGTTCTGATATTATCCTTACTAATTTAATTATTATATCCTAAAATCACTACTTTATGATATTATCATTACTGAGTTATTATCATTACTCTTCGTTATTTAACCTATTTTTCTCCCTATAAATACATACCAACTATTACGCAACAACTCATGCTACAAACAATTATCTCCTTCTTATTATTTTCTGCTAAACATTTATCTTATACTTAACATTTATCGAGAAATATGACAACTTAACATTCATCTTTGAGTTTTTAAAATGGATTATTTGGATGAAACTTCCTTATTATTGGATATTATGTTGTTTTATTATATGAATCAGTATATTCAACATGATTATGACATCTTACATAATATAAACCAACAAAAATAAATAATAGAAAATTGATTATTTGGTCTTTAAAAAAAATACTATCTTATTTATACAATTGATTAGTATTCTCCCATTAAAATTATCCAAGTATGTCTGTTATGACACAAACAATGTGACCATGTCTGTTATGACAAAAACAATGTGAGTATGCATGTAACAAAAATAATGTGATTTATGCCAGTTATGACAACAATATTTACCTAAGTATGCTTGTTAACTGAGTATATTGTACGATGTCAAATACAATAAATAATCAAATTAAACTAGGGTTTCCTAACTTATTACTAATGTATTTTCATAAATTTTATGCTTATGCAAACCAATTATTATTTTTTAATTTCTCTTAAAATTATTAACTAAATTTAGTTAATATGTAATAAAAAAAATTTCAAATAAAATTAATTAACGTCTGTCTACCATTCAAAACAAAATTTCTTATTTAAATAAAAAAAATTACTTAATTTATAAACCTCTCTGAAGCCTAACCCAATGCTTCTCCCCCTCAAATCTCTCTCTACACCCACAAAAAGTAATCCCCTAAACCTCCTAAACAAAAGTCTCTCATGATCCTGAGGTTTATTAATTAGAATAATTATATACTTGGATATGTATTTGCGCACAAAATTTTTACCCACCTCTATGTAACATATGCTACCAAAATTTGATCATCGCACAACAATCTACCATCTTCTTATTATATTTTAATTTATTAATTGCACGTATAAATTTATTATTAACAAAATGAATAATCCCGCCGCAACGCGCGGGTTTGTATGTAGTTAAGCCCTAATTTTTAATTTTGGCAGTTCAAAAATTAAGGCTCAAATCGGACATTTTACTTAAAATGGTTCAATTTGTAAATAAAAAAAGAGAAATCAGAAAAGAATGGTTAAGAAAAGAAGAAGAAGAAGAAAAAGGAGGAAGGAGGAGAGAGAGGAGAAGGATGAGCTATAATTAGGGAGGAGGAAGAGGAGGGAGGAGCATACTTACTGAGATTTGGAGTCTGGAGAGTTGGAGTTATCGAGTTGCTCACGTTGTGGCTAGTGGGAATGGAAGTGGAATGTGGCCATGTGCCCATGCGGGATTGGTCCTTCAGAATTTTTAAGTCTAAAGCATAAAATTTCACTTAAGACCCTGCTAAATTTTTTTTATAGGAGCCCCTGAAAGTTCAGAGGGGGCAGGTGACCCCCCTGCCCCAACATTAGATCCACCCCTGTGCATGAAAGTTAAAACCACACAAACTTGCGTATGATAGCACAAGTAGTATACTGAATTAAGCAAGCATTTGATATTCCCATAAGTGCAACCAAATTAAATCTTAAATGAAATCACGCATATCATGGATATATCATACTCTATCTACGTAGTTTAATTCTGAAGTCCAGCATATTTGCTTTTTTGCAATTATAAATTTCGGAATGATCCTGTTTCTTTACTTGTGAAAATATCAAGTTAAATAATAATAATAATAAAAAAAAAAAACTCCATTTGTCTTCAAAAGAATGACTTAAGGTATAATTTTCTTTATTTTTAAAATGATGGTAAAGTAATATCTCCTAAAGTGAAGGGTAACTAAGTCATTTAGTGGGTCCATTTAAAAATAAAAGTGTTCATCACTTTATATAGTCTCTCTCTAGCGAACCGGATGGGACGAACTGGCTATAGAGACGATTTTGTTCGTCGCTATAACATAGAAAAACCGACAAACCAGCTATAGCAACGGTCAGTTGGTTCGTCGATTTTTCTATGTTATAGCGACGGATAAAACCGTCGCTATAACCGGTTCGTTTTTGGTCCGTCCCAAGAAAATTTTCGTATATATATATATATATATATATATATATATAAGACTCTCACTGTAATTTTATGGGGCTGCTAAAGATAAATTTTAAAAAAATTCTTTTTTTTTATTGTTTTCACCTCAATGTATCCGGGAAATTATATTTTGGATCAACACATTATGGTGTTGAATGTTGATAATCAAAACAACCAATATTTCAATTTCAATAAATATTGTAAAAAAATATTGGATCAAGGGAAAGATTTCCGGATGAAACTCTAAACAGCCCTCTTTGAAGTATATATGATACAACAAAATTTAATTTCATATGAAAATTAAATGTAAATAAGGAAGTAATTTTAGTGTTTCTTCATAAACATGGAATTTTTGGTGTTGTTATCAACTCATCATAATTTGAAGAAAAATTAATTTCTTTTTATTTTATTTTATAAATTTTTATGTATATTTTTTTGAAATTTAATGTCGATTCATCAATCGATCATCACACAGTTTGTCAATAATGAGTTTCTTCTTTGTTATTTTTATTTTTTGTTTTTTGTTTTTATTTTTTCCGGATCACCTAAAGAAATTTATATCAATACCCAAAAAATTGCATCATGCATGTGACATGTCGACAAATATTTGACAAAGTTGAATTGGATAGGGGTGAGCATGGTGCGGTTTGAAGCTCAAACCACACCCGTAACCGCTTATGTGCGGTTTGACAAATCCAAAACCACACATGAAACCGCTTGTGATTGGTGTGGTGCGGTTTTGAAATGTGCGGTGCGGTTTCGGTTACAAAACCAATTGAGACTACAAATTTTTATGCAATTTAAATTAACAATGAAAAACAGATTTCTCAATCTTTTAAAGTCTTTTTAGTATTCCTTATTTGAAATTAAATTAACCATTCTCTTGGTATGGACAAACTAATTGTGAATGTATAGCCCATAAAAAGCAATTTATGCTTTAGGCAACAGAACATTCCTTAATCTTTTACACAAACAATGATCATGAAAAAGAAACTAATCACATATTACAAGTTTACTGCATAGAACTGAAGGCAGAAAATAAGACTTACCTATTTGCATTCCATTAGTCACTCATCGACCACGTATTGCTCAAACGAATTGAATTCATCTATGAAGCATACGAAAAAAAATTATATGTAAGAATATTTGAAAAGTACAATAAAATCTAATAAAGAATTAAAGAAAACAATAAACATCTACCTTTTTCAATATTCTCGAATTGCTGAAGTTCTTCCGATTGTTCCCGAATGTCGACAAAAGTTTGTGAATTGCGTAGCTAATCTTGAGTACAAACCAATGCTTCGGCTGTTCTAGGAGAGAGTGAACTCCTATATGCATCAATAGTCCTTCTCTCGGTGCTAAAGGCGGATTCCGAAGCAACTGTAGAAATAGGCATACCCAATACATGCCTAGCAATTTTTGAAAGGATTGAAAACTTCACTGAATTCATTTTCCACCAACCCAAAACATTAAAGTTTTCATCTTTTTTCTCTCTACCATCCACCAAATATATATCAATCTCTGTTTTTTCCCTAACCCCTTCAACTTGTTCTTGCATGTACTTTTCAAAGTCATCATCTAAATCTCCTTCCATGTTTACACTAGAAGAAGAAGAAGAATAAATGTCACCTCCATTATTATCTTTATAATAGTCAAATATTTCTTGTAGAGTCTTCATCACTTTTTCACACATTAATGTAGTTTTTAAAGATCCTTTCCCATAAAGCCTAGCAAAGCAAAATTCTAAATAATGCATCTTATATCTTTGATCCAAAGCAACGGAGACATATAACAAGAAATTAGAATTATCCATATTATCCCAATACTTGTCATATTTTTCTTTCATCCTTTTAGCCATGTTTCTCATCAAAAGATCCCCACTTGAACATAATTTAACTATTGCCTCTTGCATTTTTACAAGTTCAATGAAAAAAAGATTTGAAGTGCAATATTTGGAACCGGATATTTTCATCGTGACATCATAAAAGATTTTCAAAAATTGAATGAAACACTTAACATTTTCAAAATCAATCCACTCCGGATGTCCTTCAACCATTTTCTTCTTACTCTTTCTTCTCCTAGTATTATCCTCCCAAGTCTCCTCCTCCACGTGCTTAAAGAATCTCTCATAATTAAGATCCTCAATAAGCATCCTATCAAAAGCCCCAACATATTTTACGGCAATCTCCAACATCGTGTATGTGGAGTTCCACCTAGTCTCAACATCAAGACACACCATTTTCTCACACTTTATTTTCTCTCTTTCCACGCAAGTCTTAAATTTTACAAGCCTTACCGGAGAGGATCTAACATACCTCACCGCATTTCATATCCTAGAAATAGACATATGTTGATCTTTTAGGCCATCCTTCACAACCAAGTTCAAAATATGAGCACAACATCTCAAATGTATATATTTATTCTCTAATATTGCTTCCGGCCCCCGAAGAAATTTTTTCAAGTATGAGATAGCAGTGTCATTCGAAGAGGCATTATCTACCGTGATAGTAAATACACGATCTATCCCCCACTTTGTCAACAAAGCATGTACCAATTTCCCAATTGCAACCCCTTTATAACTTTCAATTTGATAAAAGTTTAGAATTCTTTTACAAAGATTCCAATCATCGTTAACCCAATGAGCCGTTAGACACATATAATTAACATTTTGAACGGATGTCCAAGTATCCGTTGTGAGGGAGACTCGTTGTGAGTTGACAATTTGCTTTAATTTCACCACTTCTTCCTTATAAATTTTTAGACAATCTCTAGCAACTGTCCATCGAGATGATATCTTAAACTTTGGTTCCGCATCACTCGTGAATTCTCTAAACCCCTCATGTTCCACAATGCTAAAAGGTTGGTTATCTTTAATACACATTATTGCAATTCTTTTCCTTAACCTCTCTTGGTTAAATGTATGACTTTCAAAGTTATCAGTTGAGCTCGCACTTTTCTCTCTCTCTTCTTCTGTCAAAGCAACAAATTCTAAAGTCTTTTGTTTTTTGTTTTTTATGATTCGGAGGGGGGATCTAGCACAAGATTTATACAAATGATTAACCATTGAGCTCGTGCCATTCTTTCTATTGTTACATCCCACTACAACCTTACAATGTTTACATTTTGCCTTCTCTTTCCCCACTTCACAACCCTCTAATACCTCAAAATGTTCCCAAGCAATCGAACGCTTTTTACTCTTACATTCATCTTTATCTTCTTTTTTATCATCATCAATGTTGATAGGATTGATAGTATTAGATGGTGCAGGTTGATTCTGAAAATAAAAAGTATATAAAATGATGATTAACTACTACTTAAAAATATATAACATAACTAAAGAGTGTTGATTTTATACCTCATTAGCAGCTTGTTGATATTGATATTCAATATGTCCATTTGAAGGAATTTGAGGAGTAGAAGACATAATTTGGGACTAGTTCAGCGTTTCACCTGGTTATTAGAATAAAAATAACAATATTAACAATATTGAAGTTAGATATCCAAATCCAATGAGGTACAATGAGGTACAAGAATTATCATTGATGAATGATAGTTAAACAAGTATCAAACTTTTTCTTTCGAAAAGAAATTATATACTTACACCAAGAGTTATCATCAGAGAAGGAAAATAAAACACATTTCTCAGAAAATGAATAAAATTGCAAGTCCAACAAAGCCATATGCTTCTAACAGAAAATACGCAACTCGTATACGTGATTATGTAGACATGCCACCAAAACACTTATAGCAAAAAAACAAAACAAAAAAAACAAAATGCTTAATAAAATCAGATCTTTAACCTTAATTTTACTTGAAAGAAATATGCAGGATATATATCTTCACATGAAGAATTCAAACTAATGCACTGGAGATCTAGATTGAACAAATTTAACTTGGCATACAAAATAATCCCAAATTTATATAAATGGATAAAACGGAAGTGCAATGTGAAAGAGAACATGTCAAACTAAACAAAAAATGATCTTTTTAAAAACATAAAGAATTGTGGTAGAAATTCAGCCGAGCTGATATATATTTGTCTTCATGTCTTGGATGTGAAAAACAACAAAATTGAGGATCAAATACCAGATTTTCAATAAAATCGCAAATTTCAAACATTTATTTAGAAATGAAATGACTTAATATACCTTGATAGATTATAAGAAACCTTAATGAGCTGAAAGTTCTGATTTTTTTCCCAAAATGAAGCAGCATATATAAAGGTCGATCTTCCTTTCTTCTCCTTTTTTTGTTATCTCAACAACCTAGAAAGTAAAACAGAAAGCAGCAACTCAAATCAGTAATAACAATCTGGAATATGGATGATTTACATTCAGTAGTATCACTAGTCAGTAATAAAACTTTCGAGTCTGAATCTACTAAAAATTACACTAAATCTGAAACCATTCTGAAACAAAATATGTAAATTCTAGCAATAGATCAGGAGAGATAAGTGAAGAATCTTACTCTTGCCACACGGAGTATGATTGAAAATCGATGCGAACAGATGCAACAAATAAAATTAAGAATTGGCCAAGCCGCCGCTCTCTGTAATAAGCCTGTATGCAGTACAATAGTAGTATGGAACTAGGGTTATTAGATAGAATGAAGAATAAAATATTAGAATGGATATTTTTCTTTTACCTCACTAAGTTCAACTTTTTTTATTAATCTGACCCCTTGTGTTTATTAACTTATAAATTATATTCTCTTAAGTTTACCTATAAAAAAAAATGAGCAATAAAGAATGCTTGTTCCCTTGTTGTCCTGTATACAATTATACATACACACACATGGATTGGTGCGGTTTCGGTTTTATGCGTGCGATTTTGGCCAGTAACCAAACCCAAACCGTAAATTTGGTTTTTCAACCCACCTAAAACCACCACATACGCCGGAACCATTGGTACGGTTTTAATTGGTGCGGTTTGTGCGATTTTTGGTGCGATTTCGGAGGCATTTTGGTTACTTGCTCAGCCCTAGAATTGGACTAACGTGGAATTATATGCGATAAGATAAAATAAATGACCTTTTTTTAATTCATATCTATCTCATGTATGCACATACATCACGATCATAATTCGACTAAAAACTTTCGCAATGTATAACAAAATTCATATTAAAAGATACGGAGAAGGCCAAATCTAACCATGCTAAAAAGCGTCAAAATCATCAAAGTATTCAGAAATCTATTCAAAATCTAGTATTGATCGGTCTTAAAAAAAAAAATTCAAAATTGCTTCCCCCAAGTCTTGTAGACTAATATTTGATTAGCCTTCAATTTATATATAATAGGTGTTCATCCTTCTGCATATCCCCTTCTTTTTCATTCCAAAAGCTATCATGAATTGTCAATAATAAGTTGTCCACTAATCAGATGTGATTAAAAATCAACTCAAGTGCGCAATGCGAAATTCTTTTTATAATAATCAAATTATAAATACATATAATAATCTTCATACATACCATAACTTGAGAAATAGTATAATTTTGGTTTAATGAATGTCTTTTAGGTAATCTTGCACGCATCGTTTTGCTTTGTAAATTAATAAGGACAACGACCAAGATATATGAATTTCAACTGTTTTTAAATTCTAGTGATTATTCCTTTGTTGGTTTTTATACTTTCAATCCATCTCAAAATAAAAGTCTCATGTTCTTTCTCTTTCTCTCTTTTTTTTTAATTGTAAAACATATTATCAAAAATATGCGTACCCTCAAAGTGGTGAAAACTGAAAGCTAAACTTTCATTTAATATATATATACTTTTCTTAAAAATGTGATTATTTAAAATAGCATTCTCATTTGGGCATAAATAAAATATAAAATTAATGTCTCTTGGTAGCCGGTATGGTGTGAGTCATCAACTACATTATTTGGAGACCTCAAACTGAACATCAACGAAAATCCAAGTTGAAAAAGTTTAAACTTTACCTATAAAACACGAAAGTATAGATTTATGGTGATCCAATGAGATAGAACCACACAACTACTTAATGAGGAAAGCAAATTTCAATACCACAGTATCATTCTATAATTCATAATGCATATTTTTCCACTTTGACTTGCTAATAAATATTGAATAGTGTTACAAGTCTCAAATGTATTTTAAATGACTTGACATTAAATAAGATAAATAATACTTTATAACGTCAATTACAATAAAAATACTTAACCAATATAATTTCACCACATCAAATTTAAATATTTGAGACCCTAGCATTTTATACCCACTTGCACATACAAGCTACTTTTCAAAATTTTGTCATCACTTTACAAATCAAGCCGATGAGCTCTTAACCTAGTGGTTAAGACTGAAATACGGTGACATTTAGGTTAATAATGATAATGACCCTTTTTTTTATAAAAAAAAAAACAACTTCCCTCGTCATTTTCTCTCTATAAATATGTTCTCTTTTTCATATCTAAATAGGTAAATAAATGTTTGAAATTATTTTCTTGAATTCTCTCTTTCTAATTCTTCAATGGCATGCGTTGGTAAGCTATGCCATAAGGCGTTGTTGATTTTATTCATTTTGAAGTTGATTAATGCTGCACCACAAGTCCCTTGTTACTTCATTTTCGGAGACTCACTGGTCGATAATGGCAATAACAATGCGCTTGTAACTACGGCTAAAGTGAATTACCCTCCGTATGGTATTGATTTTCCCGAGGGACCAACCGGAAGATTCACCAACGGTCAGACTTCAGCTGATATCCTCGGTCTCTCTCTTTCCAACAACTAATCATACAAATTATTTATGCTAATTTTTTTGTATGCAATGCATGGTTTACTATCCAACTATGACATTAACTAGAGATTCATTTTTCTTTTTAATCCATTACGTAAGTAAAGATGTATATTTTCTAGATTTATATTATAAAAGTGAAATTTTTAACATGCGATTATTTTTATTTTAGGGTGATTGAATATACTATATATATATATATATATGTTACCACTAATATATTTTTAGCAAATGTTAAATGTATGTTTGAATAAATAATTTTTTTTAAAAAAAATTATCGGTTTAGAAATGTATTTCAATTTTGGGAACTATTTTTATTAAGTTTACTTTTGTCTATAATATCAGTTCTGAATACATGTCCACATATTTAAATCAAAGACTTTTTGAACCAGACCATGTTGATTTATACTTACCAACTCTTACTAACTTGTTAATTTGTAGTTCGTGTAGTAAAATTGCCAGCCACATTTCCATTACTATGCTGATTGAACGCTGTCCATAACAGGTACACTTCTAGGTTTTGATGAATTTATTCCACCCTTTGCGACTGCAAGAGGCCGGAACATTCTCAGAGGCGTGAATTATGGATCTGGAGGAGCTGGAATTCGGCCTGAAACTGGAAGAAACGTGGTAAAATTTCTACTACTCAGTTCCACAAAAATAGTCTCATTTATAAAATTTGTAAATCTTTTAGATATATTTTTATTTCATGTTTACTCCTAAAAATAATAATATTTTTGTCAGCTTAGTAATTCTTAACTTAATAGTGGTGGCTTGAAATTAGAATTATGCTGACAAGCTTGAAAACATTTTGTCATTTTATTTTACTCTTTTTGTAAAATAAAAAATGACAAATGTGACTGTATTTGTGGGACAAAAGGAGTAGAGACAAGTATCTTTTGATAAAATTCATTTTCTAGAATTGCAGTCAAAGAAATAAAAGAATTAAGTGAATCTCACACAAATTCTTATTTTTGATGGTGTTCTCACAGGGCGGCCGGATTAGCTCAGACGAACAGCTACTTAATCACGGAATCACGGTGGCACGAATCGCCGGTTTACAACGAAACATAAGCTTTACTAAAGAGTACCTAAGCAAGTGCATTTATACAGTTGGAATGGGAACTAACGATTACATAAACAACTACTTAATGCCTCAGCAATACCCTACAAGCACCATATATACACCAGATCAGTTTGCAGCTGTCCTAATTCAACAATACTCTAAACAACTCAAGGTCAATTTAGTCAGATAAATCAACAAAATTCACAACCTAAAATTGTCACATTTTTCGTACTTAATTTCCATAAAATTATCCTTTGTTCATGCTTTTAAGTGCTTATTGAATGGTTATATTAATTTTGTTAATGGTAGACGTTATACAAGTATGGAGCAAGAAAGGTGGCAATTTTTGGAGTTGGCCTAATAGGTTGTACTCCTGCCGAGATTGCAAATTTTGGGGCGGATGCATCGGGGTGTGTGGATAGACTTAACGCGATGGTTCAACTGTTCAACGACAGGCTTAAGCCGCTTGTGGATGGCTTCAATAGTAATCTAATTGAAGCAAAATTCATCTATGTTAACACTACTAACATTTTCCTTGGAGCTCTTACCTCTGTTGGTAGGTTACATACACATCTTAAAATAATATTAATCGTTGCTTACACACAAACACACACATATATATTGCCCATATAAAATTGTTTCAAAAGTAAAAAAGTACCGACTTATATGCACACAGTATAATTTACAAAGCAGATTGCTGAATAATCCTTTTTACGAGACTGATGAGCACCGACAAACCCTACAGTAACCCTGCCACGTGAAGCTATAGATTGTGCATATAAAACGTTTTAAGGTAAAGAAGTACAATCTTGTATGCACAAAATTTAACTTGTGAAGTAGGACGATTGATAAATTAGTCTTTTTTTACAGGACTGTTAATTATTCTATTAATTCCTTTTTACAAGATTGCTAAACTTCGGCAGACCCTATATAATATATATATATTAGAAAAAAAATCCATGTTTTAGGCTGAAGATAAAATCAATTTTGTTTTTTGAATCAACAATGCAGGCATAACCGTCAAAAACGTTCCATGCTGCGAACAATGTGCTCCAAACCAGGTTCCATGCAGTAATAGGAATACGTACGTGTTCTGGGATGAAGTTCATCCTACGGAGATAGTGAATCAGGGGAGTGGTTCAAGAGTATACGCTGCTCTATCTCCACTGGACACTTATCCGGTGGACATTCGCACCTTGGCACTGCAATAGTGACCAAATTCACTTCTACTAATAGCTGTGGAAAGGCTTTTTATAGCCATTCTAAACAAATAAAATGATTGTTTTACTTGTTAATAAATTTGTCACACACCTTCCTATCAGCTTAAGCTTTTAAAACAGTTAATTCATAGTCAGCATAACTTAAAAGCTTAATGGTCTTGTTCAAGGCGGGCAGTGATAATGAGAAGCTCGAAACTTCATGACTGCCCAAGTCAAATGAGCAACTATGTTATACTATTACATATTATAGATCAATAAATATATGCCATGTAAAAATTCTTTTTTAATGATGTTATTATCGTATGTGGGACATTAGTCAATAAAGTTCACTCATGTATATATAACTTGCAAAATATTAGTGGTAGCAAAATATGAATATGCATAAATATCAAATAAACCCTAAAAAGTTCAAACCATTTTTGTGTTTTTGTGTTAAAATTTTAAGTCGAGCATTCCTTTTCATACATGTTAGTATATAAAAATGGATATTACCTTCATGTTTGATGCAGATGTTGGTCTAATTAATATCAAGTGAACTATATACTGTTGGTTTCCATGGTGGTGGTCCTCACTCATAAAACATGGGTCATCCTTTTTGGCATAAAACATGGGGAATGTTTTTTGGCATGAAAAAGGGAGTGGGGAGCATTCCCCAATTTCAGCAGAATACATAGAAGAGAGAGAAAAGCATTTGGCTTTTCTTAAGTTATAAATATAATGCTGCAGAATGTGCATATCACAATAAGAAGAAAAGAGAGAACATCCGAGAGCAACCATAGAGAGAGAAAAGAGTGAGAAAAGCTTCTGCTGAAGTTTAGAAAAACAGAGAGAAATAAAGATCAAGCAAATAGGTATTTTGTTTGGGTTTTTATCACATAGTTATTGTGGTGAGATAATTTGAGTGTACTCAAATTAGAATATTTTTGTATTCTCTTTGTTTATTCTAGTGAATTTTTCGGAGATCGTCCCGTGGTTTTTACCTCTTAGTTATAGAGGGTTTTCCACGTTAAAAATCTTGGTGTCTCGTGATTGGTTATCTCTACTCATTATTTCCTGCAGTGGTTATTATTTTGGTGGAACTGCAAATTTAATCTGTTTGGCGTGTACTGATATTTTTGGCCATTTAATTTATCAAAGACAACAGTATTTGGGAGGTGATTTTTCCCAACAATTGGTATCAGAGCTAAGGTTATTTTGCTCGGTTGTTCTTGATAAATTTTATGGAGGAATCAGCTGGAGCCATGATTAAATTGACCTCTTCAAATTTTTCAATATGGAAGCCCAGAATGGAGGATATCCTTTACTGTAAGGATTTGTATGATCCGTTGGAGCTCGAGGGAAAGAAACCTGCGGCTAAATCTGAGGCTGATTGGAAAAAGATGAACAGAAAGACTATTGGTCACATCCGACAGTGGATTGATCAAAGTGTGTTCCACCATGTTTCGCAGATGACGGATGCTCACACTTTATGGACTACACTAGAGTCTATGTACGAGAAGAAGAATGCACAAAATAAAACTTTTGTGATTCGAAAAATTGTGAACTTGAAGTACAAAGACGGGAGCAGTGTGTCGGAGCATATGAGTGAGTTCCAAGGATTGGTGAACCAGTTGTCCACCATGAAGTTGAATCTTGATGATGAGATTCAGGCTCTTTTGCTTCTCAGTTCGTTGCCAAATAGCTGGGAGACTTTGGTGGTGTCTCTAAGTAATTCAGCTCCAGAAGGAAAGCTGACCGTGCAGATGGTCAAGGACAGTCTTCATAATAAGGAGACAAGACGGAAGGAACAAGGCATGAATTTTGAGACACAAACACAAGTTTTTGTTGCACAGAGTAGCGGCAAAAGCAGAGAGACGAACTCTCCTAAATATGACAAATTCAGGAGAAAGTTAAGAGGAAAAGAGATAATTTGTTTTCAGTGCCAGAGACCGGGTCATATAAGGCGAGAGTGTCGATTTCTAAAGAAGGAACAGTCTAAGGAAAAAGATGAAGATAAAGACTCAATTGTGTATTTATCTGACGTTGATGTAGCCATTGTTAGTGATGGAAAACCCAAGTGTCATGTTAATGAATGGATTGTTGATTCGGGTGCTTCGTTCCATGCAACTTCGCGTGGTGAGATCTTCACATCCTACACTAGTGGTGATTTTGGCTACGTACGGATGGGAAATGGTAGTGCATCCAAGGTTATCGGCATTGGGGATATTTGTTTGGAGACTAATAATGGTGGAAGGTTGATGCTTAGAAAAGTCAGACATGTTCCAGATATCCGCCTTAATTTGATGTCTATTGGTAAGCTTGATGAGAATGGTTATAGCAGTTCCTTTGGTGAAGGTCAGTGGAAGCTCACTAAAGGGTCTCTAGTGGTGACTAGAGGAAAGAAGGTTAACACTCTTTACACAATGCGGGCGCATGTGAAAGGTGTTGAAGATGGGGGAGCTAGGTGCAAAAGGATGTGGTATAAAGCCATGCAAGATGGGAGAAAAGCCTTGCATGAGAACCACGAGAAGAAAACTTTTCACTTTAAATGGGTACCAAAAGTGAAGAAGAAAAATGATATCTCGCAGCCAGGATACAAAGCGGTTGTGAAAGAATTTGGCAAGCAGAAATCTGTCAAGTTTGAGTTGGATCCTCCCATCAAGATGAACCATGTCGATGAGATAAAATCCGATATGAAGAAAGTGAATTCCAAGAAGCTTGAGTTGAGTCAAGGCTTCGTTGGGATTAGCTCCAAGTAAGGGAGATGTGGTTTGGTGTGCAAATTCAGTCTTGGAAGGTTATACAGAAGCAGACATGACAGGTTCCGAAGAGAAGAAGTCTACTTCGGGGTATTTGTTTACTTTTGCAGGGGGAGCTGTGGAACTGTGTTATAACAGTCTAAGTTGCAGAAGTGGGTTGTCTTGTCTATTACTGAGTTTACAACGAAATGTTGTGGTTTCTCCAAGAGTTGGGTTTGACACAGGAATCGACTCCAAGTGACGGGGTCATGATGAATACCTCCTCTTATGGGCTCGGAGGGGGAGATTGTTGGTTTCCATGGTGGTGGTCCTCACCCATAAAACATGGGTCATCCTTTTTGGCATAAAACATGGGGAATATTTTTTGGCATGAAAAAGGGAGTGGGGAGCATTCCCCAATTTCAGCAGAATACATGGAAGAGAGAGAAAAACATTTGGCTTTTCTTAAGTTATAAATATAATGCTGCAGAATGTGCATATCACAACAAGAAGAAAAGAGAGAACATCCGAGAGCAACCATAGAGAGAGAAAAGAGTGAGAAAAGCTTCTGCTGAAGTTTAGAAAAACAGAGAGAAATAAAGATCAAGCAAATAGGTATTTTGTTTGGGTTTTTATCACATAGTTATTGTGGTGAGATAATTTGAGTGTGTACTCAAATTAGAATATCTTTGTATTCTCTTTGTTTATTCTAGTGAATTTTTCGGAGATCGTCCCGTGGTTTTTACCTCTTAGTTATAGAGGGTTTTCCACGTTAAAAATCTTGGTGTCTCGTGATTGGTTATCTCTACTCATTATTTCCTGCAGTGGTTATTATTTTGGTGGAACTGCAAATTTAATCTGTTTGGCGTGTACTGATATTTTTGGTCTTTTAATTTATTAAAGACAACAGTATTTGGAAGGTGATTTTTTCCAACATATACATCAATTAACAGGGTTCCTAGTGTGCCCTAAACAGATCAATGGTGCGTAAATCCTTTAAATGAGCTAGGATGATCATGAATGTAGAATATTAGTACTACTTATTGATCATGGATGCTGATCAATATGCATGTTCGAAATTTTAGAATGTCCAAGAAACAAGGACATACAAAATAAGCTTCCATTAAAATGGACGATTAAAATAGTTTGAGTACTACTCCCTCCGTTTCATTCCAAAAATATAAGATTAAAATAATTTTTATTTTTTTTCTAAAATTAATGAGCAAATTGAATTTTGAAAATATAAATATACAAATGAGTACTATTTTACGAGTATAACTTTTAACATATTTAATGGTTGATCTTATATTTTGACCAAATGAGAGAATATATATATATATATATATATATATATATATATATGTGTGTAATAACTTGGGTGAAATTCTCGGTCCGAAATAATTACAAACTTACTCAATATGTCATGACTGAATGTACTATTAGTTGTTAGTAACTTAATTTTTTATATAGAAACAAAAAAATTTCATATCTTCTCAAAAGGTAATGACTGAATGTATTATTAATTGTTAATAACTTAATTCTTTATATAGAGACAATTTTTTTTTCATATCTTTTGATGTGGAATTAGGGTGTTACAAATTCTTCTATTTAAATTTTTGACGTACTCGTCAGAATCGATCACGCACACAGTACATAGAAACAACTTGGATCACACACGGCTCACAGATCTTTGTCTCACTAGTCATTGTGGGATAATACCAGCTAACTTCATGTCCCCACCTCCGAACCTCTCTATTGTGGGATTATTTCGTGTCCCCATCTCAGGACCTCTCTATTGTGGGGATGTGATACCACTAGCTTTCTTGTCCCTACCTCCGTCAACCCGATCAAATGACCCGACCCTCTCTATTGTGGGATGATACCACCAACTTTCTTGTCCCCACCTCCGACAACTCGATCGGATGACCTGACTCGATGTAACAATCTGAGTCAAATCCCGAGTTCGAAACAAATCTTGGGTCAAATTCCAAGTCCGAATCGAATTAAATTCATCCAAATAAGGCATTAAACCACTAGCTCAATAGTATCTTCTTGGGTCATCTTAGTCCACCACAAACTCACCTAAAAAAATTATGATTAAATGCACTATTGTTAATAACTTAATTCTTTATATACAAACAAATTTTCCTCATATCTTTTAATATGGGACTGGAGTGTTATTATATATATATATATATATATATATATATATATATATATATATATATATATGGCCGGTCCATACATTAAGCCAATTAAGCAATGGCTTAAGGCCCCCAAATTAAAAAGGCCCCCAAAATTTTAATAATCCATATGTAGATCTACTAAGTAGTTATTTTATAAGAAAAAATTTCTTGAATTTTTATCAACTAACCAATGTGGGACTTAAAGATTTTTTATAAAGAAAACTTATTTCAACTTTTATCATCTAACCAATGTGGGATTTAGAGACAATAACAAAGGCATTTTAATATATATTTTGGTTCAAATGTCCCACATCGACACCACAAGAAACTTAAGTTTAACAATAAGCTATAAGAATGAGAGGTCTTTTAGTTAAAATGTAATTTTGTTTCAAAGTCCCATAAGAAACTTAAGTTTAACAATAAGTTATAAGAATATGAGGCCTTTTGGCTATAAAAATGAGAGACATTTTAGTTCAAATGTATTAATAAACTATAAGAATGAGAGGCCTTTTGGTTCAAATGTATTTTTGTTTTAAAGTTCCACAAGAAACAAGCCTTTTGGCCTTTTGGCTATAAGAATGAGAGGCATTTTGGTTCAATTGTATTTTTATTTCAAAGTCTCATTTCATCTAATATACATCTATTGTCTTACCTTGGTTTTATAAGTAGAAGAGAGTTCAAGATTAATATAACCAATGTGGGACTTAGAAACAACTAAACCTTCATTTGATATTCCTTTTATAAAAAAAAATTCCTTTAACTTTTATCATCTAACCAATGTGGGACTTAAAACAATAACAAAGACATTTTACACATGTAATTTTTGTTTCAAATGTCCCACATCGACACCACAAGAAACATAAGTTTAACAATAAGCTATAAGAATGAGAGGTCTTTTGGTTCAAATGTATTTTTGTTTCAAAGTCTCACATCGTCTAATATACATCTCTTGTTTTATCTTTGTTTTATAAGTAGAAGAGAGTTCAAGATTAGTTTTTGTAAGTAAATATATTGGCTTGGGTTTAGTCTTTGTTGGCTTCGGAAAAGGCCCCAATTTGAAATTTGGCTTGAGGCCTCCAAAAAGTTTGGACCGGTCCGTGTATATATATATATATATATACACTGACTATTTTTTTTGGACATGAACGAATGTGGTGTTTGTTACTTGCATTATTTCAACAAATATCTTAACAGAAATGAGCATATCACGGACCATACAGAGCAGCATACTCCGTTTATTTAAGTAGTTTTTGTCACTTAATTCTAAAGTCTAACATACTTGATTCGTTTTTGACATCAATTTCCCCGCGCGCGCATATATATATATATATATATATATAGTCCGGATCCAGTCCGGGATCCCGGACTTTGCTAAAATAAGGACTTTTTTTTTTTTTTTGCTTTTTTTTTTAAAACAACTAAAAATAAATAAATAAATAAATATGGAACTGAAATTTTTACATAATACAATATTTTGGGCGTGATTTGGATACATATAACAAAACATGTATGTACAGTCTGCGCAGACTGTACATACATGTTTTGTTATATGTATCCAAATCACGCCCAAAACATTGTATTATGTAAAAATTTCAGTTCCATAATTATTTATTTATTTATTTTTAGTTGTTTTAAAAAAAAAAGCAAAAAAAAAAAAAAAAAAAAAAGTTCCGAATTTTGTTAAAATCCGGGATCCCGGACTGGATCCCCCCCCTCTCTCTCTCTCTCTCTCTATATATATATATATATATATATATATATATATATATCCATTCCTGGGTTAATTCTTTAATCTACCATAAAACCGTCCCTACCCACTAATATTTTTCCTTCAACATGTGTATTAAATTTCCATAGGATGTCCCCTTTAATTTCTGAAATTATTAAACTCAAAAGGCCAAAAGGGTGTTAATTTAACTATTAACCTTTATAATTTAAGCTTAGACTCTTATAATACCATAGTCAACCTAGCCAGTTTCAATTTTCAACAAAAAAACAAAGGAAGCAAAAAAGGAGGGCCAGAAAAAAAAACCTCTCTTCACATTTTATGAAATATTAATAATAATATCCTTTTCAATATAATTAATTCTCCACAACATGTCGTACCTTAATTATTCTTCTCAACAAAATCACTATTCAGGATCCTATATCTTTCATATTGGGTTAATGCACAATTGTTGTCTCACGTTTCTTTTGTTTATTAATTCTTGAAAGGTTTGACTTCAATTATTTAAATTTTGTGCCATGCGATTATAACAGCTCACCATGTGTTATATAAGAAACAATAATTTTAGGGAGCTCAGGGTTGGTGACCGGGCTGGCGACTTGATAAATTTTTTTTTTTTTATATTTTTTATATTTTGATTTTTAAATAATTTATGTGATTTATTAGAATTGAAATTTAAAAAAAAACAGTGATTTAGATGTGATTTGAATACTGTGAGCCCAAGTGCATATTAGGGTTCACATGACCTAATTGAATTAAATGTACAAATTAGGGTTTATAAAAAACCTAATTACATGTACAAATTAGGGTTTATGTGACCTAATTAAATGTACTAGACCTGGGGAAGTCTCCACGTGTTCCAAGGCAGAAGACTCGTGGATGCGACCCATTTTGGGAATTGATTGAGGGATTGGATTGGTGGCTAGAAGAACAGGGCAATTTGGGCATTACTTTGATGATTAAAGGGCATTTCTGGGATTTCTCCTTTAAAACATAATTAAAGGGTATTTCGGGAATTTCCCTTAAAACATGTGCCTGGCATGTGACTATTTTCCAGGAAAACTCTATAAATAGCCCCTCTATTCTGAGAAAAGGGGATCGCTTTCAAGACATTACACTAAGACTCTTGGAAGCTCATCACACTAGAAACTCGCTCACAACTCGAAGACTCTAGAAGGCTCTTGGAATCCCTGCTACCCTAACCCGGTTTCCGGATTCTAGGAGTTCTGCCACGTGTCATTGGAGTAATTGCCCACCTGTTCTTCTCCCCTCTTCAATCAATCAATCAGTTCCGTACTCTTCGTGGATTTCTCTCCTCTCCAGCCAATACGAAACCCTAACCCTAACAAGGTGTAAATTTCCTTACCTACATTTATTTGGCGACACTGCTGGGGAGGTGTAGAATTCGTGAAGGGTATGCCCACAACTCGAAGTGGGAGAATTACAGGAAGAGCTTCACCGACAACAAGTATCACTTCACCAGATCCGATTTCAAGGCAAGTGAATCCAGTGCTCCAAAGCGCGAATCTGGATTTTGATCAACCTATCTTAGAAGACGTTTCGGAAGGAAGCTCAACATCACCTCAAATGGCTGATCAACAACAAACCAGCACTAGACAGACAAGCGCAGGAAGGCAAGGTGAGGAAGTAACTGGAGCGCAAACGACTGCGAATGCTGTGCAGATGGAGATGCTCAAGGCATTACAGGAGGCACGAGAAGGCCAAGGGATGATGATGGCCATGATGTTGGAAATGCAAAGGAAGCAGGAAGAGATGGAGAATTTCCGCCAGCAATTGATGCAAATCCCCACTTTCAGGGCTATGTTCCCAGGAAGTTCGCAGGGAGAACGAGCAGAAGTGGAGGACAACAGCAACAACAAAGAGAATCCGACTGTGCCTCCAACAACGGAGAGTCAGCCGATTCCAATCATCCACTTGGAGCTCCAAAACAGCGGTGATGTGCCACAACTCAGATTGGAAGTGAGTCAACCTCAGCCCAACATTGTCCCGCCTACTCTCCCAGCATTTTCACAAGTGCAGATACCGACCATCCCGAGTCACATCCAACGAACAAGTCGACAAACACCGCCGATGCAAACTGTGCAGGATGCAAGTGTACACCAGCCAGTTTCCTTACCATACGTACCACCTATGCATCAATATATTACAGCCCCTCAAAGAGTCCATACCACGAGCCAGTATGTGACAAAGGATGATATGATCGATGTGATCAATCAATTTCGCAAGCAGACATCCCGACCTTCAGCGTTGGACTTTACTCCACCCTATCCGGCACATGTGCGGAGACAACCGTACCCGGCAGGGTATATTGAGCACCCCCCGCAGTTCCCAAAGTATAACGGGGAGAAAGGGAATGCCAGGGAGCATATTGCCAGGTTCGTGGAGTCGATGTCTCCATGGTTGGGTTATGATGAGGTGAATAACCATAATTTGTTGATGAGGGAATTTAACAAGACTTTGACGGATAGTGCCTTCAGTTGGTACTACAATTTGGAGAAGGGATCAGTCCATGATTGGGATGATCTGAAATTGCAATTTTTTAAGAAATTTTTCTATGTGCAAAAACAGGTAACTATTGTAGAACTGATGCGATTTGAGCAGAAGCCGAATGAGGAGCTGTCAGATTATGTGGACAGATTCAGGGCCCAAGCACAAAAGTGTGCCGAGCCAATTGAAGAGAAGAACTTGGTTAGCATATGCAACAATGGTGCTCTAGACTCCTTCAAGCCCCATCTCATTACAAAGGCCTGTGATTCATTTGCAACCCTCTCATCCTTCGCACAAGATTTGGGAGGAATCGTGACAGTTCCCATCAACCATGCGATGGTTACATGGAAGGGTAAGAGAACAGCAACTGTGGCTTTGGCTGACTCTCAGTCAAACCCACAAGGGGGCAAGAGGGAGAAGAATGAGCAAAATTTTGAACAAAGTAAAGAAAAACTTGGGGGCAAGTATACCAGGATGTCAGTTCCAGAGGCTATCACATGCAGTGAGAAGGCATTCAGGGGCCTGTACGAACAATGGGTTGAGCACGGAGTGGTGAAGCCCCCAACGCCTAAATTTGTGGTGACGGAAGAAATGAAAAGAAGACCAGATTTCTGTGTATACCACCAGTACGCAGGACATTCCACTATGGACTGTTACAGTATGCGGAGGATATACCATGAGAAGCTGGCAGCCGGAGAAATCGAACTGTGAAAAGAAAAGCACCGTGTATGAAAAGCCACTTCCAAACCACAAAGGAAAAGAAACATGCAACATTATTACCCAGGGTGTAGCCCAAGAGGTCGAAAAAAAAAAAAAAAAGACTCAAGAGTATCCCTTGCCAAGAAATTGGATGACCAAGGGAGGAGACACAAGAATTGACGAATTAAAAATCCACCCACGATGGTGGTCAAGTCCTCGTGGATTGCACTTGCCAAGAAATTGGATGACCAAGTGACGAGGCATGCAACTTAAGCCCTTATGAAACCCTATACGCCAAACAATTGGCACGACGTACCAAGGGATAAGGCACAAAGTTATACTTTCAACTTTAAAAGTAATCGAGGCACCTGATTATAAGTCCTCAAAGTTATACTTTCAACTTTAAAAGTAATCGAGGCACCTGATTATAAGTCCTCAAAGTTATACTTTCAACTTTAAAAGTAATCGAGGCACCTGATTATAAGTCCTCAAAGTTATACTTTCAACTTTAAAAGTAATCGAGGCACCTGACTATAAGTCCTCAAAGTTATACTTTCATCTTTAAAAGTAATCGAGGCACCTGACTATAAGCCCTCAAACCCGAGAAAGTTACACTTTATCTCTAAAAGTGGCGAACGTTATGCTTTATCCGACAAAAGCAAAATCTATTATTATTATGAATTTTTTTTGAAACATTGTGCTTTTCAATATGATTATTAATAAAAATGTCAAACTTTCACTTATACTTGAATATTCTTTGATTTTAAAAGTATGGATTCAAGTGTTAGTTTGCGAGAAATCGAAAAATTGCATGTTTACTCTCATTATTATGAATATTGTTGTCTTGGAGTATTAATTTGAATAACTTATGATTCAATACTAAACATTGGGTCTTAAGGAAAAAATTCAAGTTAAAGACAATCACTAATGCTAAAGAAACTCTACTATGATAAATGAGTTCTTTGATACAGGTAATAACAAAAAGCTACAAAAAGCCATACCTAGAAGTGAGGAAATCCAGCCCAGCACGAGAAAATATTCATCGGGAGAGGAGCTGCACAAATCACGGGCTTAGAGAATGCCTGTAGCTCCACGACATCTTTGTTGTTGGGTGGATAGCCGCGGCGAGGTGGCAGAATCAAGATGAAGAAAGCGAGCTCCTCAACGGGCAAAGAAAGTAAAGCATCGATGCCCCACCCAAAGAACTCGCCACTATACCCTCCCTTTTAGGTGAAGCCTCGGGAGAATCCTTCTGGGGAGGATGGAAATCAACAATAGGTTTCGCAGGATTCCCCCTCGGGGGAGGAGGATTAACTGTCATAATAGCATCAGCATCAACATGGGTGTCACCGGTACCCTCCAAACTGTAATGAGAAGACGTTATATGTGGGCATGACGATGGAATTGTACTAACCATAGCAGGACCTAAGCCTACATCAGACATGAAATCGTCAACCTTAAGGCTGACACGATCATCATGAGGTGAGGAGGAATTGACAATAATCATGTTATGTCAGCGAGGCTCACAAGTAGTGGAGGTCGCCACCTCACTTGCCGTATCCATGCGACATCCAATGGGAATATCATCATCATCATCATCATCATCATCATCCTTGACAATTTAAAAACAAGGATCCTCGGCTTTACTCTAGCGCAAGTACATCTTATCTCCCCGACAGCAGAGGATCCTGGGGGAGGAACTCGAGGAGGTACCCGAGACGAAGTCCGAAAGGATTGTGTCATCATGAAATCATGAAGTATAATGGTCAGTCCGCCTGAAAGCTTCTATCAAGCATGCAACGCACTTGGTATCTCTATGCACATGCGGGGAATGCGACCGGAATGGGGGAAGTCGTCCCAACCTTCGCAAGCCGCGACATAAAGAAACAAGTTTTTTTTGCCTTTCCACAATCATTGACGAAGGGAGTTACCCTAGAAGTCTTCAAGTCTTCAGAGCATCCTGTACACGAGGCCTGCAAGTAAGGAAGACTCCACATGAGGATACTAAGGATGTCAAGTAAAGCATATGCGCTTGAGGAGGCTTACCATAACAAGAGGAGAATCTGAGATTTTCACTTGAGAATACCTGAAAAGAAGAAGAAATAAAGTCAGGGAAGTATCAAAATTATAAATATGAAAGAAAAACAAGATTTGAAATTTTTCCACAAAACTTCGGACAGCCAAAATGCATCCTTCGGAGCCATTTTTTGGATTATTTCGACATATGTCATGGCCGTTGGCCATGAGTTTTGAAGTGCTCGTCGATACGGTCGTTTTGATATATTATGGGCCCCGAGACTCCAAATGGAACAAAAGTTATGGCCAAAACAATGATCACGCTTCCCAATGTTAAAATTTTAGTACATTTTCTCCTAGGATTCGCTCCCTAGGGTTCGGCCCCCTAGGGTTCGACCTCCCTAGGGTTCGACCCCCCTAGTTTTCGACTTCCTGCAAAAAAAAAAAAAAAAAAAAAAAAAACCTAGGGTTCGGCAACCTAGGGTTCGGCCCCCTAGGCAAAAAAAAAAAAAAAAAAAAAAAAAAACTATATTTTGTGTACCTTGAAAATTCTGGAGCCCCACAGATTACTTTTTCGGAACGGATGCTTCGTTGTCAATAAATATTGTGTTTTTCTTTATTATCCGAGGGAACCCTACCGAGATATAATCCAAGTAACGGGGCTCGGAAGACAAAAGAAAAGCTACAATAACCTGAGAAGAAACGTAGGAGAAGCAAGTCAAGAAAAAGTTCGGCAGAAAGTACTCAAATAAACTGAAAAAAAAAAAAAAGAAAAAGAGCAGAAGAAATTGTTTTTTTTACCTTGTTCCCAAGCTGAAAACTGTTGGCTTGACGACTTCTTGGTGATCTTCAGACTTGAATGAGGAGAGGAAAACTTTTGCACGATGAAAAGAAAGGCCTAAGTGACTTGGGAGATATATATATTCCAATTGCAAGCTTGCAATAGTAAAGGAAACAATCTCTCTGTTCCTCTTAAGGAAGATTTCGCAATTTAAAGATAAGTTTATTTGAGCTTATTTCTAAATAAATATATAAATTCTCGAATATTGCTTAAATTTGGTATTTTAATAAAATTTCGAAAATATATATATTTGATAATAGTATGACAATTTCGAAATTATATATATATATATATTGAATGTTTGGAAAAGATCTTGCTTTATAAAATTCTAATAAAGGCAGATTTTGTTTCTAAAATATAACATAAGATTTGATTATTGGAGCTGATGATCTTCCTTGTTTTAATTCTCAGAAAATAAGGAAATAAATATTGAGCAAAATGAAGAAGCTTTCAGATGATTTACCAAGCAGTACTTGGACAAGTGGAGTCACGCAAAATCATTCACAAGCCTGGAGTATTTTGCACGAGCGTCTCTCAGGAATCATGACTCTCGCGCAGGGGGCAAATGTGAGCCCAAGTGCATATTAGGGTTCACATGACCTAATTGAATTAAATGTACAAATTAGGGTTTATAAAAAACCTAATTACATGTACAAATTAGGGTTTATGTGACCTAATTAAATGTACTAGACCTGGGGAAGTCTCCACGTGTTCCAAGGCAGAAGACTCGTGGATGCGACCCATTTTGGGAATTGATTGAGGGATTGGATTGGTGGCTAGAAGAACAGGGCAATTTGGGCATTACTTTGATGATTAAAGGGCATTTCTGGGATTTCTCCTTTAAAACATAATTAAAGGGTATTTCGGGAATTTCCCTTAAAACATGTGCCTGGCATGTGACTATTTTCCAGGAAAACTCTATAAATAGCCCCTCTATTCTGAGAAAAGGGGATCGCTTTCAAGACATTACACTAAGACTCTTGGAAGCTCATCACACTAGAAACTCGCTCACAACTCGAAGACTCTAGAAGGCTCTTGGAATCCCTGCTACCCTAACCCGGTTTCCGGATTCTAGGAGTTCTGCCACGTGTCATTGGAGTAATTGCCCACCTGTTCTTCTCCCCTCTTCAATCAATCAATCAGTTCCGTACTCTTCGTGGATTTCTCTCCTCTCCAGCCAATACGAAACCCTAACCCTAACAAGGTGTAAATTTCCTTACCTACAAATACATATCAAAAACAGGTTACACATTCATATAAAAAATGCTCTTATTTTGTTTGATGAATTTTTTATAAGCTTTTTAGATGATGATTCCACCACCATACACTTTGTGGGCAATGCGCTGTCCATAAGATGTGATTAAAATTCATGAACCAAAGTGGGAAATGTCTTTTAGAAAATCTTGCATGTATCTTTATGTTTCAACATATAAGCCTAGCTACCAAGAAACATTAATTTCATGATCAGCAAATATGCAAGAAACATGAATTTGGATCTTTCCAACCTCCAACTTAAACATCAAAGATATATATATATATATATATATATATATATATATATATATATATATATATATATATGGAGCTGCATGATAAATATTCAATTAATGAGGGTTCAAAACTCCATAAAAGCGTCTTAGAGTGATCATGAATTCGCACAAGAAACAGAAGAGGGTAATTGTTGAGGGCTTCTTGGTAAAATAAATAAATAAAACGAGCTGCATATATAGAAATTCTTGGAGATCCCATGAAAAGCGGACAAGTATAAAAAGTTTTGCAATGCCATCATTCTATAATTTATAATACATACAATTCCACTTTGACTTGCTCTATATTACAAGTCTTTGTTACTTTAGCCAGTTGCACTTAAAAGCCAGCCATGAAGATTTTTTAATTCGCGCGTGTCTTGGCAACTTAATTCTTCCTTTATGTATATATAAATGATCTCTCCCATGGGATCCCAATGGGGAGACTTTCCTTTTGGCGCTCACAACTCAATTCTTTTCCTAGGTTAATCTCTTTATTCTTCAATGTCATATAAGGTCAAGGTATGGCCTATGGCATTATTGATGATGTTATTAAGTTTGAAGGTGCTAATATTGATTAGTGCTGAACCACAAGTCCCATGTTACTTCATTTTCGGAGATTCATTAGTCGATAATGGCAACAATAATTTGCTTGAAACTGAGGCAAAAGTGAATTACCTACCTTACGGCATCGATTTCCGTGATGGACCCACCGGAAGATTCACCAACGGTCGAAATTCAGCAGATATTCTATGTAGGTTTTCCTTCCCTCAACTTAACCTTACAAATTATCTCAAGTTTAATCAATTATGCTAAGTTTTTATATGCGCTAATATCTTAAAACACATGTTACGTATGAAAAAAATATACAAGACAAAAAATGAGTGTTATAATATTTTACGTAAATTTCACTTATCCTATCATCTTATTTTATCTTTTCAATGTGTTCTCATTAGCTTTGCATTAGTCACACAACACATACCGTTTATCTTTAGATAACTAATTTTAAAGGGTAAAAAAGTAAACAAAAAAAGGTTTCACTTCGGTGTTTACATCAAAAATAACTTTCAACATCTTCATCTCGCTTTATAATATAGATATAGTACATCTATTTTTTTGGAAAAAGTTACATAATAAATGAACAACAAATAATGTCAGATATCTAAATAAAAACATTCTAGTTACTTAGTATTACTTTTATACAACTGTGAGATAAGCTATCTATTTAAGTTTTATATTTTTAATAAATTGCTCTTATATTTTGGAATAGAGGCAGTGTTATTTTTTGAAGTTAATTACTATAATTTTTCCATTCCATGAAAATTTGTCCACATCTCCTATATACGTCGTGATCAATTAAAGAATGCTTCTTTTAGATTTGTACTACTTTGCATATTGAGATTGGTAGCCATACTTCATTACAATTCTAATTAAACACTACACTACAGGTGAACTTTTAGGTTTTAACAATTACATCCCACCTTTTGCTACTGCTAGAGGCCAGGACATCCTCAAAGGAGTCAATTATGCTTCTGGAGGATCTGGAATTCGCTTTGAAACTGGAGAAAACCTGGTAAAATTTCTATAATACTGTGTTAAGGTTGGCATAAAATAACATAAAATGATTTACAAACTTCTCAAATTAATGAATCTAATTTTTTCTTTGACAACATATATTCAATGTGAATTATGAGAAATTAGAGTGGAGGTAGGGCCACCAAATTAAAATCTTGGTTAAAGTTTTATCGACTTTAACCTAGCCTTAAGGTAGAATATCTTTGTTAGTCTTAGAGAAACAACTACTTATTAGATATAGTAATTGTTCACCATGTAATGATCAGAAGGAACTCAGAAGACCTTAAGAGGAAGAAGAACCACATAATATCGTCTTTTTGTCAATCTAAGAAAATCAGTCTACTAGCTAGCTCTACTCTAATCTAGCAGGAAGAAAAAGGCATAAAACATTTTGCAACTAATGAGTCTCAAACATGGTTAGGTTAGCGAATCAACGTTTAGATGAACATAAAAATTAAATAATAATAATAATAATAAAAAATAATAATAAACACTTCTCAACCTTTTTTTTTCCTTTTGTAATATTGGTTATACAAAATAGAAGCAGGGAAGCAGCTAACCTTGTACAAATTCTTGTGTTCTTGTTTCTACACAGGGTGAGAGGATTAGCTTAGACCAGCAGTTATCGAATCACGGAACCACGATTTCAAGTATCACTGGCTTACAAGGAAATAATGAAAGTTATACTAAAGAGTACCTAAGCAAGTGCCTTTACACAGTTGGAAGTGGAAATAATGATTATATCAACAACTACTTAATGCCGGCTTTATACTCTACAAGAAACCAATACACACCAGATGAGTTTGCAGCTGAGCTTATTCAACAATATCGTCAACAGCTAAAGGTCAGTTTTGCAGTTTTTGCGTTTTTCAAGTTCAAAACATACCATATGTTTTCTCGTTTTATAAATTTCATTTACAAAATTAATAAATATTAGGACTATATTTTTGTTACATATACCCCCTATATAAGAATAATATGTTGTTAACTTATTAGTGTAGTATGATAAAGACTAGCTTTGCAATTTTGCGTTTTTCAAGTTCGAAACGTACAATGTATGTTCTTATTTAATTTGTTGGAGATTTAAATGCTTAACTTATTCTCTTGATATTAGACTTTATACAACTATGGAGCGAGAAAGGTGGCAGTGTTTGGACTTGGGCCTATAGGTTGTATCCCACAGGAGGTTGCAAATTATGGTGCAAATGCATCTGGATGCGTAGATTTCATTAATGACGAGGTCCAACTGTTCAACAGCAGAATAAAGCCACTTGTTGATGACCTCAATACCAATCTACCGAATGCACATTATATCTACATTAACGTCTCTAACATTTCTCCCTCTATTGGTAGGTTACATCAACTTTCAACCTATATTGTGCCATTGTTTCAAAATATTTTCACAAGATATATATATATATATATATATATATATATATATATATGTGTGTGTGTGTGTGTGTGTGTGTGTGTGTGTGTGTGTGTACATGTATATGTATAGGTAGATGGAACCTTACAGCTAGTGCTAGCTACGTAGATTTTTCAGCCAATGCATCTGTGAACATCCATCCTCCATTTGAATAGCCAAGATTTAAAAATGAGCATCACTTCTTATATTATTAATAGCTGATGGAGGGCCTTAATTAGTTTAATTAATGCTAGCTTTAGATCTTATCTATACGATAACTAGACAAAAAAAATTATCTAATTTATCTAAACAAAGTATTTATGGGTATATATACGTACTACTCAATCGAGTACAACCCATTTTGTTTAGTTACCTAACAATAATATATATATATATATTAGTTTGGTTCTGGAACGGACCGACTATAGCGACGATTTTTTCCGTCGCTATAGATTTATGGCGACGATTCACATATATGGGCCGTTGCCATAGACTTATAGCAACGGAAAAAACCGTGGCTGATATATATATATATATATATATATATATATATATATATATATATATATATAGTGTTAAGCTATCCATTTTTTTTATGTGAAAGTAAAGTATTAATTGTTGAATGCCTCGGTTGCAGGTATATTAAACATTCCATGTTGTCAAGTATCCACAACCGTTGGCAAGGGACAATGTGTTCCAAACCGGGCTCCGTGTCTTAACAGAGTGTTGAGGGTATTCTGGGATAATTTCCACCCTACTGAGACTGGGCATACGGTAATTGCAGGAAGATCATACATTGCCCTATCTCCATTAGACGCTTATCCAATTGACATTCGCCATTTGGCTCAGCTCTAATCACCAAAAATGACTAATTGCCACACTTGTAATAATATATATTTGTAGATGGCTTTCTATATAGTCATTCTAAAACAATTAAACAAAATTATATTTATATATTCTTCTTGATACATAAATTTGTTAACGACTCGCTATTAGCTTAATTAAGCTTTTAATTAGGGCAATACATGATATCGATCATTTGTTTTCTTTCCATTTTATTTCATTTTAATGGTTGCTAGTTAGTATGATCTAATTTTTAATTTGCATTGGAGTGTGATAAAATTTATTCTCATATTTAATGAGAATATAGAAACCAAAAGTAAAATTGCGAATCCAAATTATCTGTAGAAGATTTGCAAATAGTGGAGAAGGGAAATGCAGATGAACTAGATGCTCCATGGTATAATCACAAGTGGATCCGGTAAATGAGCGAGTTTAGAAAGACATAAGTGTGTTTGATTGAGTTTATATGAATTGGATTTAATGAGTTGAAAATTAAGTGAGTTATAAATGGATGAATATGGGTGGATATAG
This sequence comes from Aralia elata, assembly GCA_034770075.1. Taxonomy (NCBI): domain Eukaryota; kingdom Viridiplantae; phylum Streptophyta; class Magnoliopsida; order Apiales; family Araliaceae; genus Aralia; species Aralia elata. The sequence goes on along the minus strand of CM068379.1, from coordinate 72,097,300 downwards.
ACTAGCCCATATATCAAATTTGAGCATAAGTAGATTAATATATATATAGATTCCTGCCTTTTCTATATTTATTATTTAGTTTCTCTTTCTAAAATTTTGTAAAATTTTCTCTCGAATTTTGTATCACTTTCTACTCCTAATTTTAGAATTTATTCACTAAAATAAATCATTCTTATCCAATTATATTAATGACATGTCAATCTTTAATTAGTAGTATAAATTTTCTTATATTGTAGTATAAATTTTCTTATAAAATATTACTTCAAGGCTTCAACAAACCTTTTCATCCCATACCAATTCTCAGAAACACTTTAATATCCTTTTCTCTCTAACATACATGTGTAGATGGGGAAAAAAGCACATGGGTTTACTCATTCGAATCACATTTACTTACCGTAACTTGGCAATGAAAGGTATTTTGATCATTCCTCAGTTTTTTTTTCATTTTTTTTCTTTTTATAAATTATGTTTTGCTCTATTATTTACCTTTTATATTTTTATTTTAAATTTTAATTCTGATTTTTTTTTGTTCTCACGCATCACGTGTACCCCCATATACTAGTATATTATAAAGCGGGAGAAATTAGACAATTGTTTTTAATATAAATACCAAAAGAGAAGTTTTTTGTATTTTCTAATTTTACCCTTTTAAATTTATCTATATATCTTAAATGTATTTTAATGGGTAGTTTCTTTTTAAATACTTATCAAAAGTTGCAGCAAAAAGTAAAAAAAATTCATGGTAAAAATTTTACCTTGTAAGTAGTTGTAACCCAAACTCATTTATCACTATCATGGACGGATATGAGCTTTTCAATGTATTTCAACCCATATCACTAAGTCTAATCACAATATATAGAATAACTTCATATGAAGAATTTGTGACGTCCCCATACTTGAGTACTTGTTACTACAGGTATGGTGGTCATTATACATTTATTCAAAGTCTATTATACATTATTACATATTCACTGTTTTACAACAAGTACAATAAATACAACTCATGTCTTACTTACACAATATGAACTAATACAATAGTTCTACAATACCACCTCGTTAATTATTTAATTAAACAATATAAAATTAATTATTTATTCTTCCTTGTTGGCTTTACCCTTCCCTTTATATTTTACACCCGATCCTTCAGGTTCCTCAGATTTAGCTGAAAACATAGAAATTTGACGAAAGAGTAAGCAACTAATTTGCTTAGCATGTATATAAAATATCAAGAACTGTATGATAAGGGAATTGAATAATTGAATGCAAATTAAATCAGAATAATAAATGAGAATAATGATTAACACAATTATAAATAGATTTAAATTGACGAGCATCAAATAAATCTTCTTTTCTGAACTGAGTGGTCATAGGGACCAAGAACGTAAATGTCCCACAATTATATAAATTGCTGACTCTCCATCTCCACATGCACTTTAGGGGATCAACCTATTGTATCCTATGTTATGCACAACATTATCTCCATAAGTCGAATTTTTCGACAATAATATCCCCCTTTTATAAAATAAGGTTGTTCAACTCAGTCTGAGATTCCGCCCAAAACAATTGGTTTGAAAAATAAAATAAAATAATTTCTTAATTTTAGAGTAAGCCGAAACAATGACTTTCTCACTAATATTTACAATAATTTAGAGTTCAATAATTCTTGCAAATATATTCTGAAATTTAATATCGCGTGATAACAATTAACTTGAACGAAATATTCAAAATTTAAAGAACTTTTACCAAAAGCAAATAGATGCTTAAAAGACTTGTACAAAAGAATAAACTTGTACAAGTTTGGAAAACTTGCAATAATTCAAAGACTTGCACAGAATAATAAATTTGTACAAGTTAGAAACTTACTCAAACTGGGAGAACTTGCACAATATACAAACTTTGTGTAAGTTAGGAAACTTGCCTGTTTTTCGTTGACTTATTTCCTAGCTCAATATATTTTTCTGCAACATCATTATTCATGATGGCTAAAAATATTAATCTATCATTTTTTTTATTTTTAATTATTTTATTCTTAGTTAATAATTACCTGAATTCTTAATTCACAAGTCATCGGGTACTGCAAGTATAGCTTAGTCAAATTATCTATATATCTATCGATAATTAATTAAGAGTATACCTTCAAATTTTTCCTTGTATTTCTTCTTTTGTTAAACGCAACTGTGACTTCTCTCTATTTTTTTTCTCCTTTCTTTCTCTACTCTCGCGTTCCTGACTTTGCTCTTATTCTTCTTTTCACAGCATGATGGGTATTTATATATGCAGATTACGATACATATATATGTATTTAATAAATTAACTAGGACACATATATATCTATGTAATAGATTAGCTGTTGAATACATGTATATCTATCTATATATAATAACAAGCTAGCTTAGACACCTGGTTATCTATCTATCTATCTATCTATCTATATATATATATATATATATATATATATATATATATATATATATATAGGTATATAATTGGTGAACTAGGAAGAAAAGAAACAAAAAGTGTATGCCAACTTGTTATGCCCACTAATGCTATTATATAGATTTATTTAATTGCCAACTTGATAAACATGTCTAACTTCTTGAATCTTCTAGTGGTTTTTTTTTAAATTCCTATTTAAAAATTGTGATAAAATTAAAATTGATCTTATTAAAATTAAAATGTACATTTATAAACTTTTTTATATAATAAAATGTCTCAATTGTTACAAAATTTATCAAATATATATAATAAAGTAACCAGCATCACATTATTGAATTGCTTACTAGGTTGTGCTCATAAACTAAACCTGATCTCTTTTCCTAGTAACTCCCTATTAATAAATCAAAAGATTAACATTGTCTATAACTTGCTAAACTAATTATAAGGAGCAGTTAATTAAAAATTAACTCATTGATAATGTTAAAATAATAAGTGTCCTTGGACGTTCAAAATATTATTAAAATAAGTGTAAAAAATATTGCTAAAAATATATTTCCTGCAAAAATAATATATATAGAGATTAATTACACTTGAGATTCCAACATAACACGTGTATGTGTACTTACGGTGGACCCATCAAACGGTGTAAACCATTTTACAATAATACTTGCTTGACTTTTGCAAGAGTTGACTCTTTTTAAAATAAAAAAAATTTTCTCAATAGTGTGTGCTTAATTGATTTGGTTTACATGCCGGTCATTTTTGCTACACGTACCCATCTAAAGCTTTTGTTTGATGATAAAAAAGCATATTAATTATTATATGAGGACGTTAAAAGTTTAAATTCTGAAGATTACATTCCACAAATTTGAATTGCTCCCAAGATGATGATATATCCAATTAAATTCGAGAATTATATACCTTCCCTTTTCAAGGAATCTAGAACCACATGCAATTCTTGGTTCAAAAAGATCCCAAGTGAGTGAGTTTCTATTTTTAGCTTCACGCCCAATTGAACTTAGATAGACCAGCCATACAACTTTAACAATTTTTATTTTTTTTTTCATTTTTCATTAACTCTTAGTAAAACTAGCCTTTGACATACATCTTTTTCTTTTAAGGCTATCAATAATCTTAATTGACACCATTCTTTAATTTGCTTATGCAATTAGCAATAATATTCCTGCATGCATGATCAATAATCTTCTTCTTCTTCCTTGATTCCATTTTAATGGCATGTGTGGCTAAGCTATGGTTTTTGGTATCCTTAATAATTTTTGCTCTCGAATTTCAAATTTTGGTTGATGCTGAGCCCCAAGTGCCTTGTTACTTTGTTTTTGGAGATTCGTTAGCCGATAATGGCAATAATAATCAACTTAAAACTTCGGCCAAAGTCAATTTTCCACCGTATGGCATTGATTTCCGTGACGGTCCAACCGGAAGATTCTCCAATGGTCGGAATTATGCAGATATCATTGGTATCTATTTTCTTAATTGAGTTTCTCATTTGTTTTTTCAGTTGTAGATGCATGGTTGATCTCTCCTTAATTTCCTTTGGTCTGCCCAATTTAGTTACTAGGTATGTGACTAAGAAGTCAAAGCTTATGACATGATTTCATATAGACTACTTCTACTTAATTAATCCATTCCTCTAAATTCTACTAATTTGTCAATGCAAAGTTTGCAATCAGATACCATGTTATTCTCACTTTTAGACACAAGGAGACAAGGGGTATATATATACGTTTTGATGTTCCTAAAACTATTTTTTTTTATTGACAAAAAGAAATTCTTATTATCACCAAAAGGCCAAAAATACAAGTTTAAAATCAGATTATTATAATGTAATATCTATGAGCAACAAATTAAAAGAACTTTGATTGTCACCCTATACATACAAATTAATATTTGTAGTTGTCATTCTTGCAAAAAAAATAAAAATTTGAAATATATTTGCAGCTAAAGCTAATCTACTTTACAGGTGAACTTCTTGGTTTTAGCAATTACATTCCCCCATATACAACTGCAAAAGGCCGGGACATTCTCAGGGGAGTCAATTACGCCTCCGGCGGATCTGGAATTCTTCCTGAAACCGGAAGAAATCTGGTATTATATATTTTTAAAGCCTTTTTCAACTCTTTTATGAGATTAAAAATAAGTTAATAAAATCAACTTAATCATGCTCTATGCTAATTTAATTTAATTTTAATTTTTTTTTTGATAGGGTGAGAGATACAGCATGGATGCGCAGCTACGTAATCACAATATAACGATATCGCATATGCGTGTACTACAAGGAAATAATATGAAATACACAAACGAGTACCTAAACAAGTGCATTTATATAGTTGGAATGGGAAGTAACGATTATCTCAACAACTACCTATTGCCAAAGTATTACCCTAGCAGCCGCCTTTATACACCTGACCAATATGCAGCCAACCTTATTCGACAATACTCTCATCAGCTAACGGTCAGTTTTTGTTTTTGTCTTTGTTTTTCCCTCTCTCTCTCTCTCTCTCCAGTTTATCTCTTATATGTATTTGTGTTCATTAACTTAATGCATTCATTATTTTTTTTAAAAATTAGTTCCTCCCTTCAACACATAATTTTTTTCTTCTTCTTTGGACTTTTAGAAGTTTATTCACTAAATACTAAAAATTTATAATTGATGTGATTTTTTTAATTAATATAAGTACTTGCTCGTTCGACTATAAAAATTGTATTTGCAAAATTTATAAATATTAAAGATGTACTTTATTCCATGCATACCTCTAAAACTATCAGTTGTTAGTCTAATATGAAACCATGCTGACGAATTTAGGAATATTTTGTCATTTATACTACTATCAGTAGAAAGTGACCCTTTTGTAGAACAAAAAAAAAGGGCTAAATATACTTCGTGACACTAAGTATTATTAAATTCATAATTCGATCCCTAAAGTAATTGGACTTACAAATTGCTACATAAATTATCGAACTACATATAATGTCCACCCTAAATTAAATTTTCGGCAGAAATTGACCAGAACAGAGCTTGTGTCGGGCACATGATGCCGGAAATACACGTTGATTGTATTAAAACACGATTTGACTGTATATTTGTCATAAAATAATAATATTTCTTTGTATTTTGTACATTTTGTCTGTATAAAAACATAAAAATACAAATAAAAAATATAAGAATAAAAAGAAAAAAAATATTAGTAAAAAATATTAAAATACAAAAAAAAATACAAGAATAAATGATAAAATACAAAAAATAAAACAAAAATACTTGTTAAAAGTTATGAAAGTAATATGAAAAGATAAATAATTACAACACAAAAAAATAATTAGCCCTTAGCATTGAATTATATGTATTATGATATAATCATAGTGTCTTTAATTATATATATATATATATATATATATATATATATTAACAAAGTAAGTTAAATTATTAGTTTTTAAAATATTTAATTTAATCGTAAAAGTTAATAAAACCCACTTACCAAAGGAAGAATTAGTATTAGTCATTTAGTTCCTAAACACATTCATCATCGTCATTCACCATTCATCAAGACCAATATCCTGCAACACCAAAATCAACCAAAAAAAAAAAAAACTATCTAAACGGCAGGAAATCAACAGAAGAAAAAGATTTTTTCCCCCGAAGGCATGAACACTAACTGGGTACAAACCTCTCACAAGCACAACACAAGATAGATTTGGGCTATTGCTTTCTCTTTTTTCTTGCGGATCGGCGGTAGATCTAGGTTGTTGCTTTTTTTTCTTGTTTTTTTTTTGTTTCTTGCGGGTCGATGGTTTTGATGTTTGGTTTTTCTTTGAGTTTGAGTTTTAAGGTAAGATGGTGGGTTTGTTTTTGGATTTGAGATTGGGTTTTGAGTTTCCAAGTGTTCGACTGCACATGAATGGGAATCGTGCAATTGACGGTCATCACGCACACTGCACCTGCTTTGAAAATTGCTTTTGATAACCAAAATCACCTAATTGAGTGCGAAATACTAGTGTGTCTATACTGAAAAGGGTTTAAAGCTAGAAGATGAGAGGGACAGAGATTGAGAGAGAAATATAGGGGAAGAAGGAATGCCCCCAAATCATCTTCACCTCCTCCTACTCCTACCCTTCCTGCGAGGTACCAAACCTAGATTCTCACTTTTTTTTTTAATTTCTACATTTATCTCGACAATGTATTAGGGCTTTGTAATTGTTCAAATGGTGACTATGATTTGTTTCTTGATTTATATAGCCTTAATCTTTCAGCTAGTTGTTTTATTGAAGGGAAAAGATCATCATTTGATTAAAAAATGTGGCATTTTAAATATTTCTTATCTTAATATATTTTTATTTTTTGTATTTCTATCATTTTAATTTTTTTTTTGTTTTTATACAGTCATTTATTATATTTTAATACTTTAATATGGTCAAGGCGTATTTTTTTATAGTCAAACTGTACAATATCAGTCGCGTTTAACCGGATTGCCAATCGGGTCGAGTATTCTGGTCAATTTCAATCGTAATCTGAATTTGGGAGGGGGGACATTCTATACAATTAGGTAGTTTATGTAGCAATTTGTAAGCTTAATTATTTTGGATGACAAATTAACTATGAATTTAATGATACTTGGTGTAACACATAAGTGTATTTAGCCTAAAAAAATGACAAATAAAACTCTTTTTCTAGATATAATGAATACTTAATTTTTAGATAGATTAATGTGATATTTATGATTGTATTAAGTAAAATTAAATAAATTTATATTAATTTTGAATTTAATAATTTCGTAGATTGACTTAAAAAAAATCAAACTTTAAGTTTTTTTTGTGAAACGGAGCAGTAACTCTCGACAGCTAAGGCTCAATTTTAACATTATATATCTTGATACTAGACTTTATACAATTATGGAGCAAGAAAAGTAGCTATTTTCGGAGTTGGCCAAATAGGTTGCACCCCAGCCGTGATGGCTATGGCAGCATCAGGCAGAAATCCGGCCTTAGGGTGTGTGGAGGTGGCTAACACTGCAGTCAAACTATTCAACAACAGACTTAAGCCACTTGTTGACGATTTCAATGCCAAGCTAAAGGGTGCAAAATTTATCTATGTAAACACCACTCATATTTCATTAAGGAGTCCCTTACTTATCGGTAGGTTTTTACATCGATTTAATTTCTATATCTATTCATCATTTACTATATATATACTCTCTCCCTTTTGCAAATAGTTTCACAATTGATTTCACCCAAATTAAAGAAATCAATTCAGTTTACAAAGCAATTTTAAAATTAAAGAAGTCAAATTAGTTTACAAAGCAATTTTAAATAGGGACATCAGGATGTCAGCGATTGATGATGGTTTAATTTTGTTCAACAATCTTGTTTTGCACATTGTACTTTCAATATTCCAAGTTATACATTCTTTATTAGAAAGTACAACTTGCAATACAAGACCGTCGAAAAAACCATCGATAATAATTTATTTTCCTTTTTTCACTTAAAAAATTACCCTTAAAATTAAGTAGTCCAACATAAGTTTATTTGCCTGAACTTACTGGTCTTTTTGGGAATAATATTATTGAAATTTGAAATACTGACTATATATCAATTTAACATGAAATTAACTAATTATGTGTGCCAAATGAAAAATTAAATATGATAATTTCAGGTATTACAGTGGTAACTGGTCCTTGCTGCAAAATATCAGCAAGTACAGGACTGTGTATTGAAAAGCAGGCTCCCTGCCCTGTCAGGGGAAAACATTCCTTCTTCGACGGATTTCATCCCACCGAGAAAGCATCTCTGCCTACTGGTTTGAGAGGATACAGAGCTGTAACTCCATTGGATGTTTATCCCATGGATATTCACCATTTAGCTCAGCTTCCATGATCATGATCATGATATATATATATATATATATATATATATATATATATATGAGTGAAGATTTATGGATGAAGTCGAGGTTGACTTTGCTATAGGTTGTACATAGCATAGGCCTGATCTGTATATATATTTTTTGTATTGTTATGCAAATATTACACAAAAATTTGAAGAGTAGAAGAGAAGTTGATGTGATACACAACATAGAATTTGAAGTCAAAAGATGACATAGAGCCCATTTGGTTGTTCCCTAAATTTGGATGAAAGCATTTACATTTTGTATATTATCTTGATATATAAACTACTCATTTTGAATGAAGTCATTTAGAGTTGTAAGAGATTACACCCTTTTGTTTATATTTTATAATTTTATATATTTCATGAAGTGACATGATCCTAGATCCTTTATATTAAATGTTATTTTCTACATGACTACATTCAAACTGATAACCATAGTCTACTTGAATTATTGCACCAACTTGTAAGGCTATAAAAATCTAACCACGTAGGGGATCAACTCTAATGTCATATATCATCAAGGTAACTAAATACTATCATATTTTTTTAATTTCTTCACAAAAATGACATATTTTACAATAAAAATATATTGACTTTTATGCCGAATAGACACATCCACAAATTATCCATAAAACTACACTTCACACTGATCGACTATACTAAATGTATCTATTTGGCAAAAAAGTTAAATATAAATTTTTACAAGATGTGACACGTACGACTCTTTTTTTTTAATATTATTAAAATATGACTCAATTCTATATAATCTCAAATCAACTCGACTTGTGAGTTAAAAGAGTTGAGTTAAACCACAGGAATAATTAAGCTTGGCTCAATCGAGTAAGTTCAAACATGTTAAATTCCTTAACCACTGTCCTACGTACATAAACTAATTTAAAATGGAAACTAGGAGGACCCGTCTTTGTATTTTAAAGGAATTTGGAGCCACATGCAATTCTTGGTTTAAGGAGATCCCTAGAAAATAGAAATTTGCTATATTTAGTCTTCATGACCAACACTGGCCCTTAGGCTGACCATTCAAAATTTCCATTTATCACATATATCAAGATTCTCTCCCCTAAATATTTATAAGTTTCATTTTTCTTTTAAATCCGTTCCAAGATTAGTTAATGAGTATTACTTTTCCTCAAGAAATTTCTTTGGTTCTTCAATGGCTTGTGCTCTTATAACATGGTTTATTGGATGCATAGTTTTATTTGCTCCAGCTTTGGTAAACTTGGTTGATGGTGCACCACAAGTGCCTTGTTACTTCATTTTTGGAGACTCATTAGCCGATAATGGCAACAACAATGATCTTGCAACTCAGGCAAAAGCCAATTTTCTTCCATATGGCATTGATTATCCTGATGGACCCACAGGAAGATTCACCAATGGCCGAAATTATGTTGATTTCATTGGTCTTTTTCTTTGCTCCTCTCTCTAGATATGTACTTTCTTCTTCTTCTTCTTCTTCTAATTTTTTTTCTAACTCTTTTAGACAGGTGATTTTTATTTTTATATTTTTATTACAACATTTAATGACACACACAGCAACGGAATTAGATTGTTGGCCTATACATATCTCATACTCCTTCCGTCCAAAATTAGAGATTTATTTTACTTTTTGAAGTTAATTTATGATATTCGCAAATAAAAAATTGATATGTATCTATTTAAATTTTGAAAATAAAAAATATGACTGTTAATAATATTTTTAAGTTACTTTACAGCAATTTTGTGTAGAAACTAATTTTGAATCTCTAAAAATTTAACCCAAAAAAATCAAAATGTATTTGTAATTTTGTAATAGAGAGGAAGTACATGACATTTATATTTTTTGTCATTTATATTTTAAGTTATTTGTTGTTGGAAATAAATTTTGGCTGATAATACCTATAACTAATTTAGCCAAAAAAATAAAATAAAATAATACCTAAACTTTAATGATATTCTTTTTTGGTCAGGATAACTATAATGCTGACATGAACGCTACACTTTCCAGCTGAATTTCTAGGTTTTGAGAAGCACATTCCACCCTTTGCTACGACGAAAGGCAAGGACATCCTCCAAGGCGTCAATTATGCATCTGGCGGATCTGGAATTCATCCTGAAACTGGAAAACTAGTGGTAATGAAAGTTAATTAGTTACTTTATCACTCTTTTATGTTTTATTTTTTTTCTAAAAAAATCAATTAGAATAGAGCGGGGACGATTTTAACCTAATGGAGGATTCAGTCTTAAATACATTTTAAACCTTTAAATTTCTCGTATTTTAAAACTTAAACTTTAATGTTTCAAATTTAAGACATTAATTGAACCTTAGTTATCCTAAATTTCTATAAATAAAGTCTTTCGGTCCTTGGAGTTTAATAATTGATCAGAGTGAGGGTATTTTGATTACTTTACTCTAAAATATCTTTTGAAATGCAGAATATTGTATGCACGTGATTAGTATGTGATGGAGGAAAAAGAAAAGAAAAAAATTTGGACCCAAAATATAAACAAATATATATATATATATATATATATATATATATATATATATATATACACACACACACACACTCTTAAAAGACTAAATTTTTTTTTTATTTTGAGTCAGGTGACTTATTCTTGCAAGAAATACTAAATCTTGTGGGCAAAAGGTTCTATTTACATAAATTCAGAAAAATTAAGGTTCAATTAATGTCATGGTTTAAATTCTAAAATACGAAAAATTTAAAAATTTAAAATGTATTTAAACCGGAAATTAATCATGAGTTTTTTGTTTCCTGATAATATATATTTTTATAGGGTGGGAGGATCCACTTAGATGGGCAGCTAAGTAATCACAGTACCACAATTTCTCGTATGATCGAGTTACAAGGAAATAATGAAAGTTATACAACAGAGTACCTGGGCAAGTGCATTTATACAGTTGGAATAGGAAGTAACGACTACATGAACAACTACTTGCTCCCAAAGTTATTTCCAGCAAGCCAAAAATTTGGACCTGATGAGTGGGCTGCTGACCTTGCTCAACGATACTCTCGGAGCCTCAAGGTCCGCTTGTACCGTTCTACCTATTTACATTTTTGTTCATTAATATAATTTTATGTTCAGGACAACGTACTAAGCGCGATGGTTAAGTGTTCACTTAGTGAATACTTGTTTTTTAATCTAAAACTAAAATTTGTATCACTAGTTTTAAAATAGATTAAAAAGAAAAATACATTGTTCATTTAAATGTACCCATGTCCGTATGACACGATATGAGTGTGAGTATGGATATTGCACACCCCAAAATAGTTAGAAATAGATAAAAATGTAATAAAAACACTTCTAGAAATACTTCTAGAGGGGGTCCCGAGTGCTTGAAACACATATCCCAAGCTATATTAAGGTCTAATATGTCACTTTAATTTTGTTGATATATACCAGAATTTATACGAGCTTGGAGCAAGAAAAGTGGCTCTGTACGGACTTGGCCCAATTGGTTGCGAACCATCCCAGATTAAGGAGTTGAAACTAAAAGGTGTGCCTGGGTGTAATAATTCTACTAACCACATGGTCAGCCTATACAATGGCAGACTTGCACCGCTTGTTGATGATCTCAATAAAAATCTGGCTAATGCAAAATTTATCTATGTAAACTCTTCTCATATTTCACCCGGCAACATCCCTTCATCAGTTACAGGTAGCTAGCTAGCTAGAAATCATGAATTTAATTTCTACATGCATATATATTGTGGATTTCAATTCCATAGAGTTCAAAATGGGCAGTTTTCATTTGAATAATTTATACAAATGAGTTGCATTTGCATAATTAAGACTTATAGTTGTATAATACTTGTAAAACTTACATTTTATAGTTGTATAATACTTGTAAAACAAACAATGTAATCTGAAATATAACTCTCCTATTAATTGTACTAATAGACCGTTCATTTTGGACCGTTGGAGTCCGGATCCATTTATTATACGTTTTCTGCATTTTTTTTTTCTTCTGTACTTGTAAATTAGTATATGCCCTAACTAATACGCATATATGAACTGATAACGTCAGGTATAAAGGTCAGAGACGAGGCTTGCTGCAAGGTAACACCAAGTAAAGGAATGTGTGCTCCTAACATGCCTCCGTGCAAAAACAGGAACGAGTATGCGTTCTGGGATCAATTTCATCCTACTGAGAGAAGTATTTATCCAGGCGCTATGAGAGCATACAAATCTATTGATCCAATGGATACTTATCCTATGGACATTAGTCACCTGGCAAAGCTATAAAGTCGGATAAAAAAAGTAAGACTCTCGTATCCAGACAGACAGAGATACTACTAGCTATATCAATGTTCTACGCTTTCAAAGGTGCAAATTAAAATAAGGATGAGTTGGAAGTCGGTTTTGCAGTTTGGCTTGTTTCTCAGGGTATATATATATAGAGATATGCATGTTGTAGATTTGTATCTATTAGTCTTCTACGTAGATGTGGATTGATTTTGATAATATTAGCTATTGAAATCTAAAAGCACCGCACCATTTTAGGTGCACTGCGCGTGTTTAATTTAAACTTCTAAATATAGCAAACACTATTGTAACACGCTATAAACGCCAGTAACATATATATACTCACACAACGTTACAAAGATAATCAAGAATAAACAAACACAAAAAACAAATATATCTCATACAACAAACAATATTAAACAAGCTAGTATATATATAACTTCACAACATCAAAGTTTAAGCATGTTATATAAAATCTTCACAACTAACACATTAAGACAGTACCGAACAACTATTGATAAACCAGCTAGGCCATGCGAGAGTACAAAGACCTCCTTGCTAATCTTCAAACAGCTAAGCCTTTCATCTAGTAATTGATAGTTCTTTTTCCACATTAAATTAGATCACTAGAAACAGCAGAGCCTTCAGAAAGCATACATTTTAACTGGATTTGAAAAATAGAAAGAAAGTATTAAATCAAATATTTCATCTTAATTGTACTCTATTTAAAAATAATTGTCTAGCTAGTACCGAAGAATGAAGATGGACACTTGAGTGATAAAATATGAATCTGATATGCATGCAATATTTGCCATAGAGATTCTTACACTAACTGGAGCGCAGTTTGGTCTTGGCGAGAATAATGATTATTAGGTAGCAGGCCATTGATTTGGATGTAGTTTCGACCATCGAATGACTGAGGTGGTGCAAGTTCATAGTCAGAACTCCCTGGCATCAAATTCATGTGCTGCTGGGCTCTCTCATTCTCAGCAATCTACATAATTTGATCATAAATAAAAAATTTAAAAAAAATAGAGAATGTAGCGGAAAATAGCCTAATGGCATTTTTTCATAATCTCATAAGTAGTCCAGTTCTTGTAACGTGGATGTTAGGTTATATATATATATATATATATATATATATATATATATATATATATATATATATATATATATCTCCCTTTACCCACTTTGATAATAAATAAATATTTAAAAAAGATTGGAAGAAATATTTCCTTTTCAGCTGAGTCCATATATGGATGCAGCATATGTCACTAAAATCTGTAGTTCAATATATAAATGCGAGAAACAGAAAGAGATACCTTTGCTCGAAGGTACTGATTATTGTTGTGCAAGTCGATTTCCTGCAATCCACAATTTTTTATAAACTTAAAAATGAAAAAGAAAGAGAATTAAACACGATGTTCTGAAGAGTTTCTTAAGCTCAATGAGCGGAATAACCATCAACATGAGAGTCAAAAACAAGACATATTGCGTCTCGTCCCATGTCAAACATTTAAACTCTTATATATAGGTTACTAATTATGTGAATTTACCATTTTAATTAATGTAAAGAACTATAAAAGTATAACAGAATTAATACTATAAATTTTTCCAATGCTTTTGAGAATCAATATTTTCCAAACACGGGGGGAAAAATGAGTACCAATAGTTGCTTTCTTTTGCAAGTTGCAAAATTTTAAGCAAAAGGGTAATCTGGAATTCTATTAGTTTTCTAAATCCAGTCATTCCTATCATCAAAAGGAAGTTTATGAGGGAAAACTGTTTAAAATGAAATATAAAGATAAGAATATATACATATGAGTACGTAGTTACCTTCTTTTGCATATATTCAATTTCAGCAAATAACAACTCATTCTGCAATTTTGAAAAGAGTGAGGTCAGAGGGAATTACCCAATGAGACTGCAGCATGTATACAAAAGATGTACAGTTTCTATTACAAACTGTATATGTTCGTTTCAGAACTATAAATATATTTTGACTTTTTGAATTAAATTTGTGAAATCTTAAAATTCAAGACTATATGAATTCGTTCTAATTTTGAAAACAACAAATATATATATTAGTAGTACTTTATATTAAAAGTTTATATAGCAATTAATTGTTTATACTAAAATCTAAAAATTCCTATTAATTTTGAATTTATGATTTCACAAATTGACCCAAAAATTAAAACGAATCTCTAATTTTGGAACAGACAGCAAGCAATGCTAAAGGATGATTAGCATGAATAGCTAGGTAGATACCTTTTTGGAGCGGATTCTGCTAATTCCTTTCTCTAGTTTGGTTTCCAGGCCTTTGAGTTCTCTAACATTCAAAGAGCCTAGAGATTCACCCATCATTTTCCTGTAAAAGGAGCTTTGCGAATGTGTCAGAACATGATCAACTTTACTATATATATAGAGTAAAATTGGCAATCGACCACGTTTTGAAATTCACCTGTTGTGATTCTGGATGCTTGAAATTTCCTGACGCAGTTTTGAGGCTTCTTGCTGGTAAAACTGAGATCATTGTTCAACAAACATTTAACATCAGAGTACAGGTAACAGTAACAGTCCGAAGAATACAAGATTTCATTAACAATATGATGCTCCCATATATACCGATAACTAATTATAATTATATTAATTCTGTAGAAAAGATCATATTCGGCAATATATGTATATATTGGATTTTTTTTGAGAATTGATGGTTTCTAAAACCGTATATATACCTGAGCATTGGCTTCGGAAACTGAAGAAGTATTGGGAGAATCTGAGCATGCCTTCTTGTACCTTTCAATAGTTCCTTTAACACTGCAATAACAGCATACTAAATGTTAGGCGTTGCTCCCCACATCGATATCCAAAAAGAAGATTAGAGTAAGAAAAAAAATACGAAGGAAAAACAGACCATAGACGGTAACAATTTTATCTTCAACATTACTAGGAAGTATATGACCAGTATAGCTAGTGTTATACTCTCGGTTAGGGCTATTAATGGATCAGATCAAAACAAATTATATTCTCATTTAATATGCCCCACCAAGTGTGATAGTAGATCAAAGCAAATCATGTGCATATCTAATATGTTCCACCAAGTGTGATAGTGAATCAATAATCTGATTCATCATGTAATGAATTATTGATTTGCTCCTTGATTCACTTGATCCAGCAATACAAATTATGATCCAAATCGATCTATTTCAAAAAAATATATAAAATTACATTAAACTGTTAAATTATGTTCAATTATGAAAGAATTTCACTTATATCTCTATTATAACTTTTAAATTTCTCGCACTAATTTTTTTGAACTTTCTCACTTAATTTTTTCAATTAAAATTATCACTCTCTAAAAATTTCATTTAAAGCAAATACAACATATTTATATAAATCTCATACACATGAGATGCAAGAGTAAGGAAATCACTTTATTTTAATCATTCTTCTTAATTCCTATTATTTACTTACTATCCTTAAATACTCTTATAATTTGTGTACTACTAGAGGAAGTAATACATGTATTCATACATACTTTTTTAGTAATACTATTTATAGACATGCACAACAGGTCGGTCTGGTCTGACCTAGCCTAGGTCTGTCAGGCTTTGGACTTTGACTAGGCTAGGTCAGATCGTTAACTTAGGCCTACCAAGCCAGGTCAAGCCGGTCTGGTACTTTCCTTTTTTTTCTTTTAATGTTAAATATTAAATACTAAAAATATAAATTAATAAAAAAATTTAAAAATGATGTAAGATTTTTGAGATTTATTTTATTTTAACATTTTACTGCACACCAATATAAGTTGG
Organism: Aralia elata; assembly: GCA_034770075.1. Lineage (NCBI taxonomy): Eukaryota > Viridiplantae > Streptophyta > Magnoliopsida > Apiales > Araliaceae > Aralia > Aralia elata. The sequence continues at coordinate 72,080,891 of CM068379.1, read as the reverse complement.
ATGATTAGAATAAAAATAAATATATTCTTCTTAAATGAAAGGAAAATATAATTTAAATGTAACTAAAATATAAAGCAAATTGATTTCCTAAATGTATGTCTACTATGCACAGTTTGTCTTCATAGAAAATATAATTTGAATACAATCTACTGCGATACATATGACTATAGATGCAAAATAAAATTAACTTACTGTAAATTACACTTTTATATTTTGAATATAAAGTTAGTTTCTATTTTTTTTAGTACTATGATCAGTTAGACATATATTTTGTAAAGTTTAAATATACATTTTTCCTTTATGGTCATTAAACACTTACATAACTATATCTCAAGTATTATTTCCAATTAGTTTTATAATTGCTTCATGGAATTATTCTCTAAATTGCTACAACAGAATACCAGAAAATAACTAAAATCATAAATCCCCATAAGAATTTACCATATCCAAATTAATGAAGAACTTGAGTATTTATAAGAAACTAACTTATTATTAATATTTAATATTAAAAGATAATTTATTGATGTATTACTTAATGTTAATATTTAATATTAAAAATAACATGGAATATTAATAAAATTTTAATGTTAAATATTAGTAATTTAGTTTTTATAATAAACTAACTTATTATTAATATTTAATCAACTAAGTAACTAACTTATTATTAATATTAAATATACTAACTAGTTCTATTCATTGGAGATGTATATTAATTAAATATATTTACAAGAAATCAAGATTGAATAATTAAAACTTTAAACTTTATTGATGTATTAATTAAAACTAATGTATTATAATTTATAAATTACAATAATGAATAAGTAAAAATTTATACTTCATTGATGAATAATTATAATTTTAAAGTTAAAAAATTACAAATAAATGGATAAAGAATCAGGTCAAGCCTCAGTCCAGACCAGGCCGGGTCAGACCAGACTCTTTTGCAGGCCATGTCAGGCCAGATTTCTGTCTTAAAAGAGCGACTTTTTCAAGCCTTCCAGGTTGGGCCTGGCCTGGTCCAAGCCTTGACCAAGTCGGGCCCTAACCAAGGTCAAGCCGCAGGCCACGGACCTTTTGTACATCCCTAAATGTGTGTTCATACATACTTTTCTTTACTTAAAAATTGAGTTTTTTACTTCTTAATATTATTGCTTTGCTTTATATCTACTTATTAATCTGCTTGTATTATATTGCTACATGTTGTTCCAGTTAGTTTTTTGTTTTATTTTACACTGTAAATTTACATATGAAATTAATACAGGAGTACATCATATATATTTAATCCATATATAAAAGGAGGTGCTGGGAGGAGGAACTCATTAATATTGAATAAAAGGAAGGAAATCAAGTTTTTATATATAATATTTTTTTAATTTTTTGTGGTGTTTATTATATTGATATTCGTGGACGCATATAGAAAAAAATATTGGTTTGTGTCTGTATATACTATATATGATCATCTACATGTCATCAGTTTATTTCTATCGATCCAAACGTGAGAGCAAGGAATACATAGGGTTTTTTTTGGTGGATCGGTGGGCTAAATCAAATCAAATCAATGATTTGGTCCATTTAAAATATTGATCCAATAAATTAATTTATCACAAATCAGCAAATAAAATGAGTTGGAGCTTTAATTCAATAAATTATATTGGAGCAAATTAAATCAGGGTTGAGATTTGACTCATTGAGAGCCCTGTTCCCTTGGTTCAAAAATTAGAAATATATCTAAAACAACTACTTTTAAGGAAAATTTTATTTTTTCAAAACATATCCATTTATATTTGTTAGAAATCTAATAGTAAAGACATGTTAAGTATAAACATATAAGGACATGTTAAGATCTTCATGGCCAAATTAGCCGCAAAGCAATAAATGAAATCAAAAGCAGGAAGAGAATAACACAGATTTAATTATGTGCTTTGACTTCTGGCCTACTGCAAACTGGAGTGGCTGGGTGTGAAGGAAAAAAACAAAACTCTGAAACCCTAATACTAAATATTTTCATATTAGTAAAGTAAAAAACTTTCTGCAGCCAATGCTTTTAAAAATAAACTTTAGCATAGCTACTTAAAATAAATTCGAAATGAGTTGAAAAAATGAATTCCCAGCTAATTGCTTCAGAATGAAAGAACAAGGAAATCCTTGAAGTGAGTCACGGACAGTCTTCACTACTAGCAACTTCCAATTTGTGACTCCAGCAAAATACAATATCAAAATTTCCAAAAGCCTTGATTTCTTATGCCTATAGCTCGCTGCTCCTACTCCTAATTAAACACTAAGAAGTCATATATATATATACACATATATACATCAAGGATTCACGTATACCTGGAGCTCAATCTTCCTATTTAATTTGCAAAATATTACTCCCTCCGTCCCAAATTAATTGCTCAATTTTGACCATTTTAAGTCAAATTGACTTTTTTTAGAACTAATTTTTTTATTATTTTTGTTAAAATATAGGTGAAGAGATTATAACCAAAAGAAAGTATATACAATTTATTACTAATTTCAATTTTTATAATTTTAGAAATATATTTATATATGCTTAATTATTAATTTTAAAAATAGTCAATTTGACTTAAAAAAGTCCTAAAAAGCAATTAATTTGGGACGGAGGGAGTAAAAATTCAAGTTGTGATGTGAATTACTTAAATTATCAAAACAACAAACTTTATATTCAGTAATACTTTTTAAGTAGTTTATAATAATTACTAGTGTATTAATCAAAATCAAAAAAAATAAAATTTATTTTAAATTATAGAACTTCGCAAATGAACTAGCTATATATATAGGAAAATAAAATCAATGGTATATATTGACTCTTTGAGGAAAGGAGGGACCATAAAATGGGGAAATTTGCTAAAAAACCCCAGAACAACAAAAGAAATGACCAACATATCTCTAAATGCATGCTAACTAAATAGCCAGGGCATTCCCAATATATTGTTGTTGAAGAAGGGTATTCCCAATTCAAGTCTTATGATAAACTTGATATTCCAAACCTTTTCTAAATCTTACCAAATCAAGAAAACCTTTACCTCTAGCTAGGAGGACATCAACATTATAGATGGGACATGCATCACAAATGTTGTGGTACTACCATTAATTGGAAAATAGAGCCCTTCTTTTTGTTGGCATTATTTTATCAACAATATTAAGATATATGCATAAGACAGTTGATGCATAATTTTCTTGAAATAATTTTTCTCAAAAACCATTTATATTAATAAACATTAAAAATTATATTTAAATGTGTCAAATTCCAACATTCATATTCATAAATTTTTTTAAAATAAAATCAACAAGAAATTAGGACAAGACTCCTAAGATCTCCATACATTTTACTGCAGGGTGTCACTAAAGCCTAGATATATTTGCAGAAGAAAATGGTTAAACCAAGAATACTGTTATACATACAGTTCTTCTCCTCTTTCCTTTAAACCTAGGATAAAAGAGATGTCCACATATTTAACCTCAGGCCAATACCCAACATCAATCAAATCAAATCGCCACCAAAAATTTGAGGGTCAAATCTCTCACATAAATAAATCCAAAACGTAAAGCAAAAACAAAATTAATGAGAGAAAAATCTGAATGTTCTTTTTCAGTCAGATATTCACTCAGTCACTTATCAAAAAAATTGACTTGATGTAATATAATCCTACCTCATCAAACCCTGACTAAATATTACCTTAATTTCTTCGAGCTACTGATTGGCTGCCTCTGCCATGCTGTCACAACTCCACAAGATATGATTGGTTCAGTCTTTCCACGGCCAGATCTAGGCCACGTGTCACACACCCATTTACCCAATGAGTAATCTACTAGACTCTACTCTTTTACCCACCTCGGTAACTCCAAACCTTAGAAAAGGGAAAGTGAGTTAAGACTGTAAAAAAAGACTCCGTCTTTATACTGCCTGTCACTCTTTCAAGACCAGCCACTGTTGTACTCTCTCTCTCTCTAGATCTTTCTCTCTCTAAAATGACTTTGAATAAATATATCTAGTTATCTACACAAGAGCTACAAGCAAAAAAAAAAAGAAGAAAAAAACTAGGTCACCATTGCAAAAGAATGAGGTGACTGTTTTAGTAGGACAAAATAATGTCCCAAAATTGAGCAAATCTCTCTATTTCACATCTGTTTCTTTGCTGTTTTAGTTTCAACAGCTTCTTAAGCTTTGTGAAAGCCTTAACTGAGAGAGCCAAAGAACGCATTTTTCCTTTTTCTAAATACCCAGAAAAGAAATTATTTCTTTTTCACCATTAAAGATTAAAAAATAAAAATAAAATAAAATTAGGGTTCAGAGTGTGATGTATATAGGTATCATTACACATTTCTCTTTTGGTCAGAAGTAAAGAACTGAAAAATCTATGTATGACGTAACTAAAGATTCTTGTAACTCATACAAAACTATATCTCCACCTAATCTGTTCTTCAATTCTAACTAAAATAAACAAACATAACCTAATAAAGATTACATTTTTACATATATATATAAAATGAAAAACCCTAACTGGGTTTTGATTGGTTGGTAGAGATCTACTCTATACCTTGAGAAAATCCCCATTAGGGTAGTGCAACTAATAAGCCCTAATATTAATAATTTTGACCTAAATGGGTGTCTACATGTGAAACCCATTTGATGAATTTAAGGGAAAGGCAAGAAAACTTGATGTAAACCCTAAATTTGGTTGGGATTGGTTGAAAAGGGTATTTTGACATATTTAAAGTGAGATTGATTTGCAATTTTAAAAACCTTAATTTTCCTTTTTCCATGAGGCTTATGACATATTTCCCAGATCAATCCCTCTTGACTCTTGTTTCAACTGACTTTTTATGAAGTGTCAAAAGATGGAAGAAATGGCAAATGGGAACTTGACAGCTTTCTCTTGTAGGCCTTTATCCTAGCTAGCCTAATATATAGGAGAAAAAGAAGAAAGAGGAGAGAGAGAGAGAGAATATGAAAGAGGCAAATTTAACAGCAATGGAGGAAAATAGGAAGATGATCTCAGAGTTCTGAATACCTTCCCAAATCTCTGCTTGCTACTTCTATTTCCATCTTTTAGAAAACAGATCTATCTATCTACTAAAATGTGAACTAAAATGGGATCATAAAGAGCATTAACCAAGTACCCTTCATTGAGGGAAAAAAACAAAACAGAAAAAAAGAAAGACAAGTGAATCTTTCTAAGAGAGAACTCAAAAATCTTAGCTGCACAAAAACATGATTGTGTCCTTGTGCTTAAATCACCCCCAAAAACTAGCCAGGCAGGCAAAAAACAAATACCAAAATAAACTATTTGTAGTCCCTTTATAAAGACGAGGAAAAAAATTGTTTAGATTTCTCCCACAATGGAAATCAAGAAGATATATAGGAAGTTCTTGAATGAGGAAGAAAATCCCCAAAAGCACCATTTTTAGAGCCTTGACACAGTAAAAATCAAGTCTTGGCAAATTATTAAGACTTGAGATGATCAATACCTGTTGTTAGCATACTCATAAAGGCGGCCACGGCTAGAGAAGACAATTAGTGCGACCTCAGCATCACAAAGAACAGATAATTCATAGGCCTTCTTGAGCAAACCATTGCGGCGCTTACAGAAAGTAACCTGACGATTCGTGGTGTTTTCGATCCGCTTGATCTCAATCTTTCCTCTTCCCAATTTTCTCTGAGGGGAGAGATTCCCAGATTGATCATCAGAAAATGACATGGTTGCCGCTGGATCAAGCATAATACATCAATATGCAGTTCACTTTATACAGGTAAATACAAATCAGAAATAGCAAAATAAACACCTATATATAATTCTAACACAAACTACATAACATATAGAGTAATAGTAATCAAGATGTGGAATGAAAGGGCAACAAAAAAAAAGGATTGGTAAATGGAAGAGGTGAAACACTGGAAACTTGTCCCAAAATGTTGTTATCAAATTATTATTTTTTTGCAGCTTACTAATTAATTAACATGATGAAATCAAAGGGTCTAGAGAAAATGGAGGATAGAAACTAACTAAAGTTTCTACCTTTGCTTTTTCACTCTATCTTTTCCCCACAAATCTGAACAGGAAAGATGCAGAAAATGGAAAAGAGTTGCAATAGGAGGTTGGTATTTATAAAGTAAACAATGACCCCTTATACATGAGAAGGGGTAATACCAAATTAAATGCTTGAAAAACTTAAAATTTTGTCTTTATACTAGATTATATCTAATTAATACCACTCTAATATAATATGGTTTCTCAATTTGTTGGTGGTTTGTATTGAAGAAGAAGCAAAACAGAAGGCTAAAAATGGAAATCACTCATCAAGATGCAGACTCCCCCATAGCCATTCATTTTGTTCATAATTTTATTTTTTTTAACTTTTCTTTTCATTATATGCTTTCATGTGACAGAGCATTGGAAGAGAAGTGGGGGGAGAAAAGGACCTCTGAAAGTGATTTTCCTGAGGGCCAGGGAATGGAAAATTGGACTAAGTTGCACTCAAGCTTTAAATTTCTTGACTACAAAGATCAGAAAAAGAAGAACACAAAAAAAAGGGCATCTTTCCCCTCCTAACACAATGAGATGTGTAGATAATATACATGCTTTTTATAACATTTTAGTTATGATGACCCTCTGGTTTGGAGGGTATAAGGTTGAAAGAAATAAAAAAAATAATAACAAAATTGAACAAAGGGGTTTGTAAAAAAGGTACAAAACGGAGGGTATTTGCATTGTAGTCGTTTTTGAAGTTTAATTATCCACAATTTCAAGACATTTTTTGTCAGTAACTTTTATAGTATTAAGGAGATATTATACGTAATTTTTAGTATGACTGAAATTTTTGAAAAGAATCATTGTACTCCTGGTGGTTTTCACCATGGTTTACTTCATCTTTTCGCCCGAGTATTAATATAACTGAAAGGCAAACAAGTCCAAATTCAATTATGTCAAATTTCTATAAATAATTGGCAATTTGCAAGAGTTGGTAAACTTCTGCTTTGCTCTCTTGAATTCCCAGATTCCTCACTCAGTACATAAAATCACCTTATAAGTTATTGAAGGATTAAATGCATGCATGCTATAACTTATTTACACAAAAACAAGAACCAGAGGACATAACTCTTGAAGCGTGTTAACTTTTGGTGTGAATAAAATCTCGTGCAATGCTACGTGCTCTCTACACAGCGATGTCTTCGAACTACAATTCTTGTGGAACAAGAACGAGAACGGAGTTCAATTCCACAATCTTAAACAACTAAGAAATTACTTAGTATTTTAAAAGCTCTATATTTGCGGTGCGTTCTGTATTTACTCTCTCTATCTTTTCCTTGGCTACTGAAAACTCCCATGCTGCTAATATATGTAAGATAGAGAGAGGAAGTGGAAAAGACTCATGGGAAGATGAAAAGCCTTGGTCTCTTGATTAACCCATGGGTGTCTCATATGGATACCAAAAGTCCAACAGTTATGCACTACATAAGTTTTTACCATATGCTTCTTAACACATTGGCGTGCACTAGAATAATATATTAATATTTATCTTACACTGAATGTATTTAAACAAATCCTTATACGCATCTACAAATGTCACAAAATTTTATTTTAAGTTGTATTTGAATTAAAAGATGTCAATTTTGTCCATCTAGAAAGTTTAAACTATCCGTATCTTATAAATTTTTTATTTTTATTTTTTTGGCTAAATTATCTTATGAATTTATCACATTTGTATGATTTTGGACTTTGAATTCTTAAACGAATTTCTGTTTGCGGATCAAAAAATAAAAAATAAAAATGGGTGATAGTGTAATGTTGCTTCTAACAAGATGAATGTGGAGATTTCAATGTCTTATATATAAGAGATGAATTTCATATAATTAACACATACTTGCAGCTGATATTACTCAGTATTAGCCTCATAGTGTAAAAATGTTCTAATAATAATGTGGAGAGTTTCTTCACTTCAATCCATGCAACTATAAATATGAAACCTTGGTGAATGAACAGAACTAATCACTGCTAGCTCTCATTATTTACAAGATTGACCCCACCCCACCCATCTTGGAACTATATATAATTAATAATATGACTGGATGATCATTTAGGCTATGACAAAAGTGAAGGAGACTCCATGTGACACCCATGTCCCCCTATTTCCTAGCTTATGTAAACCATCTATGGCAACACACTAGAAGATACATTTGGCTTTCCAAACAAGAAAAATTTTGTTTTTATGGGAGGGCCATATATATGCCTTTGGTATATGGTGGATCCTCCATAGTTTTAAAATGAATGCCATAGTTATATTGGTACAAAACTCAACAGATTATTTTATTCCATGCCATTAAATATTATTGAAGAAATTTGATCCAACGTTGATTCAAAAAATAACTATGAAGCAACCAAAAAGGTGATTGAGCTTTCTCGAAGCGGAGGACGGAAGGATGCCCTCCTTATATTACATTATATATAAGTAGGGAATTCTGTATTGTATAGTGTACGAAATTATAAAATAATAAATAACATAAATTTTGTTTATGGTGTGTGATTGTTTTTATTTTTCAATTTCTTTTTGCTATATTATTTCCGCAGCATTATAATTCTCTAACATTAAGACCCTCCCTTTTAAGTTTGCAAATCAAATCAGATTGGGGGATTCACAAATCTTTTAAGTTTATAAGGTGAAGGGCATTGTAATCCATTCAAATTATTAGTATAATTCTAAAACGTGACAAATATTTCGGGACGGGGGAAGTATAGTACATCTGTCAATCCCAATTATTTAACCTTTGCGTACTTCTTTCTACAAAAATAAGGACATGATCCTTGTTTGTGAAAGTCTAACCTCAGAATTGGCTAGTCAAGTGATTGATCTGTAGCTTCGGTGGCATATTGATTTTTTACATTTTATGGTATTTAAAATTGGACATTTTAAAAAAAAAAATGGCTTATCCACCTTCAAAAACTGAAAATTATCTGAAAATAGAGACACCTGAAAATCACCCTGTTAAGCTCTCGCTAATGGGTTCATATATGAGGACGACCCTTAATCTCAATAACGAGTCTAACTAGTTTAATGGAATATTACAAATCATAATTTCAGACAGTGGAAAATAATAAGTTCATTTGAAAAGTTTATAGTAACAAGTTGTATTTTATATTAAAGATAATTATATTTCAAATAAATTTTGTTATACAAAAATTATATATATAAATACAATTCTATACTATATAAAATACAATTTAATTGTTTATATAGAGACCGAAATGAATTGCCCATTTTTAACCGCTATCGCTAACTTTCTCTTCTACAAATGAAAGTTATAACTGTGAACCTACCATGTGAATCGATTTACAAACTTTATGGGTTGGATTAAAATAGTAATTATGGAATAAGGTGGTCCATAATTCTCCCTTTAACTTTGTACTTGTTAACTACATGACATTCTTTTGGTTACAGAGGGAGGGGATAACTGTCTAGTCAATAGTGTATGAGTTCATATACCAAACTGTACATACAAGCTTATAGCCCTCAATCACCTTGCCACCACCAAATTGTCTCTAACATTTTAGCCTCCAGATTTTTAGTTATTACTGAGTATAACTTTTATCAATATTATTGCTTGTAGAGGTGTGTTTGGCAGCCGCAACTTACCATTTATAAAATGTTTTAACTGCCTTATTTCTTATAATGTTTGCTTTTGAGCTTTAAAATTGACAAAAATGAAAAGAATTGGATGGAAATTAACTTAAGGATTCTGTCCATTTCTCTTATTTGTTATTTTTTTCAAGGGTGAAAAAGAAAAGAATATTATATATATATATATATATATATATATATATATATAGTTGTCACTTTCTAGTCAAAATTTCTGTCCAAAAACGAAAGAGAGAAAACTTAATGACTTGAGTTAGTAAATATTTCATAATCCCGATATTACCTTCTATTTTAAAAAACTAGTATAAATGTAAAACTAACATTTGTTTCTTTTATAAACTAGCTCATAAGACTTATGTTTTGTGTGGGAGAAAACTTCATATATAGTAGTAATAATTTTCCTAAGCTCTCACTTTCATATATATATGATTTATGGGACATATAATTAAAGATTAGATTAGAAGTGGACTCTACTTTATGCTGGAGAGAATTAATATATAGCACAATTCATAGTTTCACACCACAAAGTATAACCAAAATCTTAGTCCTTTTGCTTAGCTTGGATTGTGTTTCCTAAACTAGTATGGTATGTACAGTGCTATGCATCTTTCCTCTACCGACCTTGTATGTGGTTCCGTGTCTTTAGCTAGCACTACTATATAAAAGTTATTTTTTTTTTCTTATTTTCGGTTGAAAATATACTATTTGTTGTATTTTATATATTTAACTTTCGCGTATTTTAAATAAAAAGTAGTGAAATATAGTGAAATCGTTGGTGTAGTTATAAACCCTTTCTTAAACCCATTTCAAAAAAAAATCGTATTCTTTTAGTGTAAGAATTATTAGAAAGAAAATATTTAAATGTGCATGTGTCCTAGATGCATGAACCATAATTAATACATGAAAAAACAATTAAAAAGTAAAATTAGGCCTTTAATTCTAAGACGTATGGAGTAGGCTAAATCGTCTGATGGATTACAAGAGAGGGGTGATTGTCATATTTTGTTTCAATGCATGTATTTATTTCAATATACTTTTTAATATTACATGTATAAATTCCACTGCACCTACTACTACTACTAAAGGGAGTCAAGTCAATCTAACTAAGATACAAAAGATTATGTTATTTACACAACTCTCACGTATGAAAAGTCCTTGTGATCATAACAGAAAATCTTCAACACATCATCCCCATATATGCAAGGACCAAATCACAGTTCACAAGCAATTAAGAGGCAACTCCTACAACATTGACCATATATGCATTCTTACTTCACGTTTGAGGGATGTTAAGAGACTACTAAATCAGCATATCAAGCTATTAGTATGGAATTAATGTAAATTTATCCATTATATTTATCATTTATATTTATCACGAAAGACACGTCTGCAGCTAGCGTTTGGTACATTTCCAAACATACATCACCGTTTTTAGTGCATTGTGTTTAAGCTCCAAATAATGCGTTTGTGAGTTAAATAAACTGTTTTTAAACAAACAAAGTTTTGAAGCTTGATTTATGAGCTAAGATATAAAATTGATAGAAAGCTAGAGAGAAATCTTTGTGAGAATGTTGCTTTATAATTCACTTTGAACTGCTAGAAGATAAAGAAAGGGAAGTACATTCCCAAAGTCTTATGGAAACCTATATTCTTTATTTACAAGGGACCACAAATTAAAGCAAAATGATATTATTTCGGACCAAATGATGTTCAAGGCCGCAGCACTTCAATGCATGACCTACCTTAAATGCTGGCTAGCTAGCTACAAACCTGTCACTCTCCAACTTTCTCCATCAACTTTAAGTTGTTACTTCTCTTCTCTTATGTGAATCTGATTCATGCTAGTTTGTTTTTTCTCACTAGCCTGAAAGTAAAGTTTAGCTAACATTAATAATAACCCAAATCATTACCAAAGATATTTGACAATGTAACTGATATGGTTTGTTAATATGTGAGTGGAACCCTAATGTTTTAGTTGTAATTGATGGATTCAGACTTGCCTCAAAAGAATGAAATTTCTTCTCCTCCTTTCGGGAGAGTTTATTTGTTAAAAAAACAGCGTGCAGTATAAGAAATTTATCAATTTCCAAATTTAATAATTTTTTTGTGAAATTTAAAATAATTTAATCTTATTATGGGTGAAATTAAACAGTTACATCAGTTTTTAGTGTATTTTTTTGTTTTTTGCTAATTATTTTAGTGTATTTCGTACAAGGAGATATTTGTTTTTAAGAAGTGAAATAATGAGGAGGTGGACCTTCATTTTGGGACGGGAGTGATATTTGTGATACTCTTTTAATTCCACACACCTCGCACCCCACCACCCCCCCCCCCCCGAAAAAAAATATAATAAAAATAAAAAACTGCTTCATTTCATATTTCTACTTATACAATGTTTTCTTTTAGCTTCTGTGGAATTCGAATGGCGAACCTTCAACAAACCCTATTAAATTCTATATTAGCCATTCCAAAACTAGGTAGGTTAAAGAAAGTTACAAATGGGATTTTAATTTAGTTTGTCAAGTTTTGCCCACCTCCTATATATCCCCGTTGAATACGTTTATGTACTTTCCCTAGCTTTTTAGGTAACGAAAAATCTGTCATAAATATATTTTGACTTTTTAAAGTCAATTTACGAAATTCTAAAATTCAAAATTCAGATAAAATTATTTATTTTTAATACAACAAATATAACAATTGTAAACTAACTATAAAGCACTACTAATTATCATGTTTGTTATTTTCAAAACTTGTACGAAATTATATTAGTTTTGAATTTTAGAATTTCGTAAATTGACTCTAAAAGGTCAAAATATATCTCTAATTTTGAAACGGAGTGAGTATATAGCATCAATTATGCATGAATATAATGTATATGTTGATCGAATTCCACATTAATAACTTATTTTCTTGCTTTAGTAGTTGCTTAATTAAAAAAAAAAGGGAGATACTTGATGCACACTATATATATGTGAAGATGAGAGGGACAAGGGGCAATGCATAAATTGGAATATTTTGTTGAAGGTGATCCGGAACATAAAAGAAACATCATCAAGATGTGGTTAAATCTAGATGTTGGACAGCCCTACATATATAGCTACACTATTGGTATCAAATTAAAGGACTTATCATGATCAAGAACCCTAGCTAGAAAAGGATAATTTGCAAACACATAAACTACAATAGAGGATATTTTTGCAAGAATAGCACAAGACAATTCTTGTGGTGTACCCAATTATGTGTCACCCTTCCATGAAAATTTATGCTAATTAAGAAGAAGAAAAAAAAGAAGAAGATAATAGTCTTCTCTCTTTCAATTTTGAGTCTATTCTCCTCTGATCCAAGCAAATTGGATATCAGTCTTAACACATAATATTCAATTTTAGACGAAATTAATGAAAAATGTTTTGTAGTGCAACTATACAATTATGAAAATGAAAAAATAAATTGGCAACCAATTTGTAATGGAAATAATTCTAGTAGAGTGACCAAAACGTTAACTCATTTATTTCAAAACTAAAGTGATTAGATTTAATTTGGAACCCAAAAAAATGATAAAATAAATAAGGACATACAAAATTGCATTCATTCCTATGTAATTAAATGTCATGATTTGATCGAGATGTTTTAAATGATACTAATTAATCTTCAAGGGTTTGCAAAGTTTGACCATAGTATCAATTTGGTCTCTTATTACAAAATTGACACATAAAACCACAACTAATATAGGATTCATTACAACCACACTGGATCGGGGGAGGGGGTTTTGAAGTCAAGTCTTTGCTATGGCAAAACCTGGTGATACCATCCAAGCTAATACTATGGCAAAGTATCAATTTTTTCCCCTTATTACAAAATTGACACGTATGTAAAACCACAACTAAAATAGGATCATTTTTGTGTTAATTATTTTAGTCCAATTCCAATTTGTGATTGTCTAGGAAAAAAGCCTGGAAATTGACACATCTTTAACTGTTATTCAACTTTTGTCTTCTTCCCGAATTAGGCGTGACACAAGTAGGTCATTAGAATGTTATATGTCACTTCGGAAATGCTTATGAAATTTCTAACCAAACTAATTTATATATATATATATATATATATATATAAATATATATATATATATATATATATATATATATATATATATAGGACGTACGAGTGGATGATTTACATTAGTCACCTTCTCCTTCCTAATAATCCATGCCATGTCATGCCAAATAATTAGGTGGTAATTAAACAATATAATTATATATGAAGAAAACAACAAAGTTTTGGCACGACTTATCAGTAATCAATCAACCATAATATAAATTATATATATGGAGTACAGCTTGATTTAATTATTCAGTTTTGATTAATTTATATTTTGGCGGCAAACATTTTTGTTTAAAGAGTTTGATTGATAGAAATTATTGGAATCTCTCTCAAGTTGATGTGGATTTATCCCTCTCCAAAACTCCAACAACATGCAGTGCTCAAACTTTACATACTGGGGAAAAAACAACATAAAGAATAAGATCATGCTGAAGATTATCCATGTTATGTTCATCTATATATAGTAATAGAAAAACTGAGCATGTATTATGATTACTGCTCTATCGATTCTAAAATATAAGATTATTATTGATTTTTTAAATTCAACTTAAAATATTTGAACCGTTCTAAAATATAAGATTATTATTGACTTTTTGAATTCAATTTAAAATATTTTTAAATTTAAAATTAATTAATTAATTTTTAAAATTTTAGTCAATACAATGATGACTACTATAAACAATCTAAAATATATTATTTATTGTTTCATAATTTTTTAATGAATTCTCTAAATTTTGAGTTTAAAAGTGTTTTAAATTGATTTTCAAAAATCAATAATAATCTAATAATTTAAAAAGGAGGTAGTATTTATTAGGAACATGCATGTAACCTTACCCTTTTGAAAATTAAAATTTGAATTTATGTACATGTATTTTTTAAAAATGTCTTTATTGAATAGTTGGATCTCCTTCATTACACCTATACTCTAATTTTCTTCAATACACATTTAACAACACAAATATTATTTTTAGCGATACTTTCAGCAACACAATTATTTGCAGTGAATTTTAATTTGTCGCTAATAATTTGCGATAAAATTTTATTTTATTGTTAAATATAATATTTGTGTCGCTGAATATATATCGAGAGAAATTAAAGGATAGGTTCAATGAAGGAATCCTAATCCAACTTAGCTATATATCTTTATCCTTGGAGTTGCATTGTTGTTTTTTAAGTTCTCTCTTTTGAGTAGGTTGGGTTTTAACTTGGACGGACCCTTGTCTCTATAGGGGTCTTAGCTTGGGCTTTAAATTCTTATCTCTCTTTTAAAATTAGAAATAAAATTTAACTTTTAAGATCAAATAATAATATATTAAATTTTAAATTGATATAAATTTATTTAATTTTAATTGATATAATTATTATAATTATATAGTATATAACAAAAACTATTAATCATAAAATTTATTTTATTCTAAACTTTTATGAGTCATACCAATTTTAAAGTTTAATGTTTTGGTTTGACCACAAAAATCAAATTATATCTTTAATTTTAAAACGTATGAAATATCATTCTACTAAAACAAAGAAAAAATAATAATTAATGTGGCTAGTGTAAAATTTTCACAAATCGTAAACGTTACTTTATACAAATCTTTTTTTGTTTTTATGGTATTGTGAGGTTTATGTCTAGCATTGTTAGTTATATCACTATTGTTTGTAGCCTATATTGGCTCTGTGGTTTGCAATTAGGTGTTACTCGTGTCCCCCATATAACGTGCTAATACTGGTCTATCACTCTCATGTCCGATCAAATAGATAGATATATGGCTAGAAAATGTCAAATCTTGCCTGATAAAAACAAAATAAATCTTATTGTTACTAGAACTAGTTGAGTGCAAAAATGCTCACACATTTTTTTACTGAATTAATAATATATGTAAAGAGTAATTGTAATGTACTGAAACACCTCGGAGGCCTAAAACTAACCATCATTCGGTGGCATGTTATCCACCATGATATGATAGTTGATATGGGAAAGTCGCCTACTCGCATGGTCAAATTTTACCAATTTAAAAAAGAGAATAAATTATACTCAGAAAATAATCTGTAAAACTAGTGTTTTACACCGTCCACTAGGTACATGCGCTGTTACGATATATACATTCATTCGTGCGCAAACAAGGTTTCTCGTCCGATTAATCAGTTCGTCAAAAGAACTATCAGGATATAATCCCGAAATAGAAAGAAAGAAAAAGAAAACAGAAAACAATAAGTTTCTCCTCCAACAAGGACTTGGAAGATTAGATTTGTAGATTAAACAATATAATTATACAAAAACAAGGCACTTTTTTTCTTGTGCAAAAAGTAATGTACATGAATAATAACAATATTCCTTAAAGCAAGACATGGCATATTAATCATTTTCAGCCCACCATCTCAAAGGCAGAGATGATAAAAGTAAAGAATAAATTTTTTGACAAGAGGAAAAATATGACCAATCTTTCCGATTTCAAGAACAATGTTTTTTTCCCTTCTTCGGTAATATAATTAGTTACGGAAAAACTACTTCTGCACACTTATAAAAGCCGGGAGGAGGGCACAGATGTTACCCAATACTTAAATGTTGGTTGAACGAGTTGAACGGCTGTGGCTACCACGTCTGGTATTCTCCTTTTTCCACATTGCCTCCAGATTTTGAAAGCATCTCAATGGTCTAACCTGTACACATCAATATAAATCAAAATCAGAAACGGAATCTTCATTGTAGGGATATGATAACCTGGTCACTTATTTAAACCGAACAATTTATTCATTATCTCCAATACTAGACACAACCCAAGAAATGATTTGCATGTCCATGTAAAAAAATTTCCCATGGATTTAGTTATACAAGAAATTCAGCTAGCATTGCGAGTACTGCTTATCTGATTTTATGGTTAATGCAACTTTCAAAAAGAAGCATCAGAATGCCCATTGATCTTTAGGTTCCGCAAAAGTATGCTTAACATAGTTATCACTATAGCCAAGAAGATGCAATTCTTTCAAGTGGATACGTTCTAAAAAACAAAGATTCAGAGAGAGAGAAACCTTCCAATGTCTCTTGTGACCAAGACTATTATAGATGGACTCCAACCGTGGAAGTATCTGCTTGAATGTTGGTCTTTTAGATGGATTCTCATTCCAACACTCCTCAATCAACCTATAAGCAAAAGAAAAAAAGAAAAAAATTATTTTGCATAGATAGATAATTCGGGCAACTGGATGACATTAATAACATAAATTACTAGATAATATGACTTTTTCAGCCAAAAGAAACTTTGGCTGAGCAACTATTTTGTCATGTACCAAACTTAAAACACCTGTAGAGACAACTTCATCCCATCCCCAAAACAAGGTCTGCATATACTTGTCCAGATGTCTCCAAATTATAATTCCATTTCTGAAGTCAATTACTGTTTATCACAATATTTTTTACTTTGCAGAGGAAAAATACAAGTTCTCATGTTTGCAGTAAGCTGGTATTTAACAATGTATTAAAGCACTTTATATGTAATGATATCTTTTTAATAAGTAATCAAGTTTGTGCAGAAGAAAAGCATCAAAAGGGGATGTCATTCCAGTTCACGCGGTAAAAATCATGGAGAACAGCCCAGCTCACAGTAAAAAAATAAAAAAAAATCTCAAGCTATTAGGCTATATAAATCAACAAAACATTGTAACTCAACCCTATCCACTGACAATTAAAGTTAGTCACTTCTTTGTTTGCCTTTCTCCTTTTCTTTTGTTTAGTAATCAATGCACAGACAAATCTGCTTGAATAAACTCTAGAATAGAACAAAAAATCAATTTATGGCAGTAATTGCAACGTCCATCACAAACATAAGAAAAAGACAGTTGTTATATATCATGGTCAACGCTGTCTTAGTCGGGTATGGATGCGCAAAAGACAGAGAGGAAGTTAGGATAAGTCTTCCTCGAGTTATAAAATATTCAGAAATATTGATCTCATATTCCATTCCATTTTTACCAACCGAACACTGAATAGACCTTTGAATGACAACCTCATGTTTGAATCATCGGACAGGGAATGCTAAATGCCAAGTACATCTTTCGTACAGCAACAAGCATCCTCTATTGGATTTAACTCGAGGAAAATCAGAGATATGTCCTTTCTTATATGTAGAACAATAAAATGTAGTCAATTAACTCAATAATGATATTCAAATACTAGAAATAAATTCACTGATAAACATGTTTAGTGACTCCTTGTGAGTTATACTTGGTACTCAAAAAGGTGTGAAATGGAACAATCCATCCTGCTGAGACATTTGGAAAGGCGGAATAAGAAAAGCTATTTTGTTTCAATTATTTGTGTAGTTACATTATTGATTATACTGTTTTATTGATTATACTGTTCAAGTCATGGTTCGAAAGTAACAAAAGAACCACGGATATGCACATAATACAAGGAAGTATCAAATAAGGTAAATGCAGGCTTTATATAGGAAGACTACATATTAGAACACTGTCATGCTAGTTAGTATAGGCATCAAAGGAATCTCCTAAGAAACTAAGGAAACATAATAAACATAGCAAACTTACTCTTTAAGTCCATGGGTGTAATACTTCGTTGGAGCTCTAAATGGAGGGCGATGCTTTGCAGCATATGCTTTAGGAACTTCTTTTTCTTGCTTTGCGGAAAACGGTGGGCAGCCTTCAATCAACTAGAGTACAGCACATCACAAATATCAACTTATCAAGCCAGTTGTGACCGCTAAAATTGGTTAAAGAAGCGCAGTTTAGCTTCTACTTTTATTTTTTATAAGCAAAAAAGAAATGGACTTGAATCTCATGATGACCAATAGACTAGTTCTAGATTTTAAAATTTATAATTTCGTTTCTTTTTTTCAGATTTCTTCTATAAAATATAAATACTCTATGGCCACCAAATGAGTCACTCATAGAACTAACCAAACGCAGACATGAAGTCATTAAGTGCATAAATCCCAACATAAATAATTTGATTGTACTTTTCTAAGGTTCAGCTGTTCCGGCAATTACTTTTCAAACCAAGGTCAATAGCAGAACACCTTAATTGTTAAAAAATGATTGACAGAATTATCTAATTTTCAGATAGTAGATTAGCATTCGACAAACCACTTCTACTTCACACAGAAATACTCCCTTTGTCCGAAAATAAGAGTCCTATTTGACCTTCTGAGCTTTTTTATGCATATATAGTTTTCCTACGACACAGTACACATAATTTTTTCGATTATCTTTTCTCAATATTAAATTTTCTATGACAAAAGCAAGCATTTCCCAGACATGTTTAGTTAAACAATGAAAGATAAGAAACTTTTACCTCCTGTAGAATTAATGCAAATGAAAAAACATCCACCTTAGTATCATATTCTTCATTTTTGAAAACCTCAGGAGCCACATATCGGCCTGTTCATGTCATAAAACAAATCTCACCAACAATTAATATTAAAAATCTTGTATTAGTCCATAAATATTGGATTTATACCAACTTTTTACTTATGCGTAGAAAAGAAGTGCTATTGAGATACTAAGGGAAAACAAATGCATGTGCCAGAATACATCTGGTTCTAGTAAAGATTAAAAAAAAATTGCAGGTCAAACTGTTGACCAAAAATAAGTGAAGTAGCTATTTCCAAATTAATAATTATGGAAAGAATTAAAAGAACAAATTGTCACTGATTGACTTAGAATGATTCCAAATACGATTAAATTATGAGGAAATACTCCCTCTGTCCCATTTTATAGGACAAAAATACCTTTACAAAATGACCAAAAATATGATAAAGTTTGAAAACAAATGTTGAGTATGGAGTATAATTTACCATTATATGCTTCTCTCGAATGTACTTAACATTAATAGAAAAAGTGGGTCCTCCATTTAGTTTTTCAAGATATGATTAAATATTCGTCTTTAAAAGTGACTTTGACATTTCCCAATAAAGATACTCCACTCACAAATAAAAATTGAATATGCTATTCCAAAAGTCAATCGGGTAAAGTTGGAAAGCTAAATCTTTTCAGTAACATTATGATTAGTGAGTGCATTTTATCAAAATTTGTGCCACTCAACTTTCTCTAACAAAGTGGGACGCAGGAAGTAAGATTTTTCCAAAAGTAGCACACTTACAAGATGTGTCTTGACAAGACACAGGCCTATCCTCCTTAACTCCACTGGTAACTTTCAGCAGCTTGCTAACTCCAAAGTCTGCAACTTTCAGATGCCCAGAGTCATCCCGCAATATATTCCTGTTATCTTACACATAAATTAACAATACTTCTCACAGTTCAGAGCAAAAATTTAATGAAACCTTTATGCAATTGAATGGCGAATCTTAACAAGTAACTTACGCAGGCTCAAGATCACGATGAATTATTGCTTCTGGTTTATTCTCATGCAAATAGTTCAATCCCCTGAAAGTTCATCAAGAATGGGGTAAGCAATAGCATTCTCCATCTGCTCAGTTAGTAGAGTCACTAATAGATCCCACCAGAGACACAGCTTCAGATCTTCCCATGAGCTTAAAAGTTATTCATCAACTAACCTAGTAGAATATGTTTTACCAAGCAAAGAAGAACCACAATCCAAGTGGATGCCAAAACGCCAAAAAGACGTGCAAATATTTTGTTTGCCTTTCAGTCTCCCATAACAAAGAAAAACTATTATATTAGTCAATATTCGCATAAAATCCTAAAACTTAAGAGTTTAACTACCATTAAGACCAGGAAAATTATCATTGTTATCGAAAGGAAGAAATCCCTAGGCAGGAGCGCAGAAGGTAACGCAAACAAGTACAAATTGAGGATCTTATTTTCGGTAGGTAAACACAAATTTGAGGATTTGAGGATTTGAGGATTGAAGCTTATATTTGTTCAACCTTTTTCGAGAGGTCCCATTACTTCAGAAACTCTAATGAAACAACATGCTCAAATCCTAATCCACTTCAATCATTTCCAAAGTTGTTATTCCTAATCTTAATCTAACGAAAGCTGAGCTTCATATCCGATGTCCAATCCTTAGTTTCTTACAAAATGTATTTGCCGTAATATATCACTCATAGGATGCATCATGTTAGTTGGTCTTTGTACTAATCATGTTCTTATAAAACGTGTTTATCTCAATGACTATACACTCACAGGATGCATCATATAAGTTGTTCTTTGTACTAATCATACTAAAAACCAACAACATTTCAGATAGTTACTGACCTTGCTATGTCCATTGCAAACCTTACAGCTGTCATAGGTTTTAGTGCTCCTTTTCTTTTCAGAAATGCACAAAGATCACCCTGCAACAGGCACAGGAATGACTATCAGATAAAAAGTGAAAACTATGACAATTCAACTTGAAACCTAATTTCAAAAGATAATCCTGACAAGGGAGAAAAAAAAAGAACAACAAAGCCTGCATCCATAACCAAAGCATAACTCCCATATTCCACAGTTCTTATTAATTTATAATATCATGCTGATTGGCTGATTGCTATTAAGTAAACATCTGTTTCTCTTCTGAAAGGAATGAGACAAAGACAACATAAAAGATCAAAAACTTTATACCATTGGAAAAGAGTATAGGTGGTCAGTACGAAACACAAAAACAGATCACAGAATAATCACCACAATTTAAGGGATCAGAAAATTTAAAGATAATAACAACGTATAAATAAGAAAGACCTTTGGTAAATACTCTGTCACAATCATCATCGGACTACTTTGAGTTACAGCTCCGAGAAATTGAACCACATTTGGATGCCTTATCTTCTGAAGCAATGCAAGCTCATCCCTAAAAGCCCTCCTGAACAAAACCAACTATTCTAATGAACACAGATTCAAATGACTAGCATAAAGCATAAAAAAAAATCTTTCCATAGTAAATGAGCACCCACACTTTATCATCGTCAGTAATCAGTTCCTCCCCAAGCTTCTTTACGGCTACTTGTGTTCCACCCCAAGAAGCAACACAGAAGGTACCCTGGCATTTTATAGTTATCAAATACAAAGTGGACTAATAACTTTTGTGAAGTATACAGGAAGAAAAGGTATAGTGGAGCAATCACATGAATAGCACTAACTAGTAATAGATAAAATAACAAGTTTCAACCACCATGACCAAACTGTGAATGAAAAAATCATTTTGATCTGATTACAACTACTGGGTGATTTCTCAATTCATCAGTATTAGGTTTTTCAGGGTGTTGTTAAGCTTTCATTCTTTTTCTCTTGTCCTCCACCCCCCACCCCGCACCCCACCCTCCTCGTTTTCTTGATAAGCTTCTATCTTTTCTCTTAGTCTCGAATATTTTTCTTCTTTCAATTTCATTACAATTGACGTACTCATTATTCCATGCAAAAAATTAGCTCTTAGAAAATTTTAAAACATCGTCAGTGAAATACAATCTTTTTATCACAAAAAAGAAAGCAACCCCAGCTATGAAAGAGCGCTGCTTTGGTGATGAAGAATATTTCTTCAAAACCATAAGTGCAAGGAGACCCAAATTTGTTCCTTTTGCAAAGAGTTAACAAAGGAGCAAAAGACTCCAATTCACGTCTCCAAATAAAAACTCAATACCCCATAGTTTTCTCATATGGCCAAAGCAAAGATGATTTTCGCATGATGAGCTTGCCAAATTTCCTTCTGCTACTTCCTTGCCTCTCCTTATGATCCACCTCTTCCCCATCAGATGCCTACCATTGATCAGTGCAACTACTTCACTTCTTACTTAGAGTTTAACAGTCTTAATGCAGCAGAATTTTATCTTATTTGGTCTACTGTAAAGCATCCACAATGACAGACCAACCACAAGCATAACCATGTAGAGTATGTAACTAGACTGAAGAAGACATCTTTTTAGAGAGAAAGAATTAGGAATTTCTAGACAAATCAGGTACACAATCCAGCACTAGTAAGTCCTCAGTCCTCAGTATTTCAGACTTAATATCAATATTGAAACATTTACTTGGTAACTTGATTTATGGAGCAAACTCTTATGCCAGAAAGGAAAGTTGGACTCTCAAGCTCAGAAGGAGGTAGTAAATTGACTTCAGCCAGATTCATCACCTCATAATTATCACCTCATAAGACAAAGAAGGCCTAGACGGAAATCGTCTACAAGAGGACAAATTATGAACAAGGAGGTAAATCCAAATAAGTAATACAAATCCCTTACAGTCCATTATGAACAAGAAGGTAAATCCAAAGATGGTATATCATTTTTGTAAGCATTTCCCATCACCTAAATTCAGTTCAAGTAGGCATCAACATTCAGCAGTCCACCCCAACTAATCCAAGGACATCAGTAGAACAAAACAAAAAACAAAAAATTGATAGAATACGAAACTGGTGTTTTTACTGTACTAGCTATAAATTACATTAAAAATAGAGACAGAAGTATGTTACCTTCATTAATTCAACACTGTTTGTGAAATCAAGTTCCTTGGGATCAATTTCATATTCTGGGACTTGACGGGAATTTTTAACATGCATGGGTGCCACCTAAATTTAAAAGCAATATGAACAGGCAACTCACTAAAATAAACTTAAACAAGCATTTATTTTTAAGGTTTATAAGCACTGAGTAAGAGAAAGCAGATCTACCACAAAACAATATGGTTGAAAACCAATGTAAAGTACTTACAAGAAGCTTGGCACCATGTTTCTCCAAAAGTTTAATCACATCATGATTTTGATAATGTATTGCATCTGCAAGAGGCTGTTAAAGTAACATTAGATTGTACTTTGCTCGAAAATTATATGGAATGAGAAGAAAATAATAATTTTGGCAATTCAGTTATTCTTAAATAAAGATCTTAAAATGTCTGTCGTGTTTGAGAAAGAAAATTTTTAGGGTACTTTCTAGGGGAGTTAGATTTTTTTGTCTCGCACTATTTAAGGAGAGAAACCTGCAGTGTATTATGAATGCTTTGCTGAGATAGTGAGATCGATTTTCATTGGCCGTGAACGTATTACATTTGGGTGAACCAGGTAAATTATGTGTCTTGTGTGTGATTGATTTTCTATCGATTTCTTTTTGCAATTTTTCTCGTTACGTTGTTAATTGCTAATACAACTTGCCCAATGAATAGAATCTATCAAAGCAACCACAAGGGAAAAGCCGAGAAAGTTAAATACCGATGCTTTTCTGGAAAACAAACTAAAAGAAAACTAGTAACAAATAACACAAAGCATTCCCTTGATTCTCTTAAACCAAAAGAAACATAAGGAAATGAGGAGAATATCTTAACATATACTTTACATAACTATTCAAGCAATTGTTGTATGCCCTCGTCTTCCTATAACTCAGACGACAAATATTACCTTCCACAAAATTTTACAAATTTAATCAATGTAGAATACAACCCAAATTACTATATTTGGTTAAAGACAAACAACTACTCCTGGTTCTTCCCAATCCAGAAAGTTTTTCTCTCCATCTTTGCTAAAAGTCTCCTCAAATTTATGAACCAAATCTGTTATTTATTTTACACATTACACAGGAGGGAAAATATAAATGAAATTATTTTAGACTTTCAAATAATGTATCCATCTATAATCAAACAAAACAAGCATAAATTGTAAAACACAAATATGAACCATCCATCCATCAAAATAAAAACAGAGGGAATTTGTACCGTGCTACCCCAGCGATCTTTAGGGTCAACTTGAGCTTCTCTTTCTAGCAAAAACTCCACAACATCAGTCCGGCCCTGGCAGGCGGCCACGTGGAGCGCCGTCCGATCATCGATATCCCGGAAATTGACGTCGGTGCCGGAGTCCAGCAGCTCCTGAATTCCTTCCAAGTCACCCTCATTGGCCAAATACATCATTCTCACTCCCGGATCAATAACTCCTTCCCCATCTCCCCCACCCACCGAATCTTCTCCCAGATTTGGCGCTAAAGACGACTGCTTTAGTAGAGTATACCGTGTTCTTGTCTCCATTAACAATAAAAAAAATAAAGACTTTCTCAATGGTTACACAAGTTAATTTCAACAACTTATTAAACCCAAAAAGGAAAAATCAGAATTAAACAGCTTACACCCAAATTAATTTGAAAACTATTTATGCATATACATATAAATATATATATATAGGGAGAGAGAGAGGGGGGGTTGAAGGGCGTTAGGTAAAGACAGAAGTAAAGAATATGCAGTTGGGAGTGATGGTGGTGGGGAGAAGAAGTTGAAACACTCTTTGACAGAAGGAAAAGCGCGTGAGCTTCGCTTCTGGGACTGAGGTAGCGATGCGAGTGGGGGTTGAAGGGTACGTGGACGGCGCGAGCTGGTCGTGATGGAGGTTACCTCGTGCGCCGGACGGCTGCGCATAACCTTAACGGAGTCGGCGTCAATTAAGGTGGCGTGACGGCACTGGCGCCTTTCAGTTTTCAGTCAATACTCATTAGAGTCGAGCAGTATTGACTATTGAGGTTCGATTTCGATCCACAGTTATGGGACAAGCTGCTAACGGATAGAGCTGAGCCAAGCTGGGCTGAGCTGAGCTGGAGCTTAAGAAATGTGAAAATGGAAAATGAAAGTCAGCAACTAATATGAACTGGCCATGTGGCCCATGGAAAAGTATTAATTATAATTTATACATTTCACCGACTTGACTTGAAGTATCAATACTCGTGTGACATGTCTTCATCACTTCACTTTGTTTTGTTCTTCTTCAAATTATTTAGTTTAGTGTTTTCTTCGTAAATTATAAAAGAAATATTGATATGGTTTTTTTACCCAATTACAATGAATAATACATACTCTTTCTGTTTCGAATTATATTTATTCAAAAAAAATTATAAAAAATTTTCATTTTATTAATAATAATGTTATAAAATAATATACTGTGTAGTATTTATAAATTTGTCATTCTAATTTTATTATCATATCATCACTAATAAACTAACAACTTATTATCTTTAGAGATAAAAAAAATACATCTTAACATATATACATTTTATAAAATAAAACTTTTTTATACTGTCTCTATTTTGGATCACTTTTGATTTTTTGACAATTTTTTGAATTTTAATTTAATATAAATTTATTTATTTTAAATAATACATATAAAATTTGTAAGCTATTCAAAAATTACAACTAATTACAAGTATATTATTTTCATAAATCACATAAATTTTTAATTTAAAATTTTCTAATATTAACTTTCATAAATCAAATTTAATCTTCCATTTAAAAATGCAAAAAGTAAGAAAACAAATGAAGTAATATATTATACTCCCTCCGTCCCAAATTAATTACTCAGTTTTGACTTTTTAAAGTCAAATTGACTATTTTTAGAATTAATAATTAAGCATATATAAATATATTTCTAAAATTATAAAATTTGGGGTTAGTAATAAATTGTATATACTTTCTTTTGGTTATAATCTCTTTACTTATATTTTAGCAAAAATAATAAAAAGATTAGTTTTAAAAATGGTTAATTTGATTTTAAAAAGTTAAAACTGAGCAATTAATTTGGAAATGAGGTAGTATTCAACTTTCCCTTTCTTTCATTTCACACCCTTCTTCGAGCTTTTCAATCCAAAATTCCAAACTAACAAACAGTGTCTTAATACTCGAGGGCTTTTTTTCAATACTCGCTCTATATTCACGCAAACCAGAGAAAGGAATAAAGAAACTGATCGCCGGAACGGCGCTGTAAGAGCCGGCGACGCTAAATCTACGACATCTTAAGCAATCTCCTCCCCTTTGATTTCTGTGTAATTCTCTCTCTTACCCCATTATTTGAATTTTTAGATAAAAAACTTGAAGAACACAGAGCATTTGCGAATGCACTGGGGTGATTCATCAGCTCAACTAAACTAAAGGGTCAATAGTTAAGACTTTTATTTGATTAAAGTTTGAATCTTTAGTAGGAAAAAATGATTTTTGTGTATTTGGAGACAATCCTTTTGTCCTAATAGCTGAATAGGGGCTATTTTGTTCCCAATAGTTACTAAAATGCAGGTAAGTTGTTTGTTTAAAAGGGGCTGTTTTGTTTGTAACATATGTTGTTTTTGACTGGTAAGATTGTATGATGACTGTCATTACTTTATAATTTGATTTTTGTTTGCCATGAACGGATATGGAGATTCTTTTTATCGATTAGGTATATGCATGATATAACATGGGTTATGTAGTCTCATTTTTTAATTGCTACAAAAGGGAATTGTTGTATGTTAATGATGAATACATTTGACAGTTATTTGGTAGTCATAGATCCACGGAATGTTGCAGTTAATTACCCAAAGTTTATGATATGCCTAGGGAAATAATCTAGTTGCAGTTATTTGATAGTCTTAGATCCACGGAATGTTGCAGTTACTTACCCAAAGTTTATGATATGCCTAGGGAAATAATCTAGTTGTAGCGGTAGTACAAATACTGAATTTTTATACCATTTCGTATTACTTCGTGCCGTGTTATTTCTATTTGGTATGTTTCTTAAAGTTATGGTTTATAATGGTTCATTTTGACTGAATGATGTCAAACAGTATCACCATGAATTTTCTCCAATTGCGTCAATTCTTACCCATGATCATGTTTCTCTCGTACGCACATGCACGCATATATGGTCTGATAATGCATAGCGCAAAAGTACGGGACTAGAAGAAGGGAAATTGTGTAAATTACAAAGATTAGGTTTGTGATTGATAGCAGATACCCAGTTTACACTGACTGGCTGCTGGGAAGCTGCAAGATTAAGCCTTGTTTTATGTTCTTCCCTTTTTTTAATGTTCATTTTTATGATTTTCAGGGTTTCGAATGGATGATGCCCACAATGTGGAGGACAAGCAGTTGGAAGAGGTTTCCAAAAATGCACCTCAGAAGAAACAAGAAATTCGTGAAGATATGCTTTCTAGGCACAGGTGATGTGTTTATGACAGATGCCTCTTTCTTCGTGGATTTGATATCGTTGGCTTTCTTTATTATGTTCTATGATTATTTATTTCCTTGTAATTTGTTTTATTCTGGTTCCTTCAGGGATAAGAGGGGGAGCTGCCAGTTTATTTATATATATATATATATAATAATAATAATAATATTTCATGACTGAACAGTGAGTGGGGGGCGGGGGGACCTACTAATAGCAGGATTGCAGAGAATGAATCTGAAGCACTTCTCATCAGTAGAGACTTTTTAGTACTTTGAAGTTTCAACTAATAAAACATGCCCTATGAGAAATGGTAAAGATTTAAGAGGAATATAGAAACATAACTGTCGAACTTCACTAGCCAGAGTTCTGGAAATAGTTTCCCTGTATTGAAGTGGTATATGATGATGAGTGTGGAGGAAAGTGGTGGCAAATGTCTTTGCAGTTGCAATCACCCTATTCGATTGTATTTTTGTTCTTCTGAATTTGGAATTTCAGACTGTTGGAATGAAATAAACATGTACCTAGATGGTGTTAGTGTGATACAGAAAACGACTTTGCCAAGACTCTTTTAGTTTTCATGTGTCTCAGCTCAACTGGCTCTTCTGCCAAATGTCTTCAAATATCATCCTCACAAGGAAGGAGTTGGACAGCGTACCAAACAATCTTAAGTTACTCTAGCTGATCTATGAAATTCTAAATGACTTCTTGTACTATGAATTCTAAATTTGAAGCTCGCATTTTCAGAAACATTGAATTTATTTTGATCCCTGCCCAAAGATAGAACAGACTAATTACATATCCATTGACTAACTCCTTATTGTTCTATTCCAATTTGTGGTACAAAGAATTATCGTTTCAACATTGAATTCTGTTAGTATCACGGTTGAAGTGTTTTTTGTTCTACGTACTAGTTATTTCGGTCTCCTTACTTGGTTGCTGGTGAAAAGATGTGGCAGTGATAGATGTTGATACATTGTTGTGAGTGAATTGATCAAGTAGCGTACCTATGATGAAATTATATATTTGTGGTTATAGCTTATATTATGCTAATATAAAGCATTGCAGGAAAGAGATATCCCAGCTGCAGGGCAAGGAAATTGCAATGAAAAAGTCTGCTGCTAAAGGCAGCAAGGCTGAACAGAAAGCTAAGAAAAAACAAGTGGAGGATGAGATTGCTCAACTTTCTGCAGAGCTCAAAGAGAAACATGCAGAGGAACTTGCTTTGTTAGGGTATAGCAATAGCAATGGGAAGGAGAAAGGCAATCTCGAGACTTTGGTGAAGGCCATAGCTGGAGTCTCTGTCACCAGCCAAGCTGACCATTCAAAGCTCAGTAAGAGTGTCAAGAGGCGTGAGAAAAGAGCTCAGCAAGAAGCAGCTAGAGAACAAAGAATACAAGAAGAGCAGAGCAACATCATAAGTGATCGAATGGTTGAAAATGAGAAGTTGGAGAAAAAGCTTGAACCCCTTGGCCTGATTGTCAATGAGATAAAGCCTGATGGGCACTGCCTCTACAGAGCTGTTGAAAATCAGTTAGCGGTCCAGTCAGGAGGTTCTTCTCCTTACACGTACCAAGAACTTCGGGAAATGGTTGCTGTTTATATGAGGAAACATGCACCTGATTTCCTCCCATTCTTTCTGTCAGATAATATGGCTGATGGAGATTCTTCCGATGATTCGCTTGCGGAAAGGTTTGAGAATTACTGTAGAGAAGTGGAGTCAACTGCGGCATGGGGTGGACAACTAGAGCTTGGTGCTTTAACTCATTGCCTGAAGAAACATATAATGATATTTTCGGGATCCTTCCCTGATGTGGAGATGGGGAAGGAGTATAAATCTGACAATGGGACTGGCTCATCCAGTTCAAGCATCATGCTATCATACCATCGACATGCATTTGGACTGGGCGAGCATTATAATTCTATTGTTCCGGTGTGATGAATAGGTATCGTTATATCCTATGTGAAAAGTTTCTTCTAAATGTATTTTAGCGTACGTTTAGATCTCTGATGATACAGTTGTCCTAAACCTAAAACTACAGTAGTCAGTAATGTCCTCTTTAACATTTCAGTTATAGATTTTTCTTTACATTTTCTTAACAATATTTAACTCAAATTTCTCGTGACCCTGACTAGTTCATATGGGTTTTGATTAAGTTTTTGCATTACTACCAAGTTTCATTTTATGGATATTTTTTTGCTTGGAAGATTGGTTTATGTGCTAACTAGATATCTGCCGAGGAAAATGATATACATTATGAATGTTTGTGACAACTATTTGATTGTCAGTTACATGGATAAGTATTAATGGTAACTTTTTTTGAGAAATATGTAATAAGTAGGGCCTTTTATAATTCTTACCAATCTCATTTATTGATAATCTTTATAATTGTAATTCGACTGAAAATATTTGCAATGTAGAATGTAGAATGTTGAGTAGTTCTATTATGTTTTATCAAAGATTAACTAATATTTCCACACGAGGCCTAGTCCGGATGGTATCACAATGCCTCTGCATATTCAAAAATAATAATAATAATAAATAAAATGCTGAACTGATATCGGTGTCTCTCTTTAGCTGAGCCACCAATATCTTTTATAGATGAAAGATCAACTCCAGCGATGTAGGAAAATGGCCATGATCACTATGGGAATCACAACTTTTAACTTTATTTGGGCTTGTAGATCATGACAATCTCAATCCAAGAATTTGAGAATAAAGAGGATATGTATTGTCATCTTCCATCTGTCTTTTGTTTGGCATCTTCAAAAGCTTAAAAGTTCAAAGAGTATAGCACAATTTCTACTTCTCGTAGTCCTAATACTTACTAACATTGAATTTATTTATACAAAAATTCAATTTGTTTGAAATTGAGATTTGTAAATATATTCAGAACAATATTCCAAAAAATACTCGAATGAAAATATATTGAGAATCTCACTGTGCGTAATCTCATTAAATCTTATATAATCTCATACCCTGATACCCATAATGATATTTCGTTGTTGCCTGCGAAGATATTATCCAATGTAACATTGTCCTAGTAGTAATTCACAAACACAATCATTGGTAATCCAACAGCTTTAAGTATATCATAAACCCACTTCAATTACAAATAAAGGTGTAAATAAACCGAGTCGAATATTGAGCTGCTCAAATTTGGTTAATAAAATTTATCGAGTATGAAATAAGATTTGATTGAGGCTCGTTTAACTACCGAATCGAACACGATCTTGAATCGAACCTGAGCAGTTTGAACTTTTCGAGCGAATATGATCCGAGTATCAATAGAAAATTGCAATTTAAAGATATTCGAGTAATTCATCGAATTTTAAAATTTGTTCATATTTAAATTATTTATATTTCGAGTCGAGCTCGAATCGAACTTCTAATTGAGCAAGTACGAATTGAGCTCGAACTGTTATTTCATTTTACGGCCTTAATTACGAATGAAAGTAACCACAGTCCACTCATACAATTAACATAAAACGCTGTTCAAATAAAGTTTTTGGATAACTAATTTCTACCATGATGCAAGTTCTCGGAATCCTATGGCCCTTCCTTGAGCTTGTCGCTTCAGAATCTGATGATGAATCACTGGCATCAAAAGTGGCTGATATTTTACCCATACAACCCAGCATGCTATTAATGCCTGCCAAGAGTTCATCTGCATTAGAACAGCACAAAGCAGCTACTGGTTCTGACCTGAACAACGAGACCCACACATATTTTGCTATGCTCATTTGTATTTTGAGTTTGAAAACACAAACAGCAATGATGGTGTGATTGGTTCAATCAAATCAATGTCCTGGGTTGTTCTCAAAGAGAACCATCTCTATTTATGGAGATGAAATTTTTATTATTTGTATAGTTATTTCCTCTTTTCTGCCATTTCTTTTCATTACTTTCCGTTTTTTATTTCCTTCTCTGTTGGGGGATTGGGTTAGACAGGGACTCAATTAAAATTGCTTCACTACAAATTACGAAGGCAACAATGCGCCTATAATATCAGATCACTGATCTTATTTTCTACTTGTATTTTGCATTAAGGCAAGCACAGACGAATTTTTTTAATGCAGTTGGATTGAAGGAATGAAATTGGTGAAAGAATAAAATTGAGAAATGAATGGAATGGAGACTGGAATGATTCATTCCATTCTTGACTGGAATCAGTCATTTCATAACCTCCCTCAAAAAATAAAATTCATAAATTTGGCAGCAATGAAAATGGTTCATTCCATTCCAATAGAACAACCAAACACCATTCTTTTCATTCCATACGAATGAGTCATTCCATTCCTACCTTCATTTTTACGATCCAAACGTAGCACAAAGGTAATCTATCAAATGTAAAGGGTCTGAAAGAGAAAATTTGATTTTGAGACATTTACAAAAAATGCAAAGAGAAAGCAAGGATAGATAGAGAGAAGGAATTTAGAGTTACCTGATCTTTTTGTTCCCGCGCAAATTACTTCCAGCCGTCCGACCATTCTGATTCATCCAAAACAGGTTTTGGGATCTCTTCTGGATGAAACACCTCTTGATCAAGCTCTTTAGAGGGTTGACCCCATTCTAGCTCTTTAGAAGATTGACCCCGGCCCGTTTATAGTCGGACCATTCTCGCTGTTTCCGGTGTTGAAGGTTCTTTTCCCGTTTATAGTCGGAACTATTCACTTGTCCCGGGTACTTATCAAGCAGTTCCTGCCTGTCTGGAAGAAAGCAACCCTGATAGGAGCCATTACCTGAGAAATGCCAAAGAAGCTTGTTCCAAAAGGGATCCTACCGTATTATAGACACTTTAAGATGTTAGTAATAATAAGAAAGCATCCAATTTTAGAGTATTTTATCTTCTTATTTGTAGCCGTTCAGGTGGTGGCAAGCAAGGATTCATTGTGTAATAATACATTAGCCATATAAGGAAACTAAAAATCAGAGATTGGTAAAAAACTGATGAAAAATCAACTACACATGTTCCTTATTTGTTATTAATCTCATAAAAACTTGTCTAAACTAGAATAAACAACAGACTGAGGATTACCTTGCTAAGAATATGTGGGTTTCCAATAACAATTAGTAAAGATCTTGCTCGCGTAATCGCTTACATTAAACCTTTTGGGATTCCTCAAAAATCCTAAACATTGGGCTCTGTCAAACTCATTATGTTTTATAGTTGATCGGGCAGTAGATATAATTATTACTTGCCTTTCTTGTCCTTGGAATTGTTCAACACTGCCAACCTGGATATTACACCTGCCGAAACCTTCGAGTGCTTTCTTTATTTTAAGTACTTGTTGCCGATAAGGTGTTATGACACCAATTTCTTCGTCGCCCAACCCCCCCTTCTCTGTCAGATTCATGATGATTTCAACAGTCTTGCTTACTTCAATCCTATCAAATCATGATGGATTGATTCCTTGCCTCTCATCAAACCCTTGGATGCCAAAGAAAAGTACAGGGAAGTCCTTGCGGGTAAGTAGGTCCACCCAAGCTCCTGAGGACATCATATCATCATCTTCACAAGAGATTACCTCTCCCTGATAAAACAACTGTGAAGGCCGAAGGGAGACAATACTTCTGGATGACATCGGTAGTTGCTGACCAATTTTGTGACATAATTTTGGTCGCCACTCTGATAAAACTTAAACTCAAGCAGCCTCTCCAAGTATGATTTTCCTAATCCATAAATTCCGGCATCTTTTGAGTAGATTACAGGACCTAGTTGCATTGGATCTCCAGCAAGAACAACAACAGTATTCCTGCTGCAAAGGTTGGACAGAGGAGCCATCGTTTCAGGCTCCGAAGCCTGGCCTGCTTCATCCTAGGAAAATATGATGCCTTCTGCAAAAAGATGATAGGAACTTGCATATGTAGAGATAATAATCTTATAACGTCTCAGCTTCAAAATTGAAGGACACTTAAAGATACCCTCCATTTCCTTGTAAATTATTAGCAAATTAGGTTAAATGTACTTCATTTTTTCCTCCATTTGCATTCAATAGTAAATTTAAACGAATTAAATTTTGTTTAAATATTGAGGAGTGAACTTATTATTTACATTAGGAATATTAAAATGACCTCCTATACTCTTGCACACTATTTCCAAAGAATAAAAAAATATTTAAAGTACACAATTTAAATTATTCAAAATGTTATACAAGGATTATTTAACCGTCCAAAATTCCATTCATTTTGGAAAAAAATAGAAAGAAAGTAATACATAATTATGTCTTATTAATACTTTTTCATGTACTTTAATTTTTCTTAACTTGAGCGAAAGATGTACTTGCGATATTTTTTTTTGGGACAGAGGGAGTAATATTTTTGTAATTTAAGTGCAGCTTGGAGCAGAATTTGTAGGCACATTCATCCTACGTTTGTGAACCAAAAATACAACGGTGCCGAAACCCAAATAAGAAATACTGCATGTGCTGGGCTGACCGTTGTGGTAGTAATTCTCTCCACTGGCCATATATCTGGAGCTCATTTTAATCCATCCCTCACCCTCGCCCTTGCGGCATTACGCCATTTTCCCTGGGTTCAAGTTCCGCCGAAATACCAGGGTCATAAGACCCCCCCGCCCCCTGATTCCATCTCTGGATATAAATTATCTAAAAATTAATATGAATTTATTTAATTTTAATTAATACAATTATTATAATTATATAATATATAACAAAAACTATTAATCATAAAATTTATATCAATAAACTTTTATAAATCATAAATCATAAAAATTTAATATTCCGTCCTGTACATCTAGTTTTATATAGAAAAAATAATTAAAGATAACTTATAAGCCTTGTAGCTCAAACATAAACAGTGCATACAAACTTCTATCAGTCTATCATAATATTAACACCACAGGAGAACACGCAACTGAACATAGATATATGCATGGTACATTCACACTAACACATGCACTTATATACACACACACACAACACATTAATACATATTGCATCTTTTTACTTGCATCTCCTTGAAATTAAATACCTAAAACCCCCATCCCCATCTCCATAACAAGCTCATACACATACTTCTTCAAGGAAATGGCGCCCTCCGATTCATCTCGGTTGTCTCAACGTCGATTTTGAAACCCTTTCCGTGCTGTTTCCAGTAATCGGCTTGCGGATTTAACCACTCTGGCTCGGCAATCTCCACCCTAGAAGTCTTAAGAGCATCACTAGATATGTTGTACTTGTCATCCCTCTTTTGTAGTAGCTCTGGTTTCACCATCCCCAAGTTAACCGCTTGTGGCGACATGTGCCGGAGGCCCCAACGGCAGCCTGTCGCCTGCATGCATGCATGCAAATTAATACCAAATAATCAAAACTATTTTTACTAACACAATTAAAAAAAAAAATCAAGATTTATTACAGTTTTTAAGCCAAGAAAATTAGTAATACCTCATCAGTTTGCCAAGTGCACCAGAACTTGCCATAAGTTTTGGCAATATTTTCAAGTTCCGGTTTCACAACCATTTCTGGGACCCGGGGATTCATCCAGAGGCCTGATTTGATCTAGAGAACAAGAATATTATCCAGTTTGTTTTTTTTTTGGTTAAAATTACAATTTATTAATTATACCATAAATTGGTTAAACATTAATTAATTAGTACCTCATAGGCATGAGAATGCCAGAGCTTCTGTTCCTCCGGAGGAAGAGTTTCAAATATTTTGTCGGACACTATATATTCCACCCCTGTAAAAAAAAGTAAAAAAAAGAAAATGAAAAAAATGAGAAAAAGAGTCACATACAATATTAGTATCTAACATGAACCACCTTAGCGCCATGGAAATCCCCAAAATAAATAAAATAGTACTAGCACTTGGTCAACCAAATGCATTTTTATGCCCAAAAGACAACACATTTTAGAAAATTTTGAATTCAAAAATATTTCAAATAGTCATAAAAGGTCTTATATGTTAGAAGGATCAATTGAGTATATAAATAGATGATTAAATTACCGATAAGACGGCCGTACGAGTCGTCTGTATCGTAAACGGCACACTGGAGAAAGTCCTGATTGAGGCGAGTCAGATAATGGTGAGTCTCAATCTGGCGAGTCATGTCATCACTATACAAGGCAAAGGTACAAACGTGCTGGTTCATTTGCTTGATGGGCTTAAGGGACTGCATCATTTGTGCCCCTTTGTCCACCATCTGCTGTTCCATCGACATCGGCTGCCCCGGTGGTATAGGTTCCTCTCCGCCGGTCTGTCTGTGCAACGCCATCGGCCGGAAAAGAAATGTAGCTACAAGTAATTGACAAAGGGTATTTATTTATTTATTTTTTGTGCTTGTGAAATGGGAGTTTTGATTTTTGATAGGAAAAGGAAGATAGATGCTTTTATTGTAGGGTTTTGTTTAGGTGCATGTAAATAAATAAATGGGGGACGTGGGCGATTATTTTGGGGCCACGTATACACATGCATGCATGGGTAGTCGACGTGGAAGATTGATGGGAAAATTGGTGAAGCTTTGGGAACACTTGTCATGCTTGGTTTCCCCGTTTAGACACGTTAGAAAATGCATGTTAATTAAGGCTTTGTTTTTAGCTATAGCTGTCCATGTATTGCTATAAATTTATATTGAATTATAATTATAAAATTTATTAATATATAAAATTTATAAAAATATTATATAAAAATTTTATTTATTATAAAAAATTATTACTAATATTTATTCACGTAATTAATAATTAAAAAATTAACGTAAATTTTTATAATATATATTATTTTCCAAAACAAAATGTCTCTCTATAAACAAATTAGTTTATTTAAATTTAATACTTCGTCAATATTCTCAATTATAAGTTATTTTTTAAAAATTAAAAATTAATATAAGATATTTTAAAATTTTTAAATAAAACAATTTATTAAAAATTAATAAATGATAAATTTTACAATAATAATATTTTTTAATAATTTTTTATTTTTCATATTTATTATTATACTAATTAAAATTAAAAAATTAATATCAATTTTGAAATTAAAAATATCTTAAATTAACTTCAAAAAATTAAAATAATATTATATATATTTTGAAACAAAGATAATATACTTGTATGAAATTAAAAAAAAGAAATTATATTTTGCAATATTAGATATTGAATGTAATTTAATTTACAAATAAAATGAGCTCAATTTCATAAATAAACTATAACAAAACTATTTTAACGAACTAATTTAAAAAGTCGATTTGTGAAATTATATGTGAGCATGGTAAACAAATATATTATGCACTACTATATCTAGTATTTGTTAAGATAATAATATTTTAGTGACAAAAGATTGAATACAACAGTAAAATATAAAATGATAGATTTGACTTTCTGCTATTACATATTTCTTCTGATTCTATCAAATACACTAATTATTTGATCTTAATAATTTTATTAGTAATGATCAAAATATGTTAATAGATAATTGATGGTATTAAAATTAATCCTACAAAAAAAATTAGAATCATAAAAAATATTTTCACAGTTAAAAGTCAAAGAATTTTCATCTATTAAAATTTTAATAAAAAATTCACATGTTCATCAATCGGTGAAAAAGTATCGGATTACTTTCATTTTTGAAACAATTATACTATTCAATATAATAAATTAGTTGACTGGTATCGATTTCAGTTATATTATTCACAATTATAAAAATATAATGTATTAGATGAAATTGGAAGAAATGTGTACTTTTAAATCAAAAAACTAAAATATCGATTTATATATATATAGGGAAATGATCAATAGCTTGCGTTAGCTATGGACACTATTTCAGCTAGCCCATCTCCTGCCGTCAAATTGAAGATCTAAGGGCTAATAAGAGCCCAACCGCTACTCTCTCTAGCGGCCAACATAAAAAAATTTGTTGGCCGCTACTCCCTCTAGCGGTTAGTCAAAACGACCGTCGTTTTAACTTGCCGCTAGAGGGAGTAGCGGTCAACATAAAAGATGTTGCTGAAATTAATCATGAGCCTTAAAGTAATTATAATTTAAATTTAAAAAATATAGTTAATTAATATTCACTCTCTAATTGGTTCACAAATATAAAATGTCACGCCCCCAAATCCGGGTTCCTTGAAACTCGGAACTGGTACGTCACGATACACATCTTCGTACCTGTTCTATAACTAATGCGGAAAATATAAACATACATTATTTATATCAGAGTATTCTACAACATTTTCCAAGGTCTACAACCTTTATCTTGATACATTCCTTTAATAACTTACAAGGTTTACATAATCATTTTCATAAGATATCATAATAGTTAACGCATATTAAGTTACTCTTGAACTTTTTCTCTTGTCTTTGTCCTTCCTGAAGCACTTGAGCTTAACTGAAATATTATCATGATATAGCAAGAGTGAGCAACTACTTTGCTCAGCAAGTTTAAATACAAGAAAGATATATCATGATTGAAAAAGAATAAGCTTTCGAATTTTCAACAATATATAATAATTGTGAAAGAACGATAATCAAATTTCAATAAATGAATAACTGAATCAATAACGCTGAGTGGCCAACAATGACCATGAATAAATTTGGTGATCAAGGTGATCAACCTTTCATACCAGGTAAACATATGCAACTTGCACTAAGTGCAATTAACAATAAATTTCATTGAGGTGGAATAATTGACAATAATTAAACCACTAACATGCTTGAAAATATTAACTCAAGTTTGAGTTAGGAAACTTGCAATAACGTAAGAAGTTTTAAGGTTAGGAACTTGCCTTGTTCGTCGATTACCGCTACACAATCTAATTTAATCTCTTATGAAAGACCTATCATTTACAAGATTGATCTTTCAATCAGCATATCATATCACACCTCATAATACTACTTCTTTTATAAATAAATTATCTACCATTTAGCCACATAATCAAATGTTAGATAACACTTTAAACCATCAATATTATTATTGTCCTTTGATAATATTTCAATCACTTTATCAACATTTTAAAACTCTCATCTAATATTATTAATCATTTAATAATATTTTAATTCATTTCTTATTATTAATCACTTAATAATATCTTAGTCACTTACAAATATTATTAATCATTCAATAATATTTTATTCACTTTCAAATATTATTAACCCGTTAATAATATTTTGATCACTTAATATTATTTATTAATGTCTTAATCATTACAAATATTATTAATCTTTTAATAATATTTTAATCATCGAATAATACATTAATCTAATATTATTAATTATTTAATAATATTTTAATCATTTATTAGACTCATAAACAATTTAATTTAATTGTTTATCATTTACTATTTAATTTAGTTAACATACATATTTGGTCATACACATAATATTTTATTGAAAATGACCAAATTACCCATATAAAATCTTAATAAATCATATTAAAGGTCATTAAGCAATAAAAATCACATTTACACATTTTTCAACTTAACATAACTTAATTTTCTCATTTATTCTTAACTTGATTAAAGATATGAAAAATACCAAAACAACTTATTATTTTTATATCTTCTGGGGAATATCAGTATATAGTATTTTAGTTAGAAAATAATTTTCCTACAATTTTTCAATTTCGTTTCCTATTTTTAAATAGGCTAAAACAGTCCAAAATGGCTACATTTATCATAAATTATTCTTTTGTTCAGAAATTCTGAAATTTATACGGTAGACTCATACTACCATATACTACTCCCAGTTAAATTTTCACAATTTTCTGGGTTGTATTCATTGAGTTATAACAATTACTTTTAAAATCGCATTTTCTTATAAAAGTCATAACTCCCTCTCAGGACATCGAAAAATTCTCATCTTTGGACAACATCTAGTTAACTTGATATACTAACATACCACAAAAGACCAAAATTTTTAGAGTAAGAAAAGTGGCCGAAACAGTGGTCGGAGAAAACTGGCCAGGGAGCTTTAACAGTTTTTCAGTTTTGAACTGTTTTGGCAAAATTTGTCCCGACGAAAATCTACAACTTATTTTCCAGAAATTCCACTTGGGTTCATCAAATAACTCATAAATCTAACATCACACTTTGACGGATCACACAAAAAAGTTATAGATTTCAAATGTTAAAAGTCCAAAGTGGACTGAAATTTAGTACTTTTAGGCTTAAAAACTGTTTTTGTTCTTCTTTCATTTTATTTCTTTTCTTGAATTCTTTTGTTGGATTCTTGCTAATCCATGGCTAAACCATTACTTTTAAGTTTAGTCATGATCTTACTCCATAAAATTTAACATCCATATGAAAAATAAAAGTATTTTGTTAAGGGTTTAGATATATATACCTTTAGCTAGTTTTCTTCCTTTTCTTTGTTTCATAGCTTTGCTTCCTCTATCATGCTCCATGGTTACATACCATTAGAGATATAAATAAAATACCTAAACATAATTAGGATTTTCAGATTTTTAAAGAAAAATATCCAAGAAATGTACGTGAATTTAAGCTTAAGAATTACCTTATTTAGGATTTTCTTTCTTCCTTCTTTCTTCTTCTTCTTTCTCTTTTTTTTTTCTCTCTCTCTTCTTCCTCTCTTCATTTTTTGACGGAAGGAGCAGGAAATGAAGGGTAAGAAGGCTGATGAAAGGAGTTTATTATGCCAAAAATTGATAGTCAACAAAACCCCAATTTTCTTCCCCTTTTTCTTTCATGTTTTCTTCAATGTTTCTCACTTGTCCTCCCATTACCCACACCCATCACATCCATCTCTCTATTAATTATCAGCAGCCCACATGGGCTGCTTTCCAGAAAATTATTGGCCCGAGTGGGTCCCACTTCCAGTTCCTCTTTTATTTATTCGTTTGTCCGTTTAATCGCCCATTTGACCATTTTGGCTTCCAAAAATCAACTTTATCATGATTACAGTTGATCCCCACTAAATTCGACGTTCTGAACATCGTGGGAGTATCCGTTTCTTCAAATTCATCTCCAAATTTCGAATTGGACTTTTATCGAAAAATCAAACGTTAACTTTTTGACCAAAAAGTCAACCCCGACACATTTTGTGTTTTTAGTCTATTCTTACTATTTTCGACGTTCCGGACTCAACCGTCCAGTCCGCGTCTCCAAATTCTACTTCGAACTCAAATTTGAGTTTTCTACCACTATTTTTGTCTTATATGCAATTATTCGCTTCTTAGTTAGTTCATACCAACTAAATTAATTATTCTTAACCAACTATTAATTCACATTCATTTGACATAATATTAAATATCATATCATTATTCATATTACATATAATTATTGTAATATAAATAAAATTATCATCATTAACTAAATAAATTTCTTTATTCAATTAATTAAAACAAATATTTTAACCCACTAATTTTCAAATAGTGAATTAATTAACTCGTATATGAAATTTAGTTCATAATAATTCTATCGTCGTCCAATGCTCAATATTCAAATTATATTATCTCATAATATAATTTTAATTTAATCTCAACTAATTAATATTATTTAATTAATTTCATCCATTTTTCTTAATGATTTAATTAAATATTAAATCTCCTTTTTCTAATATATGTATATATTTCACATCTATATATACATTTAGTCCATTACATAAAATTACATACTTGGGATTATATATATGAAACACATCTGTACATATATGTTCAAATCTACTTTATCACTTAATAAGAATTTTATTTATTAAATTCTTATTTTAAATTTCTGAAATATCTGGGATATTACATAAAAAATTATAAAATGAGTAATAGATTGATATAAGGAATAATACTTGATTAGGTAATTTGAGAGTAGTAGTCGACGGTCGTTTTGACTGGCCGCTAGAGGGAGTAGCGGGCAACATAAAAACATTTGTTGGCCGCTAGAGGAAGTAGTGGCTGAGCTCTTATTAGCCCTTAGATTTTCAATTTAACGACAGGAGATGGACTAACTGAAAAAGTGTATATATATATATATATATGGGGACTGATCCACAGCTCGCGTTAGCTATAGACACTATTCCAGCTAACTCATCTTCTGCCGTCCAATGGAAGATCTAAGGGTCAGGTTTGGGCCTGGCCGCTACTCCCTCTAGCGGCCAACCAAATTCTTTTATGCTAGCCGCTACTCCCTCTAGCGGCCAGTAGAAATATTTGGCCTTCTGCTCAGGACAAAAGTCTAAAATATCCTCACCTTAGTTAGATTTAAATAGTTTTAATGTATAAAATATTTAGAGTTTAAATTTTAAACAATCAAATTATCACAATAATTCACAATGTTAAATTATATTACATAAGAAATTATATTACAAATATTTTATACAAATAAATACATTGAAACTAGTTAATGTATTTATTTGTATAAATTGTCAAATATATCAATGTAATTATTTGTATAAAATATTTAGAGTTTAAATTTTAAATAATCAAATTATCACAATAATTCACAATGTTAAATTATATTATATAAGAAATTATATTACAAATATTTTATTCAAATAAATACATTGATATATTTGACAATTTATACAAATAAATACATTAACTAATTTCATTGTATTTATTTGTATAAAATATTTGTAATATAATTTCTTATGTAATATAATTTAACATTGTGAATTATTGTGACAATTTCATTTTTTAAAATTTAAACTCTAAATATTTTATACATTAAAACTATTTAAATCTAACTAAGGTGAGGATATTTTAGACTTTTGTCCTGAGCAGAAGGCCAAATATTTCTACGAACTTTCATGTTGGCCGCTACTCCCTCTAGCGGCCAACATAAAAGAATTTGGCTGACCGCTAGAGGGAGTAG
This sequence comes from Aralia elata, assembly GCA_034770075.1. Classification (NCBI taxonomy): domain Eukaryota; kingdom Viridiplantae; phylum Streptophyta; class Magnoliopsida; order Apiales; family Araliaceae; genus Aralia; species Aralia elata. The sequence goes on along the minus strand of CM068379.1, from coordinate 72,038,511 downwards.
TGGTCAGGCCCAAACCTGACTCTTAGATGTTCCATTGGACGGCAGAAGATGAGTTAGTGTACATAGCTAACGCGAGCTGTGGATCAGTCCCATATATATATATATATATATATATATATATATATATATATATATATAAAAGCAATAACATTCTAATTAAACCACAATAGAAAAGATAAATAAGAAAAACTCAATTATGCTAGTCACACTGAGACTACACTACCCGGAAGTGATAAATAACATAACTTAATTTACCTCAAGAAATATGCTAGCTCCTTAAAATTGAAGTACTAATTAATTATTATGATCTTAAAAATCCGAGCTCAGGAAAAAAGAATTTGTTCTTAATAACCACTAGACTATTGCAAAAAAGAAAACACACAAGTCTCATAAATTAATTGATTTTAGGATGATCATGGGAAATTAGGTGCCGTTAGTTTCATTTCTGTCTCCTCTATGTCAATAGCAAATCCCTTCCCAGAGTTTTTCCAGTGGTCCGCCATCGGGTTTATCGATTCCGGTACCACAAGATCAACCCTTGATTTTTTGAGTTCATCGGTTGACATTTTGTATTTCACATCTCTCTTTTGAACTAGATCTAGCTCAACCATCCCCAACTTCAGTTCTTGTGGAGACATCATCAGTGCTGGTGCACCCAATGGAAGCCTATCACCTGCACAAAATTAAATGCAAAAGTTCATTAAACTACTTAATTGAAGAACCTTGTGTTCTTCAAGCAAATTCTTGTTTCCAAACTCAAAATAAATATAAGTTCATTCATTTTTAGTCACAATGATGAACTGCATTTTTATAAATAGGGAATTGATATTTCAACCAGAGAAAATTTCACAAGATTATCTTATCAATAAGGAAAGACTCGCTTACTATTCGAGTTAGGAGGAGCTTGTAAAATTATCTCTCATCTCATCTATTATTAGGATACATGCACCCGCTTACTGTCTACTATTCATGTGAGAAGAAATTTGTAAAATTATTAGGTCATTTAGTTGAAAAAATATCAATTTCCCTATAAAAATATTGTTTGGATATATTATAAACTATCCAAACTACTACTTACTCTGTTCATTCAAAAGATGATCTTATATTTTAAAACTTTGGAACGGAACTTTGTCCTATGACAGAGGTAGTATAAGATTATTGTCTTATAAATTAAAAACAAATAATATGCAAATTAAATTTTAAAAATTCAATAATGATCTAATATTTTTTGGACAAGAGGGAGAATATTAATTTCATAGCAATACAACCTAAAAACTAAACTAAAAAATTAGCTATAGGTGAAGAAGCCAATTAATTTGACGTGGACTTTATATACCTCTGTCAACTTGCCAAGTACACCAAAACTTGCCATATGTAGGGACAAGATCTTGGAGGTCAGTCCTCTGAATCATCTCTGGAACCCCTGGATTCACCCATAGACCTGATGTAATCTGGACCATTGATCCAACAACTAACATTTTACAATCTTATATAGTTAACCCATTCCAATTAAAATAATATTTAATTAGGAGATTATGAAAAAACAAACAAGAAAACAAATAATATAAATAAATATTGTAACCTCATGAACATGAGAGTGCCAAAGCTTCTGTTCCTCAGGTGGAAGAGCTTCAAAAATTCGATCAGATACTATATATTCAACTCCTGCATGCACGTAACAATCCAAAAACAATCACCGGCCGGTAACTAATCCAATGTTGACTAAAAATTAACGTTCTAGTATGATGTTCTCAATTACCATCAAAATTTTATTACTTTGTCAGCACTACTGTATAAGCTAACAAACTTTTTAGCTTTAGAAATAAAAACTGAAAAGATTAAATATTAAATATTTTTAATTTTAAAAATGAGACTCCTGTTATGAGCAGAAGGGAATAATTTTTTAATTTATTTTATATATCTCTACCATGCATGCTATTTTTCATGAGTTAAATTTTGTACATTCACTACATTAATGTCAGTGTATCTCAATATAATTGTGCATGCTTTTTTTTTTCTTTTTTTTTTCAAGTTGAAGTTTATACATCATCAATGTATAAACGAGCACTTTTCCCAATTCTACCAAATTGCAGCAATGTTAGAAATTACGACTCATCATTAAAAAAAAATTATGTCACACTAAATTATCTAACAAAGTTATATTTATTTTAATGACGTGTCGTATTAGTGTATCAAATTTAAACTCGTATTTAAACTCATTTTTCAAAGACAGAAAAAGATTTATCACGTGTGTTTAGGTACCGATGAGACGGGCATTGGAGTCATCCGAGTCGTAAACGGCAGACTGGAGAAAGTCCTGGTTGAGCCGAGTCACGTAATGGTGAGTCTCAATTTGGCGAGTCATGTCATGGCTATATGTAGCGAAGCTACAAACATGCTGCTTTATCTGCTTTATGGGCTTCAGGGACTGACTAATCTGAGCTCCTTTGTCCAGCATTTGCTGTTTTACCGTCATTCCCTTTCCCGGCGGCACTGATCCATCGCCGGCCGGCATCGGCGCCGGATTTTTGTCACTAGAAGCCATTTTTAATTATTAGTTAAAAAGCTGTTAATTTTGCGTGATGCTGTTGTTAAAGTTCGAGTAGTGAGGAAAGTCAAGAGGAGTTTATAGTGGAGGAGAGGTGCATTGGGTGGTTGTGTGGGAGACACGTGTACATGTAGGGGTGATGACGTGGCTGAATTTGCTAAAATTATGTTGCCACGTGGAAAAGATCTATGCATGGGGACAGGATTTGCCGATTTGGATTGGATTTATTTGTTACGACTTCTTTTAGTTGAGATATTTAAGCAGCTACATCCATGATAGGTTTTTTTGTATTTCACTATTTAAATATTGTTCATGAATCATGATATCTAAAAAAAATGTTTTCGTAAAGAGTAATGTTATGACATAAAATATACGTAAAAATGATATAAAAAAGAGAAAATAAAAAATGAGATTTATACTCATTTTCATTGATAAGCAATACAAGTATTACTATTTGTATACAACATTTTGAATATAATTTATGTACATAATATTATTCTTTCATAAATGCTGTTCCTTATTCTATTGTTCATTATAACTAATATAATAAAATATAGATACAAAAAAGTGAGTACATTGCGAGTTAAAATTTGAATGTTAGGATCATGATAAATTATTAGAATAAAGATAATAATGTTCAATATAAGTACGTCGTTAATGAGTTATCATGATCCTATAACATTGTGTATACATTGACACGGTATAGAACTTTAATTCACACATTAATATGTCTAATAGTTATAACTAATTACAATTGCACATTATTTTACATAAACATTTTATTATCTATCTTATATATAATTATCAGAACATTATTGTTTGTCTAAGACAATACTCCCTCCGTCCCAAATTAATTGCTCAATTTTGACTTTTTAAAGTCAAATTGACCATTTTTAAAACTAATCTTTTTACTATTTTTGCTAAAATATAGGTGAAGAGATTATAACCAAAAGAAAGTATATACAATTTATTACTAACCCCAATTTTTATAATTTTAGAAATATATTTACATATGCTTAATTATTAATTCTAAAAATAGTCAATTTGACTTAAAAAAATTAAAATTGAATAATTAATTTGGAATGGAGTGATACTACTTACTATTATGATGTGGGTGAGATATTTTGTCAATTTCATAATAAATACGTGAAACCTTGTGAAACGAACCGTGCCGAGGGGTCACTCAATTATTTTTGCTACCGATAGCATACTAAACTTAGCCTTGTAATGTTTATATTCTAAAATTAGATATATAATTTAAAAATAATGATATTTATAAATAATTTTTAACTTCCAGCTTTACTTTAAAATATTACTTACCCCTGTTAGATTTCACCACTGCTGGATTTTAATTGACGGTGATCGGACGGAATTGTCTGCCATGTTTTTCTTGCCATAAATTTCTAATTGTTGCCGGTTTATAATATCTTAGAAATAAAAAACTAAAACTTGGAAAAGGAGTATTTAGTATTGTATTTTAGACGGTTTAAGTTCCCTTTTAGATTTGTTTTTCTAAGATATTTAAGAAAAAACAACGTTATTATTTGTAAAACAAACACAATCAAACTCTGACGAGAACTTGTTTTAAAATTTTAAACGTAAAACTTTCATATTATAAATTATATAAAGGGTGACCAAGAAGAAACCTAGCTAAAGCCTTGTTGAGAAATTAAATAAGTTGGTAATTTTAGTTTATATATTGCAAAAAGATTATAGTTGCGGTCTTTATTATTTTCTTTTTTCTTTGATAAGTTATTATTGCAGTCTTACTTAAGAACTATAGCAAACAATTTATATGTAAATGTGATCTAGTTAATAAAGTCTTCTTACCTTTCCATGTTTATCAGAATTAATGAAGTGAGTTAATCTAGTTGATAAAATATCCTACCGTTCATGCTACATAAGGATCGGCCCAGAATATTGAATTAAGGTGTTTTATATGTAAACGTGATCTAGTTAATAAAGTCTTTTTACCTTTCCACGTTAATCAGAATTAATGAAGTGAGTTAATCTAGTTGATAAAATATCCTACTGTTCATGCTACAAGGATTGGCCCAGAATATTCAAGGTGTTGGAACAAAATAAAATAATTAATCAAAGACTAACGTTAAGTAATTAAACAGAAGTTATTATTGATTTGTCTATCATCTTTATATCTCGTGCATTTTAGTTTAATTAGCTGTCTAGATTTGTCTAGGCAGTAACATTTTAGTTTCAACTACCCCATCTATTCCCAAATCATAGATACATCTCAACTTTTTGAATTTAATTCGGCAAAATATTAAAATTAAATATAATTACAGACAGTGACACTCATGCAATTAAAAATAAGTACAACGGTGATTAGTACATTAGCCATTAATATGCTTTTTTTTTCTTTTTTTTTAATATTTTGTTCTTCTACATTATATATTTATACAAAGACTAGAGGCATGGTTTTAGGATGGAATCTCATAGACTAAGGGAGAACATATCTAAATATTACATCCTACCAGAATAGAGATCGACTGAATAGAGGTCATGGGAAGATGTGGAGGTAGAGCCAATGTTTATGGCATCAGACGTATGAATGAGGGTCTCAGATTGACTTGAATTCTTGATTTGCATCTCATTATACTTGTCTCTGAGGGCTTGAAACTTGAAAAAATCTTCACCATACATACTTGAATCCATGTTTACCTCCTGAATACTGATTTCACCATTAAGCATTCCCATTACAGAAGACATGGTTGGCCTAAGCGCCGGAGATGGATTAGTGCATAATAGAGCTACTTTGATCGTTCTAATTGCCTCTTCCTTGTTGAATTCGGAACCCAACCTTGGATCCACCAACTCCAGCAAACTTCCATTTTGTTGCATAGCAATAGCCTGAAACAATTAATTATAAGGATGAGACTAAGAATTGAAGAAAACGCGGTTCTTTTTCAAAGACACCAAGTATGAAGTACTCGAAGGCATGTAAAGAAGTAATGTAGTCTTACCATATCAAGAAGACAAACATAGTTTTTGCTTGGTTGATATTTCATGTTGTTCTTTCCAGCAACAATTTCAAGTGTAACAACCCCAAAACTGTACACATCTGCTTTCTCTGTCAAATAACCCCATAATGCATATTCTGGTGCCATGTATCCTCTGCAAAATAATATTGCAAATGAAAAGGTGATTTCTTACTTCTTAGCTACATGAGCTCTTGTGTACCTCAACTCCCAACATAAATATGAATGTAAATGCTTCATGCAAATCATACTGTACTTCGATGAAATTTGACTTTCAGTTCATGTCAATGAACTTAATTTTCAAGTTGACTATTATGTATGGAATATCTTCACCAATTATCTCAAGTATATAGATTCATTCTAAGAGCATATAGAAAATATGAGCAGTCCTACATTACTTAAAACTTATAAGTCATTTAAAAAATCACCTGATAAACTTCTACAAATTTGCTCATCACCTGAAGAAAACAACAACAAAAAGGGAAGGGGGGGGGGGGGATCTTTAAATGTTACTTTGCTTTACTAGACTTGTGGCTTGTTTAGGTTATTGTCAAAGCACCAACTCAAGCCATATAGGCCACGAGAAGCATTAATATTTCCATGTCTCCTTTTTTTAGTGTTTTTTGGCATTTCGTAGGCATCCTTTGCATGTAGTCCCTTAATCAGTGAAACAGACTTTATTATGCTTAGAGGGATGTTCCTAGAAGCTTATAAATCACTTGATCATATATCTTCTTCAACTATGTATATCTTTCGGTGGATTTCAGCGAGTACTAAGTTGCCTTATTTGTATCTCCTAGGTGGATTGTTTGGAATGCTAAACAACCGATCCTTTACACTGCAACAGTTCATCTTATCACAGATGACATCTGCAATAGACAATATTCCAGCAAAGTAGGATCCTGCCATAGTTCGCAACAGCGATAAAGTGTCTATCGCACATAAATTTTCATCCTTTAAGTTTTTCGTATATCAATTATTCAGTCTATTCTTCACTAGCTTTTGTAAAGGAAAAGAAAAAAGAAATAACAAAAAAAGAATATGACGATCAAAGAATTTATTTGTATAGAAGAGGGGAAAAAGAGCTCACACAGTTCCCGCAACTCTAGTGCTAATATGTGTGTTCTCCTCTTCGTGAAGCCTGGCCAAACCAAAGTCCGAGATCTTAGGGTTGAGGTCGCTATCAAGAAGTATATTGGTAGCTTTGATATCTCTATGAACAATTTTCAAACTTGATTCCTCGTGAAGGAAAAAAAGGCCTCTTGCTATGCCAATACAAATTCTGTGTCTAGTAGGCCAGTCCAATTCCAATCGGGATTCCTCTGGACCTGCAAGTGACATTTATTTACCAATATGAAAGAGAATACAGAAGTTTCTGGCTCAGGATTTAAGGGAAGAACAATAGAATAAGAAGGAATAGTTGGTATTGGCTTTTGATAAATAATGTCATGTTGATGATCGCCATTCCCATTTACCAGGAACTCTTATCACCCTGCGTTCCGCATACCGGGTACCATGGTGCCGAATCATGGTATGAGAACTAGATGCCTTGTGTGTTTTACCATAGGTAGTGTCTTTGTATTTCGTACCCACGTACCCAGTCGATCAGTGTTTCTGGTAACCACCTTCAAGTTACATAATATATATGTCTAAGTAAACACTGAATTTACCAAAAAGAGCCTTGGCGAGGTTGTTGTTCTCCATGAACTCATACACTAGTAGTAATTGCTTACGTTCAGCACAACATCCATGCAATCTTACTAGATTTGGGTGTCGTAAACCAGATATCATGCCTATTTCATTCACAAATTCCCGGGTCCCTTGATTTGATTTGGAAGAAAGTTTCTTAACAGCAATTATAGTACCATCCAATAATATACCCTGCAATGTAAAATACAGTTTTGATGATAATATAGCCTGCAATGTAATGAAAATACAGTTTTAAATAATTTGTTGAGTGATGTTCATGTCCCTTTATCATAATCCCGTAGAGAAAGCAGGAGGCATAAGTTCCCCCCAAAAACGAGTACGAAAAAGTGAACAAAATTACTATATACCTTGTAAACAGATCCAAAACCACCCTCCCCAATCTTGTTTGCAGCATCAAAGTTATTTGTGGCAGCTCTAATTTGTTGAAAGGTAAATACACCAGTCTGTAAATCTAATTCTCTCAGCACTGCAGAAGAGCATATTTTAAGGTGTTGAAATGCATCTAATAAATCGAGTAGTAATTTTGCATCCATGAGTTTATTTGCTATAGGGAAAAGGAAACTGTTTGCAAGTCTATCCCTTGAATCTGTCAACATGCATTTACTTGCCAACATCCATTCAAATTTTATGACAAAAAACTTTAATCTAATTTATAACATGACGTCTTTCTTTGCTGGAAGGTCATGGAAGTAATCTTCTACACCAACACTTGTGGCATAATTTTGGGAAACTATTAAGAAGAAAGCCAAAATATCTAAAATGACAACATAGTTGTTGAAATTCATTATTCATGCAGTCTATATACTTTAACAAACAACTCTAACAATTGATATTCTAAGTGTAAGTTTTAACCTAAAAATCCTCATATAACAGCTTTAAGACTTTGTGTATGAGTTATTTAATTAGTATTTAAACCATTACTGTTACGTGAAAGAAATCAATAATGAGTACATTTATGGCTCTCTTCATTTTACTCCAAGCTAGATTTAGCAATTGATACAGCTCTCACCTTTTCCTTCTTTCAAATAGCCTTTCCGCCAAAGGACGGTAAATATTGAAGTAATAACGCATAATGCCACCACTCCAACAACAACATAAACAATGTTGTTCTTCCTCTTTCCACCAGTTCTACAAGTTTTAAAACCTGTCCAATCACAAAAGTTATGCTAGAAGACGACAGCAACAGACATATCACAAATATGGCCAAATATAGATTTATATAAATTACAACAATTGTGCTAGTAGACAGCAACATATGTAGCACAAATATATATGACCATGCATTATTTTGTAGATCAGTCGTAAATATATTCATACTGTTGGAGATTCTGGGGTCATCACTGAAGGACTCAATACACTTGTTCAAACCCAATTTGACCTAAAAGCTTAAGCTAATAGGGCTCAGGCACAAATTTATATATTATGCCTTCAACTTCACACTCAAACACCGATATGGAAATATGTTAACTCACTTGTTACTTTATCAAATCTCCCCCTTCACATGCAGATCCTAACATCATCAAAACTACTCACCTGAGTTGTGAACTTATAACCTCAACGCGCCAAGACTTGAGCATTACTTGAGAACTTTTCAACGCCCTACATGTTGGGCCTACACATTAATTGAGAGTCTACAAGGATCATGGATCGTGGCTTTGATATCAATTTGATAGGGAGTCTAGGAAGACTACTGAAGGACTCAATACACCTGTTGAAACCCAGCTTGACACAAAAGCTTAGATTGATAGGTCTTAAGCCCAACCTTATATATATTGTACTTCAAATTCACACTCAAAACACTTAACACTGATACGCGACTATGTCGACTCGCATGTTTCTTTAACAATAAATTACATTTGGGGACTTTCAAGATGACAAAATGCAAATAAGTTATTACAAGCATATGTGAAAGCATTACTAGCTACTTTAAATAAGAAGTAGAAATATGTATAAACACAAAAGAAAATTAATTAATGGGAGTGAACTGAAGATTGCTGAGTGATGAGTCCTTCAAAAACTTACTAAAAGAACATAAAGAAGGAAAGGGCAGGGGGGTATAGAAGTGATCAGTACCCAAAAGAAAATCAAGCACTATTTAGCTTCTTCTTTGGTATATCTATGGGGCAATTTTGACAGATAAAGGGGTCACCTCTTTCGTTCTAAAACACAGGTATGAAGAGAAACACAAGTCATATACCTGAAAACACATTAAAAACAATTTCCTTTGATTTCTATCTGGAGAGGGGTAAAAAAAGAAAATACTTACTCGAAGTAACCGAAATAGCCGATATAATTGGACCATAAGTTCCTCTTTTAAAAACGTGTGTAGTCCCTTTACCAGCCCAATAAAATCGTATCTCTAAGATATTATTTGTCACATTTGCATTAAATGGTATGACCACAGGCCGTTGGGCCCCACGAGCCTCGTCTTCAATATTAAAATCCTTTCGAACTAATTCTTCCTGATTTTAACATAAAGGAGTGAGTTTGAATTTAATTAAAAAAAAATCTTGTAATTAATATTTGAAAAACTACATAATAATTAAATAGTAATTACCTGAATATAAATATCAAATATCCGCCTCCCAAGACTGCTAGATGTATTGGCATTTGTAAATTGTATTTCGGCGAAATGCAGATTTACAGCATAACTCCCGTTTTCCAAGCAATAACAGAAATAAGTAAGAGAAAGTGGAGAAAGGCGTGCTGTTCTATACATTTCAGGGATGTTTGATGAATTAGATAAAGTTTCCGTTGTAAAATCTTTGTTTTGATAATTACGATCGTCCATGAAGTCTCCAGTGCTACTAAATCCCCAGTAATTATTACTTCTGTAATATCTTGCTGCACCACCATCAATTTTTCTATCTCCTTCATACAGTACAACTATTCCATTACTTTCTTTGTTCTTTAAATCATCTCCGCCACTATTAACATGTAAAGAACACCCATCTGCCACATACAAATACGTAATGTTATCGAACATCCATGTAAAGACTTTAGAGTAAATATGCATTGGCTGGCATGAGTAGAATAAATTTATATTCATTAATTGGTGCAGTAAATAATATTGACAAATTTTCCAAGCCACCTAGCTTTATAAATTACAATGGGACTGTACTTTGGATTCAGATTTTATTTATATATATATATATATATATATATATATATATGGCAAAAATGTAGGTACACAGTTGTGTAGTGCACAATAAGCTATATCGACACTTTTCCAGTGCTATAGTGACGGTTTGTCCGTCGCTATAGACAGAATATCTATGACGACAGACAAACCGTCGCTATAACCCTAGAAAAGCGTCGCTATAGCCTAATGTGTAGCTACACAGCTGTGTAGCTACTATATATATATATATATATATGTAGTAATAATCTGATTCTTGTGAGTGTTGATTTAAAAAATTGTTTCAATTCACTTATCGGAAATTGTTGAAAGAAGATAAATAACTAGAAAAACAGTTCGGATTCGCTTATTTGGGGACATTTTTCCCCTATGTTTGTTTGCAAGGATTACACTTAGGATAAGACTATTAATTCCAAATGTCTTGTTTATTTTTAAATTTGGACTATTAGTCTATAGATTATAAAATGACTTAATATGGAGGACTATTTAATAACATGTTCAACCTGGTATTATAATCTCCACCATTTGGGACTAAAATTTTTTAGACAAAATTAACCTCAACCTTTTTCTAAAATAACCATAATATCCTATTCTATCCATTTTTATCAGCATGAGTATACGATCTCTGAAATTACTGAAACGTTCACTAGTGTCGAGGACACCTCTGTCTGAAATCTTTTTGCAAAAAACACATCCCTTTGGTACAACTAGGAGCAGAATTTTGCTAACGAGGCATGGACCTAGAAGCATTGATCAATCTCAAACGGTCAATAACACAACAAATAAAGAGAGGGATATATTTAAAAGTTTATAATTAATTGTTTATCATTTTTTGATGTATAAATAAATTTAAATTATAGCTTAAAATATATTATTATTGGTAAGGGTATAATAGTCCAAACGATATTTTTTTATCCAATTTTTTAATTAATCTTGGAAAAAACAAACATAACATGATATTATTTTAAGTTATCCCATGAATAATCCCATAAAAAACAAACATGTGACTAAGACTATTAAATAGTCTTGATATTATAATCCTAGGATTATAATCCTTGCAAATAAACATGACCAATCCAGATAGGCTTTTTCAAATTATAAGACAATCACAACATCTAAAATTTTGTTTGTGGTTCTAAAAAGAAAATAATCAGATTCTAAAACGCCAATCCAGATAGGCTTGAGGAGCTTTCAGTACTTATAAGGTGTTTGGTTACCCAGCAGCCTAGCAGTACTTTTCAAATCTCTCATTGCAAATGTTTTACGATGAGGGTTGAACATTAAAACTTAAGAACATTAAAATGCCATTTCAGATGAAGCTCTATATACAAGATACTGTACGTAGGCAGCATCAGTTTAAGACTTTAATCCCTATTTCCCGTACGTTAAATACTGAAGTTGACTCGCAAGCCGAATTTGGTCATTTAAAGTCCTATGTTCTGTTGAAAATATTGGGATGTTTAATGCACAGAATTTTAAAAATGAGGTATTTCCAGAATTTTGCATTGGAGTTGAAGTTATACTCACGAGGGCCTCAGCATTTTATCATTCCAAAATATAATAAACTTAATTTATTCCTCAGAAGAGATTTTTTTTTTTTAAATTTCGGAGGACAAAAAAAGAAAGATCAGTTACTTATTAGTTAGTAATTAATCTAACAAACAACAAACTTACATTTAGGGCAGATGAAATCTTTCTCACATGGAAGAATTTCCTTTCTGTTAAAGAAATATATGTAAGAATAATTAGGATAATGTATAAAAGAAATCTGATTAATTTGAAAATTCTCCCTCACATTTCAGCTACAAAATTTAAACATTAAAATTTCAGAGAAGCAAGAAAAAGAAACTCACAAGGTGTTCTCTGAAGAAGAGCTCTTGAACAAGTTGATGTATAAATTCCTAATGGAAAATAAAATAAAATTCAGTACTACAGAAATTCTCAATTTAGTGAATAGCAAGCAGCATACAGGAAGGAAATGACAAACAAACAAACAAAATAACTATTATTCTAACATGTTCTGCCGACAAGTGGGCTGCTCCGGGCCTTGCCATGTAAAATTATTGTAGGAAAGATCACTGCACACAAATCATCATAGTTAAATGTCAGCATCTTGTAAACAAATGTTATTGAAATGCAAGGAAAAACTCATGCATGTTATATCATGCATTAATGAGCCCCACCCCCACCACAAAAAAAAATAAAAATAAAAATAAAAAAGCACCCACACAAGGCTTAAAACATTTGTTAAAAAAACATCCTAGATAATGACGTACGTACGTACATGCTAATTCCTCCCCTCAAGATTGATTTAGGGACATTTCCACTCAGCATGTTGCCCCTTAAAAACCTATTTAAATTAAAGCAGCTGTGGTTAGTATCTAGTTCATATACTTGAATATATAGAGACTTCGACTGGTTTTTAAAACAGTACGTACAAAAGGTAATAACAACTATTCGCAAACAACTCTTGGAAAAAAATAAATGTTATAAGAAGACTAAGGGGGTGTTTGATAAAAACTAAATAAGCTGAATCTGAATCAGAATGAGCTAAATCTGAATCTGAATGAAAAAAACTGTTTGATAATTGATATGTGTGAAACATCTGAATGACATAATTTTATTATTTTACCCCTCTGAAAAAATTCAAAATTGTTGTAAATTTATTTAATATTACTTAATATAATAGTTAATATTTTTTTTAAATTTTTAATTTTTTTAATTCTTTTTTACTTCATTCAGCTGCTCATTCAGTCATTCGGCTAAAAAAATCTGACTTAGCCATTCAGCTCAATCATCTGACCGATTCAGCTATTCAGACCAAAATAAACGCTCTGACCGATTCAGCCATTCAGTCATTCAGCTTCATTCAGCTCTAAACAAATACCCCCTAAATCTTGGCATCATACTTACACGAATTTAATTTCACTAGAGCTGATGTCATTTGGAATTTGTCCTTCTAACCTGTTAAAGCTTAAATCCCTGTCCAAATCACGATCGATGAATTAATTAGATGACATCAAACAAATGGAGGTGCGAAAGATATATCCAAGTAAAACAGTTCATAACATTGACTCTTTCTGACACTCATGTTTACCTGTGCATGGTGGCCCTGGTCGTTCTTATATTTACTTGTAATTAATATTAATACAAACAAAGGAACTTCACAGAGAAGATATATAGAAGTACAGTAGGAAAAAGAAAGAAAAATCAAAGAACAAAAAAGGGCAAAATCCAAGGAAATAAAATATATTTATAAATTTTATGATTTATGATAAAAGAAAAAAATAAGGCTGAATACCACTTCTGACCCTCTAAATTGCCACCCACTTTTAAAGTCGTCCCTAAAATTTATTTTTCGCCAATTAGATCTTTAAAGTGACATTTTCTGTCGTTTCTGTTCTTTTTACCCGATTTGATTGTAACCCGACCCATTTTGACCAAATTTTGACCCAACCCAGTTTGACCTGACCCCAATTTCACCAATTCAATTTTTTTTATATAAAAAAACTAAAAAGTTTTAAAATTATTTAAAAAATTATTATTTTAAAAATAATATTTTCTTTTAAAATTAAAAAAATATTATTATTTTAAAAATAATTATTTTACTTTAAAATATTAAAAATAATTATTATTTTAAAAAAGTTTTAAAAATTATTATTATTTTCAGGAAAAAATGTTAGAAACTTTTATTTTTTCATAAAATGAGTAAAGTTTCATAAAATATAATTTCAAAAAAATTAAATAAAAAAAGTAGATTTTTTTCATTGTATATGCAAAACTTTATTTTCAGAAAAAAAAGTTTATGTCTTTACCATTATTATATGTATTCTTAATTTTACAAATTTTAAAAACAAAAACTAAAAATAGAAATTAAAATACAAAAAACAGTAAAAGATAAAAAAAAATGGATTCAATTTTTTTTTTAAAAAGAAATAAAAAAGTTTTAAATTAATTATTATTTTCCAAAAAAATAGAAAATGTTTCATTTAAAAAAAATGAGTACAGTTTTATAAAATATTGATTCAAAAAATAAAACTTTATTTTCGGAAAAAAATAGAAATTTTTATATTTTAAAAAATGAGTAAAGTTTTATAAAATATAGATTCAAAAAAAAGTAAATAAAAAAAACTTTATTTTCATAAAACAAAATTAGAATTTTTTATTTTTTAAAAGATGTATAAATTTTCATAAAAATAATTAATAATTAAAAATTTTAAATTTTAATTTTTTTGAATCTATATTTTATGAAACTTTACTCATTTTGGAAAAAATAGAAGTTTCTAATATTTTTTCCTGAAAATAATAATTATTTTTAAAACTTTTTAAAATAATAATTTTTAATATTTTAAAATAAAATATTATTTTTTAAAAAAATTTAAAATAATGATCATTTTTTATATTTTAAAATAAAATATTATTTTTAAAATAATTTTAAAACTTTTTAGTTTAAAAAAAATTGAATTGGTGAAATTGGGGTCGGGTCCAACTGGGTTGGGTTGGGTTAAAATGGGTCGGGTTACAGTCAAATCGAGTATAAAGAACATAAACGACAAAAAATGTCAATTTAAGGACCTAATTGGCAAAAAATGAATTTTAAGGACGACTTTAAAAGTAGGTGACAACTTGAAGGGATAGAAGTATCATTCAGCCAAAAAATAATATTTATTAAAAATATATTCCCAAATACAATCCCCAAAAGTCCATTTTCATTAGAATATATATAGGTAGGTAGATAAGTATCTTATTCACAGCCCTATCCAAGAAAACAACTTTTTTTTTTATTATTTTTTTTATTTTAATTTAAACACACTCAGACACCCTACATTGGCATGTCAAGGCTCAAACCCCCAACCTCGTGATTAATTGAGTAATACCACTCAAGCCAAAAGCTTTCGGTGCAACAACAAAGCAACTTTGGACATCATACAGATAACAATCAAATATTCCCACTCTGAGATTTGTCATGCATTACTTACAACGTTTCTAAAACTTTCAGTTGCCAGATATTTATAGGGACTTGTCCAGAAATGTTGCAGTTTCTCAGTACCCTGAATTTAGGATGAAGTATATATGTCAAAATAATGCAGGATCAGATTCATATATAAACCTTTATGCCAATAGACAATCATTCACCATACAATTTTCTTATGCCTGTACTGCTGCTTAAGTTGGGAAATCCCTGAATTGGCCCATTTATGTCAGTAATCCTCCTGTGAAAATAAAAGAGCATGTGTTAATCACTTAAAACATAAAACTCTAATTAGATAATGAAACAAAAATAACAAAATCAGCCAAAACACTTGATACATTTAATTGGTTCTACACTCACAAGTCGGTTAACTTGTCGAGAAGAGATAAATTTGACGGAATTGGTCCCTCCAGCCCACTTGCACCTATTTCTCTTCATTGACAAAATTAATTTAATAATTATAGAAGGAAGTGTATTATAACAAAAAAAAAATGTATTTGCCAAAATTTTAAAAGGTACGTTAGGATGGCTAATGATCTTACAGTCTTTTAAGTTGATTCCAGTTCTGTATAAATTTAGGTATTGGTCCAGAGAAGTTGTTATCGCTGATCCTACTACATGTTGCAAGAAAATGGTGCTTAATTAATAGTATGATAAACAATAATGATTAATTCATAATTATTCTACTGACAAGCTTACAAATCTTTTAATTTTGTTAGCCCAGCAAAAGTCATTGGCAACCTCCCTGTCAATCGATTGGACGACAACATCCTAGAATTCCAAGTCATGCAGCAGATGAACAGTTTAGTTAGTCTATAAAATTGCACAAATTTGGTTCAAGGAGTAAATCATAAGGTGAGAAAGATATGACAAGGTCTTACAAAGATCCCAAATTAGGTAATTTCCCAAGCTCAGGAGGAACACTGCCAGAAAACTGGTTTGATTCAAGGGCTCTGGTAAAAAAATCTCAGTTTAGATAAATAAAAGAGCAGAACTGAAACATAAGCTAAATTCTTAATATACTCTTAGAATGCACTGGATTAAATAAAATGATGCCACAGATGAGACATGACATTAATAAACTTTACAATATCAAGAAGAAAATTAAAAATTTCCAAGTTAAGCCGGAACACTTTCTTAAACAAGTTGTATTCTAGGCTCCTGAAAAGATTATCTTTTTCAAATTATTGGTAAAAAGGCATGTGTGTGTCCCTGAGCGTGTGGGTGCGTGTGTGTGAGAGAGAGAAAGAGAGAGAGAGCATACAAATACGTAAGAGTGGTAATATCTCCCAAGTATTTTGGGATTGTTCCTGATAAACGATTGACGACGACAGACCTGGAGTATATATATCTTTACACTGTTAAATCTATAATATTGAGGATTAATAAAGAACTTGTTATGCACGCATTACTAACAAAAAGTCCAACTTTGTTGATGCCCATTCCAGAGGTATATTGCCATGAAGATAGTTGCGAGCAAGATCACTGCAACAATAGGTAGTTTTGTCTTTCTAATGGAAGCATAAAAATCCAATTAACATGTAAAGAAACAAGCACGAACATGAAATTATTTCTTACATGTTCTTGATGTAGGGTAACTTTGCCAAGGATGGTGGAAGTATACCATGAAGATCCTGCCCTTTAAGAATTCTGTTTCAACAGAAATAAAAGAGGCTCTTTAATATCAAATTGTACGCCAATTTTGAACAAGTATAGTGTTGCAGATAACTGATACAGTTTCATTATCTGAATGAATTGACGAATTATCAAATACTAAAGTGAAATAAAACAATCCCAAGAGCACATCTTTGATAACCGTAAGCAATCGGCGGTGCAAATACTCTAAATAGACAACTCTCGAAAGGCCAAAATCTCATCATATTGCCATATTACTGTACTAAACACTTTATTCATCATGCACAGTCAGTAGATATATAAGGGAAATGCAAAATTTTATTAACAAGGACAGAGACCCTCTTAAAATCCTCTTCATTTCTAATTTGATGCTTAAAAATACAGATTATGTGAAGAATACTTATTTTGTAGCTAATTAGGCATCAACTCCAGTGCAATTACATCAACCGCTGTCACGAACGAAGGAAATATTTGATGCTATCAGTCATCAAATAAAAATTTAAGCAACATAATGATATATTAATGACAAGAAGCATACATTTGTTCAACATGCCATACTCCACCAGGGCCGGGCTTGCAAATGACAGAATTATTATAAGATTCGTCCTTTTTTGGTGTGATCCAGCTTGGGTCCCCATCACAAGGATTCAGACTGAAATTCCAGTCCGTTTTGCCCAATTGATTAGCTATTTCTTTAAGTGCTTCCACTGCATAAATCAAATTCATAGTAATTTCAGAAGCCAGTTGGTAGAAGTTGGGCACATAATTTATCCACGTTAAGCATATATGCTTCAACCCAAAATCACATCAAGGATTGAAAAAGGGAGATAGATAGCAGACAGGACACTTTCTCTTGCACAAAACTTCAACAACTAATTGAAACTTAAAAGAAATTAACTCATGTGATACAACAGGAGTTAGCACAGGTTTATATCTCTTATGAAAGAAAAAGGGGTCGGGGTTCAACTAAATTTTAAATTTTGAGAAGGAAAAAAGAACAAATACGTTACATATTTCTCTAAAAAATTTATTCAAGTGTAGGCATGCTCCATTCAGCAGAAAATTGGTTGCATAAGAACATTATTACTATATCCTCAAGTAGACATGATAAGGAGATCGGTTACCTCCCCACGAACCAAACAGAGGCAAAAGGGTATTATATATAAGGGATTCATTTCCATATCAAACATATTCTAGACAATCATCTCCATCTCACTTGGGCTTAGTAATGTAGGATGTATTCAGAAATTATATATTCCTAGACTTTTGAATGAAGTTTTTGTTTGGACACTTACATTCCTCCTGCGGAAGCTGCCCAGCCTGTGCTTCAACGAAACTTGTTTTAAAGCATGCTAGTATGGAAAAGACGAGCATGAAGATAAATAGAGAACTAGAAGTATCAAAAGCTGTTTCCATCTCCTCTTGCTTTTGATTCCTTGAGCTAATACATGTAAAGCTATATATACAGGAGTAGTTTTGTCCCAGAAACAGCGCCAAGGTGGTAACACATTGGACTTTTTAACCAAAAAAATAAAAGACTAAAATACAGTTTGAATCCTAAAGTTGGTAGGATCGTTGAGATTTGCACTTCAATGTCTAAAATGTATCTGAGTGCACCCCAAAGTTTTTTTTGATGTTTAACCGTTCAAAAGTGAGGGTGCATTTTGTTTAGGGCAACAAATTTTGGGGTGGATTTTGTTGAGCTAAAAAGAATTTTGGAGTGCATTTTGACCAGTTTAAACCTCGGATGGTGCATTTTGTTTAACATAAAAGATTCTTGGGATGCACTTAAATACGTCTTAAACATTGATGTGCAAACCTCAATTACCTTACAAACTTTGGAGTCCAAACTGTATTTTAGTCAAAATAAAAATACACTGAGGGCCTTGTCGACGCCGGGTTTTCTTCTCGCGTGTCCTTTTAGTCTTTTCCAATTTTAGCCTTTTGATTTAATGATTTTTTTTTGGAAAAGGTCGGCATTGATGTCGACGGGGTTTTGAAAGATCGTGTTTTATGATGAGCCAATTAACCAGAGTCGCCAGTTGGTATATTTGCAATGGATGTACCAACTCATCCGAGTTTTCGTTTTTTATGAATCGCTGGCTCATGTGTGACTCCGAATTAATTGGTCTGCGAATCGAGATCCATAGAGTTCGGGGGCTTGCTTAAGTGAGGGGAAGGTGTTAGGCACCCCTCGACTTCCGTGAAACACGGTTACCGCAATCTTGATGCTTTCTTATCCTTTAATTCATGAATGTGTATGTGTGTGTGTGTGTGTGCCTATGTGAATGTTGTGGGGAATTTGTATGAAAGAGTCATTTGGATTTTAGGGAAAATCGTGTTTTAATTTGAGAACGCTTCGGAATATCTTTTCGGTATACACGAGAAAGCTTTATTCTTTATGAGAAAGGTTTGATTTTAATTGTCCAAAACTATGAGATTTTCATTAAGTGTCGTTTTGGCAAAACAAGAGTTTTAAACCTTCGTCTAAATAGGAATCGAGATCTATACGTTGCTTTCATAAAATGATGGGCAATTTCTAGAATCTCTTTAACCCTATATACAACGGTTTAATAAAACGTCATTTTATTTATAAAATCATTTTGTGTGATGTTTTGGAAAACGATCTTTCTTTAGCTTTCTCGTTAGATAGGAATCGACATTCATTAACATTTCTCAAATTTTAACCTCGTGATTCTAATATCCTACTTTGATTGATTTTATGAAAATCTTATCATTTAGCTTTGAAATCAATTTCGTGTCATAAATCAAATCAAGCATAAACACGCGTCGGGGCTATTCATGGGCATGTAAGCCATCAAAATGTCCCTGAACGCCAACAATCACAAATTTTATTATTTCGGGGCCTTAAGCACGATTCTCGCCTTAGCGTCGTTTTAAGGCCCAACGATTACATATTTACAATGAAAACTACGTCATTTCTACTTCTTACATCAAGATATGTCCATCATCGGATTGGGACCCCGGGGTCGCTTTCCTAGGCTCACAACCAAGTATCCACACACAAACAATCGGATATTACAAGAAAATAAACCAACCCGGATAATCTAACAATACCAAGACATCCTAAAATAACGATTTAAAGGAAATGATACCAAATATAACATCTTAAAACAAACAAAGAAATTAATGAACGAATATCATCGGGTTATTAGGAAGAGTTTTATTCCGATGGAAACTTCACTCATAATCCCTAATTCATTGTTCAATCAATAAATTACATGAAAAATTGCATCTAATTTGATCAAATGATATGATAGAAATTGATATCACAAAAGAGATTTCACCTTGCAATTGATATCCAAAATGGATGTAAACTTGATGTATTTGAATAGAAGGAAAGAATCTATTTGATACAATCAAATCAAAAGAAAATTATTCCTCTCTTTTTTCTCTCTTTTCTTTCTATTTGATTGCAAAATTTATGCTATTTCTTCCTCAATTTCCGAGTTGGCTGCTGCTGTATTCTCCTTCTTCCTCAAATTCTCCAACCTCCTGTATGCTGCCCGAAGCTGGGCTTAAATAGGCTGGCCAGAGCCAGCCGCAGATCTATCTGCGGCTGGCCGCAGATGGATCTGCGGCTGGCCAGCTGGCACGCCTCCCATCGCACTCAGCTGGTAGTGCTGATTTCCTGGTTTCCGTGCTGGCGCACCCACTTGGCCGCAGATCTATCCGCGGCTGGCGGGCTTGACTTTCTCGATTTTCGTGCCACGCCTCGATTTTCGTGCCGCAACGTCAGTTTTCGCTGACAGGCTCGTGCTTTACAGTCCGAGAATCATTGAGAAGCGCGCCACACCTTCCGGGAATGCCAAATTCGGATAGCCCTGCTATCATGTCGATTTCGGCTGCAAATTATCATGGTGGCGTCGAGTGTCCGTACTTTTCCTATCTTTTGCTCTCGCAGGCCGATCCATTTGACGAATTTGCCCTCCTGTCAAGGTTAGTATACGAAGTGCAAAATTTGGGTGTCTACAGCTGCCCCTCTTTATCATGTTTATGAAATGTTAAATGAAATGAAACAGGATAAAGAATAGACACTCGATGCATGAATGACAGTGCATAAGAATTGACAATACATACATGAATGACAGTGCATAAGAATTGACAATACATACATGATGCAACACATATGATTTATGATGCAACACAAGATGTAATGCATGCAAAAAAACATCCGCAAGAGTGTCGATGTTTTAACCCCCTGACCGTGTTTGTTAGTCGTTGGGTTCACTCTCTCAATCTATCGTCTCGTTCGGGGCCGGGTATCGTCGCTGGTCACCCATTTCGTAACCCCCGGTTATCGTCACCGGTTGGTTATCTTGTCGGAGCCGGTTATCGTCGCCGGACATCCATCTCGTGATCGCCGGTTATCGTCGCCGGTCGATCGTCTCTCGGGGCCGGGTATCGTCGCCGGTCACCCATCGCGTAACCCCCGGTTATCGTCGCCGGTTGGTTATCTTGTCGGAGCCGGTTATCGTCGCCGGACATCCATCTCGTGATCGCCGGTTATCGTCGCCGGTCGATCGTCATGTCGGGGCCGGGTATCGTCGCCGGTCACCCATCGCGTAACCCCCGGTTATCGTCGCCGGTTGGTTATCTTGTCGGAGCCGGTTATCGTCGCCGGTCATCCATCTCGTGATCGCCGGTTATCGTCGCCGTTCGATCGTCATGTCGGGGCCGGGTATCGTCGCCGGTCACCCATCTCGTAACCTTTTCACTTCAACACGTCAAATGGCTTCAAGGGAGCAAGTTGGGGCCCACCAGGGCCAGCCGCAGATGGATCTGCGGCCAGCCGCAGATACATCTGCGGCCAAGATCGGGCTTATAAGCGGCCTCCTGCTTCCAGATCTGTCACTTTCAACTTCCAACTCACACATATTCCTTGCGATTTTTGCTTGTTCGCAAGGGCTTTTCGTCGATTTTTCAACTTTCCTGCAAAAACTTTTCCAGTAGGATTGATCTACACGCTACAGGTAACACTTTGACCGGTCACTTTTCAATTTCGTCAATGTTTTGCTATACATTTGACTATTGGCATGTTTAGAGATAAAATGTATGCTTTACAATGCTATGTAATGTACCATCCTATATACATGCTATGTATCAACTATATGAGTCCTATTTTATGTTCATGAGGCGGTCCCACATATTGTTATTCCTTTTCTGCAATAAAATCATGCATTACATGCTGTAATTACATATATGAATGCAATTTAGATCTGTTTGAGACTTTGATTGATGGAAAACATGTTTGGCTTAGGCCTGGGACGTCCATTTTACAAACGGAACTCTGCCGATTTTTTTTTTTTTTTTTTTTTTTTTTGACATGCATCATGTTGCATTAATCATATGATGAGGCTAGAAATTTAGAATGTTCATTACATAATTTTAAAAGGGAACTTACCTTCTTTCTCGCCCGTTCTATTCCAGCTATGGATCGTGATGCGCCCAGTAGCTCCTCCGCCTCTCGGACTTCGGGTGTTCGCCGTCGTAGGCCTGCACCCACTCCTGTTCCTCCTCGGACTCGTCAGGCTCGTCGTTTGACGGAGGCTATCATTCGTCCTGGTCATCCGGACGTTGAGGAGGCTGTCCCTCCGGAGGTCGCGGCAGAGGGGCCATCCTCTAGCGCACCGGCTCCATCTACTCATCAGGCTTCTTCTGGCGCCTCTGTGCAGATACCCGATCTTTTGGGTCGGGATCTCAGTCGTCACCCTTCAGCATCTCTCGTGGTTAACGAGGTATATTCAGTTCTATTCTGATTTTACTCTCAATTTCTCCATTCTCCTTTTATCCGGACTGACCCCTTGGTGATTGCCCCAGGTACCCGAGTTTACCCAGCCGAGGGGCAACTGGTTCAACATCTACTCCCTTTACGCGGCCCTGCACAGTGATTATCGGGCGATGGTGGACTCTTGGGGCTTTCGACATTTCTTCACTATCATCCCCCGCCAGTGCCCCTGGGGTTACATGAGGGCTTTATCCGAGCGATGGTTCCACCAGACGCAGTCTCTTCATCTCCTCGACTGCGAGGTCGTGTTGACCCCATGGGACTGGAGGTACATTACCGGCATTGAGTTTACCGGGTCCCGCGTCCCCTTGGATCTTGATATCACTCCTGTGGAGGTTCGAGCTTTGCTGGGCTTCGCTGCTGAGGACCGGGTCTTTAAGGCCCGCAGTATCCGATCTGGTGCCTTGGCTGTCGATGCAGTCGGGGGTCTCTATGCGCTGCCTATTCCAGCAGATCAGGGTACCCGCGACATTCTCTACTCCGACGCTTGTTCCTGACGATCATGAGGGGTTGTTTCCTAGGGAACAACTCCTCCACCATTCATTTCAGCGTCGTGGGAGCGGTTAGAGACGTGGATCGTATCAGTGACTATGACTGGGGGGTCATTCACCTTTGCCTATTTCCTCCACGGTATGCGCCTTACGCTCGGAGGGACAGACTGATGCCTGGCTCGGTTTTCTACCACTTTCTGCTGGTGAGTCCCTTCCTCCTCTCTCTTACTGTATTTCTTTTCCTTTCATCTCTTTTCTGTATTTGATAGTGACTCATGCCTTGCCTTGCTTCTATTCACAGTTCTGGGCCTATGAGCGGCTTCCATGTCTGAGGCCTATCACTACTCTGGGCCCGGACACTTATTCCTCGGGGGGTCGGCGATGGCATCACAACACTCTGGAGGAGGTCCCCGTGTCGGGCAGCTTTGCACATTGTCGTATTCAGCTGGAGTTGATCACGGCTGCCGACGTCGTCTGGATTCCCTACCTCTCCGAGCATCTGACTGTGGGGTTTGCTGACGGGCATCCTTCCGGCCCGGAGTTCGAGCTTTCCACCCGTCGCCTCACTTTGCAGAGTGTTGGAGGCTGGGTGATGTATCTGGGAGAGCGCGCATTCAGATGCGTCACTGGAGAGATCCGCATCCCGCACTCCCTTTCTTTCACTACTTTCTGGCCGCTGGATTCTCAGCCCTCGGAGATCATGCTCGCCGGGGAGGATGGTCGGATGCTTTTCACGGGTCCCACTACGAGTGATGCATTCCGTACATGGTGGGTGCCCCGTACCATCGGTCCTCAGACTCGGGCCACTTTCTTTCTTGGAGATATGGTTCCAGGCTCGGTGAGGATGACCGATTGGGCTGCCTGTGTTCGGACCCCTACCCACGCTGAGCAGATCGCCTCATTGACCCGTCAGGTAGATCAGTTGTCGCTGTTTATTCGGGGGTTGGGCCGGGCCCCGGAGGAGGCTTACACCTACGATCCTGACGGTGCAGGTTATGATGCAGGCCCGAGTTCATCTGATGCCACAGCGCATCCCTACATCCCTGATATGAACTTTGGTCCTCCGAGCTCGACGACTCCAGGGGATCAGTTCGAGGATCCTGCTTTCATAGATGATACTGATTTTATTTAGACCAGGATAGGATAGGGCCTTTTGTATCGGCACCTGCTTAGATTTCTTTTTCATTTATGCACTATGTACTGAACTCATTTATTTATTTATGCACAGTCTTCTTTTCATCTTTATGGGATTCACCTGCTTTATTATTAACTGTATGATGCATGCTTTTTATTTATGGGTAGAGAATGACCCCTGTACAGTCTTTTTTGATACTATTTTTTCACAGATGTCGTCCTCAGATGCCGTGGTCCGTTTGGATTCCGCCCCTCCCACGGGGTTGGTTGGCAGCCTCTTCCGCTGGTTGGACAGTCTACTGCCAGCAGATAGGGTTATCGTAGATGGTCTTTTGGGACATTCTTGGTCCTTATTAACCTTCCGGGTGCCAGCGGGCTTTGTGGATGGTCTTCTGAGCTATTGGGCCCCTGCCCGTCAGGTGTTTAGGTTTGGGACAGTAGAACTGACCCCCACCCTTGAGGAGTATGCTCGCTTCACCGGCTTGCCGTTGGATGGTCCCTGTGCTAGGGTTACCGTTGGTTCCATGCGCCGTCAATTCTTGACTTTTACCGGTTTGCGGAGGGCTGTCTTATTACCGGTAATCACATCAGACCATATGGTTCCCCTTCAGTTCTTCATTGACCGATTTGGCTCACCTGACGGTTTTCGACTTTTCTTCGGTGATTTTTCCGTGTCCGAGGAGCGCTGGGGCGCCTTGAGAGTGGATGTTCTGATGGCCTGTGTCATCTCAGTTTTGTATTTGCCTGCAGGACCCGATCATTTGGATATGCGGATTGTGGCGGCCGTTCGAGCCCTTCGGGAGGATCATACCATTCTTCCTATGATATTGGCGGATACCTATATGTCAGCCACAAATTGCCAGTCCTTCCGAGGGAGATTCTTCAGAGGGAGTTCGACCTTATTGTATATGTGGTTCATGAGTCATCTTAGTCCCATCGGCCACTTCCGCCGCCAAGGGTTTTGCTTCAGTCACAACATAGCCGCGCAGTCTTCGTTTCGTCCCGTGAGTTGTACTGATGTGGCCTCCTGGACATCATTTTTGTCTATCATTGAGGACCCCTTTCATCTATTGGTTTACTCGGGCTATTGCTCCTTCATGAGCTTCTTGACTCATGTGCCTGGCATGGATTTCATTCCCATTGCTGGGTTAAGGGGCGTGACGACCTATCATCCCCTGGCGGTTATAGGGCAGTTTGATCAGACACAGGATTTACACCCCTTCGCGGGTGCAGCCGCATACCGATTCCTTATATCATCCTGTACAGAGAGGGATCTATTGCAGGTATACGAGCTTTGGGATCGCCGGATCTTTGCCGAATATAGTGCGAGCTGTCACATCCAGACATTTGCCTACGTACAGTGGTTGCGTGGAGACCTGGATTCGGCTAGTTTAAATCGGTCTGGGGCCTTTGATGACTCTGGAGTGATTTTCACAGAAGATACCACAGACCATTCCATTTCAGCCGATTCTGCCCCGAGTCGGGTCGCTGAGGATTCCCGACTCCGCCTGGCCCTGATTACTACTGAAGCCGAGAGGGATGCCGCCCTTGCCGAGAGAGATGAGGCCATTCGGGCTAGAGATGCTGCCATCGCTGATAGAGAGGTCATTGTATTTCAGACCAGGGCAGTGGTAGATGCTCATTTTGGGACTGTCAGCCGAGCTACTGCTTTACTGGATCGTATTGATATGATGGGGCACAGCAGATTGCAGGAGATGCTGATGCTTCAGATCTATCCACCACCCTGTCCATCCTGCTTCGGCTAGTTTCAGATTTGTAGATTATTTTATTTCCTGCATAGACTATGTTGGTTTCATCAGTTATTGAAAGAGAAATCTTGTAATAAAACGACTTATATATATAGACATGCATTTAAATTTAGTCATTTTCCCCTTTTGTCGTATCATTGCCATCTATTGGATCATCATTTTATCCAACTGACCATGATTTTGACATTTCGCCTTCTTTCTTTCCTCAAGACTTGATGGAGATTTGACAGATATTGCCGCACACCTTTTGATTTCGTCGGATTGAATCTCAGATTTTGGATAACTGTTTGGGTTGGATCAGGGTATGTATTCTGGGATGAAACTGGTTAGGCAGTTGGTTTCGGGAAGGTTTTGAGGGTGTAGGAAGGTTTTATCTGGCTATCGAAAATTGGTTTTGGTTAGGGAAAGGATTATTTTTTAAAGGATCGGACCGCGCCATGATGGCTGCCTACGTACCCCCACAAGTTGGGAGATCAGGTCCTACGTAGTTCGCTCTCAAAGGAAAAACAGAACTGATGATTTAAGCGTAGAACCGCTTCACCGAGTCAGCATTGAGGGGTTGTGGAAATACCTCACCATCCATTTCCTGCAATATGAGGGCTCCTCCGGACAGCACTTTCTTAATCACGAATGGTCCTTCCCAATTCGGGGCAAACTTCCCCTTGGCTTCGTCCTGACAAGACATGACTCTCTTTAGCACCAGGTCATTCTCCTTGAATTTCCGAGGCCTGATCCTTTTGTCGTATGATCGGGAGATCCTCTGTTGATATAGCTGGCCGTGCCAAACAGCAGCCACCCTCCTTTCATCAATTAGGGCCAATTGGTCGTATCGGCTTTGCATCCAATCCTCCTCGCTTATCTGAGCATCGATCACTATTCTGAGGGACGCCATCTCAACTTCAACTGGCAGGACAGCCTCCATTCCATATACCAAGGCGTAAGGGGTTGCCCCTGTGGAAGTACGCGTTGACGTTCGGTAGGCTAGCAAGGTGAGGGGTAACAGATCTGGC
The DNA here is from genome assembly GCA_034770075.1 of Aralia elata. Taxonomy (NCBI): domain Eukaryota; kingdom Viridiplantae; phylum Streptophyta; class Magnoliopsida; order Apiales; family Araliaceae; genus Aralia; species Aralia elata. Next base: position 72,011,298 of record CM068379.1, on the reverse strand, counting down.
CATCCCCGATGATTAGCAGACATTTTTGCCATGATCTTCTTGATGTTCTTATTGGCAGCCTCCACTGCCCCATTCATTTTGGGACGGTAAATAACAGAATTGAGGTGTTTGATCTTAAACTGGTCGCACAACCCCTTCATGAGGGCGTTATTCAAATTCTTGGCATTGTCGGAGACCAAAACCTCAGGTTGCCCATATCGACAAATGACATTATTCCTGATGAAGCTGACGATGACCTCCTGAGTTACTTTAGGGAAAGAAGCTGCCTCTACCCATTTGGTGAAATAGTCGATCATGACAAAGATGAATCGATGCCCGTTGCTTGCTTTGGGCTCTATTGGTCCGATTACATCCATTCCCCACATCGAAAATGGCCATGGGGAGGTCATACAGTGCAGTTCTTTGGGAGGCGTATGGATCACATTACCGTGCGCCTGACATTGGTAACACCGTTTGACATGATCATCGCAATCGGCCTTCAGCGTTAACCAATAATACCCTGTCCTCAAGATCTTTTTGGCCAACATCGGTCCACTCATATGTGGCCCACACACCCCGCCATGGATTTCATTCATAATCCTTTGGGATTGCGTTTCGTCTACGCATTGCAACAGTCCCGACCCGGCATCCCTTTTGTAAAGTGAATCGCCACTCAGGTAAAACTTCATCGCCATCTTTTGAATTCTCATCCTTTCAGTCCGATTTGCCTGATCGGGAAGGGATCTGTCTCTCAGATATTCCCTGATGTCGTGATACCAGGGCTGCCTTGTCAACACCACCTCGTTTGATAACATTGCCACATTTTCCTCATATGCCGGGGCATTTTGTACGGTGATCTCAATCTGTGGACTGTCCCTACTCTTGATCACGTGGATTAAGGAAGCCAAAGTCGCCAATGCATCGGCAAAATCATTTCGTCCCCGAGGAATATGGCGGAAGGCGATATCTTCGAACTCTTGCATAAGCTGGGTGACACAACGATGGTATGGAAGTAACCGAAGCTCCTTAGTGTTGTATACCCCGATTGCTTGTCTGATTACCAATTCTGAATCCCCGAACACCGCTAGTCTTTTTACTCCCATGTCACGGGCCAATCGGAGTCCCAAGATACACCCCTCGTATTCAGCGGTGTTGTTCGAATTGCTGAAACGAAGTTTAGTGGCCACGGGGTATTGTTCTCCGGTGATAGAGACTAGGACCGCTCCGGGCTCCGGCTCCTGCCCCCTCGGCATTCATGGCACCATCAAAATACAGCTTCCAGAATTGTCCCTCGTCATCACATTTTCCGCGCGATACCCAAAATATATCCTCGCCCGGGAGAGGAGTTTTCTAAACGGCTCCATCCCTCCTGCCGGGGCTTCTGCCAACTGATCTGCAATTCCCTGCCCTTTCATGGCCTTCTGGGTCACGTACACCATGTCAAACTGTTGTAAAATTAACTGCCATCTTGATAGTCGACAATTCAGCATGGGCCTTTCGAAAATATATTTCAGGGGATCCATTCTTGATATCAGGTACGTTGTATGCCCATGGAGGTAGTGCTGTAATCTCCCTGCAGCCCAGGCCAGAGCGCAACAGGTCTTCTCAATGGGAGTGTAATTCTGCTCACATTGGCTAAATCTTTTGCTGAGGTAATAGATGGCCTGCTCTTTACCTCCCTCATTCTTCTGTCCCAACATACATCCCATCGCGATGGCATTTACCGATATATACATAAACAGAGGGATCCCATCCTTCGGGGGTACCAGCACTGGTGCCTCCGTCAATTGTTTCTTAATGGTCTGAAACGCCCTCTGACATTGCTCATTCCATTCTTGGGACACCCCTTTTCTTAACAGTTTAAAAATCGGCTCACATGTAGTCGTCAAGTGGGATATAAAACGGCTGATGAAGTTTATTCTCCCCAGGAATCCTCTTATCTCCTTCTCTGTGTGGGGTGCCGGCATATCCACAATGGCCTTAATCTTTGCTGGATCCAACTCAATGCCCCGATCACTAACCAGGAATCCCAAGAGCTTGCCTGACTGCACTCCGAAAGCACACTTGGCTGGATTGAGTTTCAAATTATACTTTCTGAGCCGATTGAATAGCTTTTTGAGATGAGTTATATGATCGGACTCTACCTTCGATTTCACAATAATGTCGTCCACGTAGACCTCTATCTCCTTGTGCATCATATCATGGAACAAGGCCATCATGGCTCTCTGATAAGTAGCCCCCGCGTTTGTGAGGCCAAAAGCCAGTCGTCTATAGCAGAAAGTGCCCCAGGGGGTGATGAATGCGGTCTTTTCCCGATCTTCCTCCGCCACCATTATCTGATGATATCCTGCGAAGCAATCCACAAAAGAGTACATTTCGTACTGGGCTGTGTTATCCACCAGGATGTGTATGAAAGGCACCGGGAAGTTGTCCTTGAGACTGGCCTTGTTTAGATCTCTGTAGTCCACGCATACCCTCACCTTTCCTCCAGGTTTAGCCACTGGGACCACATTGGATAGCCATTCCGGGTAAGTGGACACCATAATGATTCCCGCTCTGAACTGTTTGATGATCTCTTCCTTCACTTTTAAGCTCCACTCAGGTTTCAACTTTCTTAGTTTCTGCTTGACAGGCCTGAAACCCTCCTTGATGGGTAACCGGTGCACCACAATGTCGGTGGACAATCCGATCATATCCTCGTGCGACCAGGCAAAGACATCCTTATATTGGCTTAGTAACTCAATTATTTCTGCTTTTTGGCTGGGGGTAAGGTCCGTCCCTATCTTGAGTTCCTTTGGATTGTCAGGGGTTCCGATATCTATAGTGATGGTTTGGTCCAAATTGGGTTTGGGTTTATCCTCGACCCATCCTTTGATCTCGTCAGGTGCGTCGTCGTAATCTGTCTCGTCTTGTTCAATGCCCATTAAATCGAAATCCAGCTCAATGTCAAAATCATAATCATCATTCAAATTTGAAAGACCATTTGTTAGGCAAGGATTAGTCAAATGGGTACACCTGACATGAAACAAAACACTTGTCATATATAAATCATTTTTCACGACGATCGCAATTTCAAATAACACGAAGAAACGACACAATTATGCAGAAATAAAACAACAACAAAATAAAACTTCTTCATTCCCCCATCCTCTAGGGTTAACCACCCTGACGTCGAGCTTTACCCTTGTTTGGATATCACTGGTTTCTGGGTCCAATTATCGATGGTCAGGTCCGATGAAATGCGCTGGATAAAGGAGGGCCTCACATCGGACACCTCCCCGATGATTACGGATACGTCGCCTGAGTCCTTCTCCATATCTTCTCCAGGAATAATCAGCCCTGCCCAATCGATGACAGGCACAACTTGTTGGGCTCCCGGTGGTGTGATAACATTCGTCCCCTCCTTACTGCTTGTTGATTGTCCGGGGATATAGCATTTGGTTTCAAACTCTTTTGCGACCTCCCGCAGGAAACTTTCCCTCCGGGCCGACTCATTACGTGTGGGGGTTAACTCTTCATTCCCTGCCCCAATCACAGGTCCGCTGGTCCCCTGCTTATTGTCGACTTTGGTCACTGGACTGCCAACTAGTCGAATCGGATTAGTCCGCACCCTGACGGTGTCCCCGTACTGCGCCCACATGGTATCCCAATCCTGCTTTGCCTATCTGCTGCGGTAGGTGGATGGGCTCGGTGATTCCCTGACTGCTTTTCCCTAGTCCCTGTCCAGGTTGGAAGTTCATTTTAATCATTTCCCTTGCCACAAAGGTGAGTTCCGGAGAGACCCTTGGTTTTACAGCTGGAGCTCCCAGGCATCTATAATGGGGAGTGCTAATCTCTAGTGCTTGAAAGCTGGCAGGCGCCGCTGACTCATCCACATTGATTACTGGTAGGCCACTCCTGGGAGGAGAAGGGTCATCACATTCGGCCGAGATTGTTACCAGATTCCCATCGATGATCAACTTGATTTGTTGGTGGAGCGTGGAAGGAACTGCCCCGGCCATGTGTATCCACGGCCTCCCTAACAGCAGGTTGTAGCTTGCCGTAATATCTAGGACTTGGAAGGATATACCAAAAGTACAGGGCCCTATCTCCACTGGCAATTCTATCTCTCCGATGGTATCCCTCCGGGATCCGTCAAAAGCCCGAACCACCACATGACTGGCCCGTAGGCGCTTGGGACTGATGTTCATTTTCTTCAGCGTGCTGAGAGGACATATATTCAATGCCGATCCCCCGTCGATCAGCACCCCATTCATGACATATCCTGAGGAGATTACCGCGATGTGTAGCGGTTTTCGGTGCCCCCTTCCCTCTTTGGGAATGTCCTCATCCGTAAAGGATATTGCATCGGTTTCCAATAAGTGGCCTACCAGCTGGCCGAAACCCTCCTCACTAATTTCTTTGGACACAAATGCCTCCTCCAGAACCTTCATCAGGGTTTTGCAATGCTCACTGGATGACAACACCAAGTCCATGACTGATGTTAGGGTTGATTCCTCACTTAAAATCTGGATCCCCCTCGTTTCTGGGTGATCCATCCTTTTCAAAAACTCTATGGCCCTTTCCTCGGAAACCTCTTCATTTTTTCTCTTTTGGCTCTCAAGGACTCGCCCGGGAAGATATAAGGGGTTCCCCTTGGTCGTCACGGAAGCACAACTGGCCGCTTCCTCTGGTATTCCCCCATAATTCCAGGGTACAGTCTTCAGACTACTGATAGGGAGTTGCGGCCTTGCTGCAAGGATGATGGGCCTCGGAGCCGTCAACTTGACTGGTCCCTCCGTGCTATTCGTACCTACCCCTATCAACCTGATGGGCGCTCCTCGTGCACTCCCATGATCATGTATCACATTGATCATTTCCTCAATTTTCTGCACATAGTTCAATCTTGGCGGCCCCTCAGCCTCACTTGCCTCCGTCACATTGACTCCCCCCCCATCATGTCTTGGCAGGGGATTTGCTTTAACATTCGGGGAGTCGGGTTGTTCCACCACAATTTCCCCACTGTCTATCATGTTTTGGATTCGATGCTTCAACGTCCAGCAATCTTGTGTATCATGGCCAGGGGAACTGGAGTGGTATGCACATCGTTTGCTCGGGTCAAACCTTCTACCCTTTGGGTCACTCGGTGGTGCCAGACCAACTATTTTCTTTTGGGCTACTAATACCGCTAATACTCGTTCAAGCGGCTCCCCGAGCGGGGTGAACACTCGGTTTTGCGAGGCCTCATATCTTCTTCGCCCCTCTGTCCTTTGATCTGTGAAGTTTGGCTGACGGGATGGCCCTCCCCTCTGTACCTGAACCGGAAGATGACTTTCTGTTTTTCTGGATGACCCCTGTAAGATGAGGGAAACATCCTCTTCCTTCTTCTTTTGGACCCTCCGGGAAGTGCTGCCATAGTTTCCATTCTGTATTTGCTCTTGCGAATTTTGTGGCAGCAGTTTCTAAAGCAGTAAGATCCCGGATTTTACCCGATTTCATCAACCCCATGTCTACCAACTCTCCATGTTTAATCATTTCAGCAAAAGGTCTTCCAATCCCCGAGATGACCCTCTCATAATACGGTGCCTCCTGGATGTCTACAAAGGTCATCACCATCTCTGATTCGTTCATCGGGGGGGTCACCTGTGCGGCCATGCCCCTCCATCGTTGGGCATATTCCCTGAAGGATTCCCTAGGCTGCTTCTTAACCTTTGTCATTTGGTACCTGTCAGGGGCTATCTGGGCCTGAAAGCTGTATTGGGTTAAGAAGGTATGGGCCAATTCCTCCCAGTTGTGGATTCGGGCGTTGTATGTCGAGGCGGGCATACCAGATTCTTGCCTCCCCTGTTAAGCTTTTCTGGAATAGTTGCATTCTTAACCCCTCGTCTTCGGCATAAGACCCGAGTTCTCCAATGTATATTTTCAAGTGCGTATAGGGGTCTCCCTTTCCATTGTATTTTTCAAACTCGGGAACTTTGAACTTTTCTGGATATCTGGCTCCGGGGAAAACACATAGATCCGAATAATTAACCCTGCCCAGGGAGCCTATGCCCCTTAGAGATTGGATGGTCTCCTCCATGTGTTTCATTTTTCTCCGAAGGTCGTCATTGTCCCCTTCTTCCGGGATAGTAATCACTGTCCTGCTAGGTATGGGAACGGCCCTTGTAATGACTGGCTCGTCCTTGAGTTGGGGTTGGTCATCTTTACCCAGGTTTACAATATTTTTAGGAGGGTTCTGGTCACCCCCTGGTGGTGGAACATTATGTGGTCCTTGGCTTGGCGGATCCTGTCTGAGTAGGAACTGCTCTTTTAGCATCGTGGCCATTTCCATCATCTGTTTTTTGAAGTCATCAAACTCTTCCCGAGATATGGAACTATGATTAGGAATATCAGCCATTTCAGATGTAGAATTTTGGGCTCTCTTAGACTGCGAACGGGTTTGAGGAGCAATCCTGCGAAACAACGGTTCGAAGTTTAGTCTTGGGGAAATGAAAGAATGGATGCATGCTAAAACCGTAACCTTTTGTGTGTTTTTGGGTTTTTTAATCTTTTTCTGCAAAACAACTCGTTAGCGGCTCTTTATTGAAATAATACATGCTAGATATGATTTATGCTTCCCGTGTCGTTCCCTGCAAAACACAGAGGTTAGTATTTTCTTTTGACATAAAGGGGAAGCATATATGAATATGTTGCAATGGAATTATGGCATTTATACGCAGAAACGTAAAAGGGCATGAAGAGACTTATCCTGCGTTGGGTTAATCTGGGGCTGACCTATCCTAGGGTTACTCTCACGGGCTTTTTGGCATGAAGGTTCCCAAATCTTCGCAATCTACTCGTTTGAGCCCTTTCGATTGGAGCGGATTTGAGTGGTGCGTTTCCTGAGCCATCTCCGGGGAGCAGCACCATCGAGTCCAGTAATAAGCAACCGACGGGTTCGCCTCAGGAGGAGGTACAATCTCAACATACATTCACATTCATCGTCCTCACCGTATGCAAATGATTACTTTAAGGTAAATCAACTCCATTCAATCATTCATTCATTGGACAAAAGCACACATTCACACAACAATAAGTAAAATAGGTCAAAATGTTGCACGCACATACATATTCATAAATTTTTTAAGGATAGGATAGCATCAAGATTTGAAAGCGGCTTAAGCCCTCTAATGATCCCCAGCAGAGTCGCCAGCTGTCGACGCCGGGTTTTCTTCTCGCGTGTCCTTTTAGTCTTTTCCAATTTTAGCCTTTTGATTTAATGATTTTTTTTGGAAAAGGTCGGCATTGATGTCGACGGGGTTTTGAAAGATCGTGTTTTATGATGAGCCAATTAACCAGAGTCGCCAGTTGGTATATTTGCAATGGATGTACCAACTCATCTGAGTTTTCGTTTTTTATGAATCCCTGGCTCATGTGTGACTCCGAATTAATTGGTCTGCGAATCGAGATCCATAGAGTTCGGGGGCTTGCTTAAGTGAGGGGAAGGTGTTAGGCACCCCTCGACTTCCGTGAAACACGGTTACCGCAATCTTGATGCTTTCTTATCCTTTAATTCATGAATGTGTATGTGTGTGTGTGTGTGTGTGCCTATGTGAATGTTGTGGGGAATTTGTATGAAAGAGTCATTTGGATTTTAGGGAAAATCGTGTTTTAATTTGAGAACGCTTCGGAATATCTTTTCGGTATACACGAGAAAGCTTTATTCTTTATGAGAAAGGTTTGATTTTAATTGTCCAAAACTATGAGATTTTCATTAAGTGTCGTTTTGGCAAAACAAGAGTTTTAAACCTTCGTCTAAATAGGAATCGAGATCTATACGTTGCTTTCATAAAATGATGGGCAATTTCTAGAATCTCTTTAATAACCCTATATACAACGGTTTAATAAAACGTCATTTTATTTATAAAATCATTTTGTGTGATGTTTTGGAAAACGATCTTTTCTTTAGCTTTCTCGTTAGATAGGAATCGACATTCATTAACATTTCTCAAATTTTAACCTCGTGATTCTAATATCCTACTTTGATTGATTTTATGAAAATCTTATCATTTAGCTTTGAAATCAATTTCGTGTCATAAATCAAATCAAGCATAAACACGCGTCGGGGCTATTCATGGGCATGTAAGCCATCAAAATGTCCCCGAACGCCAACAATCACAAATTTTATTATTTCGGGGCCTTAAGCACGATTCTCGCCTTAGCGTCGTTTTAAGGCCCAACGATTACATATTTACAATGAAAAAGACGTCATTTCTACTTCTTACATCAAGATATGTCCATCATCGGATTGGGACCCCGGGGTCGCTTTCCTAGGCTCACAACCAAGTATCCACACACAAACAATCGGATATTACAAGAAAATAAACCAACCCGGATAATCTAACAATACCAAGACATCCTAAAATAACGATTTAAAGGAAATGATACCAAATATAACATCTTAAAACAAACAAAGAAATTAATGAACGAATATCATCGGGTTATTAGGAAGAGTTTTATTCCGATGGAAACTTCACTCATAATCCCTAATTCATTGTTCAATCAATAAATTACATGAAAAATTGCATCTAATTTGATCAAATGATATGATAGAAATTGATATCACAAAAGAGATTTCACCTTGCAATTGATATCCAAATGGATGTAAACTTGATGTATTTGAATAGAAGGAAAGAATCTATTTGATACAATCAAATCAAAAGAAAATTATTCCTCTCTTTTTTCTCTCTTTTCTTTCTATTTGATTGCAAAATTTATGCTATTTCTTCCTCAATTTCCGAGTTGGCTGCTGCTGTATTCTCCTTCTTCCTCAAATTCTCCAACCTCCTGTATGCTGCCCGAAGCTGGGCTTAAATAGGCTGGCCAGAGCCAGCCGCAGATCTATCTGCGGCTGGCCGCAGATGGATCTGCGGCTGGCCAGCTGGCACGCCTCCCATCGCACTCAGCTGGTAGTGCTGATTTCCTGGTTTCCGTGCTGGCGCACCCACTTGGCCGCAGATCTATCCGCGGCTGGCGGGCTTGACTTTCTCGATTTTCGTGCCACGCCTCGATTTTCATGCCGCAACGTCAGTTTTCGCTGACAGGCTCGTGCTTTACAGTCCGAGAATCATTGAGAAGCGCGCCACACCTTCCGGGAATGCCAAATTCGGATAGCCCTGCTATCATGTCGATTTCGGCTGCAAATTATCATGGTGGCGTCGAGTGTCCGTACTTTTCCTATCTTTTGCTCTCGCAGGCCGATCCATTTGACGAATTTGCCCTCCTGTCAAGGTTAGTATACGAAGTGCAAAATTTGGGTGTCTACAGGCCTTATTTAATATGCCAATAACTACCACAAAAGTTTATCCAAGATGTAACTTTTTAGTACTCTATTTGTGACAAAGGAATCATTAGGGAGGATTTTACAATTGCTCCTATACTTCTTGGATTCACTATAGGACAAATAATTTTAAGTAGGTAGGCACATAGTTGTTAAGTTGTTAAGTCGAGTCGAGTTGGTGGTGGGGAGATTAAGCAATTATTAGTCGCTAGGCGCCCAACTAGTCGCTCATAAGTCAACAAGTCATTTCCAATATATAATATATACATGTTAACTGTATATTATTTCCGTTACATAAAATAAAAATTATTCTCACAAATATATTATACTATTTCACAATTCATTAATGTAATAAATATTATTTTACTGCTCATTGAAAAAAATTAAAAGGGGGCAAAATGCCCATTGTTTAAAAAAAGGGAAAAGAAAAGAAAAGCAAGCTAGCCACCGATGAATAAATATTAGGACTTACATAAATTATTATAGGCAATTATGTATTCATTAATTTTTTATAGTGGGTCAAGGTAGCGCAAATTTGTTAGATGCCAAATAAAGTAGAAAAATAAAATAAATTTTGTATGACTAGTCGACTAATCGACCCAAAGCGACGTCTTAGCAATATCCCCCAATTCCGTTCGAATTGACTAGTAACCACCAGACGAATAGTCGTCGACTAGTTGATAACTATGGGTAGGTATACTCAGCAATTCTTGTTTGCCTCCAACAAAAATAGTGTCCTCTCTTTATAGACTTTTATATGCATGAATCTCTAACTGTTGTATAGCTTGTTTTAGAATGTGAAATGCAGGAACATGATGGCCCATAATTGATGTCTACACATCAGACATAAGAAGATTATTTTCAACTTGATATGAACTGCCATTAATTGACTATATTGTCATTGTCATGACACTTGAATTCGTGATAACCCTTCAAATTTTGAGGGGGAAGAATAGAATAGCAGTTTGATATTCCACAAATATTATTTATCTTAGTTTGTTCTTTAAGTGGCTACTGTTCCACCGTGTATCTTCTTCGCGATTTTGATAGAAACTTTTGTTTTATCGAATTTCCATTGACTTGTCAAATACAAATTTCAATCCATCTTATCAAAGTTTAATGAATATATGAAGTGTCACATCAAAATATTAAATATTGGCATTTTTAGTAAACAACAAATTTCAATCCATCCTATCAAAGTTTAAAATATATGAAGTTTCACGTCCGGCATTTTCAGCAAACAGGGAACACAATAATATTGAACTGGATTATTCAAGTGGCCATGCCATGTGAAATAACTTTAATGGTATATTATTGTTAAGTTATTGGAATGACGGAATACCTCTAAAGTTTTCGAGGGAAAAAACAAGGAGGGTACAGTTAAATATTCCCTTAAAAATTGAGATACACGTGTGTGTTTGAAAGGATTATAATTTCAGAATTACAATCTTTGAGATTATAATCCTGAGACTATTAATTCTAGAATTATAATCCTGAGATTATAATACATAATTAAACATGATATTAAATAATCTCTCATATTAAGCTATTTTATAATCGTTAAACTAATAGTCTCAAATCTAAATTTAAAAACAAACAAGACACTTGAAATTAATAGTTCTATCTCAAATATAAGCCTTACAAATGACCATACAATGTAGTTATGATTAATTCAATAACAAGGAACGGTTACTTTTTTTCTTTATTTATTTTATTTTATAACTTTTCTTAAAAAAAATTTGGTGACAAAGAAATCATACCAACCACATTAACCTTGGACGTGTTACCACTATCAATAGTACATACATTACTTAAATGTTGACAACTACCCAAAACCATAACATTCCTACATAGACTTTTCTAGGGCTGTAAAGTCTCGGAATAATTAAGATAAGGCTGGCTAGTTTTCTTGTGATTTAGATGCTTAAATACGACCAGATTTTGGCCCCAAAACTAACAATAAAATTTCCAAGCAAACCTTTTAAAATATACTTCATCCGTTCTAAATTATAAAATTATTATTGACTTTTAAAAGTTAATTTGAGATATTTTCAAACTCAAAATTAAGATTACTCATTAAAAATTATGGAACAATAAAACTTACATTGAGTAATACTTTTTAGATAGTTTACAATACTTGTATTGATTAATAGTAAATAAATATGTGTCAATTTTGAGTTTTAAAATATCTTTAGTTGACTTTAAAAAGTCGATAATAATTTTATAATATGAAGCCGAGGGAGTATTATTTTTTTAGCGTGGAGGAATCCCATCACACTTATTTTTGGGCCGAAACTAAAAATACTCCTTGAATAACGTGTAAGATATAAAATTGTCATGAATTATTCGTCGTGGTAGGGAATCAAAGTCAAGTTTTGGGCAGAGTTAAAGTTGGGGCTGTGTGTGAGTATATGCAATCACACAAAATGTACTTTTCAATTGTATATGTACTAATTTTCAAAACACACCTTTATCAAGTCCCACATTCCTAATTTGGGTCCTCCTACAATTAATTCTATAAACCGGTTCACTGGAAAACAAAAAAAAAAGAAGAAGAAAAGTTTAAAAGTCAAGCAGTAGGGACCATTTGGGAGTTGTGTTTGTTTAGTGATAGAAATATGGCTGAATGACACTTATCGTCCTCCAAGTTATCACCCACTTTCAATGTCGTCCTTAGAGTATATTTTTCGTCAATTGGGCCCTTAAAGTGTCATTTTTTGGCGTTTCTATTCCTTTTACTCGATTTGACCCCACCCGACCCATTTTGACCGAAATCAACCCAGTTTGACCCGACCCAATTTCATCAATTAAATTTTTTTTTAAAAAAAATAAAAAGTTTTAAAATTCTTTTAAAAATAATTATTAGTTAAAAATTCTTTTAAAAATAATATTTTATTTTAAAATTTTAAAAATTATTATTTTTAAAAATAATTATTATTTTAAAATTAATATTTATTCTAAAATATTAAAAATACTTATTATTTTAAATATTTTTAAAAAATAATTATTATTTTCAAGAAAAAATATTAAAAACTTTTATTTTTTCATAAAATGAGTAAAGTTTCATAAAATATAAATTCAAAATATTTATTTAAAAATAATTATTTTTAATATTTTAAAATAAAATATTATTTTTAGAATAATTTTAAAATAATGATTATTTTTTTATATTTAAAAATAAAATATTATTTTTAAAAATTTTTAAAAATAATTATTATTTTCAGAAGAAAAAAAATTAAAAACTTTTATTTTTTTCAAAAATGAGTAAAATTTCATAAAATATAGATTCAAAAAAAATAAATTTTAATTTTTTTTAATTCTTAATTATTTTTATGAAAATTTACACATCTTTTAAAAAATAAATATTTCTAGTTTGGATTTATGAAGAAAAAAATTATTTACTTTTTTTGAATCTATATTATATGAAATTTTATTCATTTGTAAAAAAAAATTAAAAATTTCTATTTTTTCTGAAAATAAAGTTTAATTTTTTTGAATCTATATTTTATAAAACTTTACTCATTTTTTTTTAAAAATGAAAAATTTTCTAATTTTTTTTCCTGAAAAAAATAATAATTTTTAAAACTTTTTAATTTCTCTTTTTTTTAAAAAAATTGAATCAATTTTTTATATTTATCTTTTACTGTTTTTTGTATTTTACATATAAAATGAAAAAAAAAATCTACTTTTTTTTAAAATAAAGTTTTATTTTTTTATTTAATTTTTTTGAATCTATATTTTTTCCTGAAAATAAGAATTATTTTTAAAAATATTTAAAATAACAATAATTTTTAATATTTTAAAATAAAATATTATTTTTATAATTATTTTTAATATTTTAAAATAAAATATTATTTTAGTTTTTTTGAGAAAAATAATTAGTGAAATTGGGTCGGGTCAAAATGGGTCGGATTGGGTCAATTTTGGTAAAAATAGTTCGGGTTTGGGTCAAATCGAGTAAAAGGAACAGAAACGCAAAAAAATGCCACTTTAAGGATCTAATTGACGAAAAATGTACTTTAGGGACGACATTGAAAGTGAGTGACAACTTGGAGGTTGATATGTGCCATTCAGCCATAGAAATATTGTCAATGTTATTGGGTATAAAGAATAAATTTAACCTTAATATGATGTGAAAAAATAAATTAAACCCACAATGGTTTTTCAATTCAAAGTAACTAAATGTTTACCTGTGTACTTGTCGGAATGCCATACAAATCTCCAGTGAAGTCACAGACTGATTCAATGAGTATATACACAAACACATTACACATACATACATATAAATAATATACGTATATATACACATGCATATATACATACTTACAATAGCTACATGTATATGTGTACAGTGTCTAATGAAAATAGGCGGGTACTCAGTTGAGTAGGAGGACAGCTGCTATTATGCGCCACGAATTGAAAAATGAAAAGATAAAATAAAAATGTGACAAGTAGCTTGTACTTATAGTTTATTTTAAAATATAAGCTGAAAATGTGGTGTTTATTATTCCCTCCTTACTATTTAAAGAGTCCAATTTGAATTTCACTGTAATTAATTTGTGAAATACTAAAGTTAAAATTATGATATGATTTTATTGTAATTTTTAAAATAACAATTTTATACATCATAGTACTTTTTAAATAATTTACAGTATTAATTATTACATTGATTAATTAAAGATAATTGTCAAAATTTAACTATAACATCAAAATGAGTTTTGATTTTGTAAATGAGTATGAATTCTGAAAAGAGCAAGTGCTTGATTATTGGGGGAAAAAAGTCTATAACATAAACACTCCTTAATTAGGATATAAAAAAGCACGAGGTTTGTAATTTTTTTTATTAAGCATATTTATTATTTGAATTTTTTTGGTAAGTGAATTTTAAAAAGTAAATGCAAAGACAAAAAAATCCAAAACTATCATTAATGCTACGTTTGGATTGCAGAAATCAAGGTGAGAATGGAATGACTCATTATGAATAATTTGTGATTCCTACCAAATTTGTGATTTTTTTTTTCGTTAGGGGAGGGTATGGAATGAATCATTCCACTCACTATTTCATTCCCTCCCCTATTCCATTGCTCACCAATTACATTCCTCCAATTCAAAGCATAAATGTTGTTTGCAGTGATGTAAAGCAAAAATGAATGTAACGCTTTTATATACTCTAATACTCTATATATAGTGAGTTGTAGTAATTAATGCTCTAATGTAAAAGAAATTTAATTTATTAGGTGACTGTCACTCAATTTAAAAGTTACTATTCACTTGAATATCAATTTAAGTTTTGCTGTGAAATGTGAGGATGATAACCATTCATCGAGAACTTACAAGTAACAAACGTAATATTCTCCGCTGATATTTCTCATTGGTGTTTTATATGAGTTTTGATATTTAATTTATTTTTTCATGAGCTTTCAAGTAAGTTGGTGGAATAACTATCTCAAATATATATATGTTTACAAATTGGCACATATTCTATCATCATGAACACTACGTACCCAGATCATTTACAGATGCAGTTCGATTGGACTACTTCACCACGCTTCTCGTGGTCGTGCACATAGTAGGAAGCAATGCTGCAAACACCAGATTTTTATAGCTATATTTTTTCAAAATTATTTTTTGTACCAAGTATTTTACATTTATATCCCAAGAATTCCAACCACAGAAGCCAATTGGCTAACAGAGAATATATCTCAATATTACTTACTATTGAGACTAAAGATTGACTGAATAGAAGTCATGGGCAGATGTGGAGGAGCTGCTCATTTCCTGCTCGTTATACTTGTCTCCGAGGGCTTGAAACTTGAAGAAATCGTTGCCATATATACCTGAATTCAGGTTTAACTCTTGAATGTTGATATCGCCTTTAAGCATGCTTACTACAGAAGACATGATTGGCCCAAGTGCCGGAGATGGATTAGTGCATAATAGAGCTACTCTAATTATTCTCATTGCCTCTTCCTTGTTGAAATTGAACCCAACCTTGGATCTACAAGCTTGTAATGGGATCTTCTATTAATATTTGCTTGAAATTCTAATTCAAATAAATTATGAAATTCAAGCTTTAAGTTTTTTTTTATTTGGTTATGACAATTAGTTAGTAACAAATTCACTCTAATTTTCCAACTAATTTTACATTTATTATGTTTCAATTTTTTTTTACATATATTATTAATATAATTAATCAAGAGATTTGGTAATATTTTAAGTTGTAATGAATTTAATTTAGTTAGAACATCAATTTAATAATGAAAATCACAACTAATATTAATATTATTTAATTGAGTGATATTTTAAGAAAATTTTACAATATCTTAATAAATTGTAATAATAAAATTAGGCTTACATGTGATATCATACAAAAATAATATCATTTTGTATAATTGAATACACTTCCTCCAATGTAATTTACAAAAATGGCATTTTGTATTTTTTTTAAAATATTGTTATCATAAGGGACACCACATGCAAGAACGCGAGGTGTCCCTCACCTCCTGTACCCTCGTAAAATTATTCTACATTAAATTCATTAAGTATTGAATTGTCATAAACAAACTTGTAATAAAATTGATAAAATCAAAAATAAATTTTCTTAATTTTAGAAGTTCCTTTTCTTATTAGAAGTATAAAAAACAAAAAACACCTTCCTTTTGTTTTTTTAACCGGTTGAGGTTCCTTTTGAATGCATTACAAATTTAGATAGTAGTTAGTTGTAACAAATTTGAAAAGTAATTATACTAATTTAAATAAGAAATAAAAAAGTTGAACCGAAAATTATAATTATTACAAATTTGGATAGTATTTATACATTTGGATAGGAAAGAAAAAGGTTAAACTAAAATTTGTAAAACCAAATTTGTACATTTAATTATATAATTGATGGGAGGGATTGAAGGGAGTTACTTTTGATGTAGCTATTTCACATTTTAAATTATTGGATAAAATGCAATTTATTGCTCATAGTTTATATTTTTTTTCCAGTGTAATCCACTTATAATTTATAGGTCGTTGCATGTCACCACCTATAGTTTAGAAACCACTAAATTGTCACGTTTAGTTTTTTTAAATTTGCACGTTACCTCAAATTCGTTCAACTAAGCAACATCTGTAGCCCACTCGCCCAATTGCGTGTGGTTTAGTGTCCAACAGTCATATTCCTTATCCAAATGTCTTGAGCATTCACAATAGTTTCCTTATCTCTATCCATACTCTGCAGTGCTATTGGGTCATTTTGTAGGATAGAGATTCAATTTTTTTACTATGTACCCAACAGGATCCTTATATTGAATCCTTAAATAATGAAATTTGAAATTTAAAAGTTAAAATTTGAAAGTTCCAATAGTCAAAGTATGTTTTGACCGTTGTAACTATTTTTATTTTAAAAATAATTGTTGTTTGAATTAAAAAAATGCTATTATTTTAATTTTAAAATAGATGTTGCTAGAAATCAAAAAGTGCAACGATCAATGTTTCAATTTAGCATTCTTCTCGTACTTCTAACTTCACAAATGTTTTAATTTTTTTTGAAGAAGACATCAACATCTTATACTTGACTCTGCTGAACAAGAGGTTATGCATGAAAATTGTTTAACCATGGAAGGAGAAATTTCAGAGAGAAAAGGCAAAGCGAAGACACGTCGAGGTTCTGTTCTCGGTCGTTTTTACATCGATCGTGATCGTAAGACGGGCCATGAAAACTTGGTACGAGATTACTTCTCCCCAACCCCGATATTTCCTCATAGGCTATTTCGAAGGGACAAAAGAAAGATCTTGTTGTTTCTTCAACAATTTCTGATCTCTAGTGGACCTCTTAGTAGGATTCGAACCCAGATGAACTTCTGACCATCTGTCGATTTCACATGAGTCGTAATTTATTCCTCCGCATTCATGATATAGTTTTGGCTTATGATGAATATTTTGTGAAATGACGAAATGTTGCACGCATAGAGGGCTTATCTTCATTACAAAAAGTCATTGCAGCACTCAGAATGTTGTGTTATGGAGTTTCTGGTGATATGGTGGATGAGTATATTCGGCTTGCAGAAAGCACAACAAATGAGGTAATGAAAAATTTTGTTGAAGCAGTGATTAACATTTTTGGTGATCAATACTTGAGGTCACCTACTTCCAACGATGTAAGTAGGTTACTTCTACTACATGAGGAGCGTGGATTCCCAGGAATGTTTGGCAGCATTGATTGTATGCATTGGACATGGAAAAATTGTCCAAGTGGATGGAAGGGTCACTACTCGGCCCATTGGGTGATGCAACAGTGATATTAGAGGCAGTGGCCTCACGTAATCTTTGGATATGTTATACTTTCTTTGGCCTTCCAGGTTCATTCAATAACATTAATGTTCTTGAACGTTCTCCTGTCTTTGCAGATGTTATTAATGGTTGTGCTCCGTCAGTGAACTTTGTCATCAATAATCATCAATACGATACGGGATATTATTTGGCAGATGGTATCTATCCAGAATGGTCAACTGTTGCAAAAACAATCCAAATGGCACAAACTCAAAAGGCAAAAAATTATGCAAAAGCTCAAGAGTCTGCACGGAAAGATGTGGAACGTGCCTTTGGAGTTCTTCAATCACGTTTCCATATATTCAGCAACCTTGCAGGTATTGTTTGCCTAAATCTATACTAGCAAAATACGCAAGTATACGCAGTCCACAAGTAATATAATGATAAGAGAGTGTTGAACCCACAGAGAATTATTTAATAATAATTACCAAGTACTAACTCATAATCAAATTAATTTTATTTAAATAATTCGATAAAAGTTATTGAATTTTTAAAATAAAATACTACTAAATACCAAGAATTGAATTCAGATAAAAAGGCTTAAGATTACAATTTCCCTTAATGTTTCAGTTGAATTAATACACTTCCTATTAAGTTATGTTAATTATTCCGGATTGTTAATCGAGAACTCATCAATATTTATAACCATCTCTCGATGTATCATAAACGAAACAACTTAAATTCACAGAAGATAGAATTAAGATAAAAACCCTAGTTACTAATTCACTATATCTCTATGTGAATTACAATTAAAAAGGATTTAAAGACAGGTTATCTTTTCGATTACATGCGGCGTATAGGTATATCTTTATCCTAGACACAAATCATGAATTCCATCATATGCAGAAAATACAATCACATGCTATTATGATCAGGTCTAAATCTATATTCCATCTCTCGAGTTCATATAGATTACCACGTTAATTGTTGATCAGACAATTAAGTAATTAATCACAAATCACAATAGACAATCCAATAATAATCAACAATAATTAATAAGGAAGCATATCAATAAAAGTTATGCAATAATTAAGTTCCATTGTAATCTTAATTAAAAATTAGCTCATAACTAAAAAAGAAATCAAATTAATAAAATAATCCATTATGTTCAAGAATACAAAAATTAAAGGAGAAGGGAAGAGATAAGAATTTGTGTTTATGCTCGATCTTCACTTTTGCCTTCAATCCTTACAATCATTCCTTTGAATTCTTCTTCAGATCTGATGAAAACCTTGCTTTTAATTCTAATCCTACTCTAATCTACTCCTAAATTATGTTCATTCCCCTAATTATATGCCTCACATCATGTATTTATAGGTTACAAGTCCAATTTCTAAGCTTAGGAGGAAAAGCAATCCCATTTGGAGTCAAAAACTTACAAAAACGCGTCAAAACTTAAAAAGTCAACTCTGGTCAACATCCGCTTTGGCGCGGCTACGCCAGAAATGAACTAGGAATGGGCGCGATCGCGCCTAACTGGCAGAGGACAATTCTGCTTCGACGTCTGTTGGTAAAATGGTGATAACTCTCTCATCCGAGCTCCGATTGGAACGATTTAAGATGTTCCTGAAAGCTAAGAAGTAGATCTACAACTTTCATTCTTTGAGAATTGAGAGATTCTGTTTGGGTCAAGGTCGAAATTGGGCTTCAAGTAGCTGCTATGTAATGGCAACTCAAAATTTTGATCTCTATTGATAAAAATGTCATAACTTTTGATCCGGGAGGAGTTATGGGGCGTGCCATGAACATGCATCCAACTTGGCATTGAAAACCCTTAAATCTTCCCTTCTTGCATTTGCTTGCATATTTTACTCCAAAAGATGTCTGAAGTGCATTTTCTTGCTTTTTCCTAAAAAATAATATAAAAATACTATAAATACCTAATACTAACTTAAAATACTCAAGATTTCACAAATTATCAAGTTAAACGTACTCAATTCGTAGGTATAAAATCTATTCATCAAATACCCACAAACTTAAATCTTTGCTTGTCCTCAAGCAAACACTAAGAACAACAACTAATTCTATATAGCAACTCATGCGACTCTAGCAATGAATCAATACAAATTTGCATAATATCCTTAAAGATTTCTTCTAATGATAACTCAAGAAAATTTTTCGAAAACATGCAAAGCCTAAAATTTTAACCTAATCATCAGTTCCACAACTACTCATAATCCTTTAAGTGCGTGTGTGCATACAAATGTTCAAACTAGTCATAACTCACATAAGATCATATATTCAAATACTCATAAAAGATTTTCTAAATCAACTCTAAAAACCTTCTTATCACATCAATCTCCGTTAATAAAGGCAAAACATAAAAATTAGAAGATCAAAAGGATATTTCATACATTTAAGCACGCTTGAACCCTTCCCAAGTAATTTAAAAACATATTTTTTTTTCTTTTTTTTCTTTTAAGTTTTGGGGTGTGTTTTTATTTTTTGTTATATTTGGTACTTAAGAGTATTATGTTATTAGTTTTGCATTTTAGTTAGTATGTTTTTAGGATAGTTGAGCAATGGGTTGATTAAATTTGATTATGGCCAATGATAAGAATGTGATTAATTTAAAACTCTTGTCAAATTTGAGGAGCATGTTTTGTTTATATTTTGACCTATTAGTTGGTTTTACATTGTTTGTGATCTTGTTGAACTTCAAAGCACATATTCATCTGTTTAGCTAGTTAGTGCTTAAAAAGTTTATATAGTTATATGCTTATGAAAGATATCATTGAAACTCGAGAAATCTTATTTGAGCATCATTCGAAGTGAAATTTAGGCATTAACATAAGTTTGGGGGAAATCTTGGGTTAATGAAAATTTTAAAATTTTGAACCTTCTTGAGTTGAAAAGTTGAATCATGTGGTGGGTTGAGATGGAGCATAAAACACACTCACCCATAAACACAGGCACGAGAGGGAGCGTAAAACACACTCTTGCAATAGAAAGAGAAATGGAGCGTAAAATGCACTCGTTCAATGGGAAGTGAGATGGAGCGTAAAATACACTCACTAAAAAGAAAAAAGAAATAAAAGGGAAATTTTTTGTGTTTTTGAATTACTTTGGAAAGGTTCAAACATGCTTAAATGTATGAAATATCCTTTTGATCCTTTAATTTTTATGTTTTGCCTTTATTAACGGAGATTGATGTGATAAGAAGGTTTTTAGAGTTGATTTTGAAAATCTTTTATAAGTATTTGGTTATATGATCTGATGTGAGTTATAACTAGTTTGAGCATTTGGATGCACACACGCACTTAAAGGATCATGAGTAGTTGTGGAACTGATAATTAGGTTGAAATTTTAGGCTTTGCATGTTTTCGAAAAATTTTCTTAAGTTATCATTAAAGGAAATTTTTGAGGCTATTATGCAAATTTGTATTGATTCATTGCTCGAGTCGCGTGAGTTGTTATTTAGAATTAGTTGTTATTTTTGTGTTCTTAGTGTTTTGCTTGAGGACAAGCAAAGATTTAAGTTTGGAGGTATTTGAATAGTGGATTTTATACCTACGAATTGAGTATGTTTAGCTTGATAATTTGTGAGTTCCGAATTATTTTAAGTTAGTATTAGGTATTTATAGTGTTTTATGTTATTTTGAAGGAAGAAGCAAGGAAACGCATTTCGGACATCTTTTGGAGTATAATATGCAAGCAAATGCAAGAAGAGAAGATTGAAGGGTTTTCAGTGTCAAGTTGAATGCATGTTCATGGTTTGGGATTTAAATTTTATTGTAGAGCTCGTCGAGAGTTTCGATTTGATAGGTGGCATGCCCCATAGCTCCTCACGGATCAAAAGTTATGACCTTTTTATCAATAGAGATCAAAGTTTGGAGTTGCCACTTACATAGCAGCTACTTGAAGCCCAATTTCGAACTTCATCCAGCCAGAATCTCTCAATTCTCAAATAAAAGTTGTAAATTTACTTCTTAGCTTTCCGGAACATCTTGAATCGTCCCAATCGGAGCTCGGATGAAAGAGTTATGACCATTTTACCAACAGACGTCGAAGCAGAAATTGTCCTCTGCCAATTAGGCGTGGCCGCGCCAATTCCTAGTTCATTTCTGGCGCGGCCGCACCAGAGCGATATTGACCAGAGTTGAGTTTTTAAGTTTTGACGCGTTTTTGCATATTTTTGACTCCAAATTGGATTGTTTTTCCTCCTAAGCTTAGAAATTGGACTTGTAACCTATAAATACATGATGTGAGACATATAATAAGGGGATCTTGCTACATTTTGCTAACCCTAGAATTGAAGAAGGATTGGAGGCTTGAAGCAAGAGATTATCACGAAGGAAGATCAAGATAGGAGACTATGAGGATATCGAGGATTGCTTCAAAAGAGTTTTTCTTTTCTTCTTTTATCTTTTTATTTTGTAATTCTTGGATGATGGTTTACTTGTGGATTATGGATTTTAATTCAATCATGAACTAATTTCTTTTTAAGATTACAATGGATCTTATTGCGTAGCTTTTATTGATATGATTCCTTGCTAATTTTTGTTAATTATTATCGGATTGTCTATTGTGATTTGTGTTTAATTACTTAATTGTCTGGCCAATATTTACCATGATAATCTATATGAACTTGAGAGATGGATTATAGATTTAGACCTGATCATAATAACACGTGATTGTGTTTTTTTACATATGATAGAATTCATGATTTGTGTCTAGGATAGAGATATACATATACGCCACACGTAACTGAAAGAAAAACCTGTGTTTTAAATCCTTTTTAATTGTAATTCACATAGAGATATAGTAAATTGGTTATCTAGGGTGTTCACCTTAATTCTATCATCTGTGGATTTAAGTTGATTCGTTTATGATACATCGAGAGATAGTTATAAATATTGATGAGTTCTTGATTAGCAATTTGGAATGTTAGTATAATTTAACATGAAGTATATTAATTCAAGTGAAACATAATGGGAAATTGTAGTCTTAAGCCTTTATTATCTGATTTCAAATTTGTGGTGATTATTAGTACTTTAATTAGTTTAATTTATTTTCAAAACTCATAATCTTAATCGATTGTTTAAATAAAATTAATTTGGTTAAGAGTTAGTACTTGGTAATTATTGTTAAATAATTCTCTATGGGTTCGACACTCTCTTATCATTATATTACTTGTGGACTGCGTATACTTGCGTATTTTGCTAGTATAAATTTAGGCAAACAAGTTTTTTATTGCCTAATATGGTTTATGATGCATCGAGAGATGGTTATAAATATTGATGAGTTCTTGATTAACAATCCGGAATAATTAACATAACTTAACAGGAAGCGTATTAATTCAAGTGAAACATTAAGGGAAATTATAATTTTAAGCCTTTTATCTGAATTCAATTCTTGGTAGTTAGTGATTAGTTAGTTTAATATTTTATTTTTAAAATTCAACAACTTTTATTGAATTGTTTAAATAAAATTAATTTGATTATGAGTTAGTACTTAGTAATTATTATTAAATAATTCTTCGTGGGTTTGACACTCTCTTATCATTATATTACTTGTGGATTGCGTATACTTGCGTATTTTGCTAGTATAGATTTAGGTAACAAGTTTTTGGCGCCGTTGCAGAGGAATTATTTTCTAATATTGTTTTCAATCAAGTTGATCTTAATTTAAAGTTTTATCTATTTATTTATTTTTTAATTTTTGCAAGTGGTTTACGATTGCGATAAATAGGCTGACAAGACTTGGCGTAAGTTGGGGCCTTGTACAAGACTTGGCGTAAGCTGGGGCCTTACAATTCTGTTTATCGTTATCGTTTGCGAAATTGGATTGACAAGACTTGGCGTAACTGCTGGGGGCCTTACAGTCCGATTTTGCAGAACACGTTTTTATTAAAATATTTTTTTTAAAAAAATTAAAAAATATATATATATTTAAAAACAAAATTCAAAATAATAATAATAAAAAAAATTAAAAAATAAAAATAAAAATAAAATAAAAATTTTAAATTGCATGTTAGTTTATGTTCGTAGTTTGCGTTTTAATTAGTTTTATGTATCTCAGGTACCACGTAGCGAAAAGAAAAAGCGAACGAACACCGCGGGTGCAGCCACGATCAGCACGTGCACGACAAATCCATTGAGATTGAGGACGATGATGAGAATGTTGATGCTTGATTACCCCAGGGAAGTCCTTTTGTTTTAATTTTTCCTATTTATTTTGACCTTGAGGACAATGTGTTACTTAAGTTTGGGGGTACTTGAGATATTACTTATGTTTTTTTTTAAAGTTTGTTAGTTATGTTAGTTAGTAATTTAGGTTATTTTTGTAGTTTTAAAAAAACAAAAAAAAATAATTAATTTAAATTTTATTTTTTTATGGCCAATGATAAGAAATGATGAAATTGGGTTAAACTCGGGTAAACTTTTGAATCATGCATTAGTTTGAAATTTTGACTTAGAAGTGGTTTTACATTAGTTGTGATCCTTTATACTTAAAATCACGTATTTTCAACTGTTGAGTTAGTTGTTTTTAGTGAGTTTATATGGCTAAATATTTATGAAAGATGTTGTTGAGACCTTAAGAGCTTCTTTAAGCATTGTCTCATACGAGGTTAGGCATTCATATTAGTTTGGGGGAAATATGGGCAAATATAAAAAGGAAAAAAAATAAAAATAAAGGTAATCCTTCCTTGAATTGTTGCATTATGTGGTGAGTTGAAATGGAGCGTAAAACATACTCGTGCAATCTAATGTGAGAGGGAGCATAAAATACACTCACCGATTAAAATTTTTTTTGAAAAATATATATTTGGGAAGGAAAATTGATGGAAAAAACCTTTTTATCATCTGGATTTTATGTGAGGTTTGCCTTTGATGAGATTAATGTGGTAAGTATGGTTTTAGGGTTAATATTAATTATCTTTTGTTGAGTATTTGATTATATAATCTTGTCTAAATTATGATTGACTTAAGCAGTTGGTGCACACACACACACGTTTTGAGGATCATGATTGTTGTGAAATTAATGACTAGGTTGATTTTTTGAGCTATGCATGGTTTGAGATTTGCCAGGAGTTATGTTTATAAAAGATCTTTGAGGCCATCTTTCAAATTCGTTTTAATATATTGTTCAAGTTAAGCTAATTTGCATGTTAGATTAATTTTTTATAGTTTGGTTTTTGTTTTGCTTGAGGACAAGCGAATATTTAAGTTTGAGGGCATTTGATGAGTGGGTTTTATATCTATTATTTGGGTACTTTTAGGCTTAATAATTTGTGAGTTTTAAAGTAATTTCTGTTATTTTATAGTGTTTTTATTTATTTTATTATTTTTATTTTATTTTGTAGGAAAAAAGGAAATTAAGTGGCAAAATCGTAAATAATGAAAGTTGGGGCGCAAGGCGTGCGTTTGAGCTTGGTAGCAGATTTCCTTTGATTTCTTTTTCCTACAGGTCCCACCATGCATTATATACACGGTCAACAAGTAATATAATGATAAGAGAGTTGTCGATCCCACGAAATATTATTTCTAATATTTTCCAAACATCAATTTCATATCAAGCCAATTTAATTTAAACATATAGAAATTTAATTTATAACAAATAAATTAAACTATTCCAAATATTATTTAACATCCAAGGATAATACAAGTATCAAAGTAAAGTTAGAGAAAAAAAACTCTTATGAAGATTCCCATCACCAAGCATCCTTCAATTCCCTGCCTCCATTGGTGTTAAAAAGTGTTTTTGCACTAGAGCTCCATCTCTGAATTATAGCCGTCGTGATAAAGGAATAGATTATTCTCGTAGCCCTTTAACATATATTTATAGGCCTCCTAATTTTTCTATCCCTAAAAAGAATTAAAATACAATTAAAATTACATACACGGTATCCTAATTTCAATAAACTACTATAACAAAATTCCTAATTATATTTCTTTTCCAAAACTGATAATAATTTCCATCTTGAAAATTATCTTGGACCCACTAGGAAATAATGATCAGCTGCCATCCGTGAAAAGATTTAATATGTAATGCATGGTGGGACCCCGTAGGAAAAAGAAATCAAAGGAAATCTGCTACCAAGCTCAAACGCCCCCGCGCCTTGCGCGCATGAATCTTCAATGACAAAGTCGCCCGCGCATTGCGCTCCCATGCCTGCATCCGTTCACCGCGCGTCCTGCGCCCTCCTGGCTGAATACTAACGCGCGCGCCATGCGCGTCCCTTGCTTATCTGATTACTCCATGCGCACCCCCAACTTTCATTATTTACGATTTTGCCACTTAATTTCCTTTTTTCCTACAAAATAAAAATAATAAAATAAATAAAAACTCTATAAACTAACAGAAATTACTTTAAAACTCACAAATTATTAAGCATAAAAGTACCAAAATAATAGGTATAAAACCAACTCATCAGGTATTTCAAGTTAGCAACAATGAAGAATATCATGAAGGCATGTATTATAATACATAACATGATTGTAGAAGACGAGCGTGACCTATACAAGTCACTGGAGAAAGATAACGATTATTTGTTTGAAGAAGTTTTTGCTCCAATAGTAGATTGCGGGTATGAACACTTTGATTATAACCAATTCATTGCGGGACGTGAAAAGTTAAAAGATAAAATTATGCATCGTCGTCTTCAGGAAGACTTAATTAAGCATCTATGGGAGAGGCACATAAATGTTGAGTAATTGTGATTTTACTTATGTAATTAATGTCTAAGTTCTATTGTTCTGTTTGAATTTTCGAATGTAGTGTCAAGTATTTGTATTTTGTTTAAATATAATGTCAAGCATTTATATAATATCATAATAAAATTTCTTAAAGCAATTGTAGGTTAAAATAAGTCCAAAGCAATTGCAAATTAAAATAAGTCCAAAGAAACTTCAATTACCATAAGTCCCAAGCCAATTGCCGATTACAATGAGTCCAAATAAACTTCAATTGCCGATTACAATAAGTCCGAAGAAACTTCAATTACCATACGTTCAAACAAACTTCAAAAACTACAAGTCCAGAGATATTGAAATTTGAGCAAATCTAAAGAAACAGAAACAAACTACAATTGCTACAAATCTATAGAAAGTTAGATAGGACAAGTATATCATTTACTTGTTAAACGCTCTTTCAAAGATCTTTGCTTGTTTCATTTCAATGTACTTTCGCTGCATCTCATTCAAGCTAGACATGCCAATAGTCATAACCTTTTCCTCTTTATGCTCCCTATCAAGTTCAAGTTTCTCCCTCTTTAACTGTAGATATTCATCCATTTTTTTGCTATCCTGGAAGATGACATCCATCTTCTGATCATGAAACTTTTGCATTAAATCTTATGACTTTTCGAAATGAATGTTGGTTTGAGACTCTCCACTATCTTCCACCTTCATTTTTTTTGTTCTTCAGTCGCTCTTTTTCGACCTTCTTACCAATTGGCCTTTCCATTTCTACATGACCAGAGGCACTCACATCGTCTCTTAAATTGATCGAATCTGATGCAGCTACGCTTCGACTCAAAGGGTGCACCACTTCTGTAATCCACTTTGGAGAATTCTTGAGCATTTGATAACAGTGTAAAAACTTGAAGACACCTCTTTCCTTCTCCTCAGTAGACCATATTTTAATGGCTTGATTAAGCTATAAAAATATTGTGCAATATGTCAAAATAATAAATATGAAACTATCACTTATATATTAAAGAGATTATCATAATAAAGGCAATTTTACCTTGTCTTGGTCAGTCATTCCACTCGAATTCACATACTCAATGCTCTGAACAATCCCACAAAACTTCAAGTATTTAGTCCTGATAATGCTGAATCGGTTGATTATTGATTTCTCTGGTCGATATGGATAGCTACTTGCATTCGACAAGTACTCTCTCCATACTCTAGTCCAATACTATTCTTTTGCTTGGTTAGTTCTAATCACCACATCCTCACTAGTATGCTCCCATGTCGCGATTAGAATGAGGTCTTCCGTTACAGTATAATTTTTTGCCTTTCTTACTTTTGGCTTATCCATGCTTGAATTATCAATTTGAGAATCCATATTGATGTACCTTCCAAGCAAAGAGAACAAAATTAAGAATATGCAAGTTTAAGATTAAAAATCCCTTCATTGGTTATAACAGTGTAAAGGTTCCTACACATACAGTAATTAAACCATAAACCTCGAACCTTCCTTTATAATTTCAAATCTAGACTCCCTAATTCTCAATAGCAAATCAACAATTAAGTGATACAACACATTTAAGTTTTCAATATATCACAATACCTATCATAATATTAATACAACACAGTTCAATTTATCCCAATCATGACGACTTTCGAGTGCAACACTGCAACTCCAAGCTTCTAGTTACTACATGGTAGAAATTGCAGATCCAGCAATATATTCAAGAAAAATTAAACAAAAATGCTCAATTCTAGTGAGTCCCAAATGTTACCACTTGTTCTAAAGCCTATGGTTGCACCATCTATTAGCTAAAGTTAGATATCAATATCAATGTTGAAGTAGATGACAAAGATCCTCTCTCTCATCAGAACAATTGTATCATTTATGAAAAATTCTTGTAGGTTATAATACAAATAAAAACTAGCAACTACAAAACTCTCAAATCACGTTTCCTAGAATGCATTTGTTAATGAATTTCTTTGTCACTACTACTACTATCAGATATGACGTTAACCAAAACAAAACAACAAAGTGCCATAGTAGAAAAGAAACACAATATGACAAACAACAAACAAATTCCCAATCTTCGATAAAGACATTCAATAAACTCCAATACATACACGCTTTCTTAAATCAAAATAGCCTCAAAATCAGATACCCATCGATAGATAAGATGTCGAGATCAAACAAATAATGAAACTAACAGAGGTCAAAATCATGAGACAAACAGAGTTCGAAATCCCGAAACAAACAAAGGTTAAAATCAAACAAAAAAAGAAGATCGAAATTGGAATCCTAGATTTTATTTTTCTGCAAAATACCTTCGAATTAAAGATTCGAGATGCCGCAAATGAGACTTTGGCGAAGAAGACAGTCGGTGAAGAGGACAATCGGTGAAGAATATCGTCGAAATAATTTTGGACAAAAAAATCGTCGGTTGAAGAAGCTTTGGAGAAGACAAGATTCACGATGTTGCAAATGGCGCTGAATTCCTTTACCCCTTTCTAAAGTTGACGTGTCCACTTAAATGAGGGTGTGAAATGTCATTTTGTATACATAGAGAACGGTCTTTTGACTCCCTCACCCTGAGGAGTAAAATCCTATATAGAGATTAGAATAGGGAGTTAAATAAGGATAAGGAAACTGTTGAATAATAATTTGTTGATGTATTCTTCAAATCTGAGGATAAAGAGTTTATTGGGAAAACTGTTGTGAATGCTATAAATATCCTGCATAACCCCTGTATGTTTAATATACTAACCACTTTATTTGTTTTGACTTAGTTGTTCTCGTTTTATCATCAATTACTTAGCAAAATAAACCTCAAAAGTCAAATCAGTTGGACTACCCAACAAGGTAGTTAATAATTTGTTTTTAATTTATTTTTATTTTGTGTTTGATTAGAAACAAATTTAGTTTAAAAAAAATATATATTGAATAGATATACACAAAAAGTCAATAGTAAGTAATTCTTTCTTACCAAGTATAGGAGTAACGAAATATTGTTAGAGATATCTTTAAGTAATTATTTCTTGTAAAAAAATTTGCCCTCTTGTTTTTGTATAATGTACCAATACCTGTATTTAGTATGTATTTAGATTGTTAATTAAATATTTTTGGAAAGAAAAAACGTCTAACCATAAAATTATTATCTAATAATTAAAAAATAAAATGTCAAGTTATAGTAGATATCTTTTTCAATTATATTAAAACTAGAAGATTGGAATAAGAAAAAAAAATCCAATTATTTATTCTTTATTTTTTAGAAGAAAAAAAAGCCCTCCAGTTATATAAAAAAGGTATCAGTCGCAAAAATGAAATAAATAAATAAATAATAGGACTTAATTAAGCATGGTCATAGAAACCACCAAATTAGACTCTATTAAATAGTTATATGATTATTAATTTATTAGACATGGTTATATAGACTTAAATAGGTGTGAGTACTGTGAAGAAAAGTCCAAATTTGAATTTGGAGAGAAATTATAATAGTGTTAACTAAATAAAAGAAAATGAAGCACGTTGCAACTTTTAATAAATCACAAGTAATAATTTTATGGTTTCTACACCATAAATGGTGACATGCAATAACCCATAAACTACATATAGTAAATTACATTTTATCCTACGTTATTTGATGCAATTTTTCAAATATAAAAATAATTATAACTGAATGTAATTTTTCACATCCCACAATTCTCTTCCAATTATTTTAGTTTTTCATGTTCAAAATTTTTATTTCAAAAAATTATACATACATATAAATTATGTGTGCCACCCATACTAGTTCCAACTAAACTGCCATTCATGCTCTATCATTGTGATCTTATTAGAGTCAATGAAAAAACAAAATTTGAGTAAAAAATGATACTAAATTGCAGTTAGATGTTCCACTTAAAATTTGTATACTAGTTTGTTCTTAGATGGTTGAACTGTCCCACAGTTCCTCTGATCCTTGAGCTACTATTGATTCGTCAAATTCAAATTTTAATCCATCTTATCAAAGTTTACAAGATGAAGGTTCCGTTATGCTTCAATAGTATACTAGGGCCTGGTTTTGCATACCTTATTATCGCATCAGACTTTGTGGGTTTAGAAAATTAAATTCGTCCCGTTTGTTTTAGTTTAGTGGTTAATACTGAGATCTTGTAATATATATATTTTTTAAGTTTGATTTTTACCTAGGTGAGTTTAAATTATTTTTTGTATGTAAAGTGTGTTTTATTATGTGAAATTTGTTTGTTAGTTTTTTTTTCTTTTTTCTCTTATATGATGTTTGATTGGTTCTTGATATAGTGAAGATGTATTTAATTATGATATTATATTGTACTTCATCCGTCTTTTTTTAATTAACATTTTAAGGTTATGCAAATAGATTAAGAAATGCAATTAATGCTTTGTCTGATTGATTAAATTGAATATAAAATTTTAATATTAGCCTTTTAAAATTTATTGAAAAGATGAGAGAGAAACAAATTAGTTTTTAATCATAAAGAATAATATGAGAAATTAAGTATTTAATACTTTTTTAAAATTTAAATATGATAAATAAAAATAAACAAAAATCTCTCTCTAAAAAGACAAATAAAAAGGGACGAAAAGAGTATGTCTTAATAGTGAGACTCCAAAAAAAAATGACAAATGGTCCCTTGTCTCATGAAATTTTGCATACTCGTCCCCACAGGTTCTGCAGGAGAATAGGAGTACGTTCCTATCCTTTAATTATATTATTGTAATGACTAATGAGGAAGACATCCTAACAATACTAGTTGATGGTTGAATGAACCTTTCGCCTATTTAGTTTTTGACCGTGAGACCTCCGTTGCACCCCAAAATAAATTGGAAAGAAATGGGACATAATTATACAATTCAAATTTCAAAGTAATTAACTGCTCAGCTGTATACATGTCGGAATGCCATAGAAATCTTCCGTGAATTAAATGACAAATACAATGTATTTAAATATATATATATATATATATATATATATATATATATATATATATATATATATATATTGTAACACTATCAAAATAGAGTCCATCCAACCCAATATGAGTCGCCAAAAGACAAACAAACAACTTATTATAATACAATACAAAATACAACAAGTCATTCTAAATCTTCACAACAATTATTGTCACACTATTTTACAATATGGTGAAGACTACTATAGTAACTATCTCAGATCATTACTCCACTTCCCGGCTAGTCCCAGCTACACTCTCATTTCCTGAAAAAAATAATTGAACAAAAAGAAAAAGGGTGAGCTTAAATAGCCTAGTAAAGAATATTATGACTAAGATAATGAAGAATAAATTATCTTTATCTTTCAACAATAATAAATCAGAGATTTAAAGATAATATATGTTTTCAACGATAACTATAGCGGAACAAACAATCTATTAGAAGAGTCAAGTAGATCATAATGTCAACTATCATCTCTAATTTAAAAGTTCACTATCAATATTTTAACCGTGTAACACCAATCAACAGTTCTTGTTCATAATCATGCAAATCAACAGTTCATCTTTGTACTACGGGCCAAAGATATTCTATTGTAACACCAATGGTCGTGATCATGTCAATCAACAGTCCATCTTTGTACTACAGGCTAAAGATATTCAATTGTAGCACCAATAGTCATGATCATGCTAATCAACAGTCCATCTTTGCACTACAGGCCAAAAATATTCAATTTTAACACCAATGGTCATGATCATGTCAATCAACAGTCCATCTTTGCATTACGGGCCAAAGAAACTTTTCACCACATATCTTTATCACACGGGCTAAAGACACTCAACAACCATAGAGTTTTGATAAGTAGTACAAGTAATAATGATATGAAAAATGGACAAAATAATTAGAATAATAAGATAAAGAATAAATATTGGAGATTTGTAATTTAATTTGTCCAGAGTCCAATAATGTCCAAATTGTCAACACGATAACCAAAATGTGGAGTCAAATTCAAGAATGATATTCAAGATTCATATTTCAAAAATAGCGATTAAAATTTAATAAGAAGGTTCAGGTAAATAAAAAGTTCAAGTGAAATGATATTAGATGAAGCGCAAACCTCAAACGAATTTCTAATCATTTCAGGAATTATGGAAGGAATACTTACCATAGTAACTTCAGATTTAGGAGTATGAAAGAAAATGATATCCCTTACCTCAATTAGCAAGTGACTGGATATTGCTTTCTATGAAGTTTATCAACCTAAATATATTTATAATTTAATTAGTAACTATCACATATGGTGAACACTAACTCGTATATTATGAAATTATCAAAAGTGACTATATAGTATAAATTTGTGTACTGTACAAAATAAACTTCAAAATAATATTTCAAAATAAAATCTTCCAAATGAAGTTTTTCAAAATAACTCTTCTAAAGGAAGAATTATAAACACTGTGTGATGTGTGTGGGTGTTTAACCAACTTTTATAGAAAGACTTACTCGAACAATACTTGTACTCTTACTGATCTTCACAAATATTCAAGATAGCCTAGCACACTTAGAGAGAACTTGCACTAAGAAATTTTTAGAGAGTAGAAGGAAGTATAAGCAAGGAAGTTATGAATTTTCTTATGTTAACCCCTCCTATTTATAGCCAAATTAAAAACCTACCACACTTTATAAATATATTATTCATCTATTATCATTATCTTAAATTTATTATTTATAATGATTTACCTATATTATTCCATTATCATTATTTATTCAAAAAGATTAATCCATCATCATTATTTATTCAAAAAGATTAATTCATTATCATTATTTATTTAAAAAGATTAATTCATTATCATTATTTATTCAAAAAGATTAATCCATTATCATTATTTATTCAAAAAGATTAATCAATTATTATTATTATTTATTCAAAAAGATTAATCCATTATCATTATTTATTTAAAAAGATTAATCCATTATCATTATTTATTCAAAAAGATTAATTCATTATAATTATTTATCCAAAAAGATTAATCCATTATAATTATTTATTCATAATGATTTACATATATTAATTTATACCTTTCATCAATTATTATTATATTATTCGTCTTCTGCATTATTAAGTTAATGTACAGATATTAGTGTTCTTCAAACAATGATTCTGTCTAACCACTTAATACCCGTGATTTTTAATTATATAACTTTTCATTACTACCCTTACTATAATGTTAATTATTGGTTTAATAATACGAGATGATGTGACAACCCCAAATTTATGTATTCACTATAGTGGACTGGTGTTCACATCCAACACTAAATCCTTCTAAGTATAAATATTATAGACTCACAATACTGACAATCAGATCGTTCCCAAGAAAGAGGGGGCCTTCCGTATAAACTGAAAGTAGTATGCACACAAGCCAATCATATTTGATATGATGTAGCATATACTTTGTAATCTTATTCATTTATTAATAAAAGAATTGATTTTCTTAAAAGGCATTTTAAATTATCTACATAGTGCTGTTATATTAAATGTGATAAACCCATAGTTTCGAGCAATGCTTTTGGAATCATGATGGTGATCATGCTAATGAGATCTAAATTCAAGATAGCTCAAAAACTAAAATTGTTCCTAATCGTTGGATTACTAAATTGGGGATTAGTGAATCCGGATAGATTAGTACATACGTTGCTTGCTCATCATTTGTGTGGAGACACTAAAGCAAGTATGTAGGTACTTATTAGAGAATAAGTTCACTGAACGTGGCTCGCTAAGGAATACCTAATGGAGTTTTTGTTTGCCAAAATCTATACTAGCAAAAATACGCAAGTATACGCAGTCCACAAGTAATAAAGTGAAAGTAGAGCATCGTCCCACAGAGAAGAATTGATTCTATAATAACAATTTCCAAATTTAAATCAAATCTATTTTAGTGAACAAATGATCAATGATTTTTGAAGTTTCTGAATTAAATTAAATTACTAACACTAACTTGAAAACAGATTTTTAAAGACTTAAGACTATAACTTCACTTAACATGCTCCCCTTTGGATTATGCTAGTTATTATATATTGTTAACCAGGAACACATCACTATTTATGATCATCTTTCAATGTTCCATAAACAACCTAACTTAAATCCACAATTGATAGACTCAAGTTCATCACCCTAGATAACTAACTCACTATATTTCTATGTGAATTACAATTAAAAGGGATTTAAAGCCCAAGTTCCTTATTTTGATTACATGCGGTGATAGGTTTATCTCTATCCTAATCACAAATTATGAATTCCATCGACAGCAGAAGACACAATCACATGCTATTATGGTCAGATCTAAATCTATACTTCATCTTTCAAATTCATACAGATCATCTCAATAATTATTGGCCAGATAATTAAACAATTCAGTACAAACCATAATAGATAATCCAGAAATACTAATCATAATATTCAAAGAAGCATGCTATTCAAAACTACGTATTAAGATCCATTATAGCCTTAAAAGAAATTTAGTTCATAAATAAACTAGAAATCATCATCCACAAGTTTAATAACATCAAAAGTTTTGGAATAAAGAGAAAAGAGCAGAAACACTAAAAGCAATCCTTCAAACTCTGTCCTGCTCCTCCTTGCTTTCTCCTTGCTATCAACTTGCTTCAAGTCCTCTCCAATTGCTCCAAACTAGGGTTTGCTAATAGATAGATACCAATTACCAACTAGAAAACACCTACTTATAGTATCTGATAAAACCCCTAATTAATTACAAAGTTTCAAATCCAAGTTCAAATCAAAACCATTTAAAACATCAGAAAAGTCGATTTTGCCCTCACTCGAACCGGCGCGGCCGCGCCTGAATTAAGCTTGCAAGGCGCGCGGCCGCGCTACCCTGGCAGCCATTTTTTTTCTAACTCTGACATCACGCGCGGCCGCGTTGCTACCCAGTTCATTTTGGGCGCGGCCGCGCTGCTCTGAATTCCTGCAACCTCAGCAACAACAACAACTTCATCCATTCGAACGTCCAATTCTCGCCCAATGCAATCCCAACATATGCAACCTACAAAAACACACAAAATACATGAAAAGAAACTGAAAACCATGGAAATAAGCAATAATTCATGTTCATTGGTATCCGATTCGTAGGTATAAAACCTACTCATCAGTTTTACTCGCCTGTCAATAGGAATTCCTCTAGTGATAGTAGTACAAGTGGTCCTTGGACTTGAGATCATCATAGTATCTTGTGTATGATGAGTTATACTTTGACATGTCCCTTAAGACCTTTAGGGTATATCAAAGGGTATGATTGGGTATAATAAGTTGTCCATGGAGATAGGTGAATGATCAACAAAGAATTTACCACGTCTAGTAAAAGATGTGAATGTCCTATGTGATTCGATAAATGACAACTCAGTAGTCCTTGGCCAAGGCAGAATGAAATTAGAAAGGAGTTTCTAATTTGCATTAATCAGAGTTGTGCATTTGGGAATCGAAATGCATATAATTAAATAAAATAAGACTTGACAGTAAATCCATGTCTTATATTTAATTGGGACATTGTATGGTAGAAGGATTGAATTGTACGGTAACTATTTACTCAAAGGTTCTTTTGTGATTAATGTTGAAATCTATATTATCTGGAAAGTCGTTGATCGCTAAGGAGGCTTACCCTTATTGTAGAATAAATATTATTTATTTAAATGAATTAAATAGTTTAATTTATTTATTTAAATAAGATTAGAATTGTTCTAATTGATTTATTCACAACCGGTTTAATATGGAGAACCTAAAGGGACACACCGCAAAAGGAAAATATTTATTTAAGAAGTAAATGGCATAATTGTAATAATAAGTTAAGTGTATTTAATTTAGTCTATGGAGATAGAATAAATTAAATAGCTTAATATTTATTATTTAATATTTTGGAAATATTAAATATAAATTAACAAGAGGAGTCTTATTATTATTATTACTATTACTATTATTCAATTCCTAATAGGGATTGGGAATTAATTAATAGAAGTACTCTCTCACGAATTTCTAATTGGATTAGGAGCATAATTAATTAAAGGAGTTTAATTAGAATATAAACCCTAATCCTAAATAGTTTAGGGAAGGGTTATTCCTACATCTATAAATAAGAAGAGTCTTATCATAGATTAGGGTTACACACTCTTACATTAGATCATGGAGAAGTACTTACGATTTCTATAGAGATAGAAACTAGGGTTTTACCAAATACCCAACTTCTTGAATACTTGTTCTTCCTTGGTGGATCACCTCTAGAGGCCAAACACTTGGGTGGCTAACGTTGATCAAAGGAAAGAATCACACCGTAGCATTCGAGGAGAACACGAAGGACTAGGAGTTGAACCTGTACCCGAGAAAGCTTTGTTCTACGAGGGTATAATTCTTATTCTCTTTCTCTTTCGTTTATATCGTTAATTGAGCACATTGATCGATCATGGTGATGGTTTGTATAAAATTTTAAAATCCGTTTTATCGCGCTTTCGCTCTATTTATGTAATTTGATTGCATGCTCGCGTTATATACAAACCTAACAGTGGTATCAGAGCCTAATCATGTGTTAATTATCGATCTTATGATTCCATGTATGAATTGATATGCGATACGATCGGATTTTGGGCTGAAATTTTTTTTTCTGAATCTGCGTCGCGGTGCGGCCGCGCCGCTTCCAGTTCATTCTAGAGCGCGGCCGCGCCCTAACCCAGAAAACTTTTCTGGGGGTGCAGCGCGGCCGCGCCGTTCCTAGTTCAAAATGGAGCGCGGTCGCGCCGGTGTCCAGACTTTGAATTTTTTTTTTGTTTTTCTCAATTAAAATAAATGGTTTATTTAATTGATAAAAGTTTAAAATAAAATAGTTTATTTTATCTGGAATAGGATTTCAGATTGCTAAAATTAAAGGAGTTTAATTTGGATTTGGTTTTTGATTAAAATAAAAGAGTTTATTTTGTTTCAAAACTAAATATTAGCAAAACTTTTGCCCATTAATTGATATCTATGCATATATAGAATGGTTTTATTATTCATAGGATGAATGTTATTTATTGATACATATAGAGATATATATGATAATAAATAGGGATTGATTATGGACTGTTGACCAATGTGTGATTGGATTTATTTTAGTGGATGCTTGAATGTATGGGTTTTTATAAATGGGGTCTGCGTACCTCGTCTTCTCTAATTTTTCTTAATGTAAATTCTATCTCCCTCCTATGTACTTCCCCTTGACTGCTGATCAAGGTTTCTATTTATTGTAAATAGTTTATGTAATAGGACTAGTTAGAATTATTTTTTGAAGAATTGGAGACAAAGGAACAAGGAGCGCTTGAAGACCCGTTTGTATTGGAGCCCGGGTTTAAATGTAATAGTTATATTTAAATTTTATTCTTGCACCCTAGGTTTGACCTTATGGTTCACTTGGTGGCTCTAGTGAACCAAACTAGAATAAAAGTCCATAATCAATCCGGATAGAATATAGTATTCTATATGTGCATACTTACTATATATATATTATATATTATCCAACATGCTTCGCATGTAAAATAATATGACGCGTATTTTATATATATATGTGCATGCGCGCTAAACAAGATGAGACTAATAATAATAAACCCCTCAAAGAAATCATATTAAGTCCTAAGCGTTCAAAGATATTTGGAATATCGAACGTCGCCTTCTAGCATGGTAAAGCAATAGAGTATTAAATGTTTAATATGAGTTTGTTATGTCACCACAAGGCAAGTATTAAATATTTAAGATGTTGCTTTATCACATTTGATGCTTATAAATAGACTGAACGATGCTGTTTTGTTGTGTTACCACAAGGACAGTATTTTTCTTTCGAATATATGGAAGTGCTAGGTTGGACTTAACTTGGATAATTTTGATTCGGATGTATCACCACTTGATCAAAATAATCTAAGAGGCAAAATAAAAGGAGTTACATAGTGATGTAATTGAAGAATAGTTGTCTACTTATTTATTTATATATCGTTTGTTGTGTCACCACAAGGCTATATACATTTGAAATGGGGTCCTTAATCTCACTAGCAAAACTTTAATTAGATTTGCCGAACTTTATATTGAGGGTAATATAGTTTGATGAAAATAGTGGGAGATACCAATTTAAAATAAAAGACCTAATTTATTTTGGTAATTAATTAAATAAATGTATGCTAAAATGTTGTCTATTTCACATGCAGAATTTAAAAATGTCAAACTCACTATCACTGCGTAGCATACTTGATGCTAACAAACTGACCAGACCGAATTACACGGACTAGTTAAGGAATCTGAGAATTGTTCTCACTGCTGAAAAGATTTCTTATGTCCTAAATTTGCCAGTCCCTGCAAGTGTTGCAGAAACAGCCTCTGAGGAAGAGATTGCTACTTTCAGAAAGTGGCAAGATGATGCAATCTTGGCTCAATGCATCATGCTCGCATCCATGAGTAACGAGCTTCAGCGTCAGCATGAAACTATGGATGCTCCTACTATATTGCTGCACCTCAAAGAGTTGTATGGTGAGCAAAGTAGGACTGCTAGATATCAGATATCTAAGGAGCTCTTCCGATCTCGTATGACCGAGGGCACTGCTATTGAGACTCATGTCCTTAAGGTGATCAATTTGATTGAACAACTTGGACAGTTAGGGTTCGTGATGGATGGGGAGTTAAACCAAGATTTGATCTTGCAGTCACTCCCGGATACCTTCTCATAATTTGTTGTGAATTTTCACATGAATAAGTTTGACGTCAGCTTGCCTGAGTTACTTAACATGCTGAAAACTGCTAAAGGTCACTTCTCATCCAACAAGAACCAAGTCTTACTAGTGGATAATTCTTCCAAGAAAAGGAAGAGGCCGAAGGTATCTTCTGAAAAGAAGAAAAACAAGAAGGCTAAGGGCAAGGCGAAGAGAAAGGATAATAAGAAACCTTATCCAGATAGCAAAGGAATTTGCTACCATTACAATAAGCCGGGACACTGGAAGAGGAACTGCAAGGAGTATCTTGCGGGCCAAAAGAAGCTTGGAGAAGCTTCGACTTCCGATCTAGGTTTGTTCATGATTGATATTAATTTTTCTGAAAGTCAAAATTCTACTTGGGTATTGGATACCGGCTGTAGAGTTCACATATGTAATAATATGCAGGGACTAAGCAGAAGTAGAAAGCTGAACAAGGATGAAGTCGTCCTACGAGTGGGAAATGGAGCAAAGGTTGCTGCATTAGCTGTAGGGACTTATCGTTTAGCACTGCCTTCGGGCAAGTTCATTAGTTTAAATAATTGTTATTATGTTCTGACACTCATTAGAAACATTATTTCAATTTCTGTATTAGATATGGATGGTTTTGATATTATAATAAAGAACAATAGTTGTTCTATTTATAATAAAAATGTTTTATATGGTGTTGGGAACTTACTGAATGAACTATACATACTTGATTTGCATGAAAATATACTTCAAATTGAACAAACTAAGAAAAGAAAAAGAGATGATGTTAATTATACCTTTATGTGGCACTGTAGACTCGGTCATATCAATGAAACAAGATTATCCAAGTTGCACAAAGATGGGCTTTTAGAGCTATCTGATTACGAATCATATCCAATTTGGGAATCTTGTCTCATGGGTAAAATGACTAAATCTCCTTTTACTGGAAAAGGAGAAAGAGTTACAGAGTTGTTAGCGTTGGTGCACACAGACGTATGTGGACCTATGACAACGAATGCACGAGGAGGGTATTCTTATTTTATTACTTTCACTGATGATCATTCTAGATTTGGATATGTGTATTTAATGAAATACAAATCTGAATCGTTTGAAAAGTTCAAAGAATTCAGAAGTGAAGTAGAGAAGCAAACTGGTAAGAGTATTAAGATTCTTCGATCGGATCGAGGAGGGGAATACTTAACCAATGAGTTTCTAAATTGTCTCAAAGAAAATGGTATAATCTCACAATGGACTCCACCAGGAACGCCACAGTTGAATGGTGTATCTGAAAGGAGAAATCGTACATTGTTGGACATGGTTCGTTCCATGATGAGTTTTACCGACCTTCCAGTATCCTTCTGGGGTTATGCCCTAGAATCGGCTGCATACCTACTTAACAAGGTACCTACCAAATCCGTCCCAAAGACCCCATATGAGATATGGACAGGGAGGAAACCAAATCTTAAGCATGTTAAGACTTGGGGTTGTCCAGGTTATGTCAAAAGGTTTGAGCATGATAAGCTGAAGACTAGATCCGACAAATGTAGATTCGTGGGATACCCTAAAGAAACATCAGGGTATTATTTCTATCATCCTACTGATCAAAAGGTGTTTGTTGCGAAACACGCTGCCTTCTTGGAAAAGGAGTTTATCCTTGAAGGGGTCAGTGGGAGTAAGATATATCTTGAAGAAGTTCAAGAACCACAAAATACTACGGATCAAAGTCAGGTACCTGACCAAGTAGAAGAACCTACTGTACCACTACCTATTCGTAAATCTGGAAGAGTACCGAAGATACCTGAAAGGTATGGATTCATCATAGAGGATGATGATGAGGTACGCATCATAGATGATGATGATCCATTGACTTACGAAGAGGTTATGAGTAGTGAAGACTCAGAGAAATGGCTGGAAGCCATGAAATCCGAGATGGACTCCATGTATGAAAACCAAGTATGGACTTGGTTTCACCACCTGAGGGCATTAAGCCTATTGGGTGTAAATGGGTCTTTAAGAGAAAGACTGGAGCAAATGGTAAGGTAGAGACCTATAAGGCCCGACTGGTTGCAAAAGGTTTCAAACAAAGACAAGGAGTTGACTATGATGAAACCTTCTCACCATAGCTATGCTCAAGTCCATTCGGATTTTGCTTGCAATTGCAGCTTATTATGACTATGAGATCTGACAAATGGACGTGAAAACGACCTTCCTCAATGGAGAGCTTGAGGAGAATGTATATATGATACAGCCAGAGGGTTTTGTTTCAACGGTTGGAACAAACCAAGTCTGTAAGCTACAACGATCCATTTATGGATTGAAGCAAGCTTCTCGAAGGTGGAACATCCGTTTTGATGAGATAATCAAAAGGTTTGATTTTATCAAAAACGAGGATGAACCATGTGTGTACAAGAAGGTTAGTGGGAGCGCTGTTTCATTCCTTGTATTATATGTTGATGACATATTACTGATAGGGAATGATGTTCCTATGCTATAGTCGATCAAAATTTGGTTATCTAAACACTTCTCCATGAAGGACTTGGGTGAGACATCCTATATTTTGGGGATAAAGATCTATAGAGATAGATCTAAAAGGATGTTGGGCTTGACCCAAGGAAAGTACATTGACTCGATGCTAAAGAAGTTTAGCATGGAAGATTCCAAGAGAGGTCTAATGCTGATGAGCCATAGAATACATCTCTCCAAGAAACAGGCCCCAAAGACACCTGAGGAGAGAGACCGTATGAGTAAGATTCCTTATGCTTCGGCAATAGGATCTATCATGTATGGTATGATATGTACTAGACCAGATGTTGCTCATGCACTTAGTGTAACGAGTAGATATCGGTCGAATCCAATAGAAGATCACTAGAAGGCAGTGAAAAACATCCTAAAGTACTTGAGAAGAACTAAGGATGTATTTCTTGTCTACGGTGGGTCTGAATTGAATCTAGAGGGCTATACAGACTCAAGTTTTCAAACGGACCAAGATGACTATAAATCCGTTTCAGGGTATGTGTTTACCTTAAACGGTGGCGCAGTGAGTTGGAAGAGTTCCAAGCAACAAACAATTGTTGATTCAGTGATAGAGGCAGAGTACATAGCTGCAAGTGAAGCTACAAAGGAAGCTGTTTGGATGAAGAAGTTCATAACTGAACTTGGAGTGGTTCCTAGCATTAGAGGAGCCATACCTTTATTTTGTGACAACACTGGAGCTGTTGCGCAGGCTAAGGAACCCAGGTCTCATTAGAAATCCAAACACGTGTTGCGGCGGTTTCATTTGATTAGAGAGATCATTGAAAGAGGAGATGTCACCCTGGAGCGTGTGGACTCTCAAGACAACATTGCAGATCCATTTACTAAAGCTTTAACTCAACAGCAGTTTGATCATCACTTAGAGAAGATGGGTATTAGATACCATGGCGATTGGCTTTAGTGCAAGTGGGAGATTGAAAGTAGTATGCACATAAGCCAATCATATTTGATATGATGTAGCATATACTTTGTAATCTTATTCATTTAATAATAAAAGAATTGATTTTCTTAAAAGGTATTTTAAATTATCTACATAGTGCTGTTATATTAAATGTGATAAACCCATAGTTTTGAGCAATGCTTTTAGAATCATGATGGTGATCATGCTAATGAGATCTAAATTCAAGATAGCTCACAAACTAAAATTGTTCCTAATCGTTGGATTACTAAATTGGGGATTAGTGAATCCGGATAGATTAGTACATACGTTGCTTGCTCTTGGGAAGAGGATGATTGATCTCATAATCATTTGTGTGGAGACACTAAAACAAGTATGTAGGTGCTTATTAGAGAATAAGTTCATTGAACGTGGCTCGCTAAGGAATACCTAATGGAGTTTTACTCGCCTGTCAATAGGAATTCCTCTAGTGATAGTAGTACAAGTGATCCTTGGACTTGAGATCATCATAGTATCTTGTGTATGATGAGTTATACTTTGACATGTCCCTTAAGACCTTTAGGGTATATCAATGGGTATGATTGGGTATAATAAGTTGTACATGGAGATAGGTGAATGAACAACAAAGAATCTACCACATCTAGTAAAAGATGTGAATGTCCTATGTGATTCGATAAATGACAACTCAGTAGTCCTTGGCCAAGGCAGAACGAAATTAGAAAGGAGTTTCTAATTTGCATTAATCAGAGTTGTGCATTTGGGAATCGAAATGCATATAATTAAATAAAATAAGACTTGACAGTAAATCCATGTCTTATATTTAATTGGGACATTGTATGGTAGAAGGATTGAATTGTACGGTAACTATTTACTCAAAGGTTCTTTTGTGATTAATGTTGAAATCTATATTATCTGGAAAGTCGTTGATCGCTAAGGGGGCTTACCCTTATTGTAGAATAAATATTATTTATTTAAATGAATTAAATTAATTAATTAATTTATTTAAATAAGATTAGAATTGTTCTAATTGATTTATTCACAACCGGTTTAATATGGAGAACCTAAAGGGTCACACCGCACAAGGAAAATATTTATTTAAGAAGTAAATGACATAATTGTAATAATAAGTTAAGTGTATTTAATTTAGTCTATGGAGATAGAATAAATTAAATAGCTTAATATTTATTATTTAATATTTTGGAAATATTAAATATAAATTAATAAGAGGAGTCTTATTATTATTATTACTATTACTATTATTCAATTTCTAATAGGGATTGGGAATTAATTAATAGAACTATTATTTATTTCCTAATAGGGATTGAGAATTAATTAATAGAAGCACTCTCTCACGAATTTCTAATTGGATTAGGAGCATAATTAATTAAAGGAGTTTAATTAGAATATAAACCCTAATCCTAAATAGTTTAGGGAAGGGTTATTCCTACATTTATAAATAAGAAGAGTCTTATCATAGATTAGGGTTACACACTCTTACATTAGATTGTGGAAAAGTACTTACGATTTCTATAGAGATAGAAACTAGGGTTTTGCCAAATACTCAACTTCTTGAATACTTGTTCTTCCTTGGTCTATCACTTCTAGAGGCCAAACACTTGGGTGGCTAAAGTTGATCAAAGGAAAGAATCACACCGTAGCATTCGAGGAGAACACGAAGGACTAGGAGTTGAACTTGTACCCGAGAAAGCTTTGTTCTACGAGGGTATAATTCTTATTCTCTTTCTCTTTCGTTTATATCGTTAATTGAGCGCATTGATCGATCATGGTGATGGTTTGTATAAAATTTTAAAATCCGTTTTATCGCGCTTCCGCTCTATTTATGTAATTTGATTGCATGCTCGCGTTATATACAAACCTAACATTATAAACGGCGCGCAATTAAATAACCCTTTTCCTTGACAGAAATTCTAGACATTGCCAATAATGTTAATATTATATCAAATAATATGAGTTACTCTGTGTGACACCCCCAAATGCGGGTCTCCAAATACCCGGATTCGGTCATCACGATCCAACATAAACATCCACCTATAACAACATATGGTATCTAAAATACGGAATAAAATAAACATACGTTGTTCATTACAAGG
Source organism: Aralia elata (assembly GCA_034770075.1). Taxonomy (NCBI): domain Eukaryota; kingdom Viridiplantae; phylum Streptophyta; class Magnoliopsida; order Apiales; family Araliaceae; genus Aralia; species Aralia elata. The sequence continues at coordinate 71,966,819 of CM068379.1, read as the reverse complement.
TGTTACTAGTCCCAGAATACGATTAACCTTAAACATTTACACAATCCATACCCTAAATAGCTATCAGGGTTTAAATTACATTAACAGTAATTAACTAACACATGAATCTAAAGTCTGCTACGAGAAGTCTATCATTTCATCTTTTCTTTCCCTTTGTTCTTCTTCCCTGAACGTCTTTGGTTTAGCTGCAATGAAGTCATGATATAGCAAGAATGAGCAACGAGTTTGCCCAGCAAGTTTAAAGTGCAACAATAAAGATATATCATGATGAAGGGATATTAAAGGGATTTCAACAATAGAATAATCAGAAGCAAGAACATTAAATGCTTTTAGAACAATTGACAGTCAAATAGACTTTGAACGATAACTTCCAGAGGAGTCAATAGCTGGTTGACCCTCTGGTTACTGGCTACAGAATAACGTACTTGAGGGGATCAGCCTCGCGTACCCTATGTATATGCATAACACTTAATTCTGCTATTTGTACCTTATATACGGTACGTGGGGTACTCCCCTAGAAATAAAGGGGTGTTCATACAGTCTAAGAATCCTTACCATTTGATTGGTTCGGATAGCTTTTATAAACTCTCACATAATTGTCTGACCGAACAAGGGTTCAGACTTAACCATGAATGGTTTTATAAATTTCTGAATTTAAATATACGAATTCAAATGCACGAATGTCAATAAATATACAGATGTGGAATAATTTTAAAAGTAATTAGACCACTTAAAGCGTGCTCGGAAATAAGATTCAAGCTTAAAGAATAACTTGCAACAATATATACCTTTTTTGCACGAATTAAAAACAATGCATAAGGTTTAAAAGCTTGCTCAATGCAAAAATTGAGTGAGAAGAACTTGCAAAAATGAAAGAAGTTTAGGGTTAGGAACTTGCAATATTTAAAGTTTCGGAATAGAGAACTTGCCTGTCTGCTCAGCTACAAGTAATTCTAGCTTTAACTAATTGGCCTTGAAGAACCTAACATTGATAACGTCGATCTACCAATTAGTACTAGCATAGTTGTATATCGATACGCTTACTTATGTTATTTTATTTAACAATTAAGCAAATCACATAGCACACATAAGTTAATAAAACTATCGTAAATCCTATAAGACACTTAATATTATCAATCCTGATAATATTTAATTCACCTCTTGGTATTATTAGTCCACTAATAACACTTTTATTCGTTTACTAATGTTATTAACATCTTAATAATATTTTAATCATCCAATAATACTTTAATCTAATATTATTAATCTCTTAATAATATTTTAATTCTCATATCATTAATAATATTTTAATCTAATATTATTAGCCATTTTAATAACATCTTAATCATTTATTAATGCTTAAAACAAATATTATTACCCATTCAATAATATTTTCATGAAGTTTTAACCTTAATATTTCTTTGTTTACTAAAAAATATCGAATTCTTATATTACAAATATCATAGTAATATTTTAATAAGTTATTAGGCGAATAAACAATTTATCCTAATTGTTTTATCCTTTATTAAACAACTCCTTTACTACCCATAAAAGGTCATAAATATTATTTCTCATTAAATATTATCAAAATACCCCTCAATAGTTAGAATATATAATATTAGGAGTATCCAAGCTTAAAAATCACATTTTCCTTATTTATGACATCATTTAACCATTTATTTTCTTTTAACCATAACTATAACATTATTATGAAAAATAGCAAATAGGCTCTGAAAATTATTATTCTCTGGATTTGGATAGTATATGATCCAACAATGATCCACCAATTTTCCTGGAATTTTAGAAAGTGATTTACTATATTTAAAGTACCCAAAACCTCCGAATCTTGTTATATTTTTCATAAATCGAGTTTTGCTCAGAAAATTCTAAAATTTTCAGGGTACACTCTCATACTATACATAAACATACTGTAAAAACTTCATATGTTTTCAAGCTATACACAGTGAGAAATCCGGGTATAAATATTTAGGAGTCCTTCACGGTAAAAGCCATTACACAAAAACTACACATCGAAACGTGTTCGTTCTTTTTCCTACTTGTAGATAACTTCTTAAGGTACCTCTGTGATTTTTCCCAGATTTTTAAAAGATATATAACTGGCCGAAACAACCTTTGGAAAAATGAGGACAGCAAGCTTTTAGGGTTTTAAAGCTTTAAGTTTTATAGCTGGACTGTTTTGGGAAAATAGCCCCCAAGGCTTCAAAAATTATTGGATTTGTGTTCTACCACTTGGGTTTACTAGCTAACTCATGTATCTAGCACCCCCCTTTAACGGATCACAAATCCAAGTTGTAGATCTCAAGTTATGGGTGATCCAAGTGAAGAAAAGCTAAGGTTTTTTACCCTTTAAGAACATAAGTTCCTTTTCTTCCTTTGAATCTCCATTCTAACACTCAAGAGGATTTAGATCTATACATAAAGCATGAAGATCTAATGATTCTTGAGTCTTAGAACAAAATCTCTCAAAAACTATGAAAATAAAACAAAGTAAGAAAGAATAAAAATGATTTAGGGTTTCACCTTGATCTTGTAGCTACTCTCCTTGATCTACCAAAGTATGTGATGAACTTGGGATGCATGAACTATGCTAATCTCACTCTCTTTTTCTCTCTAAGCTCTCACTTTGTGTTTCTTGCTTGGGAGAAATGAAAGAAGGAGATGAAAAGAAGAAATGAACTTGAAATGAAATGAAAGGATAGAATACTTGCAAGTATAATGCTAAATTAGAATTCATGCTATTATCCCCCACATCTTTCTTACCCATTGGATATAAGAGTTCACCTTATCCCTTTCATTTAGCCTTAATCTTATCTTTAAGTGTGCTAATTAGATTTTCCACCAATGGGAGCTTGACAACCTTGTCCTTTGTGTAAGAGTTACCAAATAAAGCAAGTTGATTGACATAATTTCATGCCTTAAAAGGCTTAATAGGGCTTAATAGGTAATAAACATAGTTTAACAATTTTAATATGTATTATCCTAATTGTTTATTTAGGGTTTCTATTTCCAATCTTATGGAATTTAATTACTTACACATATCTCTTTAACTTGTAACCTAATTAGGCTAATAAAATTCAAATCTATTTAATGCAATATTGGGTCATTTAATTTAACCCAATGATTGATTAATTAATTTGCTACACTATTAATTACTACACCCATGATCAAATAAATAATTGGTCTTAGTTCCTTAATTAAATAAGCTAATCAATTAGAAATTGATTACTAATTGAACTATTAAATTTTATTATTCAATGTGACAATATTCTCATTAATTAATACTTTTATTAATTAATTTACTCAATTCAATATACTAAGTATATTCAATTTACTTGCATGATTAATTAGTAACTACTTTATCAATTTAATTGATATTAAACCTTAAGGCTTGTTCACTAATTTAACTATACTATTAGTGACCCCCTTTACTCAACTTAAAACAATGCATCACCTAGTCATGTAGGCTACCAATGCACACAAAAGGTTCAAATAAGCACACAAACTAACTCATTAAAAATTTAATTTATATATTTAATTAATAATGACGTTTAAAATTCACGGGCACTACACTCTGTCGTGACAATTATTGATGAAATACTATGCAAATACTTATTGGGTTAAAATACTATGCAGTTGCTACTCTAACAATTATTGAATCAATAACTATGAAATACTGTGCAATACTGTGTGCTACTGTGCAACACCGCGTGCTACTGTAGAGTACTGTGCGCGTGTTATTGTACTTTTATCACCAGGTATTTAAACAATTAAAAGTGATAGTACCATTGACAATTTTTATTAAAAGGTTATTTCTGTCGTTTTTAATATCCAACAATTACGTCATTGTGGGGCCCACCAATAATTGGTTGTTTCGGTGCCGACGTATTTTACCGAATATTCCCCGACAGAAGGAATGTTCTCCGATAGAAGGAATATTCCTTGACATACTTTTTATTTTATAATTTGCACATATCTTCCTTAACTTTATCAGTTTATCAATTTAACAACTTACTCTTTAGCATAATAATTATACGAAAAATTAAGTTTTATTCAATAGAAGTTGGGGTCTTACAACCTCCATTCCTTATGAAATTTCGTCCTCAAAATTGAAGTACCTAACATTTCGACTGACATTTCGAAGAGGTAAAGATATTTAGTTTTCGTTTCAGATTTTAGCTCCCAAGTCATTTCCTCTATATATTGGTTTCTCCACAAAATTTTGACTTGAGGTATAACCTTTGAGCGTAAAATCTACTCCTTTTTATCTAAGATCTTAACAGGTATCTCTTCATATGTTAAATCCTCCGCTATTACGTTTGGCTCCAACTAAATGATGTGATTTGGATCATTCACATGCTTACGTAACATGGATATGTGAAAAACGTTATGAATGCGAGACATGTTTGGCGATAGAGCAAGTCTATATGCCACAACTCCTACTCAGTCGAGAATTTCAAATGGGCCAATAAATCGAGGGTTGAGCTTTCCTCTCTTTCCGAATCTCATAACTCCTTTCCTTGGAGAAACACGTAAAAATACATGGTCTCCGACATTGAATCTCTCATCCATTCGATGAAGATCAGCATACCTCTTTTATCGTTCCTGTGCTGATTGTATTCGTTGTCGAATCATTTGGATATTTTTTGTTGTCATGCGCGCACCAACTCGGGTCCCAATAATTTTACTTCTCCTACCTCATTCCAGCATACTGGAGAGCGACACTTTCGTCCATACAAAGTTTCGAACGGGGCCATGTCTATACTTGCTTAATAACTATTGTTGTAGGAGAATTCAACCAATGGTAAGTATTTGTCCCAACTTCCTTTAAAGTCTAGTACGCAAAGTCTCAATAGATCTTCGAGAGTTTGAATTGTCATTTTCGATTGCCCGTCAGTTTAGGGATGATATGCAGAACTGAATCGTATCTCGGTGCCCATAGCTTTTTGTAAGCTGATCCAAAATCGTGAAGTGAATCTAGGGTCTCGATCAGAAACTATGGATATTGGCAAACCATGTAATTTCACAATCTCACTTATGTACTGTGACGCCACCAAATCCGGGTCTAAACCATGCCACCCGAACCTAGGTCGCCATAATACAACACCACAACAAACACGGACTTTCCTATTTATAACTATTATTACAACGACAGTATTCACACTCAAAACCAATAATAATAATTCACAGATTTAAAGATAATGTAAGTTTTCAACGATAATAATAAGTGTAGTGGAACAAGTAATACATTAGAAGAGTCAAGTAGATCATAATGTCTACTATTTTATCCCATTTGAAAAATATTCAACATTTAATATTTTATCCTTATAACACCAATCAACAGTTCATGTTCATAATCATGCCGATCAATTCATCTTTGCACCTAAGCTAAAGATATCCAACTATAACACTAATGGTCATGATCATACCAATCAACAATTCATCTTTGCACCCCTGGGCGAAGAGAACCAATGGTCATGATCATGCCAATCAACAGTCCATCTTTGCACTCAGGCCAAAGAGCAATTTCACCACATGAATGATTATGACAATGATATAATAGATGAATATAAATAATATGAACAATAAGATCAAGAATAAACATTAAACCACAACAACAAGATTTTTACGTGGTTTGGCCTTTAACTTCTAATCTAATGACCTAATCCACGTCAAATACCAACTAGTATTGGAAACTCTTTTATTAATAAACTTGGTTTATAGTTAAACCCCTTTTACAAAATAAGTTCTCACAAACTTTGAGTACTTATACTTCCCGAGCACCTTTGCACCCCATGCACCTATGCACCCTTGAACTTGCTCGTAAAGACCCCTAATCGAAACTGGATTAGAAAACACTAAACTAACCATTTAGTCTATCAACTGTTTACAAAATTTATTAAAAGATGATAACAAGATAAACTATGATCAAAATAATAATTATATCAACAATGCAAGGCTCAACTAAAATGCAATGATCAAAGAGTTGGATAAAGATATCACCAATTTAAGCACAATGAATTGAAGCTAAAATTAGCAATAAGCTTGAAATGCACAATAGCCTTTTAATACTTCACAATTAAAAATTTATCAGCTCTTAAAATGTATGTGAAGATAGAATTTCAGAATGTATATCTTTTTGTTCTACCTGTTTCCCCTCTTACTCGAGCCACCGCTGGACAGATTTATAGGAGAGGAATATTATAGCCATTAAGAGAGCATTCAGGCATAATTCATTTTTTGACAAATTATTTGACCGTATGAATAAAGCTTAGTCCATAAATGAATTAAATAGGGAATCATGCTAGGTAGCTTTAGTATACTTAAATAGCATTAACCACAATTTCTACCCAGGATCAGAAGTGGGAAGTAGGTGAAATAGGCAGTTTTATATTAAAGGCATTAAAAAAATGATATGATATAAGAATAGTGGGAGGGGATGGGCAATATACCTATATTCATGTTATACCACTTTAGTAATATATTAAAATTTTAAATAATCATGCCCATGATTGAAAATATAGTGAAAGAAAGTGGGCAACATTTGTATGCCCGTATTATTCTGAAGAGTATGTGGGCATCTTCATTATTCCCATGATTCCATTATTATAATGGACATCATGTGCCAGCCATGTATATGTATGGAAAGAGTGACTTAATTTAAGCAATGGGCAACTCCAACAGATTTAGTCTAGGAAAAGAAATCAACACAATATTTAGTCCTTATTAATTTTGAAAGCTCAATTAATTGTTTCCATTTTAATTAATTAATTCCATAATTATTTTCATGCAATGCAAATCCTAGAGTATTGATTGATATAATTAGAGCTAGGATCTTACATTGATTTCCTAAAAACTCAATTATTTATTCGATCTTCACAATCCTTTGAGTTATATCTTGAACTCTTGATACTTCAGTAAATCATTCAACTTGTAAAATTCCAAGCAATTAAAATCCAAACTTGTAAAAATATAATAACACTACAAAACAACTTGTCATCATTAAAACCAAAATAATATAAACCAATATTCTCCCTCTGAATTATTTATTTATAGCATATCAATTTAACACCTTACTGTTTAGAATAGTAATTATAAGAAAATTAAATTCTCTTTATTAAAATTCGAGGTCTTACAATCTCCTCTCCTTACGAAATTTTATCCCCGAAATTTAGGTACGTACCTGACATTCCGAAGAGATATATAAGGATACCTAGCTTTCATTTCAGATTCTAGCTCCCAAGTTATTACCTCTGTATCATAATTTCTCCATTGCTCATCTCCTGATTTTCAGATATCATTCTTAAATGCGGCCACAAAACAAAGGTTAGTTAAAGAAATTGACATGTCACATCTTGTCCCTACATGCAGACTGACTAATTAACTAACGAGATTTAGCTTAGGTAGGACACACATTAGTGAAGTATTTTACTCGTCTCTCCCCTCCTAGTTTTAATCCCAGATCTCTGCCAGAGATCATATCCCTAAGCTCTGATACCAACTGTGACTCTCATCCAACACCACAGATATCACCTCATAGTGATACCTATCAGCTTGCCACATATATTCACGGCGTCCCCTACGGAGAGTCTGGCTTCGGTGCATACTACAAAGAGAGGCTCGAGGCTCTTTTCTTATAGCTTTGATACCAACTGTGACGTCCCCAAATCCAGGTCTAAACCACGCCGCCCGAACCTGGGTCTGTAGAATAAAACACCACAACAAACACAAACTTTTCTATTTACAACTATTATTATAACGACAGTATTCACACTCAAAACCAATAATAATAATTCAGAGATTTAAAGATAATGTAAATTGTCAACGATAACTGCAGCGGAACAAGCAATCCATTAGAAGAGTCAAGTAGATCATAATGTATACTATTTTCTCCCATTTGAAAAAAATTCAACATTTAATATTTTATCCTTATAACACCAATCAACAGTTCATGTTCATAATCATGTCGATCAATTCATCTTTGCACATAAGCCAAAGATATTCAACTCTAACACCAATGGTTATGACCATACCAATCAACAATTCATCTTTGCACCCCTGGGCAAAGAAAACCAATGGTCATGATCTTGCCAATCAACAGTCCATCTTTGTACTCAGGCCAAAAAGGAATTTCACCATAATGATTATGACAATGATATAATAGAATAATATAAATAATATGAACAATAAGATCAAGAATAAACATTAAACCACAACAACAAGATTTTTACGTGGTTCAACCCTTAACCTCTAATCTAATGGCCTAATCCATGTCCAATACTAACTACTATTGATGACTCTTTTATTAATAAACTTGGTTTATAGTTAAACCCCTTTTAAAAAATAAGTTCTCACAAACTTTGAGTACTTATACTTCCTGAACACCTTTGCTCCCCGTGCACCTATGCACCCTTGAACTTGCTCGTAAAGACCCCTAATCCAAACCGGATTAGAAAATACTGGACTAACCATTTAGTCTATCAATTATTTACAAAATTTATTAAAAAATACTAACAAGATAAACTATGATAAAAACAATAATTATATCAATAATGCAAGGCTCCACTAAAATGCAATGATCAAAGAGTTGGATAAAGATATCACCAGTTTAAGCAAAATGAATTGAAGCTAAAATTAGCAATAAGCTTGAAATGCACAGTAACCTTTTAATACTTCACAATTAAAAATTTATCAGCTCTTAAAATTTATGTGAAGATAGAATTTCAGAATGTATATCTTTTTGTTCTGCCTGTTTCCCCTATTACTTGAGCCACCGCTAGACATATTTATAGGAGATGAAAATTATAGCCGTTAGGAGAGCATTCAGGCATAATTCATTTTTTGATAAATTATTTGATCGTATAAATAAAGCTTAGTCCATAAATGAATTAAATAGGGAATCATGCTAGGTAGCTTTAGATATACTTAAATAACATTAACCACAATTTCTACCCATGATCAGAAGTGAGAAGTAGGTGATATGGGCAGCTTTATATTAAAGGCATTAAAAATGATATGATATAGGAATAATGGGAGGGGATGGGCAGTATACTTATATTCATGCTAGACCACTTTAGTAATATATTAAAATTTTAAATAATCATGCCCATGATTGAAAATATAGTGAAAAAAGTGGGGCAACATTTGTATGCCCGTAATATTCTGAAGAGTATGTGGGCATCTTCATTATTCCCATGATTCCACTTTTATAATGGACATCATGTGCCAACCATGTATATGTATGGAAAGAGTGACTTAATTTAAGTAATGGACAACTGTTAGTTCCCTAAGACACAATAGAGATCTAGAAGGGGAGTTGAATAGATCCTTTAAAACTTTTTCTTTCATTGCAAAAGTATAACAATTATGATTAACAGAATCAATTCATGCCCAGCGGAATATACTTTTAAAATCCCTTCAAAGACATAAACATAATCTCAGTTCTATGATTAAATCAACGATATGGCTGATGGCAGATATGACAGTTTATTGTACAGAATGTAAAAGACATAAAGTAAATAACACAAGAGGTTTTATGTGGTTCGGAGACTGAATAACTCCTACTCCACTCTTCTACTTCAGCAAGTAGGAATCCACTAATTTAGTCACAAAGACAAGGACGCAACGCCCTACACAAGTCCAGCAGACTTGAGTTATTTTTAGCCACTAAGGCAAGGATCATATGGCCCTCCTCAAGTCCCGCAGACACGGATCCTTTGACCCCTCTTGAGTCTCATATACATGAGTTATTTTAAGTCCCTCGGACAAGGATCCTCTGACCCTCTTCAAGCCCTACAGACTTAGAGACTGTAGACTAAGCCCAACAGACTTAGAATCTCTTATACCCTTAGGTACTCAGCAAGTCCAACAGACTTGACTTTAGTTTAGTCACTTAGGATAAGGACGCTCTGCCCTTTTTTGTGTGTTGATGATTGTTGTGTTGTGTTGCTAAGATGAACTTTGATCTTCTTCATCTTCAGGTACTTAGCAGCTGCTTGTGATCAATCTCTGGATGCTGCTGATGTTTGTCGTTGATGCTCTTCTTCTTCTGGTCTTCAACAGATACTAATGATCACTCTTGATGTACTGCTAAGTTCTTCAAATAGGCTTTGCACTTAGCAGTCCCTTTGAACACTTGGTTGACCTATGTGTAGAACCTTGTTCTGTTATTCATCTTTTCAGCTCAGAGTGTTCTTGGGTGATCATAGAGTTACTTTTCTAGTTTTATCTTTAGCTCTGGTTACTCTTTGATCTTGGCTTCTTGGCCTTTCGGCTCTTTAGTACTTATGCCAGCCCTTTGGCATACATCTGGTGTAATGGTGAAGCTTTAGCAGATGTGTTCTTGCTCTCTGTTCTTCCACACTTCGCACACCCCTTATCCCATTTCAGATCTGCTCTTTTGTAGATCTTCAATTTCTTCCCGTTGGAAGCTTGCCGTTGATATCTTCCCGTTGCACATCTTTCCGTTGCTGCAGACTTCTTTATTTCTCTAATGAATATTCTACTTCATGAAGTCCGCAAGTGGTGGCTGAGTCAACTTCCATTAACGGGTACCAAGATAGTGGAGTCATGTGTGTTGTCTTTGACTGCAGCAAACATGGTTGTTTGAACCCCGCTCAGATTGGTTCCCTATTATACTCATTTGAGTATTCAGCTGCTCACCTTGGGATTAATAACTTAAGTGCTCTGATTTACGTATTCCTTATTGGCACTTAAGTACTCTACGATCAGTTCAGTTGTAGCCTTCTGCTTCTGATCGTAGAGTCATCTGCTTATCCTGCTATGCAGCTCTTATGATTATGCCTGATAAAGACTGCTCTGAATATCGTAGAGTGTTTGACTGCACTTACTCTATGCTTTAATGTGATTCTTACCACCCTAAGGTTGTGCCTTTCATGCTCTATGATCTCTATTGAGCTTTGATTCTTTGAAGCATGTGTTTATGGTCCGTTGAGCTTTTAAAGTAGCTTTCTTATCATAGAGGACTGCTCTACGATACTTAGTAGATGATTGCTCTACTGTATTCAGGTGCTAGCTCTGCTTAACTTCTATGTCATAGAGGACTGCTTTATGATCTTCATATGCTAGCACTGCTGCTTTTAAGAGGTCGTTCATATCTGCCAGTGTGTGAACATCTTTGGCTCAACTCAACGATTGCTTAATCAAGCTGTAGTTTACTCCACTCTACGATCCTGTCAAAGATGCAAGTCATAGAGCCTTGGAGGAATCGTAGAATGTTGGTTCAAGTTGCACTATGATCTCTGTTAGGACTTGATGCTTCAGATGTACTATGAGATCTCCGTTTGGCTCGTCTGATAACTCAAGGACAACTTTCTTAATAATTTTCATGAGAGCAACTGCTTTGACTTTGAGTGCTCATGCAGAGGTTACTCTACATTCTGTAGATTGTTCATGGGAATCATGATGGACTCCACGGCACGCTTGCTTGAGGTGGTCGTCGCCCGGATCGTTTCCAGCAAGTTATAAAGGTCGATCAAGCAATTTGAATGTATGAAGGATGAAACACCAACAACACTTTGACCCTCGTTTAATTCAAACGATAATCTCTGTACGATTGTATGATGCGGTAGAATAACGCCACACAAAACTATGGTTTATTGTATGATAAGTTAAGATTGAATCTCAAAGAAAAACTAAGAATAATAACTCAGAAATCCTTCAAAGAACCAAAAGTAGAGAATAGCTCTCAATTGTATAAAACTCAGAATAATTGTTATATATCCTTGAATTACAAGCATAAAACTTATTTATACTAACTATGAAACCCTAGAATCCAAAAAGGAATAGAAATCCAATTGGAAATCAAATTCTACCTAACTAACTAATATGAAAAACAAATCATATCTAATAAATATCCTAATTACAATAGAAATCTAAAAGATATGTAAATTCCTAAAATAAAAGAAATCTGCCAAAAATCGCGTGCCTCGAAAAACGTGTAAACCAATTCTGCGTGTTCTCGCCGGGGCGAGAAAATTGAACTGGGACTTCTCGCCGGGGCGAGAATGGATAGTAACTTCTTTGCCGGGCGGATTAATTTGGGCCGGGGCGAGCTTGGACAGTAAGTTTCTCGCCGGGGTGAGAATTTTGGCCTTCGTTTTCTCGCCGGGGCGAGAACTCTGAATCCCAACTTCTGAATTTGTTTTCCGTGCAATCCAACCTCGTGTTGTCCCATGATATAACATAACCTCTTCAGCTTTCTTGGACATCCATAATGCCGTATGAACGCTAATCCTTCCATTAAATGACAAATATCTTCATTAACGATTAGACGATACAAACGAATATGATGAACACTATCTCGAACGCTTGACTTGCATTGATTTGGTCTTACTACATAGATCGTATCTAGCAATCCCAAATCACATGAATGTTCCTCTCCTCGATGTTCATATGAATTGAGCTCTAATGTAAGCATCCTTGAGTAGATTCTAGCCCAATTACTTGAATTCGTTTGTTGAACCCTCGAAGCTTGATGCGAGACTGGTCAGGATCGTATCATTCCCCTCCTCTTGAAAAGGATTTACCCACAAATCTGATCCTACATAAAAACAAATTAAGTTAGTAGCATCAAACAAATCATAATCCCAAAACTCACCTTGCAAACGAAATATAGAAGCAATATCAACAATGCAAGTAAAGTAATGAAAATAATCATCAAAAACTCCAACTCCTGCAAAGAACATAGCAACAACTTCCGGCAATTTTCCCGAATTGATATGAACATCTCGTATATGTTTCCTTCCTAGCGATACTCGACATAACATAACACACTGCAAACTCCTCGTAGCACAACTTGGAAACTAAAACTTTCGATCTCTGTTACTCAAGAACATGTCCACATCAACACGATGCTCTTCCACACGTAAACCAATTTCTTCCACAATAACAACTACACCAAAACAAACTAAATAAGCAACTATAGCTAAAATGCAAACAAAATTTCTACCTAAGAAATCAAATGCATATATAGTAAAATAAAAGCAAATAAAACTATGAAAAGTCTTATATCCCCTGGATCAAATATTAACATGTAGAACTCTTCATGTAGCATAATCTCCCATCCACGAATTCCCGGATCAAAAACCAACGTGATGATCTCGTGCATTCGCAAATACTCCCAATGACGAATTCCCGGATCAAAAGTAAACCTTATGATCTCGATCATTCGTACTAACTTCCATTCCAATGCACCCGGGTCAAATACCAAAATTTGAAATTCAACTCGTTGCATTCGCAAATGCTCTTGAATTCCTGGATTAAACACAAAACCAAACAAATCAACAAGTTCCTTTTGTTTAATCACAAAGAAATCAAATAACTCAAAATCACATGTAAAGTCTACTAAAACAAAATCCAAAACACTTCCCTTTAGACTTTCCACACATTGTTCCATTTGATGTGCACATTGATCCATATTATCCCTCTTGATGAGTACGAACCCATCTTGAACCTGCACAACAAAACTAACCTTCCCCTTCCCATTGACATTAACCAATGTAACATCAGATAACGACATCAATGGAATTGAAAGATCAAAACCAACACCACAAGATAAAAACTCACTAGCATACTTATGATACTCACAATCAAACTCAACATATGCTAAAGAATTTTCCCAAGTGTCAACAAAAGTCGAAGTATCATCAACACAGATATTAGCAAGTTTTCCCATGAAAGAATGTAACACATGATTTAACATGAAAACATTTAATGCATTAGTTAATCCCAACGATTTAACTAAACATGTATGTAAACCATATCTTAATCCAATCCGATGATAATCACTTTTCAAATCAATACCAAATGACAGTAATTCTTTCCCATTCAAGACAACATTCTCAAAATCATGCAATGATAACAACTCTAGTGGAAAGACATTACCAAATAATAGTAAATCATGCGATGAAGATTTCTCTACTGACAAATCATGATCACTACCATTATCAATTAACGACATGCCATGCAAAGATTGATTAACTTCAAAACCTAATTCAACATGTGAATGAAAAACCCTAGAATGAGTTTCATGCAAGTATATATGTTGAAAACGAGAATACCCACAATAATCACTAGAATAAATTCTACGAAGATATGCACTTTGACAATGAGAATTTACTAAATGATAGTAGGAATGCTGACAACGAGAATATAACGCATACTCATAAACTAACTCGAAAAATATCAAATACCCTCCATAGTTTACGATAAAGACGATTTTACCATCAAAATAGCTAACAACAAATTTATCCATGGAAGCATGCAAAACATGTTTTAAATAACTCATGAAAATACTAGATGCATTAGTTAATCTAACAGAAATAACTATCCACCTATACAATCCACATGTTAACACAATTTTCCATTCATCACATTCTCTCATGCTAAATTGACTAGGCAATATCCTCACATGGTCATCACCCAATGTAGATAAAACATAAGTACTATGCAATTTATCAAGCAGACTATCTAAGTAAAGAAAACGATACTTGTTTACCAATTCGAAATCGACGAACAAGCTCGACATTCTATCTTCCTTAGGTATTATGATCTCATGAATAGCACACGAACTCATGTCTACATCCACAATACCTCTCTCTATCAACTCTCTAACTTGCCTCGGTAACTCCGTCGTCTCCTCGGAAATTCTACAAGTTGGCTGATATGGAATGATAGCTCTGGGTATCATCAACAACCTGTACAAGAGACAAAACAGAACTAAACAAAGAAGAGTTATTCTTGTTAGTATTCAAAAGCGTCGTCTTGTACGAATGTACAGTCATTGGCTTTTCAAAATACAACTCACTTCCCAACTCACTCTCCTCTCTTTTTTCACTCTTACTCTCCACTGTTTCTTTCTCTCATTTATTTTCACTCTCATTCTTTTTATTCTCTCGTTTTCTTTCATTCTCTTTTTTACACTTTTCTTTTTCACACTTTTCCTTTTCACACTCAATCTTTTTTCCAATTTCCTTTTCACTTTCTTTTTGTCGTTTACTTTCACTTGTATTTTCTTCCTCGGGATCACGAACTTCATCTTGAACATTAGAATCTAACAACTCTCCTTGGACTGCATATTCTATTATCTCTTCTTCCACCTGCCTCGATTGATCTTGCTCTTTTTGCGCCTGTCGGGCGTTTTGTAGTTGCTTAGCCATCTCTTTAAATGATCCCACGACTTCTTCTTTTTTTTCCTTGGAAAATACTGGTTCCCTATACACCTTAGGAGTGTCTCGTGGTTGTCTCCGATGCGAATCTCCATGCCTATGATCCTTCCTTTCATCATCCCAATTTGAACACCTTAAAGGTTGATCGTCATATCTTGGAGTTGCATATTCTTTCCTCCTGCTAGGCTGTACTGGGGCATACCGCTTTCTCATCACGGTTTTCAACTCTTTCCATGTATCGATCGGATGCTCTCCACATCTTCTCCTTTCACGTTCAAATTGAGCCCACCATGTAGCTGCATGACCGGAAAAATCTTGAACTGCAAGTTTGAACTTCTTGTGCTCAGAATAATTATGATAGCCAAACTCTCGTTCCTTCCTTTCCTCCCAACTCAAATAAGCTTCTGGATCCGCTCTACCTTGAAAAGATCTCTTTTGCCACTCATAATTATTTTCACAATTATATCCATACATGATTACTGCAAAACAAATGTTAGTAGATAAAGAAAATTTTCCTCACACACTCCCTTACGTGTTTCGCTCAAACAATGTATCACACAATTATGAAAACACTCGTGTATCACACAATTAGGCTTTTACCCTCAATTGATCTCACACTCTTGCCTTTTACCACTCTAATTCCCTCTAATAGGTTCTTTTTGAATTCACCAAAAAAAAAATTCATAGTTTACTTTTGAATCCAATAAGAACTTATCACAAAACAAAATATAGCAGTATGACGTACGATAACCACCAAATTTTCACGATCACCAATTAAAATCCTCTTGAATGAAATCCTAACGTCTTCAAATTTCAACAATTCCAACAATAGAACCAATTGATAGATTCTTCAATATAATCCCAATATTCACGAAACTTATGAAACCCAAGCAATTGCAACAATAATAGTTTTTCCTAACACTTTTTTTTTAACTCACGAATTTTTTTTTCAATATATAATCAACACGAAAAATAAAGATAAACAACTAGCTAGAAAACGTAGCTTTGATACCAAATGATGGACTCCACGACACGCTTGCGTGAGGTGGTCGTCGCCCGGATCGTTTCCAGCAAGTTATAAAGGTGGAACTCGCTCGAATCCTTAATCCCTCGCCTGAATATAGACGGTAAACCTTGGAATAGTCGATCAAGCAATTTGAATGTATGAACGATGAAACACCAACAACACTTTGACCCTCGTTTAATTCAAACGATAATCTCCGTACGATTGTATGATGCGGTAGAATAACGCCACACACAACTATGATTTGTTGTATGATAAGTTAAGATTGAATCTCAAAGAAAAACTAAGAATAATAACTCAGAAATCCTTCAAAGAACCAAAAGTAGAGAATAGCTCTCAATTGTATAAAACTCAGAATAATTGTTATATATCCTTGAATTACAAGCATAAAACTTATTTATACTAACTATGAAACCCTAGAATCCAAAAAGGAATAGAAATCCAATTGGAAATCAAATTCTACCTAACTAACTAATATGAAAAACAAATCATATCTAATAAATATCCTAATTACAATAGAAATCTAAAAGATATGTAAATTCCTAAAATAAAAGAAATCTACCAAAAATCGCGTGCCTCGAAAAACGTGTCAACCAATTCTGCGTGTTCTCGTCGGGGCGAGAATGGACAGGAACTTCTTTGCCGGGCGGATCAATTTGGGCCGGGGCGAGCTTGGACAGTAAGTTTCTCGCCGGGGCGAGAATTTTGGCCTTGGTTTTCTCGCCGGGGCGAGAACTCTGAATCCCAACTTCTGAATTTGTTTTCCGTGCAATCTAACCTCGTGTTGTCCCATGATATAACATAACCTCTTCAACTTTCTTGGACATCCATAACGCCGTATGAACGTTAATCCTTCCATTAAATGACAAATATCTTCATTAACGATTAGATGATACAAACGAATATGATGAACACTATCTCGAACGCTTGACTTGCATTGATTTAGTCTTACTACATAGATCGTATCTAGCAATCCCAAATCACATGAATGATCCTCTCCTCGATGTTCATATGAATTGAGCTCCAATGTAAGCATCCTTGAGTAGATTTTAGCCCAATTACTTGAATTCGTTTGTTGAACCCTCAAAGCTTGAGTTGAGTTGATGACGCTTGATGCGAGCCTGGTCAGGATCGTATCAAATCATAGAGTGACTGATCGTGTTGACTCTACGATCCTGAGAGAAAGGACTCTATGATCTGCCGAGCCTTGCTCATTGTTTGCCTGACAGACTCTACGATTTGTCAAGAAAGTACTCTACGGCTCCGAGAAAGGACTCTACGATCTGTCGAGCCTTGCTCACTATTTGCCTGGCAAGACTCTACGGTCTATCGAGATCTGCCGAGCCTTGCTCATCCTTTTGCTTGGCAGACTCTACGATGATACACTTAACTCTGCGATCCTTTGCTGACTGCTCTTTAATCAATCTCTGAATGCTCTACGATCATGCCGAGAGTTGCTATGCAATAACTTTTAGCAGTTCTACTATGCTCTACGATCAGTCTAGCTTTGCTTATCATTTCAGCTCATAAGATCAACCTAACAAGTTTGATCTTTTCTATTCTAAGTCCTTTGTACATCAACTTCATTAAAGGACTTTATAACACTTTATCAATATGAATGTTCTTCTTATCATTTTGTCATCAATCAAATCACACATAATGAATAATGATAATCTCATGCAGATCTTTTAACAGTCTCCTCCTATGAGAATGAACTTAAATGTCTCATGCAGATTCCCAATAATCTCCCCCTATTTGATGATGACAAAAACACTTATAGCATAACATTCACTTCAAACAATATATGCAGATGTGTGAGTATGAATGTGACTTAAGATACAATAAGTCACTGTATTGCTAGACCAAGGTGTCGACGTCGGTTTTTCGTCACTTCCTATTTTAGCCTTTTGATTGAATGATTTTTGGAAAAGGTCGACACTTAATGTCGACGGGGTTTTGAAAGATCGTTTTTTATGATGAGCCAATTAACCAGAGTCGCCAGTTGGTATATTTGAAATGGATGTACCAACTCATCCGAGTTTTCATTTTTTATAAATCGATGGCTCATATGTGACTCCGAATTAATTGGTCTGCAAACCGAGATTCATAAAGTTCGGGGGCTTGCTTAAGCGAGGGGAAGGTGTTAGACACCCCCCGACTTCCGTGAAACATGGTTACCGCAATCTTGATGCTTTCTTATCCTTTAATTCATGAAATGTGTGTGTATGCGCGCGCGTGTGTGTATGTGCCTATGTGAATGTTGTGGTGAGTTTGTATGAAAGAATCATTTGGATTTTTTAGGGAAAATCGTGTTTTTCTTTTGAGAATGCTTTAGAATGTCCTTCGGGTTATACGAGAAAGCTTTATGAGAAAGGTTTGATTTTAATTGTCAAAACTCTGATATTTTCATTAGGTGTCGTTTTGGCAAAACAAGAGTTTTCTAAACCTTCGTCAAATAGGAATCGAGATCTATACGTTGCTTTCGTAACTCAAATGATGGACAACTTCTAGAATCTCTTTAACCCTATGCACAACGGTTTAATAAAACGCCATTTATTTATAAAATCATTTGTATGATGATTTGGAAAACGATTTTTCTTTGCCTTCTCGTTAAGTAGAAATCGGCATTCATTAGCACTCCCAATTTCTTATCCTCGTGATGCTAATAACCTAGTTTGATTGATTTTATGAAAGTCTTCATTGTTTAGCTTTGAAATCAATTTTTGTGTCGTAAATCAAATCAAGCATTAAAATGCGTTGGGGTTATTCATGGGCATGTAAGCCATCAAAATAACCCCGAACGCCCACAATCACATATTTTCACTATGACGGGGCCTTAAACACGATTCTCGCCTTGGCGTCGTTTTAAGGCCCGACGATTACATATTTACAATGAAAATTACATCGCTCCTACTACTTACATCAAAATACGTCCATCATCGGATTTGGACCACGGGGTCGCGTTCCTAGGCTCACATCCACAATTTATACACACCTACGGAATGGATACTACAAAAATTAAACAAGCTAAAATCGCCAAATGGATATCATCGGGCCATTAGGAAGAATTTCGTTCCATTTGGAACCCTCACTAATAGTCGTCAATCCATGGATCCACAACGATATACAAGAAAACTACATTTCACATAACCCAATTTACAAGAAGATTAACAAAATAATATACAAAAATTTCTATGGAAATAGTCTTTTCACCTTGCAAATAATCCTTACAATAGGTATGAATTTATGTATTGAGTAGAATAGAAGATATATGATATATAATCTTACACAAAAGAAATAATTCCTCACTTCTTTTCTCTCTTTTCTCTCTATTTTCTTGCAAATTCTTACTATTTCTTCCCCTTTTCCCAGCTGCTGCTGTTTTTCCTTTGTCTCCGCCGCCTGCCAACTCCCTGGATGAAATGAAGAAACTGAGCTGAAATAGGCTGGTCTAGGGCAGCCGCAGATTGATCTGCGGCTGGCCTTGGTTTCCCCACGCCCGTCGCGCACTTCAGCCGCTCAGCCGCGCAGTTCAATTTTTTTAATCATTGGCCGCAGATCAATCCGCGGCTGGGTGGGCTGATTTTCTCGATTTTTGAGCCGCACCTTGATTCTCGTGTCGTATCGCTGATTTTCACTGAAAGGCCTGTATTTTGCAGTCCGGGAATTACTAGGAGACATGCCACATCATTTGGGAATGCTCATTTCGAACGGCCTTGTTGTCATGTTGGTTTTGATTTGCAAATCGTCGCGGTGGCGTCAAGTGTTCGTACTTGTGCCCATCCTTCGCTCTCGTTGGCCGGCTCAATGGACGAATTTGCCCTCCTGTCAGGGTTAGTATACGAAGTGCAAAATTTGGGTGTCTACACAAGGGATATGAATATAATGATGTGCATTAAGAATAATCATCCATATAATCTTTGTGACGTCTCGGAATCATTGAATTTATTAAATAAGAATTTTAATTTTATTCTTCTTACGTAGCATGATTAAATTAAATATATGAATATTGTGTATCTGCGGATAATGTGTTATTTATTATTTTTATTATGTGGATATTATGCTTCAGTGTAATAGCGTAATATTTAAATTATTAATTTCATGAATATGTGAAAGAAAATCCAATATATTGATGTATATATATTGGTAAATTAGTAAGTAAATTTATTCGTAAGGAATAAATGAGAGAATGTATTAAATTATATATTTAATATAGTAAATAAATTGTTGAAATCAATTTATAGAATATCAATTTATAGAATGAAGTAAATGATTTTATTTAATTATACAAAATGAAGTTGTATATATTAAATAAGGGAATTTAAAATAATTAGTAGAAAGAATATTAATTATTTTAATGTAGTTAATTATAGCGTAAAAAGTGATAAAATACAATTATGGAAAATATTCTATAATTATTAAAATCATTTTTGGAATTAATAGAAAATATTTAATTATTATTTTTGAAGTTTATTTGAGTACATTTCCATTTAATGCTACGCGATAAGTGCAAAGGGTTTACTATAGGAAGCTTGAGCTGGAATGTAATATGCTGAGTCCTTTTAACTAAGCAAGAGCTGTAAGTTTATTAGGCTTATAGCCCATGACTAAGGAGAGCTAGGAATACATCAGACCAAGCAAAGCTAAAAGGGAAATAGTCCAAGCAGAGAAGCTCAGCTCCGCCTTCCCTATTTTCGTCCATCTTTTTCTCTCTCACAAAGTGTAGTTCCAAGTCTTGCCCAAATTCAAAGAAGCCAAATACAGAGATAATTAATTGCAGAGGAATTATCAAACAAGAGGTAAGAATCAAAATCAATTCATCCATAAATTTCGTTTTCTTCCTTTCTTATGAGAATTGAATTAAAATTTTGAATTGAATAGGAAGTTAAAGAATGGGTTGGTTTAATAGTTGAATTGATGTTGTAATGAACTTAGAAACATGGGTGATTAGTTTTTGATGTGAGGAGAAATAAGGATGGAGGATTTCCATGGTGGAATTCTGGACAAACAAACAAATAAATGGTTAAGAAATCTGGAAAAACAAGGAATGCACACTAACTATTCGATAAAATGCGTCAAAGAAGTTTCAAAGCTTACAATCAATAATTAACCGAAACTTTGGATTGGAATGCATCTGAATATGTGTAATAAGGTTACCTTAGTAATTTAGATGAACCAAAACAAGTCCAGCGGTCATATTATAAGATTTGAAGCAAAAGAATGAAATTGAAACATTTGGAAATTTTGAAAAACAGAGATGAACGCAGACTTTTGCACCTTATTTTAGGTGCCTTAATGACATTGTTAGAGACCAAACAATGATGGAAATCCTTCTTTGTAGCAAGAACTTGAAGTAGAAACAAACCCCAAGTCATTTGGACTTATATAGCAAACGATATGTTAACCGAAAGGAGGCTCGAAGAAACTGCAACAACAGAAAATTGTTCAAATGAGTTCTCAAAATGTAAAACACTAAGAAAGCTTTGGTTTTGCTAAGCAGTGGTAATGTAACCTGCAATACAATTAAATTCCCTTCAAGTATTGATTCGGTAAACATATGGAAGCTAAATGAAACTAATTATAAGTTGATAAAATTCAATTGTAAAGTTTCAATACCAATTCAAATGAAAGTATAAGAGCAAATGGGAATTAAATACAAAACTGGATAAAGTTATAAATAAGAAACACTTAAGTTGTATGATTCAACTTCGGATGCTTATAAATGTTATAAATAACTCTATTATAGAATGATTTAAGACAACCAAGAAGTTATTAAAGAATTGATTTAAAATAGAATACATAATAAAGTAATAAAACATTGAGTATACATTCAAGTGTATTGTTCAACGCACTCATGTAAATCAAAATGGGCGTGACAATTAAGTGTCGAAATGCCGTGGCAAGATATAGTAATGTAAATGATACTTTATTTCAGATAAAGCGAAAACTTTAAGAAATGACTATAAGTAAATACTAGAAATAGAACGCTAACGTTCACTCAAGTATGATGCGGGTATTCAATGTATAATTTTCTAAACGCTATGTCAATTAATATAGAACTCAAAGAAGATTTCAAATTCAATATAATGAACAAGTAAAAGATGAGTTAGATATTAAAATAAACCAATAATTAGCTTCATTTGTGGCTAATTGGTATGTATACATGAATTATATGTGTAGGAAATTATCAAGGACGGTTAACATCAATCTTAAAGAACACTAAAGGCAAGTTTTCTATTCTTGTGAAATACTTATTTACATGCAAGTTTCTTTACTTGATACGAGTTCTTTATCCTTGCTCAATAATTGGTCATGTGCATGTCTCCTGAGTGCAAATTTTCTAAATTTCATTTTACTCATATATCGAATGTAAATATCTTGAGTTGTTCAATGATTGTGCTATAATGCACCTCTCTAAAGCATGAATATATGCATAAACTGTTTAAGAAGAAGTCTATGCCATTTGAATCGGCTAGACACATGATTCGTTGCTTTCAATTTAAGTCTTTGAAATATTATTGATGCTAGATAGAGTTATTCAACTAAATTACTTTGGTTTGAACTCAAGACTGAGCATGAACATCCCTTATTTGGGAAAGTTTTAATTTTGCTGAAAGGCAGTTACGCAGAACGTAATGTCGTTATGATAAGATAGTGTTGATCAACGCAGGGCATAACGGGCTAATCACCCACCGTGCTCGTAAGACCAGACGGTTCGTAGATGAATGTCTATACGAACCTTTTTGAAAATCCCAGGTTACCTTCATGTTGGTTATTACTTTATAGATATATACGTGTGAATGATTAATACCGTGTAGCACCGAATACGAGTTTGAAGGTACCCGGATTTAGGGGTGTCACAATCTTTAAGCTAACAGTTCACAAGCAATAAGGAGATCCTAAATCTAGATTATCATATGACAGTTAATTCCTCCTTTCTTGATAGAAATGTACCTTACTTCTTGCTGGTTCGAGCTTAGATACCTTGTGACTGCTTTCAGCTGCTACTCTTCTGATTCTTCTTCATTATTTGACTTTGGTTCCTACTCTCCCTCAGATCTTACTACTTTTCCTTCAGCTTCTTCTGGCTCCCCCTCAGTTGTATGTTCTTCTTTGGTTTTCAGCTTCAGCTTTTTCTGGCTCCTTTTCATTATAGCTCCGCTTCTCTTTTTATGCTTTGTCTTTTTCTCCCCCTTTTTGTCATCAATCATTTGGGAAAGTTACTGAACATGAATAATGAGCTGTTCAATTAAGTAAGAGGAGTTTCTAACTTCTATTTTCACCTCCTGCTAGTTGAGTTCCATTTGTTGAGAGAAGGACTGGTTGAGATTGTTAATCTGTTCTAAGAGAGATTTAATAAACCTCTCATTTTTCTTCTGGAGTTTTAGAGCTTCTTTCTTCTATTTATCAATGGACTTAAGATTTATCTGATCTCTTTGATGAAGCTTGATAGACATATCTGTGAATGATGCTTGTAGCTTCTTGTAGAAATTATTATCTTCTCCTCCAGGCATATCCTTCGCTGCAGTAGTGACTGAGGAGATTTGTCCGAGCAAATCTTCTGAGTTTTTCAACAGCTCTTGATCAATCAAGGGGTCTTTAAGGATTGGTGCAGTTGGCTTGGGTTTCTCACTTGCGTAGATGTTTTCAAGAGCAGTGACTATGTCAAAGAAATCCTTGTTTGATGAAGAGGGAATGTTTGAGGGAATTTCAGTGGAGGTATTTGACTTTTGAAAGGGTGGGTTATTTGGTTGAGGCTGGAACGCTTCAGTCGTAGAGTTGGGGGGCTCTACGATCATTGACTCTACAGAGTTGGCTTAAGCTTGTCCTTTATCCAGGTTCTCCAAAAGATGATATGGAATGTATGTTCCTTCAGCATGTCGGTAGAATTTGAAATGTTGACAGTTCTTGATCAGCATTGTTGGAAAGAATTGAACTCTTGGAAAGTTAAGAGACATCATCTTCATATTTGGAAAATATGAATAGCACCAGCTGATGAAACACTTGTCTCCAAAGTGAATGGCCTTTAACCCAGGCATCCATGGGTAGAACCATGTTAGCTGTTGACTTGTAGAATCATATAACACATTTGTTCGATCAAGCTCAATATCTTGAAAATTGTCAAGCAGATCTTCTATGGTCATTAATACTACTTTGAGCTGTTCCTTACCATGATCTATCCACTTCGTTGGCAACACATCTCCTGGCTTATCACAAGCTTCCAACACTATCCTTCTTTGGATTCTTGTTGATGCAGCTACTGGTGGTGGATCAGAGTCACTTTCTGACTCATCATTGTTAGGTTTAAATTCCTTTTGTGCTTCATCTTCTTCCATTGCTTCTTTTCCTTTCCAACTGTCAGTATTTCTTACATTCTTTGCTTTTGGATTTTGTTCCTACACAGTTACATCCTTTTATACTTTAACTGGCTTACGAGTTACTTTCTTCAACTGTTCTGCAGCATTATCTTCTGTTGATTTGTCAGAAGTTTCTTTAGTAGATACTGTAACGAATGTGATTTTTGTGAATAAATAAAATATTTATTGAGTTAAATAAATATTTTTGTTAATTTATTTATTGAGTAAAAATAAATAATTGATAAAGTTATTGTGGAGTAATTCATGTTAAGTGTAATTATGTTAAATGTTATTTGAATGTGATTTGATGTGATTATTCTAATTTAATTTAATAATTAAATTAGATGATTAAATGATTTATTTGAAAAAAAAGATTTATTTGAATAAGATAATTTATTTGGTAGTATTGTTATTGGTCAAATAAAAATTATAAATTAAGTTAGTACGTAAGGTTTAATTGAATTTATTTAATAATAAGTTTAATTAAATTAAAAGTGTGACAATTAAACTATATAGTATAATGGGTTATTAAAATAAATGGAAAATGATTAATTTTAGATAAACCAAACAAGGCCTTGTGACTCTTGGTTGGTAAAAAATGGATTATTTTGCTTTGGTTCAACCAAACAAGGCCTTGTGGCCTTTGAAATTCTATTTTTCTGCATTTGAGTTTGCCAAACATGGCCTAACTCTTTGTTTCTTTTAACTGACTAATTAAAAACTAAGCTACGTTAAAGTAAGAATGTCAGTTGTTTTCTAAGCCTAAGAGAAGAGAAGAAAACAAAAGCAGAGTATGAGAAGAGAGAATTTGAGAGCTTAGAGAAATTCTGGAAAATAAAAAAGGGAGAAAGTGAATTGCTAACTCATCATCTAACTAAGTCCAAGAAGAAATCAAGAGGTATAAATTGATTCTAATATTCTTTATTTATAGTTCTTGGAGTTCTTCACTGTTATTTCTCTGTATATGAATTTATTTGCTCAATGCATGATTTACTTGGTTGTAATTGTTAATATGCATATACTAGTGATTGTATGTTGTTTATAATCAGTTTTAATTGAATTAATCCATGAAAACATATTTTAAAATAGAGTTTTAGTTTTATAGTGTTTTACTTTCATATATGGCTTATATGTATGAAAATTGATGTTTAATTTGATTATTAATCGGTAAATTGACTTTTGATTATGATAACATGATGAAAAACGAAAAGAATGCAAGTAGAATGGATTAAAATGGTTTAGAGATGAATTCACAGTGTTTGATTTCATTAAAATGACCAAAACATGGTTACTTTGTTCAAACAGTGAATTTTTTATTTTTAATTGGTTGATTATGTGTATTATAGTATTTAGAATTGTTAGACACATGTTGGGTAATTGTTTTACAACATGTTTGATGTCTGGGTGTGTTTAATTTATGAGTCAGATGGTAGAATTTGGAAAATTTGGCCTGGAATTTCACTGGTTCGCGAACTGCAGGAACTGTGAGTCGAGTCTACCGCCCCAGCGGTAGAAATGTACTAGAGTTGTCGCCCCGACGTTGTCCTCGCCCCGACGTTGTCCTCGCCCCGGCGGTGGAACAGTAACTGAAAATTTTCTATTTGTTTTGTGATCTTGCTATGTTGCTATGTGCATGTTTAAAACTTAGATTAAGATATTAAATGACTAATGAGATACCACGTTGGTTGTTAAGCAAGTACTTGTTGAATATCGAATGACAATCGAGATGTTACAATGAAATAGGATAAGAACAAATCTTAAAGTGAATATAATTCTGTAACTAATTATTGTTACCGTTTTATAATCGAAATGTATAGGTTGATTAAGGAACGTGAATTATTTAAATCTGTAATCTACGCACGAGGCAAGTTTTTCCTCCCTTAATCTTATTATTTCATTTAAAGCAAGTTTACTTTCATAGAGCAAGCTTATTAACCTTAGCTTATTATTATTCAAGCAAGGTTGTTATCATGTCAAGTGCTTATGTTTTATTTCAGTCATTTGTTATTCGATCATTGATCGTTATTCAAATTTTGAACACAAATCCTATTGTACAATTTTTATTGTTGATCAAATGCTTTAGTGACTAGCAAACCATTATTGATTCAGCTAGTCCATAGTTGATGAGCGTTTCAAAGACTTAGAATACCTTGAAGTTTTTCCAAACCAAGTTTCTTTTAGTACGGATTCTAATGTTAAACTGAGATGAACAACCCTAATATAAGGGATTAACTACGCAACAACGTTAAAATGTTTGTGCACAATACATTGTACAAAAGGCTGATTCCCCGGAGTACGAGATGGATAGTCCATAGTCTACATGACTGTTAAAGGTTACGGTAGAAATACTTGTTAACCTAGGACATAGTTCGAGGTCTTATGACCCTCAGATACACTTTTAATCTTGAATCTATATTCAGTTCTTGAGCTAAGCTTTCTATTGAGCTTTCAGATCTTTGATTTGTTGTTGATTGATTTCAGAAAAACTATTACTCCTCAGTTAAGATCTATTCCGTTAATCATATAAATGTTATTGTTATCATATTTGCGGGCAATTGTTTGCTCACCCTTGCATTAAACATTGCAGCTAAGATTGAGAAATCAGATGAGCCGTCCACTAGTAAGGGCAAAGGCAAGATGCAGAAGTAGTTGGCGAACAGTTATTAGTTTGATGAATTTATGTAACAAGACTTATTTAATATTATGTTTTAATTCCGCAATGATGTAATAAAGGTTAGTTGACCTGGGATTTGTTTACTTAAGAGATTTAAGTTGTACCCCTTTTGTGGGAAGATGATTTATTCAGTTTAATTACATTATCTTTTATCATGGGTAGTTAGTCATGAATGTATGGAATAGTGAACACCAAATCTGAGGAATTGAAGTACCTGGATTTGGGGGTGTCACAGGTTGGTATTAGAGCTGTAGGTTAAGAACCTTAGGTGGGGAACCTTAGGAGTTAGCCTTGCTAAGAATCGAAAACCTAGTGGTGTTAAAACTCTTATCGAGTTCTAAGGAATGAATTAAGGAAATTCATTGAAGGTTAATAATAAAAGACTTTATGTGCTATAACTTATGTGATATAACATATATGCTCGCGAGTAGTATCGAGTAGTAATTAAACTTAAAATTTTGGTGGCAAGATGACTGATATAGGAGGATCCAGTCAGGCTAGGGAGGAGGAGCCCCGAGATGTTCATGTAGTCCGGGAGCAGCTAGTGTAGAGGGAGCCATCCCCATTGATCACGGTTGTAGGTCCTGAGTACGAGCCTGAGACTGATCCTGAGGAGGATCCTGAGGAGATTGAGGAGGAGGAAGAAGACCCTGAGGAGATACCATTATCTTCCTTAGGTGTTCAGATGTATGAGCAGGTGTATGATCGCAACATAGAGTTGCAGGGTAAGGTGGAGGAGTTGGAGGAGCAGGTGGCAGATCATCAGACCACCATAGAGCAGAAGAATAATGAGATTGAGGAGCTTGACATACGTCTTGGGGACATGGAGTGGAAGTTGGTTCAGGCAGAGAGCCAAAAGGAGGAGTTATCAGCTGAGGTGGAGAAACTGAAGAGTGAGCTGAGAGAAGAGTCTGCAAAACGTGCTAGAGCTGAGGACGCGTGGATGAAGGTTGCTGATCATGCAGACCGTGTTGAGGATGAGGTGCAGTCAAAGAAAGCCAAGATGGATGAGAAGGAGTATGTTTTCCACACAGCGATGGATAGAGCTTAGGATCGGGTTTATCATTACCCAACTCAGTTCGAGGATTTTCCGTGGTACGTGATGGATCGCAGAACGATGGTTCGTATCATGGAGCAAGAGCGTAAAGAAGCCGTGCGACGTGGAATGTCCTTATAGGTCACGGGTAATAATATGATGTAAATCTCAAATGAGCTAAATAGAGGAATATGATGATGTAATCCTGAAATATTATGAATTCAGGATAGATGATGTAAATAACTATGATGCTATCTATGTTATGTTTTGAATCAGTAAATGAATAAAATACGGAAGTTTATCGGATGTGCTATGTGCTAAATGTTATTTATAAATGTTTAAGTTAGGACTTAAATGTTTAAATAATTGAGCAATAATCTAATAGCGCGAATTCTTAACAGTAAGATGCCGCCAAGAAGAAGACCAACACGTCAACAGACCCCTGAGGGATCCACAAATAACAATGACGAAACCAACGCTAATCCAATGTAACAGTTGGTGGATTTGCTAACGGGAGCATTTGCGAATCAACCTCGAGTGCAGGCCACAACTTTCAAAGATTTCAAGGTTGTTGGACCCCCATAATTTCAAGGCTCTATGAATCCGATCAAAGCACAAACATGGGTCATGGAGATGGAAAAGGTTTTTGACGTCGCCAGGGTCAGCGAGGACCAGAAGACTACATTCACGACATTTATGCTGAAATCAGAAGCTAGTTACTGGTGGCAAGCTAACAAAACTCGAGGTGGTCAAGGGGTAATTCCGTGGGATAGATTCAAGGAGATGTTTTTCGAAACATATTTTTCGGTGAGTGCACAGAATCAGATGGAGGTGGAATTTCTGGAGTTAAAGCAAGGTACAATGACGGTGCCTGAATATGCTGCAAGATTTAACGAATTGGCGAGATTTGCGCCATATCAAGTTAATACCGGTGAGAGAAAGGCCAGAAGGTTTGAGCAGGGACTAAAGCCCTGGCTGCATAGTCGAGTTTTGATGTTTCAACTGAGTTCATTTGTGGCAGTGCTAGAGAAGGCGATTATCGCCGAAGCAGGAAGTGATGCTCTGTTTAAGTAAAATCAGGAGCAATAGAAGAAGAAGAATGAAAATGAGAATAAGGAAAGTGGTAGCCATGGTGGCAGTGGACAGAAGAGAAAATGGAATGATGATGTTTCTGCTGGGAGTCAGCAAGGAAATCAGAAGAAGAAGGTGGAAGCGTGCAGCAACTGCGGGAAGAATCATGTGGGTGTTTGCTTGAAAGGCAAGAGAGTATGCTTTAGTTGTGGACAAGAGGGTCACATTGAGCCAAATTGCCCCAGTCCGAAAAAGGGTGCATGTTTTACTTGTGGACCGAAGGATCACCTTGCTCGTGATTACCCTAAGAAAGTTACGGGAGGAGCAAACGGAGGAAAGGGAAACAACAGCGGTGGCAATTTGACTATCACTGGACCGACGTCGTCCAATCGACCTATCGCCCGAACATTTAACATGACGGTGCAGGATGCTGTGCAGTGCAGGGATGTGATGTCAGGCATCATTCCGGTCAATAGTGTAAATGCTTACGTATTATTTGATTCGGGTGCTACTTGTTCCTTTATATCTGATGATTTTGCTAGAAAATTAGAGTTACCTCAAGAAGAGTTAGATTACCCTATGAACATAGAAATCGCGAATAAAGAAGTGATTCCTGTTAAGTTTATACACAAGAACTGTCGGATAGATATTAAAGGTCATGTGGTGACGGTAAACTTAATCCCAATTCGACTTGGGGAGTTTGACGTTATTCTGGGAATGGATTGGTTGTTCAACCATGGGGCAATTATTGATTGCCAAAAGAAATGTGTGAACCTTATGACTCCATCAAAGGTAGTGTTTTATGGCAGCAACTCGCCTAGACAAGCGAGTTGTCTGACGATGATGCAGGCCAGAAAGATGTTGAGACAAGGATGTGTAGGATATCTAGCCTACATAGTTGATACACGGAAGGTGGGTGCAAAGCTAGAAGAGATACCGGTAGTTAGGAATTTTGCAGACGTGTTTCCTGATGATTTGTCGGGACTACCGCCAGATAGAGAAATTGAATTTGTAATTGATCTAGCACCGGGAACAGCCCCTATATCAAAAGCCTCGTATCGAATGGCTCCGGTAGAGTTGAAGGAGTTGATGGTGCAACTGCAAGAGCTTCTAGACAAGAAGTATATTCAACCGAGCGTTTCGCCGTGGGGAGCACCGGTGTTATTTGTTAAGAAGAAAGACGGATCAATGCGTTTTTGCATTGATTATGGAGAGTTAAACAAGGTCACGATTAAAAATAAGTATCTATTGCCAAGGATCGATGACCTGTTTGATCAGCTGAAGGGAGCGAGATATTTTTCAAAGATAGATCTGCGAAGTGGGTACCATCAGTTGAAGGTGAGAAAGGAAGACATACCAAAGACAACATTCTGGACTAGATATGGCCACTATGAGTTTTTAGTTATGTCATTTGGTTTAACAAACGCACCTGCAACGTTTATGGATTTAATGAATAGTGTTTAAACCATTTTTGGATAAATTCGTAGTGGTATTCATAGACGATATTCTGGTATATTCCAAAACTCAGGAAGAGCATGTGGAACACCTGAAGATGACTTTGGAAGCGTTAAGGAGGGAGAAATTGTATGCAAAATTCTCCAAATGTGAATTTTGGTTGGAGCGTGTCCAATTCCTTGGGCATGTTATTGATAGAGACAGGATTTCGGTGGATCCAGCGAAAGTGGAAGCTGTGATGAACTGGGATCAGCCGAAAACACCATCAGAAGTAAGGAGTTTCTTGGGATTGGCGGGTTATTATAGGCGTTTTATTCAAGATTTCTCCAGGATCGCCTCTCCGTTGACAAATTTGACAAGGAAATCAGTGAAGTTCGCTTGGACGGAGAAATGTGAAGAAAGTTTTCAGGAGTTAAAGAGACGTTTGAGTTCAGCACCTGTGTTGTCTTTACCGGATAATATAGGGAATTTTGTGGTATATAGTGACGCATCGCACAAGGGGTTAGGCTGCGTGCTTATGAAGAACGGTAAGGTTATCGCCTATGCATCGCGCCAATTAAAAGATTATGAGAAAGGATATCCGACCCATGATCTAGAGCTAGCAGTCGTGGTGTTTGCTTTAAAAATTTGGAGGCACTATCTCTATGGGGAGAAATGTGAGATATACACGGACCATAAAAGTCTCAAGTATATTTTCACACAGAAGGATTTAAATATGCGTCAGAGACGATGGATAGAATTGATCAAAGATTACGATTGTGAAATTCTATACCATCCAGGGAAAGCTAATGTGGTTACTGACGCTTTGAGCAGGAAGGGTAGGG
This sequence comes from Aralia elata, assembly GCA_034770075.1. NCBI lineage: Eukaryota > Viridiplantae > Streptophyta > Magnoliopsida > Apiales > Araliaceae > Aralia > Aralia elata. The sequence continues at coordinate 71,935,172 of CM068379.1, read as the reverse complement.
AGAAGTTATCTTTGTTAACTGCTCAGGAGAAACTCATAACAGAAATGGCTAAGTTGGAGTTAGAGGTGAAATGTCTGGCAGAGCCGGATGAAAAAATATTCCAGATAGAAACCCAACCAACTTTGGTAAACAAGGTAAAGGAAGCGCAACTCCAGAATGAGGAGTGTGATAAAATACGAAAAAGGGTGCTTGAGGGTGAGGAGCTTAAATTCAAAATCGATACTGAAGGGTTACTGAGATTTGAAAGTAGAATCTGGGTTCCGTTAATGCAAGAGATTAGAGAAGAGATTTTGAACGAAGCTCATAGTTTAAGATTTTCAGTTCACCCGGGAAGTACAAAAATGTACCAGGATCTTCGACAACATTTCTGGTGGCCAAATATGAAAAGAGAAGTTGCTGAGTGTGTTGCGAAGTGCTTAACTTGTCAGAAAGTCAAAGCAAAACATCAAAGACCAAGTGGTTTGCTACAACCCTTGGAAATACCAGAATGGAAGTGGGAACATATCACAATGGACTTTGTGGCCGTAGGGCTTCCAACTACTCAGAAGGGTTATGACGCAGTATGGGTTATAGTGGACCGATTGACAAAATCAGCGCATTTCTTGCCGATCAAAATCAGATTCACCCTAGATCAGTTGGCGAAATTATACGTCAAGGAAATTATCTCGAGGCACGGTGTTCCAGTTTCAATTGTGTCGGACAGAGATCCACGTTTTACATCAAAATTTTGGAGGAGTCTACAAGCTTGTATGGGGACGCAGTTGAGAATGAGTACAGCGTATCATCCCCAAACTGATGGTCAAAGTGAAAGAACAATACAAACATTAGAGGATATGCTATGCGCGTGCGTCATGGACTTCAAAGGAAACTAGGATGACCATTTACCACTGGTCGAGTTTGCCTATAATAATAGCTATCACGCAAGCATTGGAATGCCGCCTTATGAAGCGTTGTACGGAAGAAAGTGCAGAACTCCGTTATGTTGGGATGGGGTTGGTGAACGTCAACTATTGGGACCTGAACTGGTACAGCAAACTGCCGAGGTCGTCAAGGTGATAAGAGCCATATTGTTAGCTGCTCAAGACAGACAGAAGAAATATGCAGATAAGCACCGACAGAATAGAGAATTCGACGTCGGCAGTTTTGTATTTCTCAAAGTATCTCCCTGGAAGGGAAAGATCAGATTTGGTAAAAAGGGTAAGCTGAGTCTGCGATTTATTGGACCCTTTGAGGTGTTGAAAAGAGTAGGAGAGGTGGCTTATGAAGTAGCTTTACCTCCCGAGTTAGCCCACATTCACAATGTCTTTCATATATCGGTCCTACGACCATATAAGCCCGATTATAAACATGTTATAGAATATGAATCGATACAATTTGAGAAAGATTTGTCCTATGAAGAGGTTCTTGTGCAGATAATTGACAGGAAAGAATAGGTTCTCAGAAATAAAGTGATACCTTCTGTTAAGGTAATCTGGAGGAACCACAACGCTGAAGAAGCTACGTGGGAACTCGAAGAGAAAATGATGCAAAACTATCCCCAATTATTTGTTTAATCCATGTATCGCGATTCTGAGGACAGAATCCTTGTAAGGAGGGGAGAATGTAACGGTCAAATTAATTGCGTTGTGATTCTGGGGACAGAATCCTTTTAATGAGGGAAGGATGTAACGAATGTGATTTTTGTGAATAAATAAAATATTTATTGAGTTAAATAAATATTTTTGTTAATTTATTTATTGAGTAAAAATAAATAATTGATAAAGTTATTGTGGAGTATTTCATGTTAAGTATAATTATGTTAAATGTTATTTGAATGTGATTTGATGTGATTATTCTAATTTAATTTAATAATTAAATTAGATGATTAAATGATTTATTTGAAAAAAAAAATATTTATTTGAATAAGATAATTTATTTGGTAGTATTGTTATTGGTCAAATAGAAATTATAAATTAAGTTAGTAAGGTTAATTGAATTTATTTAATAATAAGTTTAATTAAATTAAAAGTGTGACAATTAAACTATATAGTATAATGGGTTATTAAAATAAATGGAAAATGATTAATTTTAGATAAACCAAACAAGGCCTTGTGACTCTTGGTTGGTAAAAAATGGATTATTTTGCTTTGGTTCAACCAAACAAGGCCTTGTGGCCTTTGAAATTCCATTTTTCTGCATTTGAGTTTGCCAAACATGGCCTAACTCTTTGTTTCTTTTAACTGACTAATTAAAAACTAAGCTACGTTAAAGTAAGAACGTCAGTTGTTTTCTTAAGCCTAAGAGAAGAGAAGAAAACAAAAGCAGAGTATGATAAGAGAGAATTTGAGAGCTTAGAGAAATTCTGGAAAATAAAAAAGGGAGAAAGTGAATTGCTAACTCATCATCTAACTAAGTCCAAGAAGAAATCAAGAGGTATAAATTGATTCTAATATTCTTTATTTATAGTTCTTGGAGTTCTTCACTGTTATTTCTCTGTATATGAATTTATTTGCTCAATGCATGATTTACTTGGTTGTAATTGTTAATATACATATACTAGTGATTGTATGTTGTTTATAATCAGTTTTAATTGAATTAATCCATGAAAGCATATTTTAAAATAGAGTTTTAGTTTACAGTGTTTTACTTTCATATATGGCTTATATGTATAAAAACTGATGTTTAATTTGATTATTAATCGGTAAATTGACTTTTGATTATGATAACATGATGAAAAACGAAAAGAATGCAAGTAGAATGGATTAAAATGGTTTAGAGATGAATTCACAGTGTTTGATTTCATTAAAATGGCCAAAACATGGTTACTTTGTTCAAACAGTGAATTTTTGATTTTTAATTGGTTGATTATGTGTATTATAGTGTTTAGAATTGTTAGACACATGTTGGGTAATTGTTTTACAACATGTTTGATGTCTGTGTGTGTTTAATTTATGAGTCAGATGGTAGAATTTGGAAAATTTGGCCTGGAATTTCACTGGTTCGCGAACTGCAGGAACTGTCAGTCGAGTCTACCGCCCCGGCGGTAGAAATGTACTAGAGTTGTCGCCCCGGCGTTGTCCTCGCCCCGGCGTTGTCCTCGCCCCGGCGATGGTTTGTGGAGAAATCCACCGCACCGGCGGTGGAACAGTAACTGAAAATTTTTTATTTGTTTTGTGATCTTGCTATGTTGCTATGTGCATGTTTAAAACTTAGATTAAGATATTAAATGACTAATGAGATACCACGTTGGTTGTTAAGCAAGTACTTGTTGAATATCAAATGACAATCGAGATGTTACAATGAAATAGGATAAGAACGAATCTTAAAGTGAATATAATTCTGTAACTAATTATTGTTACCGTTTTATAATCGAAATGTATAGGTTGATTAAGGAACGTGAATTATTTAAATCTGTAATCTACGCACGAAGCAAGTTTTTCCTCCTTTAATCTTATTATTTCATTTAAAGCAAGTTTAATTTCATAGAGCAAGCTTATTAACCTTAGCTTATTATTATTCAAGCAAGGTTGTTATCATGTCAAGTGCTTATGTTTTATTTCAGTCATTTGTTATTCGATCATTGATCGTTATTCAAATTTTGAACATAAATCCTATTGTACAATTTTTATTGTTGATCAAATGCTTTAGTGACTAGCAAACCCTTATTGATTCAGCTAGTCCATAGTTGATGAACGTTTCAAACACTTAGAATACCTTGAAGTTTTTCCAAACCAAGTTTCTTTTGGTACGGATTCTGATGTTAAACTGAGATGAACCACCCTAATATAGGGGATTAACTACGCAACAAAGTTAAAATGTTTGTGCATAATACATTGTACAAATGGCTGATTCCCCAGAGTACGAGATGGATATTCCATAGTCTACACGACAGTTAAAGGTTACGGTAGAAATACTTGTTAACCTAGGACATAGTTCGAGGTCTTATGACCCTCAGATACACGTTTAATCTTGAATCTATATTCAGTTCTTGAGCTAAGCTTTCTATTGAGCTTTCAGATCTTTGATTTGTTGTTGATTGATTTCAGAAAAACTATTACTCCTCAGTTAAGATCTATTCCGTTAATCATATAAATGTTATTGTTATTATACTTGCGGGCAATTGTTTGCTCACCCTTGCATTAAACATTTCAGCTAAGATTGAGAAATCAGATGAGCCGTCCACTAGTAAGGGAAAAGGCAAGATGCAGAAGTAGTTGGCGAACAATTATTAGTTTGATGAATTTATGTAAAAAGACTTATTTAATATTATGTTTTAATTCCGCAATGATGTAATAAAGGTTAGTTGACCTGGGATTTGTTTACTTAAGAGATTTAAGTTGTACCCCTTTTGTGGGAAGATGATTTATTCAGTTTAATTACATTATCTTTTATCATGGGTAGTTAGTCATGAATGTATGGAATAGTGAACACCAAATCTGAGGAATTAAAGTACCTGGATTTGGGGGTGTTACAGATACAGTTCCATCCTTGCTTTCTGATTCTGACTCACTTGTGGTCACATCTTGTTCATCAGACTCATTAATTGATATCATAGGTTCACTAGCCATTGCAGCCTCTTTACTATCAACTTCATCATCTTCACCAAGATCAATGATCTTAGGTGGGACTCTTTCTTCACTTCTGTGACCTAAGAATTTCATTATTTGCCTGAGTCGTGCACTTTGTCTTCTCTTCGTAGGCTTGACAATAGGTAACTCAGATGCTTCTTCCTCTCTTTTAGACTCATCTTTAGAGATAGAAAGGCTCTTCAATGGGGCTTTTTCAACCTCTTCTTGAGTGACTTTGAATGAATGGATACAGGGGACAGAGAATCATCAGATTGTGATGATTCATTCTTCATTGCACTTACTTTCCTTTTTCCTTTGTCTGTCTTTGAAGTGCCCTTACTGCTGCTACCAGATATCCTTGATCTCTTATTCTCCATGGGATTCTTTTTCCAATTGTCAAACAATTTAGGGGACATAACTTTGTTGACATTTAGGATTTCTCCTTCATTATCCCCAATCTTGCTTTTCAGCTTTTTCTTTAGTATGATGCTTAAGAATCTTCCATAATATACCTTCGAGGTAGATTTCTCTGAAGCTGTCACTTTCCTGACCTCCTTGACTAACCAATCAAATAGTACAACACCGAAGTTTATCTTCTGCTTCATGATAATAGCAGTCATGATTTTTAGTTGTAAATCACTTACCGAGTCATGACCAATATCTTTGCATAAGATACATTTACCCACAATCTCTGCTAAGAACTCAAACTCTTCTGGAAATTCCTTTTTCTTCATTCCCTTAAGCTGGGGATTCTTCACATACCTCATTAACCTCATGCCTTCATCAATGTCAATTCTTTTCAGGGATGACAAACCTTGATTGGCGAACCCTAGGCTTTTATTGATTTTTGCAGCACCTATCGTTATTTTTGTTTCTCAAACTTTGCTGGCCAGAATATCATCATTGATCACTCCATTTTGATAGAATGCTCTCACCAATCCAGAGTAGATTTTGGTGTTAGATCATAAGCATTCTGAGAACCTAGCTTCTTTTACCATAGTGAGAATATCCTTGAATTTCTTCTCAGATGCCTCAAATTTTTCGAAACCAAGTTGAATGCCTGAGACGACTTGATAGTTTTCCATATTAAGGGTTTTGATAGATGAGGGAGATTTGGCTTTTGTGTGGATTTTGGAGTTTCTGGAGATTTTGGCGATTTTGGGTTTGCTAGAGGTTTTGGTAATTTTGGGGATTGGAGAGATTTGCGGTTTTGGGAGAAGATAGACTTTGATAACTGATAGGAAAGAACAACCGTCGGTATTTGAATTTGGCTTTTGTCAGTTCACTTTTATTTTTGTAGAGGACATGTGTAGGAGAGTTATTTGCTGATCGTGTCCTCAACTTATGTAACTTCCTCAAATATTGTGTATCAGTTACCCTGGTCCACTTATGTTTGGAGAACGTGGTCATCAACTTCGTTTTTGACCATAAACTTTGTCAGTTCGTAGAGTGGTCTAGCTTTTCACTCTACGACCATCTTGTGAGAATGGACTTTGATCTCAGTCTTCTTATCTTGTAGTTTTCATTGAAGTTTTTACTCACTTCTTCTCTCCCGCTTGTATGATGTAAGCCTTGATAAATATAGTCCTTGATTAATGGGACTATTTTAGTTGCTCCTTCTTAAAAAGTGCATTTAGGTGCTCAGAATCAACCTTGTTAGTTCCCAGGGACATAATAAAGATCTAAAAGGGGGGGAGGGGGTTGAATAGATCCTTTATTAAAAACGTTTTTCCTTTACTACGAAAGTATATCAGTTATGATCAATAGAATCAGTTCATGCATAGTGGAATATACTTTAATAACCCCTTCAAGGATATAAACATGATCTCAGTTCAATGAACAAATCTACGATATAGTTGATAGCAGATATGATAGTTATTGTACAAAACGTAAAAGACATGAAGTAAATAACACAGGAGGTTTTAAGTGGTTCGGAGACTGAATAACTCCTACTCCACTCTTCTACTTCACAAGTAGGAATCCACTAATTTAGTCACAAAGACAAGGACGCAACGCCCTCCACAAGTCCAGCAGACTTGAGCTGTTTTTAGCCACTAAGGCAAGGATCCTATGACCCTCCTCATGTCCCGCAGACATGGATCCTCTAACCCCTCTTGAGTCCCGCAGACATGAGTTATTTTTAGTCCCTCGGACAAGGATCCTCTGACCCACTTCAAGCCCAGCAGACTTGGAGACTATAGACTAAGCCCAGCAGACTTATAATCTCTTGTACCCTTTGGTACTCAGCAAGTCCAACAGACTTGACTTTGGTTTAGTCACTAAGACAAGGACGCTCCGCCCTCTTTGGTGTGTTGATGGTTGTTGTGTTGTGCTGCTAAGATGAACATTGATCTTCTTCATCTTTAGGTACTTAGCAGCTGCTTGTGATCAATCTGTGGATGCTGCTGATGTTTGTCGTTGATGCTTGTCTTCTTCAGGTCTTTAGCAGATACCAAAGATCACACTTGATGTACTACTAAGTTCTTCAAATAAGCTTTGTACTTAGCAGTCCCTTTGAACACTTGGTTGAACTGTGTATAAAATCTGTTCTGTATCTTCTTCTCTTCAACTTGGAGTGTTCATGATTGATAATATAGTATCCTTCTTAGATTTACCTTCAGCTCAGGTCATTCTAGATGTTGGCTTCTTGGCCTTCCGGCTCTTTAGCACTTATGCCAGCCCTTTGGCATACTTCTGGTGGGATGGTGAAGTTTTAACAGATGTGTTCTTTTTGTGTTATTGCTCTCTGTTCTTCCACACTTGTACCCTTGATGCCTTTTGCCATATATAGATTCTAATATCTTTTCGGTTTGGAATCCTGCCGTTGCTAGCTTCCCGTTGCAGATCTTCCCGTTGTAAATCTTTTCGTTAGAGCCTCTGTTGCTGCAGACTTCTTTATTTCTCAAGTGAATATTTTACTTCATGAAGTCTTCTAGTGATAGCTGAGTCAGCTTCCATTAACCGATACCAAGGTAGTGGAGTCATGTGTGTTGTCTTTGAGTGCAGCAAACATGGCTGTTTGAACCCGACTCAAATTGATTCCCTATTAAACTCATTTGAGTATTCAGCTGCTCATCTTGGGAAAATAAACTTAAGTGCTCTGATGTCTTCAATCCTTGTTGGCACTTACTTGATCTACGATTTACTGGGTTGTTGTCTGTTGCTTCAGATCGTAGAGTCATGATGTACGCTGTGACACCCCCAAATCTGGGTACTTAAATCCCACAGGATTTGGTGTTCACTATCCAAATACATCACATCACATCTAACTATCCATTCAATATAAATGGAAACTCTTAATTAAAATAGAAATCTCCCATTAAAGGGTTACAACATCTTTAATAAATAAATCCCAGGTCATCTAACCTTAATTAAACATCAAATTGCAGAAACATAAACAAGTCTATTACATAAACATCATTCACATAAAATATAACAAGTCTTCTTCACTTGTTTGCTTTTCCTTTGCCCTTACTAGTGGATGGCTCGTCAGTTTTTTCAACTTTAGCTGCAATGTTATTATGCAAGGGTGAGCAATGATTGCCCAGCAAGTACAACAACAACAATAATAATAACATGCGAAATAATTAACGGATATTGAATAATCGAAGATTTAGCTTTTGAGTCAAGATTATAAGATACGATTCAAAAGAACATCTAAGGGTCTTAAGACCACGAACTATGTCTCAGATTATCAGTATTTCTACCTTAAACCTTTAACAGTCGTAAGACTATATGGACCTTACTTCTCGTACTCAGGGAGATCATGTGACACCCCCAAATCTGGGTACTCAATTTCCCCCTGATTTGGTGTTCACTATCCCATTCATTCACATCTAACTACCCATAATTAAGCAATTAAAATAAACTTAATTAATCATCTCCCAAACCGGGTTACATCAATAATTAAAATCCCAGGTCACCACAACCTTAATACATCAAATGCGGAATAAAAATATAGTCTAAAACAAGTCTGGTACAAATGTTCATCAATTAAATAATAAATCTAGAACTATTTTTTGCATCTTGCCCTTGCCCTTACTGGTGGACGGCTCGTCCTGCTTCTCGGGCTTAGCTGAAATGTTTAGTGCAAGAGTGAGCAAACAATTGCCCACAAGAATGATAACAATAACTTTTAATCGAAATAGAGTTCAAATGAGAAGCAATGATTTTTTTGAAGTTAATCAATAAGTAATCAAAGTTTGAATATATCTGAGGGTCTCAAGACCTCGAACTATGTCCTAGGTTAACAAGTATTTTTTTTACCGTAACCTTTAACAGTCTTAAAGACTATAAATGGACCTTCATCTCGTACTCAGGGGGATCAGCCCTTTGTACAATGTATTGTGCACAAACATTTTAACGCTGTCGCGTAAGTAATCCCCTATAATAGGGTTGTTCATCTCAGTTTATCGTCTGAATCCGTACCAAAAGGAACTTGGCTTGGAACAAGTTTAGATAATCTAAGTTTTTTTTTAAACGCTCATCAACTAAGGACTAGCTGAATCAATAATGGTTTGCTAGTCTAGTTCTTCAATAAAGTTTATATTCGAAGTTTGAATGATAATCAATAACTGAATAAATAATATCTGGAACAAAATATAATTACTCAACATGATATCAGCCTTGCTTGAATAACAATAAGCTAAGGTTAATTAATTCACTCAAAGGAAGTAAACTTGTTGAAATAATAACAAGCTTAAGAAATAAATAACTTGCTGTAATAATTTAACAAGTTTAAAGAAAGAAAACTTGCCTCAAGCGTAGATTACAAATTAAATAATTCACGATCCTTAAATCAACCTATACAATTAATTATAAAATGGTAACATAAATTAGTTACAAAATTTATAATCACTTTAGGTTCCTTTTACCTAATTATAGTATCTCATTTAGCATACTTTAGACAACAAATGCTAACTAAATAATTATCATGGCAATACATTAATCACTTAATATATATATATAACAGGTCTTAAGTATATATGCATGAAACACCTTAGCAAAACAATCAAAACAATTTAATATTTTTTTTTTTAAATATATTTTTTTTATACTGTTCCCTCGCCGGGGCGAGGAAATCCTATACAAAAACTCTCGCCGGGGCGAGGATTCCCTTTGTAAATTTCTCGCCGGGGCGAGAATTTACAGTTCATTTCTCTCGCCGGGGCGAGAGACTCGACTGTCATCTTCTACAGTCGCGAACCAGTGAAAACTTAGGCCAATTTTTGGCCAAATTTTCTGAATTCTACCATCTAGTACACAAACTAAATATACCCAGACATCATATATGCTAGAAAACAATTACCCAACATGTTTCTAATCAATTTAACAATTATAGAACACAAATTAAACCAATTAAAGCAAGAAATTCCACCGTTTTATAAAATAACTATGTTTTTGCCATTTTCATAAAACAAAGCTCTGTAAAACTAAAATTAAATTCTAAAATATATTTTCATGAACTGAAACCTTCAAATAGAGTTTTAATCATCATATAAACATCACGTAATCATCTAATTCACATAGCTATCAATTATAATAAAAAAAAATCACATATTAAGCCAATGAATATTTTTACAGAGAACCAAATATTAAAACACAGAGAAGAGTATTATACCTTCTATTTGATTAAAAGAGAAGCTTGATTAACACTCTCCTAGCTTGAACTTCTACCTTCAATATCTTCTTTTCAAAATTCTCAAACTCTCTTCTTTCTCAAATTTCACAGAACTCTCTCTTTTCTCAAAACTCTCTTCTTTCTCTTTTCTCTCTGTTCTTCTCTTTTCTTTTCTTTCAACTGACGTACTTTTACAAAATAAAAACTGATGATTTAAAAAAAAAAAAAACTGTTGTTTTAAATAATAATAACGTATAATCCTTAAATTGAATCATCAGTTAAGATTTTCAAAAGCCATAAGGCTTTGTTTGGTAAACACTAATAAAAATAACCTATTATTCTTATGTCTTGTTTGGTAAAACACAATTAAAATAACTCATTTTTCCAACCAAAGGTCATAAGACCTAGTTTGGAAAAACTAAATTAAAACTCCTTTCATTTATTTTAAAAAAACATTATAACATATAGTTTTAAATGTCACACATTTAATTTAATTGAACTTATTATTATTAAATAAATTCAATTAAATATAACTACCTCAAATAATAATTTTATTTAACAAAAACACCAAATAAATTATATTATTCAAATAAATTATTTATTAACATAAATCATTTATTCAAATAATTCTTTTCATCATCTAATTTAATTATTAAATTAAATTAGAATAATCATCACAAATCATATTCAAGTAACAATTAACACAATTAACTCAACATAAACTTATTTCACAATAGCTTAATAAGTCATCTATTAACTCAATAAATTAACAAAAATATTTATACAACTCAATAAATATTTTTATTAATTATCAAAAATTGCATTCGTTACATCTTTCCCTCCTTAAAAGGATTCTGTCCCCAGAATCACAACGCAATTAAACTCGTCTGTTACATTTTCTCCCCTCCTTACAAAGATTCTGTCCCCAGAATCGCAATACAAAAGTTAAACAAATAAGTGAGGGTAATTCTGCATCATTTTATCTTCGAGTTCCCACGTAGCTTCGTCAGCACTGTGGTTCCTCCAGATTACCTTAACGGAAGGTATCACTTTATTGCGAAGCACTTGCTCTTTCCTGTCTACTATCTGTACAGGAACCTCTTCATAGGATAAATCTTGTTCAAATTGTATTGGTTCGTATTCGATTACATGCTTATAATCGGGCTTATACTGTCGTAGCACCGATATATGAAAGACATTGTGGACGTGGCCTAACTCAGGAGGTAAAGCTACCTCATAAGCTACCTCATAAGCTACCTCACCCACCCGTTTCAGCACTTCAAAGGGTCCAATGAATCGCGGACTTAGTTTACCCTTCTTTCCAAATCTGATTTTCCCTTTCCAGGGAGATACTTTGAGAAACACGAAGCTGCCGACCTCAAATTCGCGATTTTGTCGGTGTTGGTCAGCATACTTTTTCTGCCTGTCTTGAGCGGCTAACAGTCTGGCTCTTATTACTTGAACAATCTCAGCAGTTTGTTGCACCAGCTCGGGTCCTAATAGTCGACGTTCACCAACCTCATCCCAGCATAACGGAGTTCTGCATTTCCTTCCGTACAACGCTTCGTAGGGTGGCATGCCGATACTGGCGTGATGACTGTTGTTGTAAGCAAATTCGACCAAAGGTAAATGATCATCCCAGTTGCCCTTGAAATCCATGACACACGCTCTCAGCATGTCCTCCAACGTTTGAATTGTTCTTTCACTCTGGCCATCGGTTTGAGGATGATAGGTTGTACTCATTCGCAACTGTGTCCCCAAACAAGTTTGCAGACTCCTCCAAAACTTTGATGTGAACCGCGGATCCCTGTCTGACACTATTGATACTGGAACACCGTGCCTCGAGATAATTTCTTTGACATATAACTTCGCCAGCTGATCTAAAGTGAATCTGACTTTGATTGGTAAAAAGTGCGCTAATTTCGTCAATCGATCCACTATGACCCATATCGCGTCATATCCCTTCTGAGTAGCTGGAAGACCTACCACGAAATCCATCGTGATATGCTCCCATTTCCATTCTGGTATCTCCAAAGGTTGTAGCAAACCACTTGGTCGTTGATGTTCTGCTTTTACTCTCTGACAGGTTAGGCACTTCGCAACACACTCAGCAACCTCTCTTTTCATGTTTGGCCACCAGAAATGTTGGCGAAGATCTTGGTACATCTTCGTACTTCCTGGGTGAACCGAAAATCTTGAACTATGGGCTTCGGTCAAAATCTCTTCTCTAATCTTTAGTTCTGCCGGAACCCAAATTCGGCCTTCGAATCTAAGCAGTCCTTCAGTGTCAACTTTGTATTTAAGCTTTTCTCCCTCAAGCAATCTTTTTCGTATCTCAGCACATTCCTCATCTTTGAGTTGCGCTTCCTTCACTTTTTCCACCAGAGTTGGTTGGGTTTCTATCTGAAATAATTTTTCGGTCGACTCCATCTGATTCTTTACTTCTAGTTCCAACTTAGCCATTTCCTCCACGAGCTTCTCCTGAGCGGTTAACAAAAACAATTTCTCCCGACCCTTTCTGCTCAAAGCGTCTGCAACCACATTGGCTTTTCCCGGATGGTATAGAATTTCACAATCATAATCCTTGATTAACTCTATCCATCTCCTTTGCCGCATATTCAAATCCTTCTGTGTAAAAATATACTTCAGACTTTTATGGTCTGTGTATATTTCACACTTCTCCCCATAGAGATAGTGTCGCCAGATTTTCAGAGCAAACACCACAGCTACTAACTCTAAGTCATGGGTCGGATACCCTTTTTCATAGTCTTTTAGTTGGCGCGATGCATATGCAATAACCTTTCCATTCTGCATCAACACACAACCAAGTCCCTTATGCGATGCGTCGCTATACACCACAAAATTTCCTGTATCATCTGGCAAAGACAATACAGGTGCCGAACTTAGTCTCTTCTTGAGTTCTTGGAAACTCTCTTCGCACTTCTCCGTCCAAACAAACTTCACTGATTTTCTTGTTAAATTCGTTAACGGAGTGGCGATTCTCGAGAAATCTTGAATGAAACGCCTGTAATATCCTGCCAAACCTAGGAAACTCCTCACTTCTGACGGTGTCTTCGGCTGATCCCAGTTTATCACAGCTTCGACTTTGGATGGGTCTACCGATATTCCGTCCTTATCAATCACATGCCCAAGAAATTGCACACGTTTCAACCAAAATTCGCACTTCGAAAATTTTGCATACAATTTCTCTTTCCTTAACGCCTCTAATGTCACCCTCAAATGCTCGACGTGTTCTTCCTGAGTTTTGGAATATACGAGGATATCGTCTATAAACACCACTACGAATTTATCCAGAAATGGTTTGAACACCCTATTCATTAAGTCCATGAATGCTGCAGGCGCATTCGTTAAACCAAATGACATAACCAAAAACTCATAGTGACCATATCTAGTCCGAAATGCCGTCTTTGGTATATCCTCCTGTCTCACCTTCAACTGATGGTACCCACTTCGTAAATCTATCTTTGAAAAGTACCTTGCCCCCTTCAGTTGGTCAAACAGGTCATCGATCCTTGGCAACGGATACTTGTTTTTGATCGTGACCTTGTTCAATTCTCTATAATCAATGCAAAGACGCATTGATCCATCCTTCTTCTTAACAAACAATATCGGCGCTCCCCACGGCGAAACGCTCGGTTGAATATACTTTTTATCTAGCAACTCCTGTAGCTGCGCCATCAACTCCTTTAATTCCACTGGAGCCATTCGATACGGGGCCTTCGATATAGGGGCCGTTCCCGGTGCTAAATCAATCACAAACTCGATTTCCCTATCTGGCGGTAATCCTGGTAAATCTTCAGGAAACACGTCTACGAAATCTCTAACCACTGGTATCTCTTCCAGCTTTGCACCTTCCTTTCGTGTATCAACTATGTAGGCTAGATACCCTACACAACCTTGCCTCAACATCTTTCTGGCCTGTATCATCGTCAGACAACTCGCTTGTCTAGGTGATTTGCTACCATAAAACACAACTTTTGACGGAGTCATAAGGTTTATACATTTCTTTTGATAGTCAATAACTGCCCCATGATTAGTCAACCAATCCATACCCAATATAACGTCAAACTCCCCAAGTCGAATTGGGATCAAGTTTACCGTCGTTATCTGACCCTTAATATCTATTTGACAATTCTTGTGGATAAGTTTAACAGGAATTATTTCCTTATTCGCAATTTCTATGTTCATAGGGTAATCTAGTTTTTCCTGGGGTAATTCTAAGTTCTTAGCAAAATCATCGGATATAAATGAGCAAGTAGCACCCGAGTCAAACAATACATAAGCATTAATATTATTGACTGGAATGATACCTGACACCACATCCTTTGACTGCACAACGTCCTGCACTGTCATGTTGAATGTCTGAGCAGTAGATCGGCTGGGCTGCGTCGGTCCTGTTATGGTCAGATTGCCACCACCTCCGTTGTTCCCTTTTCCAGCACTAGGTCCACCTGTTGCAGTTTTCTTAGGGCAATCCCGTGCAAAATGATCCTTCAGTCCACAAATGAAGCATGCACCCTTCTTCGGATTAGGGCAGTTCGGTGCGACATGACCCTCCTGTCCACAGTTGTAGCACACCCTTTTTCCCTTTAAACAAGCACCCATATGGGTCTTACCACAGGTGCTGCATACTTCCATCTTCTTCTTCAGACTACCCTGCTGACTTCCCGCAGAGTTACCTTCAGTCCACTTCCTCTTCTGGCTATTTCCCCCATGGTTACCACTAGTCTTATAATCATTCTCACTCTTCTTCTTTCTCTGCTCCTGATTATATTTGATCAGAGCATCACTGCCTCCTTCAGCGATGATTGCCTTCTCCAGAATCGCTGCAAAAGAATTCAGTTGAAACATCGAGACTCGACTGTACAACCAGGGCTTCAATCCCTACTCGAACCTCCTGGCCTTGCGCTCATCTGTACTTACCTGATACGGCACAAACCTTGCCAATTCATTGAACTTAGCATCGTATTCAGGTACCGTCATAGTACCTTGCTTCAGCTCTAGGAACTGCACCTCCATCTGGTTCTGCGCGCTTACTGGGAAGTATGTCTCGAAAAATATTTCTTTAAACCGCTCCCATGGTATTATACCCTGACCACCACGAGTTTTGTTCGCCTGCCACCAGTAGCTGGCTTCTGATTTCAGCATGAATGTCGCAAATGCCGTTTTCTGGTCTTCACCGACTCTGGCGACATCGAACACTTTCTCCATCTCCATGATCCATGTTTGAGCTTCAATCGGAATCATGGAGCCCTGAAATTCTGGAGGTCCGACAGCCTTGAAGTCTTTGAAGGTCGTGGCCTGCGCTTGGGGTTGGTTCGCGAATGCTCCAGTTAATAGATTCACCAACTGCTGCATTGGATTAGCGGTGGTTTCATCATTGTTGTTTGTAGATCCCTCAGGGGTCTGTTGACGGGTTGGTTGTCTTCTTGGCGGCATCGTACTGTTAAGAATTCTCGTTATTAGATTATTACTCAATTACCTAAACATTTAAGTCTTAACTTAAACATTTATGAACAAAACTTAAATACATAACACATCTGATAAACTTTCACATTTTATTCATTAATTGCTTCAAAACATAATCGCATCGTGGTTATTTACATCAAATCATCTATCCTGAAATCATAAGGTTCCAGGATTACATCATTATTCTATCCCATTATAGAAACTGGGATTACAATTATTCACTTCATAGTTTCTAATAACATAACTAATCACAATCTATGATGACATCCCACGACGCACAGCTTCCTGGCGTTCCTGCTCCATAATGCGTGTCATCATCCTACGATCCATCACATCTGGATGACGATTAGCTCGATCTTGAGCTCTATCCATGGTAGTATGAAAAATATACTCCATCTCATCAATCTTGGCCTCTTTGACCGCACCTCACACTCAACACGATCTGCGCGATCAGCCTCCCTCAGCCAAGCTGTCTCCGCTCTCGCCCGCTTAGCTGACTCCTCTTTCAACTCATCTCGTACAATCTCATTCCTGGCTATCAACTGTCCGCGTCGATACTCAGACTGTGCTAGCCTCTGCTCAGCCTCTGCAAGACGTGATGAAAGGTCTTGAATCTCAGCATCCTTCTGCTCTAGAGTGGTTTGACGTTCTGTAGCCTGTTCTTCTAACTCCTCCTTTTCACTCTCTACATGAACCAGCTTCCACTCCACATCCCCAAGACGTATGTCTAGCTCCACGATCTCACTGCTCTTCTGCTCCAAAGCAGACTGTCGCTCCGCCAGCTGCCTCTCTAACTCCTCCACTCTGTCCTGCAACTCTATGTTGCGATCATACACCTGCTCGTACATCTGAACACCCAAAGTAGATAGTGATATCCCCTCAGGGTCTTCCTCCTCCTCCTCAACCTCTTCAGGGTCCTCCTCAGGATCCTCCTCAGGGTCCTCCTCAGGATCAGTCTCAGGCTCATACTCGTGACCTGTAACTGTAACCAATGGAGATGGATCCCTCTGCACTAGCTGCTCATGAACCACGTGAATATCTCGGGGCTCCTCCTCCCTAGTCTGGCTGGGCTCTCCTCTATCAGTCATACTGACAACAAAGTTTTAAGTTTTAATTACTAATCGATAATACTCGCGAGCACAGAAGTTTATTATCAAATAAGCACATAGCACATAATCATTTTGTTGTCTTTTATGAATTTCCGTAATTCATTCCTTAGAACTCGATAAGAGTTTATCACCACTATATTCTCTATCTTCTAAAAGGCTACTACCCTAAGGTTTTCCCCACCTAAAGGTTCATAACCTATCAGCTCTGATACCAACCTGTGACACCCCCAAATCTGGGTACTCAATTTCCCCCTGATTTGGTGTTCACTATCCCATTCATTCACATCTAACTACCCATAATTAAGCAATTAAAATAAACTTAATTAATCATCTCCCAAACCGGGTTACATCAATAATTAAAATCCCAGGTCACCACAACCTTAATACATCAAATGCGGAATAAAAATATAGTCTAAAACAAGTCTGGTACAAATGTTCATCAATTAAATAATAAATCTAGAACTATTTCTGCATCTTGCCCTTGCCCTTACTGGTGGACGGCTCGTCCTGCTTCTCGGGCTTAGCTGAAATGTTTAGTGCAAGAGTGAGCAAACAATTGCCCACAAGAATGATAACAATAACTTTTAATTGAAATAGAGTTCAAATGAGAAGCAATGATTTTCTGAAGTTAATCAATAAGTAATCAAAGTTTGAATATATCTGAGGGTCTCAAGACCTCGAACTATGTCCTAGGTTAACAAGTATTTTTTTTACCGTAACCTTTAACAGTCTTAAAGACTATAAATGGACCTTCATCTCGTACTCAGGGGGATCAGCCCTTTGTACAATGTATTGTGCACAAACATTTTAACGCTGTCGCGTAAGTAATCCCCTATAATAGGGTTGTTCATCTCAGTTTATCGTCTGAATCCGTACCAAAAGGAACTTGGCTTGGAACAAGTTTAGATAATCTAAGTTTTTTTTTAAACGCTCATCAACTAAGGACTAGCTGAATCAATAATGGTTTGCTAGTCTAGTTCTTCAATAAAGTTTATATTCGAAGTTTGAATGATAATCAATAACTGAATAAATAATATCTGGAACAAAATATAATTACTCAACATGATATCAGCCTTGCTTGAATAACAATAAGCTAAGGTTAATTAATTCACTCAAAGGAAGTAAACTTGTTGAAATAATAACAAGCTTAAGAAATAAATAACTTGCTGTAATAATTTAACAAGTTTAAAGAAAGAAAACTTGCCTCAAGCGTAGATTACAAATTAAATAATTCACGATCCTTAAATCAACCTATACAATTAATTATAAAATGGTAACATAAATTAGTTACAAAATTTATAATCACTTTAGGTTCCTTTTACCTAATTATAGTATCTCATTTAGCATACTTTAGACAACAAATGCTAACTAAATAATTATCATGGCAATACATTAATCACTTAATATATATATATAACAGGTCTTAAGTATATATGCATGAAACACCTTAGCAAAACAATCAAAACAATTTAATATTTTTTTTTTTAAATATATTTTTTTTATACTGTTCCCTCGCCGGGGCGAGGAAATCCTATACAAAAACTCTCGCCGGGGCGAGGATTCCCTTTGTAAATTTCTCGCCGGGGCGAGAATTTACAGTTCATTTCTCTCGCCGGGGCGAGAGACTCGACTGTCATCTTCTACAGTCGCGAACCAGTGAAAACTTAGGCCAATTTTTGGCCAAATTTTCTGAATTCTACCATCCAGTACACAAACTAAATATACCCAGACATCATATATGCTAGAAAACAATTACCCAACATGTTTCTAATCAATTTAACAATTATAGAACACAAATTAAACCAATTAAAGCAAGAAATTCCACCGTTTTATAAAAAAAATCATCTAATTCACGTAATCATCTAATTCACATAGCTATCAATTATAATAAAAAAAAATCACATATTAAGCCAATGAATATTTTTACAGAGAACCAAATATTAAAACACAGAGAAGAGTATTATACCTTCTATTTGATTAAAAGAGAAGCTTGATTAACACTCTCCTAGCTTGAACTTCTACCTTCAATATCTTCTTTTCAAAATTCTCACTCTCTTCTTTCTCAAATTTCACAGAACTCTCTCTTTTCTCAAAACTCTCTTCTTTCTCTTTTCTCTCTGTTCTTCTCTTTTCTTTTCTTTCAACTGACGTACTTTTACAAAATAAAAACTGATGATTTAAAAAAAAAAAAACTGTTGTTTTAAATAATAATAACGTATAATCCTTAAATTGAATCATCAGTTAAGATTTTCAAAAGCCATAAGGCTTTGTTTGGTAAACACTAATAAAAATAACCTATTATTCTTATGTCTTGTTTGGTAAAACACAATTAAAATAACTCATTTTTCCAACCAAAGGTCATAAGGCCTAGTTTGGAAAAACTAAATTAAAACTCCTTTCATTTATTTTAAAAAAACATTATAACATATAGTTTTAAATGTCACACATTTAATTTAATTGAACTTATTATTATTAAATAAATTCAATTAAATATAACTAACTCAAATAATAATTTTATTTAACAAAAACACCAAATAAATTATATTATTCAAATAAATTATTTATTAACATAAATCATTGATTCAAATAATTCTTTTCATCATCTAATTTAATTATTAAATTAAATTAGAATAATCATCACAAATCATATTCAAGTAACAATTAACACAATTAACTCAACATAAACTTATTTCACAATAGCTTAATAAGTCATCTATTAACTCAATAAATTAACAAAAATATTTATACAACTCAATAAATATTTTTATTAATTCTCAAAAATTGCATTCGTTACAGATCAGCCCTTTTGTACCATGTATGTGCACAACATCTTAACGCTAATGCGTAAATAAAATCCCCTATATAAGGGTTGTTCATCTCAGTTTGACATCGGAGGCCGCACCAAAGGAAGTTTGGTTTGGATTTACTTCAATAACGTTTCTAGAATTTAGAACGCTCATCAACTATGGACTAGTCGAATCAATAAGGGTTCGCTAGTCAATCAAGGTTCAATAAAAATGTAATTAATATTCGAGAATCAAAGACTAAATCTCGAAAAAGGTACAATTGGGTAAATTCTGTATAACTGAAGTATTACAAAAAAGGAAATTAGAACTTCTCATTGAATCCATGAAATTGAATGGAATAGGAATAATAACTTGCTCAAGTAAGTAATAGCATTATGAAGCTTGCATTCTAAGATAATGAAATTTAGGAACTTGCGTAATTGAAATCAAGGTAGTATTAGGTAGCTTGCTTTCAATGAAATAAAAGAAATTAGGAGTAGTAAACATGCTTTCGATGAAATAAAAGATTAAGGGTACAAAACTTGCTTTGTGCGTAGATTACAAATTAAAATTCACGTTCTTTAATCAACCTATACATTCCGTTTATAAAACAGTAACAATAATTAGTTACAGTTTTATAAACACTTCAGCACTCATCCTCATCCAATATTCATTTTAATATCTCAATTGTTTTCTGGTTATCAGTCTCATATCAGGAGTTGTAAGCCTAATTATAGCAATATCATACTTAAGAATCCCTATAACTCAATGCTAAGTTAGGGTTCATCGATCTTTATATTTATAAACATCAAGTATATGCTTAGCATCCAACTCAACATCTTGGTATTCATTCAACACTTCAATCTAAGTTTTAAACATGCATAGGGTGACATGACATAACTACAAAGAAAGAAAAATTTTAACACTTCCTGCACGGAGCTCGTCGGGGCGAAAAACTCAGTTCATTAAGCTCGTCGGGGCGAGAAACTCGGTTCATTAAGCTCGCGGGGTCAAGCTCCCGCCGGGGCGAGAAACTCAGTTCATTGAGCTCGCCGGGACGAGAAACACGAATTCCAGATTCTGCAGTTCGCGAAGAACGCAGAAACAGGCCAAAAATTTCTAATCTTCTTATTCTTACATCAAATTAAACATACCCAATTATTATAATTCATATATAATCGTTACCCAAGTCTTCTAGCATGATTCTAACAACTTAAATCACATAAACCATGAATTTAAGAATCAAAATTTGAGGTTTTTTTTATCATTTTATCAAAGTTTCTTCAAATTCCATGAAATCACACATAACAGGTTCGTTATAACACTGAATTAATCCGTTTCAATTACATATTCTTCGTTTTTACATGCATAAACATAATTAATCATCAATTTAACCAATTAACATGCAAAACAAGTATCAATTTCATACATTTAAGCCATGTTCGTAAATAACTACTCTGTAAATTTCAGAACTTCAATTAAAACATGATTTCACGGATTTAATTACTCTAAATCACATATACATCATATAAAATACGTTTATACATGCTTTCAAACATCTAATCATCAATTTATAAAAGTTTAGCCATAGAACTTAGTTTACAAAAAACTCAAAAACATACGTTCATGGAGGAACTTCAAGAATGTAAATTAAAAACTTAAATTAGGAGAATTACCTTGAATAATGGTTTAGATTATGCAACAAACGAACTAATTTCTTCTTCCCTTCTCTAATTCTCTCAAATCTCTCTCTTTTTCTCTCTATATTAGCTATTAAGAACTGATGAAATAAAACACGTATAACATGAAACAGACAGCATGGGTGTGAGTTAATCCCATAATGGGTTAACTGACTCCAACCTCCCTTAAGGCTTTGTTTGGTTAACACATTTATTCTCCCTTCTAGTTTATTTTAATAAATAACTTATAATATAGTTCATGTCACATATTTAAATTAATTAAATAATCTCATTTAAATCAATTAAATAAAATAGAATAATTCTACATTAAATCACATGGTCACATAAATAAAAATTCTCCTTTATTAGTAATGACAAATTATTAAGTCTCTAATTAATATTAAATTAATTAGAAATAACATTATACTTATTTAAATAGTGCATTTAATTAAATAAACTCAATTAAACACATACATTGAATATAAAAATTCTCCACATCAATTTAACTAATGTAACACATAAAATTAAATTAATCTACCACAAATTCACCAATTAATCAATTAATTCAAGAATTAAATCATCGAAAAATATTTATTTAATTCAATTAATATTTAAATTAAATTACAAAATTCTCGTTCGTCACATCTTTCCCCCCTTAAAAGGATTCTGTCCCCAGAATCACGACTCAATTAATTCGTCCCGTTACATTCTCCCCCCTACAAAGATTCTGTCCCCAGAATCGCTACACAAAGACTAAGCAAATAGTTGTGGATAATTTCTCATAATCTGATCTTCGAGTTCTCACGTAGCTTCTTCAGCGTTGTGGTTCCTCTAGATCACCTTAACAGAAGGTATGATTTTATTTCTTAGCACTTGCTCTTTCCTGTCAACTATCTGAACAGGCTCTTCTTCATAAGATAAATCTTTCTCAACTTGTAGGAGTTCATATTCTATAACATGCTTGTAGTCGGGTTTGTATGGTCGTAACACCGAGACATGAAAGACATTGTGGATGTGTTCCAGCGCCGGAGGTAAAGCTACCTCATATGCGACCTCACCAACTCTTTTTAACACTTCAAAGGGTCCAATGAACCTCGGGCTTAGTTTTTCCTTTTTACCAAAACGAATCTTCCCTTTCCAGGGAGATACTTTCAAGAAAACGTAGCTACCAGACTCAAACTCTCGATTCTTACGATGTTGATCGGCATATTTCTTCTGTCTATCCTGAGTTGCTATCAATCTTGTCCTGATCACTTTGGCGATTTCTGCGGTCTGTTGCACCAGTTCTGGTCCTAGCAATTGACGTTCGCCAACTTCATCCCAACATAATGGAGTTCTGCACTTTCTGCCGTATAATGCTTCGTAAGGCGGCATGCCAATACTTGCGTGGTAACTGTTATTGTAAGCAAATTCCACCAACGGTAGATGATCGTCCCAATTTCCTTTGAAGTCCATAATGCAAGCTCGTAACATATCTTCCAATGTTTGAATTGTTCTTTCGCTCTGTCCGTCCGTCTGTGGATGATATGCCGTACTCATACGTAATTGCGTCCCCATGCATTCCTGTAGTCGTTTTCAGAAGTTCGATGTGAAGCGCGGGTCCCTATCTGAGACAATAGATATTCGAACTCCGTGCCTCGAAACAATCTCCTTCACATACAACTTCGCCAATTGATCTAGGTTGAATCTGATTTTGATCGGTAGAAAATGTGTTGATTTCGTCAGTCGATCTACGATAACCCATACTGCGTCGAAACCTTTCTGAGTCGTCGGAAGACCTACTACGAAATCCATGGT
Source organism: Aralia elata (assembly GCA_034770075.1). NCBI lineage: Eukaryota > Viridiplantae > Streptophyta > Magnoliopsida > Apiales > Araliaceae > Aralia > Aralia elata. The sequence goes on along the minus strand of CM068379.1, from coordinate 71,912,144 downwards.
GATGTGCTCCCATTTCCATTCTGGGATTTCTAACGGTTGTAATAACCCACTTGGCCTCTGATGTTCTGTTTTAACCTTCTGACATGTCAAACACTTGCCTACGCATTCGGCAACATCCCTCTTCATATTCGGCCACCAGAAATGCTGTCGGAGATCTTGGTACATCTTTATACTTCCCGGATGAATCGAATATCTCGAATTATGAGCCTCGCTCAAAATTTCCTCCTTAACCTCTGGTACTGGCGGAACCCAAATTCTCCCTTTGAATCTCATTAATCCTTCATTATCTATTTTACATTTCACTTCATCACCGTCAGATATCCTTTTTCTGATTTTCTCACATTCGTCGTCCTGAATTTGTACTTTCTTAATCTTATCCACCAAAATGGAACCGATTCTCAATTGAAATAATTTTTTGCCACACTCCTCCGGATATTTCACCTCCAATTCTAGTTTCGCCATTGCTGTAATTAACTCCTCTTGAGCGGTTAACATAAACAGTTTCTCCCGACCTTTCCTGCTTAAGGCATCGGCCACAACGTTCGCTTTACCCGGATGGTATAAAATTTCGCAGTCGTAATCCTTTATCAATTTCAACCATCTCCTCTGTCGCATGTTCAGATCCTTCTGTGTAAAAATATATTTCTGACTTTTGTGGTCTGTATATATTTCACACTTCTCCCCGTAAAGATAATGCCTCCATATCTTCAAAGCAAACACTACTGCGGTCAACTCTAAATCATGGGTAGGATACCCCTTCTCGTAGTCCTTTAATTGGCGTGACGCATACACAATGACCTTACCGTTTTGTATAAGCACACAACCTAGTCCTTTATGCTAAGCATCACTATACGCCACAAAATTACCTGTGCTATCCGGTAGAGACAACACATGCGCCTGTTTGTCAATTTAGCAATCAATACATACGTGCAAGTGTACACGATCAACAAGTAATAAAGTGATAAGAGAGTGTCGAACCCACAAAGAATTATTTAATAATAATTACCAAATACTAACTCATAATCAAATTAATTTTATTTAAACAATTCGATAAAAGATTTTGAATTTTGAAAATAAAGTACTAAACTAACTAATTACTAACTACCAAGAATTGAATTCAGATAAAAAGGCTTAAGATTACAATTTCTCTTAATGTTTCACTTGAATTAATACACTTCCTATTAAATTATATTAATTATTCCGGATTGTTAATCAAGAACTCGTCAATATTTATAATCATCTCTCGATGTATCATAAACGAATCAACTTAAATCCACAAAAGATAGAATTAAGATGAACACCCTAGTTAACTAATTCACTATATCTCTATGTGAATTACAATTAAAAAGGATTTAAAGCTCAGGTTCTCTTTCAGATTACATGTGGTGTATAAGTATATCTCTATCCTAGACACAAATCATGAATTCTATCATATGCAGAAAACACAATCACATACTATTATGATTAGGTCTAAATCTATAATCCATCTCTCGAGTTCATATAGATTACCACGGTAATTGTTGATCAGACAATTAAGCAATTAATCACAAATCATAATAGACAATCCGATAATAATCAACAATAATTAACAAGGAAGCATATCAATAAAAGCTACGCAATAAGATCCATTGTAATCTTAAAAAGAAATTAGTTCATAATTGAATTAAAATCCATAATCCACAATTGATAAAGCATTCAAGAATACAAAATAAGAGGTAGAGAAGAGAATAGAATCTGTAGACGCAATTCTTGAGTCTCCCCTTCAACTCCTTAATTGAATCCTTTGTGCTCTTGCAATTGCTTCAAGCCTCCATCTCTTTCTCCAAACTAGGGTTAGCAAAATTTCCACTATTCTACGCCTCACATCATGTATTTATAGGTTACAAGTCCAATTTCTAAGCTTAGAAGGAAAAATAATTCAATTTGGAGTCAAAAACATGTAAAAACGCGTCAAAACTAAGTCTGGCCGCGCTAGAAATGAACTAGGAATGTGCGCGGCCGCGCCCAACTGGCAGAGAACAATTTCTGCTGCGACATCCTTTGGTAAAATGGCCATAACGTTTGATCCAGGAGGAGTTACGGGGCCTGCCACCTACCAAATCAAAGATATCGACGAGATCTACAACTGTCCTTCTTTGAGCATTAAGAGATTCGGGCTGGAGAATGGTAGAAGTTGGGCTTAAAGTGACTGCTATGTAAATGACAACTCCAAACCTTGATCTCTGTTGATAAAAATATCATAACTCTCGCATCCGAACTCCGATTGGGGTGATTCAAGATGTTCCGAAAAGATAAGAAGTAAATCTACAATAAAATCCAAGTTCCAAAGCAAGAACATGCATCCATTTTAATGTTAAAAGCCCTGCAATCTTCCCTTCTCGCATTTGCTCGCATGTTGTACTCCAAAAGATGTTCGGATTGCGTTTCCTTGCGCATTCCTACAAAATAACATAAAAACACTATAAATATCTACTACTAACTTAAACTACTTAAGAACTCACAAATTATAAAGCCAAACGTACTCAATTCGTATATGTAAAACCCACTCATCAAATACCCCCAAACTTAAATCTTTGCTTGTCCTCAAGCAAACACTAAGAACAACAACTATAACAACTAATTCTAAATAACAACTCACACGACTCGAGCAATAAATCAATACAAATTTGCATAATAGCCTCAAAGATTTCTTCTAATGTTAACTCAAGAAAAAAAAAATATTCCGAAAACATGTAAAGCTTAAAATTTCAACCTAATTATCAGTTCCACAACTACTCATGATTCTTTAAGTGCGTGTGTGTGCATCTAACTGTTCAACTAGCCATGACTCACACTAGATCATATAATCAAATACTCATAAAAGATTTTCAAATCAACTCTAAAAACCTGCTTTCACATCAATCTCCGCTAATAAAGGCAAAACATAAAATTTAGATGATCAAAAGGATATTTCATACATTTAAGCACACTTGAACCCTTCCCAAGTAATTCAAAACACAAATTTTCTTTCCTTTTTTTTAGTGAGTGTGTTTTACGCTCCATCTCACTTCCCATTGAACGAGTACGTTTTACGCTCCATCTCGTTTTCTCTCGCACGAGTGCGTTTTACGCTTCTTCTCGTGCATGTGTTTATGGGTGAGTGCGTTTTACGCTCCATCTCAACCCACCACATGATCCATCATTCTAACTCAGGAAGGTTTCACAATTTTCAAAATTCTCAATAACCCAAGATTTTTCCCAAACTTATGTTAATGCCTAAATTTCACTTTGAATGATGCTCAAATAAGATTTTTAAGGTTTCAATGATATCTTTCACAAGTATTCAACTAGCTAAATAGATGGATATGTGCTTTGAAGTTCAAAAAGATTGCAAATAGTGTCAACCCAACTTATAAGTCAAAATATAAACCAAGCATGTTTCTCAACTTCACAAGAGTTAAAAAAAAATTAATCCATTTTTTTCTTATCATTGGCCATAATCAAATTCAAATTAAACCATTGCTCACCTATCCTAAAACATACTAACTAACATACGACCTTAATAAACTAAAATAAATAACACAAAACAAGACCACACCCCCAAACTTAAACCAGACATTGTCCTCAATGGCTAAAATAGGAAAAAGTAAAGCAAAGGACTTCCCTGAAAATATAGCAAACTTCCTCCTTATCTGTTAAGTCTGAAGAATAGGGTAGGCACATTGGAATGAATAAGGCATTGTACTTTAATTGGACTCGAATAACCTGTAAACACATTAGAAACAAATTTATTAACTACTATGAAACCTAATAAATAAATAAAAACTAAAACTAAAAATTAAACTTGGGTTGCCTCCCAAGAAGCGCTTGTTTTAAAGTCGTCAGCCCGACTTCACCATTTACTATCCAATTCCCCTTCGAAAATTGAGGACCCCTCCATCCATTAGGTGCAATGTAACCTTTAAAGGTTTTGCTGCAGTAGGGGTCATTGTTTCAAAGTCACCTAGTTTGTTTTTTGTAGATAGGTTCCTAATTACGATTGTCAAATAGCTAGGTGCTTCCTCCGTTGTGTTCGTGATTAGATTGGGGCATTGAATCTTGTCAAACACCACGGGCTCTTCTTCTATCTCCTCTCTCTCATCCCACCATGGGTGTAATGCAGTCCTTGTATGGTAGAAGGATTGAATTGTACGATAACTATTTACTCAAAGGTTCTTTTATGATTGATGTTGAAATCTATATTATCTAGAAAGTCGTTGATCGCTAAGGGGGCTTACCCTTATTGTAGAATAAATATTATTTATTTAAATGAATTAAATAATTTAATTTATTTATTTAAATAAGATTAGAATTGTTCTAATTAATTTATTCACAACCGGTTTAATATGGAGAACCTAAAGGGTCACACCGCAAAAAGAAAAATATTTATTTAAGAAGTAAATGGCATAATTGTAATAATAAGTTAAGTGTATTTAATTTACTCTATGGAGATAGAATAAATTAAATAGCTTAATATTTATTATTTAATATTTTAGAAATATTAAATATAAATTAATAAGAGGAGTCTTATTATTATTATTACTTTTACTATTATTTAATTCCTAATAGGGATTGGGAATTAATTAATAGAAGTACTCTCCCATGGATTCCTAATTGGATTACGAGCATTATTAATTAAAGGAGTTTAATTATAATACAAACCCTAATCCTAAATAGTTTAGGGAAGGGTTATTCCTACATCTATAAATAAGAGGGGTCTTATCATAGATTAGGGTTACACACTCTTGCATTAGATTGTGGAGAGTACTTACAATTTCTATAGAGATAGAAACTAGAGTTTTTGCCAAATACCCAATTTCTTGAATACTTGTTCTTCCTTGGTGGATCACCTCTAGAGGCCAAACACTTGGGTGGCTAACGTTGATCAAATGAAGGAATCACACCGTAGCATTCGAGGAGAACACGAAGGACTAGAAGTTGAACTTGTACCCGAGAAAGCTTTGTTCAACGAGGGTATAATTCTTATTCTCTTTCTCTTTCGTTTATATCGTTAATTGAGCACATAGATTGATCTTGGTGATGGTTTGTATAAATTTTTAAAATCCGATTTTATCGCGCTTCTGCACTATTTATGTAATTTGATTGCATGTTCACGCTATATACAAACCTAACAGTGGTATCAGAGCCTAATCTTGTGCTAATTATCGATTTTGATGATTCCATGTATGTTTGATATGCGATTGGATCGAAATTTTTGGGCAGAATAAAAAATTTTCTGAATCAGCGACGCGGCGCAGCTGCGCCGCCTCCAGTTCATTCTGGAGTGCAGCTGCGCCGAAACCCAGAATCGGTTTTTTCTGGGGAGCAGCGCAGCTGCGCCGTTGCCCAGTTCATTCTGGGCGCAGCTGCGCCGGTAAGCAGAATCTAAAAAATATTTTTTCTTCAATTAAAATAAATAGTTTATTTAATTGATATAAGTTTAAAATAAAGAGTTTATTTTATCTGGAATAGGATTTCAGATTGCTAAAATTAAAAAAGTTTAATTTGGATTTGGTTTTTGATTAAAATAAAAGAGTTTATTTTGTTTCAGAACTAAATATTAGCAAAACTTTTGCCCATTAATTGATATCAATGCATATATGGAATGATTTTATTATTCATGGGATGAATGTAATTTATTGATACATATAGAGATATGTATGATAATAAATAGGGATTGATTATGGACTATTGACCAATGTGTGATTGGATTTATTTTAGTGGATGCTTGAATGTATGGGTTTTTATAAATGGAGTCTGCGTACCTCGTCTTCTCTAATTTTTCTTAATGTAAATTCTATCTCCCTCCTATGTACTTCCCCTTGACTGCTGATCAAGGTTTCTATTTATTGTAAATAGTTTTTGTAATAGGACTAGTTAGAATTAATTTTGAAGAATTGGAGACAAAGGAGCAAGGAGCGCTAGAAGACCCGTTTGTAATGGAGCCTGGGTTTAAATGTTATAGTTATATTTAAATTTTATTCTTGCACCCTAGGTTTGACCTTTTGGTTCACTTGGTGGCTCTAGTGAACCAAACTAGAATAAAAGTCCATAATCAATCCGGGTAGAATATAGTATTCTGCAAGTGTATGCTTATTATATATATATTATATATTATCCAACATGCTTCGCATGTAAAATAATATGACGCGTATTTTATATATATATATATATATATATATATATATATATATGTGCATACGCGCTAAACAAGATGAGACTAATAATAACAAACCCCTCAAAGTAATATATTAAGTCCTAAACGTTCAAAAATATTTGGAATATCGAACGTCGCCTTCTAGCATGGTAAAGCGATAGAGTATTAAATATTTAATATGAGTTTGTTGTGTCACACAAGGCAAGTATTAAATATTTAAGATGTTGCTTTATCACATTTGATGCTTATACATAGACTGAACGATCCTGTTTTGTTGTGTCACACAAGGACAGTGTTTTTCTTTCGAATATATGGAAGTGCTAGGTTGGACTTAACTTGGATAATTTTGATTCGGATGTGTCACACTTGATCAAAATAATCCAAGAAGCAAAATACAAGGAGTTACATAGTGATGCAATTGACAATAGTTGTCTACCTATTTATTTATATATAGTTTGTTGTGTCACACAAGGCTATATACATTTGAAATGGGATCCTTATTCTCACTAGTAAATTTTTAATTAGATTTGTCGAACTATATAATGAGGGTAATATAGTTTGATGAAAATAGTGGGAGATACCAATTTAAAATAAAGACCTAATTTATTTTGGTAATTAATTAAATGAATGTATGCTAAAATGTTGTCTATTTCACATGCAGAATTTAAAAATGTCAAACTCACTATCACTGCGTAGCATACTTGATGCTAACAAACTGACCGAACCGAATTACACGGACTGGTTAAGGAATCTGAGAATTGTTCTCACTGCTGAAAAGATTTCTTATGTCCTAAATTCGCCAGTCCCTGCAAGTGTTGCAAAAACAGCCTCTGAGGAAGAGATTGCTACTTTTAGAAAGTGGCAAGATGATGCAATCCTGGCTCAATGCATCATGCTCGCATCCATGAGTAACGAGCTTCAGCGTCAGCATGAAACTATGGATGCTCCTACTATATTGCTGCACCTCAAAGAGTTGTATGGTGAGCAAAGTAGGACTGCTAGATATCAGATATCTAAGGAGCTCTTCCGATCTCGTATGACCGAGGGCACTGCTGTTGAGACTCATGTCCTTAAGATGATCAATATGATTGAACAACTTGGACAGCTTGGGTTCGTGATGGATGGGGAGTTAAGCCAAGATTTGATCTTGCAGTCACTCCCGGACACTTTCTCACAATTTGTTGTGAATTTTCACATGAATAAGTTGGACGTCAGCTTGCCTGAGTTACTTAACATGCTGAAAACTGCTGAAGGTCACTTCTCATCCAACAAGAACCAAGTCTTACTAGTTGATGATTCTTCTAAGAAAAGGAAGAGGCCCAAGGTATCTTCTGAAAAGAAGAAAAACAAGAAGGCTAAGGGTAAGGCAAAGAGAAAGGATAAAAAGAAACCTGATCCAGATAGCAAAGGAATTTGCTACCATTGCAATAAGCCGGGACACTGGAAGAGGAACTGCAAGGAGTATCTTGCGGACCAAAAGAAGCTTGGAGAAGCTTCGACTTCCGATCTAGGTTTGTTTATGATTGAAATTAATTTTTCTGAAAGTCAAAATTCTACTTGGGTATTGGATACCGGCTGTAGTTCTCACATATGTAATAATATGCAGGGACTAAGCAGAAGTAGGAAGCTGAACAAGGATGAAGTCGTCATACGAGTGGGAAATGGAGCAAAGGTTGTTGCATTAGCTGTAGGGACTTATTGTTTAGCACTGCCTTCAGGCAAGTTCATTAGTTTAAATAATTGTTATTATGTTCCAACACTCATTAGAAACATTATTTCAATTTCTGTATTGGATATGGATGGTTTTGATATTATAATAAAGAACAACAGTTGTTCTATTTATAATAAAAATGTTTTATATGGTGTTGGGAACTTACTGAATGGACTGTACATACTTGACTTGCATGAAAATATACTTCAAATTGAACAAACGAAGAAAAGGAAAAGAGATGATGTTAATTATACCTTTATGTGGCACTGTAGACTCGGTCATATCAATGAAACAAGATTATCCAAGTTGCATAAAGATGGGCTTTTAGAGCTATCTGATTACGAATCATATCCAACTTTTGAATCTTGTCTCATGGGTAAGATGACTAAATCTCCTTTTAGTGGAAAAGGAGAAAGAGTTACAGAGTTGTTAGCGTTGGTACACACAGACGTTTGTGGACCTATGACAACGAATGCACGAGAAGGGTATTCTTATTTTATTACTTTCACTGATGATCATTCTAGATTTGGATATGTGTATTAAATGAAATACAAATCTGAATCGTTTGAAAAGTTCAAAGAATTCAGAAGTGAAGTAGAGAAGCAAACTGGTAAGAGTATTAAGATTCTTCGATCGGATCGAGGAGGGGAATACTTGACCAATGAGTTTCTCAATTGTCTCAAAGAAAATGGTATAATCTCACAATGGACTCCACCAGGGACGCCACAGTTAAATGTTGTATCTGAAAGGAGAAATCGAACATTGTTGGATATGGTTCGTTCCATGATGAGTTTTACCGACCTTCCAATATCCTTCTGGGGTTATGCCCTAGAAACGGCAGCATACCTACTTAACAAGGTACCTACCAAATCCGTCCCAAAGACCCCATATGAGATATGGACAGGGAGGAAACCAAATCTTAAGTATGTTAAGACTTGGGGTTGTCCAGCTTATGTCAAAAGGTTTGAGCATGATAAGCTAAAGACTAGATCCGACAAGTGTAGATTTGTGGGATACCCTAAAGAAACTGTAGGGTATTATTTCTATCATCCTACTGATGAAAAGGTGTTTGTTGCGAAACACGCTGCCTTCTTGGAAAAGGAGTTTATCCCCGAAGGGGTCAGTGGGAGTAAGATTATCTTGAAGAAGTTCAAGAACCACAAAATACTATGGATCAAAGTCAGGTACTTGACCAAGTAGAAGAACCTACTGTACCACTACCTATTCGTAAATCTGGAAGAGTACCGAAGATACCTGAGAGGTATGGATTCATCATAGAGGATGATGATGAGGTACGCATCATAGATGATGATGATCCATTGACTTACGAAGAGGCTATGAGTAGTGAAGACTCAGAGAAATGGCTAGAAGCCATGAAATCCGAGATGGACTCCATGTATGAAAACCATGTATGGACTTTGGTTTCACCACCTGAGGGCATTAAGCCTATTGGGTGTAAATGGGTCTTTAAGAGAAAGACTGGAGCAGATGGCAAGGTAGAGACCTAAAAGGCCCGACTGGTTGCAAAAGGTTTCAAACAAAGACAAGGAGTTGACTGTGATGAAACCTTCTCACCAGTAGCTATGCTCAAGTCCATTCGGATTTTGCTTGCAATTGCAGCTTATTATGAATATGAGATCTGGCAAATGGACGTGAAAACGGCTTTCCTCAATGGAGAGCTTGAGGAGAATGTATATATGATACAGCCAGAGGGTTTTGTTTCAACGGTTGGAACGAACCAAGTCTGTAAGCTACAACGATCCATTTATGGGTTGAAGCAAGCTTCTCGAAGATGGAACATCCGTTTTGATGAGATAATCAAAAAGTTTGATTTTATCAAAAATGAGGATGAACCATGTGTGTACAAGAAGGTTAGTGGGAGCGCTATTTTATTCCTTGTATTATATGTTGATGACATATTACTGATAGGGAATGATGTTCCTATGCTACAGTCGATCAAAATTTGGTTATCTAAACACTTCTCCATGAAGGACTTGGGTGAGGCATCCTATATTTTGGGGATAAAGATCTATAGAGATAGATCTAAAAGGATGCTAGGCTTGACCCAAGGAAAGTACATTGACTCGATGCTAAAGAAGTTTAGCATGGAAGATTCCAAAAGATGTCTCATGCCGATGAGCCATGGAATACATCTCTCCAAGAAACAGGCCCCAAAGACACTTGAGGAGAGAGACCGTATGAGTAAGATTCCTTATGCTTCTGCAATAGGATCTATCATGTACGGTATGATATGTACTAGACCAGATGTCGCTCATGCACTTAGTGTAACAAGCATATATCAGTCGAATCCAGGAGAAGAGCACTGGAAGGAAGTGAAAAACATCCTAAAGTACTTGAGAAGAACTAAGGATGTATTTCTTGTCTACGGTGGGTCTGAATTGAAACTAGAGGGCTATACAGACTCAAGTTTTCAAACGGACCAAGATGACAGTAAATCCGTTTCAGGGTACGTGTTTACCTTAAACGGTGGCGCAGTGAGTTGGAAGAGTTCCAAGCAGCAAACAGTTGCTGATTCGGTGATAGAGGCAGAGTACATAGCTGCAAGTGAAGCTGCAAAGGAAGCTGTTTGGATGAAGAAGTTCATAACTGAACTTGGAGTGGTTCCTAGCATTAGAGGAGTCGTACCTTTATTCTGTGACAACAACGGAGTTGTTGCGCAGGCTAAGGAACCCAGGTCTCATCAGAAATCCAAACACGTGTTGCGGCGGTTTCATTTGATTAGAGAGATCATTGAAAGAGGAGATGTCACCCTCGAGCGTGTGGACTCTCAAGACAACATTGCAGATCCATTTACTAAAGCTTTAACTCAACAGCAGTTTGATCGTCACTTAGAGAAGATGGGTATTAGATACCATGACGATTGGCTTTAGTGCAAGTGGGAGATTGAAAGTAGTATGCACACAAGCCAATCATATTTGATATGATGTAGCATATACTTTGTAATCTTATTCATTTATTAATAAAGGAATTGATTTTCTTAAAAGGCATTTTATATTATCTACATAGTGCTGTTATATTAAATGTGATAAACTCATAGTTTTGAGCAATGCTTTTAGAATCATGATGGTGATCATGCTAATGAGATCTAAATTCAAATTAACTCACAAACTAAAATTGTTCCTAATTGTTGGATTACTAAATTGGGGATTAGTGGATCCGGATAGATTAGTACATACGTTGCTTGCTCTTAGGAAGAGGATGATTGATCTCATAATCATTTGTGTGGAGACACTAAAGCAAGTATGTAGGTGCTTATTGGAGAATAAGTTCACTGAATGTGGCTCGCTAAGGAATACCTAATGGAGTTTTATTCGCATGTCAATAGGAATTCCTATAGTGATAGTTGTACAAGTGATCCTTGGACTTGAGATCATCATAGTATCTTGTGTATGATGAGTTATGCTTTGACATGTCCCTTAAGACCTTATGGGTATATCAAAGGGTATGATTGGGTATAATTAGTTATACATGGAGATAGGTGAATGATCAACAAAGAATCTACCTCGTCTAATAAAAGATGTGAATGTCCTATGTGATTCGATAAATGATAACTCAGTAGTCCTTGGCCAAGGCAGAATGAAATTAGAAAGGAGTTTCTAATTTGCATTAATTAGAGTTGTGCATTTGGGAATCGAAATACATATAATTAAATAAAATAAGACTTGACAGTAAATCCATGTCTTATATTTAATTGGGACATTGTATGGTAGAAGGATTGAATTGTACAGTAACTATTTACTCAAAGGTTCTTTTATGATTGATGTTGAAATCTATATTATCTGGAAAGTCGTTAATCGCTAAGGGGGCTTACCCTTATTGTAGAATAAATATTATTTATTTAAATGAATTAAATAGTTTAATTTATTTATTTAAATAAGATTAGAATTATTCTAATTGATTTATTCACAACCGGTTTAATATGAAGAACCTAAAGGGTCACACCGCAAAAAGAAAAATATTTATTTAAGAAGTAAATGACATAATTGTAATAATAAGTTAAGTGTATTTAATTTACTCTATGGAGATAGAATAAATTAAATAGCTTAATATTTATTATTTAATATTTTGAAAATATTAAATATAAATTAATAAGAGGGGTCTTATTATTATTATTACTTTTACTATTATTTAATTCCTAATAGGGATTGGGAATTAATTAATAGAAGTACTCTCCCATGGATTCCTAATTGGATTACGAGCATTATTAATTAAAGGAGTTTAATTATAATACAAACCCTAATCCTAAATAGTTTAGGGAAGGGTTATTCCTACATCTATAAATAAGAGGGGTCTTATCATAGATTAGGGTTACACACTCTTGCATTAGATTGTGGAGAGTACTTACAATTTCTATAGAGATAGAAACTAGGGTTTTTGCCAAATACCCAATTTCTTGAATACTTGTTCTTCCTTGGTGGATCACCTCTAGAGGCCAAACACTTGGGTGGTTAACGTTGATCAAAGGAAGGAATCACACCGCAGCATTCGAGGAGAACACGAAGGACTAGGAGTTGAACTTGTACCCGAGGAAGCTTTGTTCAACGAGGGTATAATTCTTATTCTCTTTATCTTTCGTTTATATCGTTAATTGAGCACATAGATTGATCTTGGTGATGGTTTGTATAAAATTTTAAAATCCGATTTTATCGCGCTTCCGCACTATTTATGTAATTTGATTGCATGTTCGCGCTATATACAAACCTAACAGTCCTAGTTCTCATGTCATAAAGAGCTTTACCAAGGACATGACTACCAAGTGGACACGGTTTTGCAAAACTACCTAGATCTTTGAGCTTTGGCGGAAAAGGTACATGGGGCACTAACAAAAATCGGTACATCAGCGTTGAAACTCACGGCTAGACCGTCTTCAACTGTATTTTCTTTATCCCCACTATTCTCCTCCATATCAGAATTATCATCAATTAGCACGTCCGGTTGCAACTTTGGCGCGGGAAATCCATCAGTCTCGAGAACCACATCACTGGGCCATGCACAATGATAACTATTCTTGAAGGCGTTGATAAGCTGTCCCATCTGGTTCTCAAGATTTCGAATCGACATTGCTTGGCTTTTTATATTTAAATCCACTAAGTTCAACAGTTGATCTTGATCACTCATTCTTTTGTCCGTAGCTGTAATAAACTTCGCAAAGGCCTCCTCCAAACTCAGTTTCCTTTCTTCTTCATGTAAATAGGCTGAATCCTGAAATTCTGGTGTATGATTGGCTTGGAGTAAAGATTTGGACTTGATTATTATGGCTCCATGAAAAATCCGGATGATACCCCCAATCTTGATGATAGTTGTTGGGATAGGCATAACTGTTGGGGTAATCGTCGAAATTGCCACCATACTGCATCGACTTAAAATTGATGGCGCATTGATGACTCGGATGATTTTCAACACAATAATCACAAATTACCGCCACACTTTGAATACGTTGTACTTCAAAAGCGCCAATCATCCTCAAAAGTGTCTCAATCGGTGCTGACAATTCATCGAATTCATAAATCCCTGCCGCTCTTGGTTGAATCATTCTCGTATAAGGCCATTGATAGTCGTAGTCAGCCATGGTGTACCTGAAAAGAGAGAAATATAGGAAGAGAATTAAAATAAAAACAAAATGATTAAATTAAAACTAATTTGATTAAAGCTAATGATGGCAAAAATTATTAAACTAATTCCCCGGCAACGGCGTCAAAAACTTGTTTGTCAATTTAGCAATCAATACATACGTGCAAGTGTACACGATCAACAAGTAATAAAGTGATAAGAGAGTGTCGAACCCCCAGAGAATTATTTAATAATAATTACCAAATACTAACTCATAATCAAATTAATTTTATTTAAACAATTCGATAAAAGATTTTGAATTTTGAAAATAAAGTACTAAACTAACTAATTACTAACTACCAAGAATTGAATTCAGATAAAAAGGCTTAAGATTACAATTTCTCTTAATGTTTCACTTGAATTAATACACTTCCTATTAAATTATATTAATTATTCCGGATTGTTAATCAAGAACTCGTCAATATTTATAATCATCTCTCGATGTATCATAAACGAATCAACTTAAATCCACGAAAGATAGAATTAAGATGAACACCCTAGTTAACTAATTCACTATATCTCTATGTGAATTACAATTAAAAAGGATTTAAAGCTCAGGTTCTCTTTCAGATTACATGTGGTGTATAAGTATATCTCTATCCTAGACACAAATCATGAATTCTATCATATGCAGAAAACACAATCACATACTATTATGATTAGGTCTAAATCTATAATCCATCTCTCGAGTTCATATAGATTACCACGGTAATTGTTGATCAAACAATTAAGCAATTAATCACAAATCATAATAGACAATTCGATAATAATCAACAATAATTAACAAGGAAGCATATCAATAAAAGCTACGCAATAAGATCCATTGTAATCTTAAAAAGAAATTAGTTCATAATTGAATTAAAATCCATAATCCACAATTGATAAAGCATTCAAGAATACAAAATAAGAGGTAGAGAAGAGAATAGAATTTGTAGACGCAATCCTTGAGTCTCCCCTTCAACTCCTTAATTGAATCCTTTGTGCTCTTGCAATTGCTTCAAGCCTCCATCTCTTTCTCCAAACTAGGGTTAGCAAAAAGTAGCAAAATTTCCACTATTCTACGCTTCACATCATGTATTTATAGGTTACAAGTCCAATTTCTAAGCTTAGAAGGAAAAATAATCCAATTTGGAGTCAAAAACATGTAAAAACGCGTCAAAACTAAGTCTGGCCGCGGCCGCTCTGGCGCGGCCGCGCTAGAAATGAACTAGGAATGGGCGCGGCCGTGCCCAACTGGCAGAGAACAATTTCTGCTGCGACATCCTTTGGTAAAATGGCCATAACGTTTGATCCAGGAGGAGTTACAAGGCCTGCCACCTACCAAATCAAAGATATCGACGAGATCTACAACTGTCCTTCTTTGAGCATTAAGAGATTCGGGCTGGAGAATGGTAGAAATTGGGCTTAAAGTGACTGTTATGTAAATGACAACTCCAAACCTTGATCTCTGTTGATAAAAATGTCATAACTCTCGCATCCGAACTCCGATTGGGGTGATTCAAGATGTTCCGGAAAGATAAGAAGTAAATCTACAATAAAATCCAAGTTCCAAACCAAGAACATGCATCCATTTTAATGTTAAAAGCCCTGCAATCTTCCCTTCTCGCATTTGCTCGCATGTTGTACTCCAAAAGATGTTCGGATTGCGTTTCCTTGCTCATTCCTACAAAATAACATAAAAACACTATAAATATCTACTACTAACTTAAACTACTTAAGAACTCATAAATTATCAAGCCAAACGTACTCAATTCATATATGTAAAACCCACTCATCAGCGCCGTACTCAACCTCTTCTTTAATTCTTGAAAACTTTCCTCACACTTCTCCGTCCAAATGAATTTCACCGTCTTCCTAGTCAAATTCGTTAACGGAGTCGTGATTTTAGAAAAATCCTGAATGAATCTTCTGTAATAACCTGCCAATCCTAGAAAACTCCTTACTTTCGATGGTGTTTTCGGCTGATACCAGTTAAGCACTGCTTCAACCTTTGACGGATCCACCGAAATCCCATTCTTGTCAATCACATGTCCAAGAAATTGCACTCGCTCTATCCAGAATTCACATTTTGAGAACTTAGCGTACAACTTCTCTCTCCTTAACACTTCTAATGTCACTTTTAAATGCTATGTATGCTCCTCTTTGGTTTTGGAATGAATTAGGATATTGTCAATGAATACTACTACAAACTTGTCCAAAAACGGCTTAAACACCCTGTTCATTAAGTCCATGAATGCTACAGGAGCATTTGTTAGACTAAATGACATCACCAAAAACTCGTAGTGACCATAACAAGTCCTGAACGTTGTCTTCGGTACATCTTCCTTCCTCACCTTCAACTGATGATACCCACTCCTCAAATCTATCTTTGAGAAATATCTAGCTCCTTTCAATTGGTCAAACAAGTCATCGATTCTTGGCAACGGGTATTTATTCTTAATCGTGACCTTGTTCAACTCTCTATAATCAATGCAAAGTCGCATCGATCCGTCCTTTTTAACAAACAACACCGACGCTCCCCACGGCGATACGCTCGGCTGAATATACTTCTTATCTAAAAGTTCTTGTAGTTGTACCATTAATTCTTTCATCTCTACTGGGGCCATACGGTACGGAGCTTTCGATATCGGGGCAGTTCCTGGCACCAAATCGATTACAAACTCAACTTCCCTATCTGGCGGAAGTCCTGGCAAATCGTCTGGAAAGACGTCTACAAAGTCCCTTACAACATGTCTCTCTTCTAATTTCGGACTCTCCTTTCGAGTATCTATTATGTAGGTTAAGTATCCCACACAGCCTTGTCTTAACAACTTCCTGGCCTGCATCATCGTCAGACAACTCGCTTGCCTAGGCGACTTGCTGCCGTAAAATACTACCTTTGACGGAGTCATAAGGTTAATACGTTTCTTTTGGCAATCAATTATCGCTACATAATTGAATAGCTAATCCATTCCCAAAATAACGTCAAATTCTCCAAGTTTGATTGGGATAAGATCTACAGTCATCACGTTTCCCTTAATATTTACTTTATAGTTCTTGTGTACGTATCTAACAGGAATTACCTCTCTATTCGCAATTTCTATGTTCAAAGGGTAATCTAATTCCTCCCTAGGCAATTTTAAGTTCTTAGCAAAGTCATCGGATATAAATGAACAAGTAGCACCCGAATCAAACAATACATAAGCATATATATTATTGATCGGAATGATACCTGACACCACATCGCGAGACTGCACGACATCTTGCACGGTCATGTTGAAAGTCCTGGCGGTAGGTCGGTTTGTTGGTGCAGATCCGGTTATGGTCAACGTGTTACCACCACTGTTTCCCTTTTTTCCTCCTGTTCCTGCTCCTCCTGCTGCCTTCTTGGGACAATCCCTAGCCAGATGATCCTTTGATCCACAAGTGAAACAAGCACCCTTCTTTGGATTCGGATAATTTGGTGCTATGTGGCCTTCCTAACCACAATTGTAGCAAACCCTCTTTCCCTTCAGGCATATCCCTATATGATTCTTCCCGCAGGTAACACATCTCCGCCTTCTTCTTCTGACCTCCCTGTTGATTCCCAGCAGATCCATTGTCATTCCACTTCCTCTTCTGATTGTGACCTCCACTGTTACTACCACTCGCTTTGTTATTCTCATTTTCACCCTTCTTCTTCTGCTCCTGGTTATACTTAGTCAGAACATCGTTCCCACCTTCAGTGATGATCACCTTTTTCCAACACTCCAGCAAAAGTGTTCAATTGGAACATTGACACCTTGCTAAACAACCACGGCTTCAACCCTTGTTCAAATCTCCTCGCCTTTCTCTCATCGGTGTTCACCTGGTAGGTTGCGAATCTAGCTAATTCGTTAAATTTCGCAACGTATTCCGGTACAGTCATGGTACCTTGCTTCAGCTCCAGGAATTGAATCTCCATTTGATTTCGCGAGCTAGTTGGAAAATACATCTAAAAGAACATCTCCTTAATCCTCTCCCACGCGATTACACCCTGACCTCCTCGAACCTTATTCGCCTGCCACCAATAGTTGGCCTCTGACTTAAGCATGAAGGTTGCAAAGGCAGTCTTTTGGTCATCACTAATCCTGGCAATGTCAAATACTTTCTCCATTTCCATCACCCAAGTTTGGGCTTCGATCGGGTTTAGGGAACCCCTAAATTCTGGCGGTCCTACCGCTTTGAAGTCTTTAAATGACGTCACTAGTGGAGCTTGCGGCTGATTCGCAAGTGCTCCAGCCAAAAGGTTCACCAATTACTGAACATGATTAGCATTGGCATCGTTGTTGTTAGTAGAGCTCTCCTGAGCTTGTTGACGTGGTTGGCGTCTCGGCGGTATTTTCTGTTCAAGAATATGCGCTTATTAGATCATCACTCAATTTTTTAAGTGTTCAACATTTAACTCAAACAATTCAGGTTAAACATTTAACACATAACATCTTCAAATAAAATTGATATTTCATTCATTCAAAAAGTCTTAAACATAGAAAGATAGCATCACTGCTATTTACATCAACTATCCCAAGATCAAACAATCTTTAAGATTAAATAGTCATATTCCATTGTGTATAATCATGCTGGAATTTACATCATTAACTACCATAAATATTTTCACATAATCCAAAACTTTTACTATCACGACCTATTAAGGCGTCGAACCGTCTGCCTACGTTCTTCCTCCATGATATGACACATCGTTCTTCGATCTAACATGTACCATGACAAGTCCTTGAACTGGATAGTGGAGAACTCGATCCTGGGCTCTATTAATCGTTGTCTGAAATGTGTAGTCTGTCTCCTCAATCTTAGCCTTCTTTGCCCGTTCACCTTCTTCGGAAATTTCTGCACGTCGAGCGTTATTCATCCAAACATCCTCTGCTCTAGCACGTTCTGCTGACTCCTCACTCAAATCATCCTTTAATTTCTGAATCTCAAGTTTCATCTTTTAATTCTCAGCCAGCATGTCTTCTTTTTAACTCTCTGCCTGAACTAACTTCCATTCTACGTCTCCAAGACGTATCTCAAGATCCTCAATCTTCTCATCCTTCTGTTCTATAAAAGTCTGGCGTATATTTGTCAGTCTCTCCCAATATCTGACTCTAGCCAAACATACCCAATTACTATAATTCATATATAATCGTTACCCTAGCCTTCTAGCATGATTCTAACAACTTAAATCGCATAAATCATGAATTTAAGAATCAAAATTTGAGGTTTTTATCATTTTATCAGCGTTTCTTCAAATTTCATGAAATCACACATAACAGGTTCGTTATAACACCAAATCAATCCGTTTAAATTACATATTCTTCGTTTTTACATGCATAAACATAATTAATCATCAATTTAACCAATTAACATGCAAAACAAGTATCAATTTCATACATTTAAGTCATGTTCGTAAATAACTACTATGTAAATTTCAGAACTTCAATTAAAACATGATTTCATAGATTTAATTACTCTAAATCACATATACATCATATAAAATACGTTTATACATGCTTTCAAATATCTAATCATCAATTTATAAAAATTTAGCCATAGAACTTAGTTTACAGAAAACTCAAAAACATACGTTCATGGAGGAACTTCAAGAATGTAAATTAAAAACTTAAATTAGGAGAATTACCTTGAATAATGGTTTAGATTATGCAACAAACGAACTAATTTCTTCTTCCTTTCTCTAATTCTCTCAAATCTCTCTTTTTCTCTCTGTATTAGCTATTAGGAACTGATGAAATAAAACACGTATAACATGAAACAGGCAGCATGGGTGTCAGTTAATCCCGTAATGGGTTAACCGACTCCAACCTCCCTTAAGGCTTTGTTTGGTTAACACATTTATTCCCCCTTCTAGTTTATTTTAATAAATATCTTATAATATAGTTCATGTCACATATTTAAATTAATTAAATAATCTCATTTAAATTAATTAAATAAAATAGAATAATTCTACATCAAATCACATGGTCACATAAATAAAAATTCTCCTTTATTAGTAATGACAAATTATTAAATCTCTAATTAATATTAAATTAATTAGAAATAACATTATACTTATTTAAATAGTGCATTTAATCAAATAAACTCAATTAAACACATACATTTACTCCACTCTACGATAATGTCAAAGATGCAAGTCATAGACTGTATCGTAGAGTGTTGGTTTGAGCTTCTCAAAGGTCTCTGTTAGAACTTGATGCTTCAGATGCACTGTGATATCTTCGCTTGGCTCATCTGATAATCTTTATGAGGACTGTTGCCTTGACTTTGAGTTGCCCATGCAAAGGTTACTCTACATTCTTGTTTGGTCGTAGACTACTCATGGGAATCGTAGAGTAACTGATCGTGTTGACTCTACGATCCTGAGAGACAGGACTCTACGATGTGCTGAGTCTTGGTCTCTGTTTATCTGGCAGACTCTATGATCTATCAAGATAGTACTCTATGGCTCCGAGATAGGACTCTACAATTTGTCGAGCCTTGCACACTGTTTGCCCGGTCAAGACTCTACGGTCTGTCGAGATCTGCTAAGCCTTACTCATTATACTATACGATCTGCCGAGCCTTGCTCATTGTACTCTACGATCTGTCGAGCCTTACTTGGCGTCTTCCTGGTAGACTCTACGATCTCCCGAGCCTTACTTGTCGTCTGCGTGGTAGACTCTATGATCTTTCCATTCTAAGTCCTTGAACATATATTTCTTTGAAGGACTTTACAAGGCTTTATCAATATGAATGTTCTTTTTATCATTTTGTCATCAATCAAATCACATATAATGAATAATGATAATCTCATGCAGATTTCCAACAATCTCCCTCTACTTGATGATGACAAAAACACTTATAGCATAACATTCACTTCAATCAATATATGCATATGTATGGGTATGAATGTGACTTAAGATACAGTAAGTCACTATATTGCTAGACCAAGGAATGTGAATATAATGATGTGCATTAAGAATAATCATAAAATTTAAGCTAACAATTCACAAGCAATATTGATTCAACAAGAAGATCCTAAATCTAGATCACAGTTCCTGCATATAACAATTAGTTTCTCATTGCTTGTTAGAAATGTACCTCCTCCTTATTAATATCTTGTGACTGCTTTCAGCTGCTGCTTTCTTCTTGTTCTTCATCCTCCTCTGGCTTTTGCTCCCCCTTACTTCTTATAATTCTTCCCTTATCTTCTTCTGGCTCCCCCTCAGTTGTAGGTACCTGATCTTTATTGTTCTTCAGCTTCAGCTTCGGTTTCTTGTCTTTCCTTTTCATAATAGCCCTACTTCTCTTTTTATGCTTTGTCTTTTTCTCCCCCTTTTTGTCATCAATCACTTACAATAGTTGTTGAACATGAGTAATGAGTTGTTCAATTAAGTAAGAGGAGTTTCCAACTTTTATTTTCACTTCCTACTGGTTGAGTTCCATTTGCTGAGATAGGGACTAGCAGAGATTGTCAACTTTGTTTGAGAGAGACTGAATGATGCTTTCATTCTTCTTTTGAAGTTTCACGGCTTCTTTCTTCTGTTTCTCAATGGACTTAAGATATATCTGATCTCTTTGGTGAAGGTTGATAGACATATCTGTGAAGGATGCTTGCAGCTTCTTGTAGAAATTATTTTCTTCGCCTCCAGGCATGTCCTTTGCTACAACAGTAACTGAGGAAATGTTACCAAGTAACTCTTCTGAATTTTTTAACAGCTCTTGATCAATCAGGAGATCTTCAAGGATTGGTGTAGTTGAATTGGTTTTCTCGCTCTTGTAAATGTTTTTAAGTGCAGTGACTATATCAAAGAAGTCTTTGTGGGATGAGGATGGAATATCAGAAGGTATTTCAGTGAAAGTGTTTGACTTTGGACGGAATGGAATATTTGGTTGAGGCTGGAAAGTTGCAGTCGTAGAGTTGGGAGGTTCTACAACCATTGACTCTACGGTTTTGGTTTTTAATTTACCTTGATCAAGGTTTTCCAGCATATAGTATGGAATGTATACACTTCCAGCGTGCCGGTAGACTTTGAAGTGTTGGGAATTCTTGATCAGCATCTTTGGAAAGGTTTGAACTCTTCGGAAGTTCTGAGAGATCATCTTCAGATTTGGAAATTATAAGTAACAGCAACTGATGAAACTCATGCTCCAAAGTGAATGGCCTTTAACCAGGGCATCCATGTGTAGAACCATGTTAGTTGTTCACTGTCAGGATCATATAACACAGTTGTACGATCAAGCTGAATTTCTTGAAAATTGTCAAGCAGATCCTCTATGGTCATTGATACTACTTTGAGTTTGTTCATTACTATGATTTATCCACTTTGTTGGCAACACAGCTCCTGGCTTATCACAAGTTTCCAGCACTATCCTTTATCGGATTCTTGTTGATGCAGCTGCTGGGAGTGACTCAGAGTCACTTTCTGACTCATCATTGTTAGGGTTGAATTCCTCTTGTGCTTCATCTTCTTCTATTGCTTCTTTTCCTTTTCCACTATCAATCTTTCTTACATTCTTAGCTTTAGGACTTGATTCCTCCACAGTTACATCCTTTGACACTTTAACTGGCTTACCAGTTACTTTCTTCAACTGTTCTTCAACATCATCTTCTGTTGATTTGTCACGAGTCTCTTTAGTAGATATAGCCTCATCCCTACTTTCTGATTTTGACTCACTTGAAGTCTCATCTTGTTTATCAGACTCATCATTTGATGCCACAGGTTCACTAGCCGTTGCAGCCTCTTTACTATTAGCTTCATCACCTTTACTAATATCAATGATCTTAGGTGGAACTCCTTTACTTCTGTGACCTTGGAATTTCATTATTTGTCTGAGTCGTGCACTCTGTCTTGTCTTTGTAGGCTTGACAATAGGTGACTCAGATGCTTCTTTCTCTCCTTCAAATTTATCTTTAGAGATAGAAAGGCTCTTCAATGGGGCTGTTTCAACTTTCAACTTCTTGAGTGACTCAGAAGGAATGGATACAGGGGACAGAGAATTATCAGATTGTGATGATCCATTCTTCATTGTACTTATTTTCCTCTTTCCTTTGTCTGTTTTTGAAGTGCCCTTGCTGCTGCTACCCGAAATCCTTGATCTTTTATTCTCTATGGGATTCTTTTTCCAGTTGTCAAATAATTTAGGAGACATAACTTTGTTAACATTTAGGATTTCTCCCTCATTATCCCCAATCTTGCTTTTTAGCTTTTTCTTCAGTACGATGCTTAAGAATCTTCCATGACCTCCTTAGCTAACCAATCAAATAGTACAACACTGAAGTTTATCTTTTGCTTCATGACAATGGCAGACATGATTCTTACTTGTAGATCACTTACGAAGTCATGAGCGGTGTCTTTGCACAATATATACTTTCCCACAATCTCTACTAAGAATTCAAACTCTTTTGGAAATTCCTTCTTTTTCATTCCCTTAAGTTGAGGATTCTTCACATACCCCATTAACCTCATACCTTCATCAGTGTCAATTCTTAATAGGGATGACTGACCTTGATTGGTGAACCCTAGGCATTTATTGATTTCCGCAGCCCTCATTTTCATATTTGTTCCTCAAACTTTGGTGGTCAGAACATCATCATCGATAGCTGCATTTTGATAGAATTCCCTTACCAATCCAGAGAAGATTTTGGTGCTAGATCCTAAACACTCTGAGAGCCCAACTTCTTTTATCAAAGTGATAATATCCTTGAATTTCTTTTCAGATGCCTCAAATTTGTCGAAGCCAAGTTGGATGCCTGAGACGACTTAGCAGTTTTCCATACCAAGGGTTTTGATAGATGAGGGATATTTGGCCTTTGTGTGGGCTTTGGAGTTTCTGGAGATTTTGGCGATTTGGGTTTGCTAGAGGTTTTGGTAGTTTTGGGGATTGGAGAGATTTGGGGGTTTGCAGATGATAGACTTGGATACCTGTTTAAAAAGAGCAACCGTTAATATTTGAATTTTAGCCCTTGTCAGTTCCCTTTTTTTATCAGGGACACGTGTAGGAAACCCATTTGTTGATTGTGGCCATAACTATTGTAACTTCCATAACTATTGCACATCAGTTACCCTGGCCAGAGAACGTGGTCATATCCTTCTTTTTTGACCATTGACTTTGCCCGCTCGTAGAGTGACTTGATGTCCTAGTTTTTCCCTCTACGATCATCGCTTGAGAGCGAACTCTGGTCACAACTTTTGCTGCTTAAATGCTAACTTGTACTTATCCCATCGAATGCAGTTTATGATGGGAGAATCCCCAATTAATCTAGAAGTGGCTTCCTCTTTGAATACGTATCTTAAATGCTCAGAAGGAACCTTGCTCTCTCTTAACCTTTGTGATCATAGTTTTCATAATTTGTATCTGTACCAGTGAGTTGGATTGTTTGCTTGATGAAGATTTCCTCTTAATACTAGCTTCTTTCTCTTCTAGAGACTTTTACGATCAAATCTCCCTTGTGAGATTAGCAATCTTTGTTTTGTTAACATCTTGAGCACTGGAGAGATTTTAGTGATGCATTATATTTGGTCCCTTTTCAGGGTTAAGGAAGCTCAGAAAGGGTAGGCCTCTAAGTTTGAAGCTTAGGGCTTGGTTTGTCTCTGAGGCGCTTATCTGAGGAAAGACTGTTTTGTTGAAGTGGAGAGAATGTCATCACTGTACTCCTTGAGCCTGGTATTTGTCAGTGAGATATGAGGTGTGGGAGTAGTATTTTGTAGGCTGTGATCGTAGGGTCAATGTACTCTACGATCAAGATGTCAATCGTAGTAACTCTACGATTTGGAATTGTATTGCTAACCTAGTTTGTCAGTCGTAGAGTTTAGAGACTTTACGACCTAGGGTGAGAATTCATTTTGGTTTATCAGCCATAGAGTTTTGGGACTCTATTTCTGGGAAAGGGTTGTGAGAATATAACTGAGTAACAACCTAAGAACCATTGTCGCTTTTCATGGTGGATTCCACTTCTTCTTTTCCTTTACTCTTCTTATCATTAGTTTCAGCCGGCTTCATTTCTTAATGACATCTCCTCAATCTAAGCATGAGGGACTTCAGATTGCTTCCACTCAACTTGTGCATTGCTAGGCTTACTCACTTGTTGCTCCCGTATAGTTGGTGCTTCCATCCTAGAGATAGATGATCTTCTTATGATTGGATCTTCATCATTTGATCGTAGAATATTTTCTTTAGTACTGGCTACTCTACGATCCTCTCTTTGACACTGTGATCGTAGGGATTTGTTTGTAACTCCAAGCTTCCTTTGTTGTAGACTAGTAGACATAGATATGATCTCCCATTTGTTTCTTGGTGGGCAAATAGATCTTGAGTTTTTGTTGAGATACTGATGGCTGATTTTGAGACTTCAGCTTTTCTCTTAGCTGTTTATTAGAAGATCATGACTTTGCAGCTGGTTTGTAGACGAAGACCATGAGTGACAAGCTTCTGCATGAGTGGGCTTCATGGTACCTGCAGGTTTAAACAAATTTCTAACTTGGTACCCATAGTTTATTTTGGGTCCTGCGGGGTTAGTATGTTTGAAAGCCCATTCATAGCAGTACATATATAATGACAGTCAATAGTGTTGCTTGAGAGTGTGTCTGTGAGAGGGTAAATTTTTGTGAAGCAAATGTGGATCCTCAAACCTTTTCCTTTAGATAAAACACTTCTTACTTACTCCACGCTCTCAGCCTTTGAACTTCAGTAGAGTAGTGGTCGGTTCTATGAGTTATACCTAGTAGGCTCGTAGAGTTGATCAGTCTCTACGATCCTTCAAAGTACGATAGTAGATATGACTACACTCTAAGATTTGCCAAATACTTAGATCATAGAAGAACTCGTAAGCTAAGGTGGGATGAACATAAATCATTAGACATAGCCACCTTTTTGAATACCTTAAATAACAAAAAAAAAAGAAGGTGAATGTACTAAAGATACTTCCTATTTGAGTTTTCCACATCCAAGGTGAAAGATAAGCTTCCAACATTAGAACTAATTTGAGTAAAGACAAGTCTTTAATAAGTGATTAGTTAGCACACACAAACAATTGCACATTGTATAATATTCCTAACACATTTATCAATAAGATTAAATTTTGAACAGTGGATACACCTCAGATATCTTTAAGTGTTTCATTTTTAGTCTCAAATATGGATGGAGAGAAGGATAAGTATTGGTTTTGGACTTTCTCTCTTTCTCCTTTTGAGGAAGAAAATGATTCCTTGATAGAACTCTGAGATATGTGGAAATGCAACACAGACATGCAATTTTTTTTATTCTACGATCATCAATATTGGCAATTAGAGGAGATGGAAATTAAATACCTCAATGATGTCAATCTCTTGACATCAGTGGTTCTGCTTGTGGTGTGGCACACTGCTGATGGTCAGTGATTTAGTCTTTTAAGATTCTGCCAACATCATCGTTGCTCTGCCTTGACTGTCATATCGAACAGATCCTTTGCGTCTCAGAGAAAATGCTTGGCATCCCATGTTCCTTGATGCGCTTTGACTGAACCTCAAAGTTCATAATGTTGAGTGGGGACATGCCATTTGTGTTTGAGAAACCCATATCATTGTGGCGCAATGATACTGGATATATATCATCATTTGTAAGTCTTCTCAAACTCCTTTAGTCGAGGTGCAAATTCATCTTCAATGGAGAGTCCTCAGCTCTTGTTGAATCTGTACTTTTCTCCCAATGGGTTGATTGATCTGCTGATTTATCTTTGCTAGGCATGCCTGAAGATGATGTCATTTTCATTTAAGCATATGGACCAATCTGGATATCCTCAAGTGGTTATTCATTAGAATACCTGCACATACAATTTTCAACATGTGAGCGCATAGTTGTAATGTCTTACAAATAATACCGACATTTAGAACTGATCTAAATTTGTGTCGTGGATCAACTCAAAACGTGAGCTTTAACATATTCATGAGAACCTGCTCTGATACCAATTATTAGTTCCCAAGGACACAGTAGAGATCTAAAAGGGGGGGTTGAATAGATCCTTTATTAAAAACTTTTTCCTTTACTACGAAAGTATATCAATTATGATCAATAGAATCAGTTCATGCATAATGGAATATACTTTAATAACCCCTTCAAGGATATAAACATGATCTCAGTTCAATGAATAAATCTACGATATGGTTGATAACAGATATGATAGTTATTGTATAGAATGTAAAAGACATGAAGTAAATAACACAAGAGGTTTTAAGTGGTTCGGAGACTGAATAACTCCTACTCCATTCTTCTACTTCACAAGTAGGAATCCACTAATTTAGTCACAAAGACAAGGACGCAATACCCTCCACAATTCCAGCAGACTTGAGTTGTTTTTAGCCACTAAGGCAAGGATTTTATGACCCTCCTCACGTCCCGCAGACACGGATCCTCTGACCCCTCTTGAGTCCCGCTGACATGAGTTATTTTTAGTCCCTCGGACAAGGATCCTCTGACCCTCTTCAAGCCCAACAGACTTAGAATCTCTTGTACCCTTTGGTACTCAGCAAGTCCAACAAACTTGACTTTGGTTTAGTCACTAAGACAAGGACGTTCCGCCCTCTTTGGTGTGTTGATGGTTGTTGTGTTGTGCTGCTAAGATGAACGTTGATCTTCTTCATCTTTAGGTACTTAGCAGCTGCTTGTGATCAATCTCTAGATGCTGCTGATGTTTGTCGTTGATGCTCGTCTTCTTCAAGTCTTCAGCAAATATCAATGATCACACTTAATGTACTGCTAATTTCTTCAAATAAGCTTTGTACTTAGTAGTCCCTTTGAACACTTGGTTGAACTGTGTAAAGAATCTGTTCTGTATCTTCTTTTTAGCTTGGAGTGTTCATGATTGATCATAGAGTAGCCTTCATAGATTTACCTTCAGCTCAGGTCACTCTAGATGTTGGCTTCTTAGCCTTCCGGCTCTTTAGCACTTATGCCAGCCCTTTGGCATACTTCTGGTGTGATGGTGAAGTTTTAGCAGATGTGTTCTTTTTGTGTTATTGCTCTCTGTTCTTCCACACCTGTACCCTTGATGCCTTTTGCCATAGATAGATTCTACAATCTTTTCGGTTTGGAATCCTACCGTTGCTAGCTTCTCGTTGCAAATCTTTCCGTTGGAGCCTCTGTTGCTGCAGACTTCTTTATTTCTCCATTGAATATTTTACTTCATGAAGTCTGCTAGTGATAGCTGAGTCAGCTTCCATTAACCGATACCAAGGTAGTGGAGTCATGTGTGTTGTCTTTAACTACAACAAACATGCACTACAAGAAATTAGGGATGTAGTGAAGGAAATTTTATGAAGGAATTCATTCCTTCACATGAAGAGTTTTCTAGCGAAGAAACAGTGAAGGAAAAAAATATAGTGACAATATAGTTATTAGCGAAAGAAACATCCTTTACAATTTATTTATTTTTCTCGCAAAATTGAGGTGATAGAAGGATATTTGGCGCTAATTTATGATGAAAAATTGCGAGGAAAAAAACTATTAATGAACGAATTATTACTCACTATATATTATTGTTCAATGATTTTTTGTGAGAGATAAAATTGGTCACTGTTTTGTTCTAAATAATTTTTTTAGAATTAATTGTGGTGAATATACATTGTAATATAAATACATTAACTTTTTTACTGTAATAAATTTACTTTTAATAACACCTTTTTAAGTAACTTAGAATATTGATTATTTCTATTAATAAACTATAAAGTAAATAACTTTACACTACGTTAAACTTTAAAATTTCATATCGTGACAAAAAAAGAGTAAAAAAAGAGAAGAAGATAGTGGCGCTATTTAATTTATAATATATTACAATTCAAATTGTAATGTACTTAATATTTTAATAAAAAAAATATTCTTAATAATAATTTTTACTTAATTTACAATATTATTTATATTAATTAAAATATTAAGTTACAATAATTTAAATTTTAAAATATTATAAATTGACAATAAGGAAAATTATAATAATTTTGGCTTGTGGATTAGATTACAAATGTTAAAATATTTTTTTTATTTTAAAAAAGAGTTATATTTTAATTTGTTATAATTAATTTATGATATCCTAAAATTAATTTAGATTTATTTTTAAGTTTTTGAAATAATAATTTACATATAATATTACTTCTAAAAGAGTTATGCTTTTTTTAATGTTATCAAACTTTTTTTTTGGAACAGATCAGTATTCCTTAGTTGTGTGCGTGCAGAACAAAGTACTCCAGTGTGTGCATGCGTGCGTGGTTTGGGAAGCAGAGATCAATTGGGGATTCACCTCTCTTCCTTGGCCAAAATTCGATGTTTCAATTAGATAGATGGGCTAGCTAGGTTTCTTCTCTACTGATTTGGGTTCCTCTCTTCCTTAGCCATAGCTTACGCAGGAGGAATGAAAAACATAGCGCCAAATTTTGCCGCAATTAGCGAGATCGATAATTAATTGGGTGAAGAATGTTTCCTACGGCTAAAGGGATTATCATTAATCCCAAAAATTTCCCCCCAACTTCATCTTCCTATCAAAAAATCTGCTCTTTCTGTCCCAATTGCAGATGCCCTAACTGCAAAGACCCAAAGACTCATCAATTTGTTCGGAGGTGTTTTTTTTTCAACAACTTTGTTCCTCCATATTCCATTACTTGCTGAAATGATTTATATACACAGACATATATGTATGTGTGTATTTGTTTGTGTTTTCTCTGTGATTAGGCATTTCATGTTTTAATAAACTGGAATTTAATCTTTTGTTATGCATTAATTGGCATTTGAATTAAAGTATGGTGTATATGTAAAAAGCTGTGAAGTTGTGAAATCTATTTAGTTTCGTGACTTGTAAGTGAATCGATTTTTCTTAGAGCTTTTGAGCTAATACTTATGCTGATAGTGCCATGTTTAGGTGTTGTTTTATTTGGTATTTGTGTGTTGTTTTATACTAAACTGGTCTAGCCTTTCATTTTTTTTTCTTTTAATAAGCTTTATAGTTTGATAAACAATTGTTATGTTGGTGGTTGTTGATATATATTGGGAGATCATGAAGGATCTCGGATAAATAAGGTGGTGTGTGATTTAATATGTTAGATCACTTGTTAAATGCATGAAAAATGAAAACGATAACTAAAATCGTAAGCCTAAACGTGAGGATGAAAAGACTAAAGTAGTGGACTGTAAATGGACCTTTGTAAATGATTGTCTGTGTGACGTTGATGGATTCCAAAAAGATAGAATCATAGATAAGTAATTTGTTAAAATGTTCCAAGTGGAACGGAGGAAAAATATGCCATAACAAAGTTATGGCGAAATTTTCGTAAAAATGGTATTAATACCAAAACCCTAGCTTGCTACCACTTTTGGGCCAAGTTCGCGGGTAGATCATGTGTCCGGAGAATTCCGAATTCTTAGGGCTTTTGTAGTTAATTAAATATGTGAGTCGTAGGCTCAAGAACGAGCTCAATTTGACTTCGGATGAGCGAGTTACGTTAATTTGAATGTCCGATGTCAAAAGCGTCATTTATTGAAAAACTAGTCCACGAGCGGACTTTTGAGCCAATTTTTAGGCTTGCTAAAGAATCAAGAAAATTATTTCGTCTTGGGGAATGTGTAGAGGATGTTACGAGGAAGAAAATACCACAAGAACGGACTCATTCCGATAGCGGATGACGAAGTTATGGAGCGGCAAAGTAGGTGCGACAAAAGTTGAGAAAATTAAGTTTGGGCATCAAGGGTTGGGCATAGGTACGCTGGCTTTACGTCGGATCCCTGACCTTGGGCGTAATTACGCCGCCCACAGGCAAATTTTGGGCATAGGTACGCCGGGCCAATGCTAGGCTAGAATCAACTTTGACATCCTTTAGTAAATCGGGCATAACGTTTTCATACGAACTCCGATTTGGATGATTCAAGATGATCTGGAAAGCTATAAAGTAGAACTACAACTTTCATTCTCTAAGTTTTGAGATTTGAGGTCAAGAGAAGGGTCCAAATTGGGCATATTTAGGGCTATTAAGCAATATGAGGCAAGGTGTGGTGGTTTCTTCGGAACGTCGTGGCGCCAAGCCATGTTTGTCGAGTATTTTCGAGTTCTAAACATTGGACTTTGGAAATATGGTCTAGAGAAATGTGAACCAAGGAGTGGTAGATGAATTGGACGTGTTAATCGTACATAATGGTGTGTCGTTTGGGCGTTCGCGTAAGGCAAGTCGGGCATGCGACGTACGAACGTCGTGCCAAGTATTAATGAACTTAAAAAGTGTTTTGATTCAAATGAAACAGACGTTATAAAATGTGAAACAGCGTTAATGTAAACTAAATTAGAACATCATTATGTTAGTTCCCTGGGACACAATGTGGATCTAGAAGGTACGTTGAATAGATCCTTTAAAACTTTTTTCATTTATTAATGAAAGTATAACAGTTATGAAATAGAGAATCCATTCATGCACATCGGAATAAACATTAATAACCCCTTCGTAGATGCAAACATAATCTTAGTTTAATTTACAAATCCATGGTATGGTTGATAACAGATATAGCAGTTCATTGTACATAATGTAAATGACAGAAAGTAAATGACATAGGAGATTTTAAGTGGTTCGGAGACTGAATAACTCCTACACTCTTCTACTTCAACAAGTAGGAATCCACTAATTGTTTTAGTCACAAAGACAAGGACTCTACGCCCTCCTCAAGTCCAGCAGATAAGAGTTGTTTTTAGCCACTAAGGCAAGGATCCTATGACCCTCCTCAAGTCCCGCAGATACGGATCCTCTGACCACTCTTGTGTCCCGCAGACATGAGTTATTTTTAGTCCCTCGGACAAGGATCCAATGACCCTCTTCAAGTCCAGCAGACTTGGGAAACCAGTTCACAAAGAACTATTCAAGGCCAGCAGCCTTGGAATCCTGTAGACTAAAGCCAGCAGCCTTAGAATCTCTTGTACCCTTTGGTACTCAGCAAGTCCAGCAGACTTGACTTTGTTTAGTCAGTTAAGATAAGGACGCCCTGCCCTCTTTGGTGTGTTGATTGTTTGTTGGGTTGTGCTGCCAAGATGAACTTTGAACTCCTTCATCTTTAGGTACTTGGTAGCTGTTTGTGATCTTCTTCTGGATGCTGCTGATGATGGTCGTTGAAGCCCTTCCTTCTTCTGGTACATAGCCGATGCAGATAGTCACTTCTGTTAAACATTGGTTGACTTGTCCAAGTCACTTCTTTATCTATTCAGCACACAGTGTTCCTAGCTTGATCATAGAGTTGTCCGTTCTGGATCTGGTTACTCTAGATCTTGGCTTCTTGGTCATTCGACTCTTAGCTCATATGCCAGCCCTTTGGCATACCTCTCATGTTGCAATGAAGCATCTAGCTGATTGTACAGTTTGTGTTCTTGCTCTCTTGCTTACTGCATACCAACGCACACTCACATTCGAGTGTGATTTTCCCTTTTGTAGTTCTCCATTTTCTTCCCGTTGGAAGCTTGTCGTTGATGTCTTTCCGTTGCACTTCTTTCCGTTGGAGACTAACTTTCTACAAACATGTTTATTGTATCACAGAGTATTTTACTTCCCTAAGTCTGCTAGTGATGGTTGAGTCAACATCCATTAGTTGGTACCAAGATAGTGGAGTCACATGCGCTGCTTGTTGACTGCTGCAGATATGGCTGTTTGAGCTCCACTCAAATTGGTTACTTATAATACTCTTTTAGTCGTTCATCTTGAGATAGCAACCCTGAGTGCTTAATATTTTTAATCCAGCTGGCACTTTACTTACTCTACGATCATCTTTAGTGTAGCCTGTAGCTTTGATCGTAGAGTTAACTGTTTGCGTCTAACTGAAGACTGTTGCCTTTGATCGTAGAGTCAACTGTTCACTTCAGTTGTGGCTTTGTGTTATCTTGCAGTTCGTAGAGTGGCTGACTGTACTTGCATTGTGCTTTGATGTGCTTCTCACTATACTGCATTCTATAATCCCGTATGCTCTGTGATCTCCATTTAGCTTTTCGTTCCCAGAGCATAGCATTATGATCTTCATTGAGCCATTAATGTAGTGTGCTTATCATAGAGGACTGTTTTATGTTCTTTAGGTGTTAGCTCTGCTGCTGTGTCATAGAGGACTGCTCTATGATGTTCTGTTTGTTGTGGCACCTTTGATGTGGAGGACTGCTCTACTTTAATCTTCAGACATTCTCTCTTATGCCTTGTCATAGAGTACTGCTCCATTATCTTTTTGTTGCTATTGTTGAGACTGCTAGAGTGCTTCTGTTGTCTTAGACTCAACTCTACGATCACTTGATCTTGTTGTAACTTTCCCACTCTACGACCTTTGTCTTTGATGCAGGTCTAGAGTCTTGATTGATCGTAGAGTGAATACTTGACCTTGTCCTTTGATCTCTGTTATGGCTTGATGCTTTGGTTGTGCTCAGAGATCTTGTTATGTCTGATAGCTAGCTTGCTTGGTAGTCTTGAAGATTGCCACTTTATCTTTGAGTGCTTCAGCAGCGACTGCTCTACATTGTTGCTTAATTACAGACTATTCATGGGAGTTGTATAGTGGTTGACTTGGACTGACTCTACGAACCCATGTTAGCACAATGATCTTCTCTTCGTAGTGTGCACTCTACGATCTTGAGTAAGCTCCTTGTTCTGCCGAGCCACACTCTACGATTACCTTGCAAGCTCTATGTTGACATGTGTAACTCTACGATGCCCAGGGAGTGCTACCGAGTGAGCTCTATGATCTGCCGAGCCTGTTACTGTGCTTGCCTAGCAGACTCTGCGATCTTGGAATTTAGCACTGCAATGCCGAGGCAACTCTACGTCCTGCCGAGAGTGCTTTACTTTCTGCCGAGAGAACTCTACGTCCTGCCGAGAGCGTTTTCCATTCTGTCGAGAGAACTCTATGTCGTGCCGAGTTTTACTCTATGTTTTCCTGGCAAACTCTGCGATGGCATACTTGGCTCTGCGATATTGAATGACTGCTCTACGATCCTTCACTTAGTCAGTGCAATGCTCTACGATCAGTCTGGCCCTTGTTCGTACATATACCATTACAGTACATAAGATCAACCTAATAAGTTTGACCTTTTTTTCTATTCTAAGTCTTTGTACATCAAATTCATTTAAGGACTTTACAAAACCTAATATTGCAAACATGCTTTGATCAGATAGATATTCATTCAGCTTAGATCAACCTAACATATTTGATCTTCTAAGTCTTTGTACATATATTTCATTAAGAACTTTACAAGGCTTTAACAGTATGAATGTTTTTCTTATCATTTTGTCATCAATCAAATTACATATAATGAATAAAGGTAATCATATACAGATCTTATAACATTCTCCCCCTATGATAATGATCTTAACGATCGCATGCTGATTCCCAACAATCTCCCCCTATTTGATGATGACAAAAATACTAATAACATAACATTCAATTTAAGCAATACATGTAAGTGTATGAGTGCTGATGTGACTTAAGATACAGTAAGTCACTGTATTGCTAGATCAAGAGATATGAAATGAAATGATGTGCATTCAAGATAGTTATTTACATCATACCAATAAATTTAAACATATGCAGTTCACAAGCTATATTAATCTAACTAGGATATCCTAGATACTAGCAAAAGACAGTTAATTCCTCCTTGCTTGTTAGAGATATACCTTCTGCTTGATGTTATCTTGTGACTGCTTTCTCCTGTTGTTGTCTTCTTATTCTTCTGCATTTCCTGCATCCTCTTCTGGCTTCTGCTCCACCTTACTTCTGGCAGCTGTTTCTTCATCTTCTTCTTCTCCTGGCTCCCCCTCAATTGTTGGTGCTTCTTCATGATTGTTCTTCTTGTTCTTCTTCTTGTTCTTCTTCTGCTCCTTTCTTTTCATGCCAACCCTTATCTTCATCTTCTTATGCTTATGCTTCATCTTTTTCTCCCCCTTTTTGTAATCAATCATTTGGGAGAGATACTGAACATGCGTAATGAGTTGTTCAACTAAGTAGGAAGTATTACCAACTTCTATTTTCACCTCCTACTGGCCAAGTTCCATTTGCTGAGTGAGGGACTGGCTAAGGTTCTCTACTTTAGCTGACAGAATCTGAATAGAATGCTCATTCTGTTGATGGAGTTTCAGAGCTTCAGTTTTCTGCTGCTCAATGGACTTGAGATATATCTGATCTCGTTGATGAAGCTTTAAGGACATGTCTGTGAATGAGGCTTACAACTTCTTGTAGAATTCATTGTCTTCTCCTCCAGCCACCTTCTTTGCTGCTTTTGTAACTGAAGAAATGTTTCCAAGCAATTCTTCGGAGTTTTTCAACAACTCTTGGTCAAGCAAGACATCTTCAAGGATTGGTGTAGGTGACTTAGATTTCTTACTCTTGTAAATGTTTTCAAGAGCGGTGACAATATCAAATAACTTTTTGGTGGATGAGGAAGGGATATCAGAAGGTATTTCAGAGGAGATATTAGGGAGTTTGATATTTGGTTGAGACTGGAAGGATGCAGTCGTAGAGTTAGGGGATTTCACAACTGTTGACTCTACGAACTGGTTTGCTGATTTGCCTTTATCACTGTTTTCTAGCACATGGTAAGGAATGTATATACCTTCAGCATGGCGGTAGACTTTGAAATGTGAGTGTCCGTGATCAACATCTTTGGATAAGATTGAACTCTTGGGAAGTTTTGAGAAATCAGCTTCAGATTTGGAAATTTTGAGTAACACTAGCTGATGAAGCTTGTATCTCCAAATTCAATGGCCTTCAACCAGGGCATCCATAGGTAAAACCATGTCAGTTGTTCACTGTCAGGATCATATAGAACTGTAGTACGATTAAGCTCAATGTCTTGAAAATTGTTAAGAAGATCCCCTATGGTCATTGATACCACTTTCATTTGACCATTGCCATAATCTATCCATCTTGTTGGCAACACAGCTCCTGGTTTGTCACAGGCCTCCAGCATAATCCTTCTTCGCATTCTTGTGGTTGCTGGCTTAAAGTTGCTTTTGATGCATTATTCTCATAATCAGAGTCCTGTTATACTTCATCATCATCCTCTGCTTCCTTTCCTTTATTAGATTCTGTGATCATGTTCTTTGAACTTGCTTCTTTCATAGTCACTTCCTTTGAATCCTCTCCTTTATCAGTGTCAGCTTCTTTGGTACTCTTTTCCGTTGAATTTTCTTCCTCCATAATTGCTCCTTTTGATTTTTCAAGTGACTCACCAGTTGACTGATCTTCATAGCCTGCTTCCATATCATCATCTTCTGTTGATTTATAAAGACTCTTTTCAACAGACATAGTTATATCCTCACTTTTTGATTTAGACATACTTGTGGTCACATCCTTTTCTGCAGATTCATCATTAGATGCCATATTTTTACTTATCTCTGCAGCTTCAGCTTGTCACTCTCATCATCATCATCTCCAAGGTCAACTGTCACTGGTGGAATCTCATATTTACTCCTTTGACTTGAGAGTTCCATCATTTACTTTAGTCTTGTACTCTGTCTCTTGTTTGAGGGTTTGACCATAGGTGCCTTGGATGCTTCTTTCTCTTCCTTAGATTCATCTTTCGAGGAGGAGGAACTCTTCACTGGGGCTGCCTCAACTTTCACCTTCTTTTTGAGTGATTTTGAGGGAATGGGCTCAAGGGATGAAGAGTCTTCAGATTGCGATGATTCCTCCTTTAGTGTACTATCTTTCCTCTTCCCTTTGCCAGCCTTTGAAGTCCCTTTGCTGCTGCTACCAGATATTCTCAACTTCTTGTTCTCCATGGGGTTCTTCTTCCAATTGTCAAACAATTTGGGTGACATGATTTTATGGACATTTAGGGTTTCTCTCTCATCATCCCCAATCTTGGTTTTCATCTTCTTCATCAATATGATACTCAAAAATCTTCCATAGTAAACCTTCAAGACAAGTTTATCTGATGCCTTCATTTTCCTGACGTCTTTGGCTAACTAATCAGACAGCATAGCTCCAAAATTCATCTTCCTCTTTATGACAATGGCAATCATAATCTTCAGTTGCAGATCACTCACAGTGTCATGGGCAGTATCTTTACATAGGATACATTTTCCCACAATCTCAGCTAAGAATTTGAACTTCTCAGGAAATTCCTTTTTCTTCATTCCCTTCACATGGGGATTCTTCACATAGCCCATCAATTTCTTGCCTTCATCAGAATCGATTTCTTCTAGGGATGACAGACCATGGTTGGTAAATCCTAGATATTAATTGATCTCTGCATCATTTATCTTCAGTTTCATTCCACGAACTTTAGTGGTCAGAACATCATTATAAATGATTGCATTATGGTAGAATTCCTTGATAAGATCAGAGAAGATCTTGGTGTTCGATCTTAAGCATTCTAAGAATCCTACTTGCTTCACACTTTTAAGAATGTCGTTGAATTTTTCATCTGATTCTCTAAATTTGTCGAAACCAAGTTGAATACTTGATACGACTTGATAGTTTCCCATAATGAGGGTTTTTGGAAAGAATGATACTCGACTGAGGATGGAGATTTGAAGTGATTAGGGTTTTGGAGCTTCTGGAGGTTGCTGGTTTTGGTTTGCTGAAGATTTGATGATTTTAGGGTTTTGAGAGATCAGCACAGCTTTATGAGAGGAACAATATTGATAACTGACTGGAAAGAGCAACCGTCAGTATTTGAATTTTGACTAATATTAGTTCCCTCTTTTTGTCAAGTACACGTGTGAGAGCCTCATTTGTTGAACGTGTCCAACTCTGTTGAAACTTCCATAACTGCTGCACATCAGGTACTCTGGCCTACGAACGTGGTCATGTCCTTTTGACTGTTGACTTTGTCCGTTCGTAGAGTAACTTGATGTCTTTGCTCTTTACTCTTTACTTTACGATCACGTCTTTCTTGAGAATAAAGCTTGGTCACACCTACTGATGCTCAGATGCTGACTTTCACTTATCTTAGTGAGTGCAAACTTTGATGAGAGAGTCTCCATTTAGGCTTTGTAGGGGCTTCCTTCTTGATTAAGTGATCTTTGAAGGAATCTTGTTTTCTCTTGGCATCTGAAATGATTAACTTCATGCTTTGTATCTGATCCTGTAGTAGAGCTGAATCGCTTGCTTGGTGAAGACTTTCTTTTAGGACTAGCTTCTTTCTCTTCTAGAGAATTCCATGATCAACTCTCTTTTAAGGGATCAACTTTTCTCCTTTGTTTCATTTACATCTTAAGCTCCGGAGAAATGTTAGTGATGCATTCTCATTTAGTCTTCCAACAGGACCAAGGAAGCTCAGAAAGGGCAGGCCTCTAGGTTTAAAAACTTAGGGCTTGGTTTGTCTCTGAGGCACTTATCTGAGGAAGGACTGTTTGAATAAGGTGTCTAGAATGTCATCACTGTAGTCCTTGGGTTTGGTTAGATATGAAGTATGGGAGTAGTGTTTAGCAGACTGTGATCATAGAGTCAACATACTCTATAATCATGATGTCAATCATAATGACTCTACGACTTTGAATAGTATGGCTGACTTGCTTTGATAGTCGTAGAGTTGAAGGATTTTATGATGAGGGTTCATTTGGTTCATCAGGCACAGAGTTTTGGGACTCTGAGTCTGGGACAAGGTTATATATCATGGAGTGTCACCTTAAGGACTATAGAGGCTTCATTTTGCTTGAGTCATGAAACAGTTGAGATCTATAAGCAAGGACTTGACTTGTTCCTTAACATGATGGTGAACTTTTGACCCGGCATGCTCACATACCATTTGTTAAGCTCAAAACACTTTCTTCTGCACCAAAGGCTGTCACTTTGTAGCTCTTCTCATATTCTCCTCAAACTGAGCATTGCTGAACTTATCAGATGGTTGCTCCCCCATAATTGATACTTCCATCCTAAATGAATGTCCATCTTTTTTCATCTGATCGTAGAGCATTCTCTTTAGCACTGGTTATTCTACGATCCTTTTCTTTGTACTGCTACTGTAGAGTTGATGAAGTGAACTTTGGTTACTTTACGATCCTTTCATTTACACTGCGATCGTAGAGTTGTTAAGGACTTAGTTTTTGTATGCTTCTTTGAGGAGTTGTATTATGCTGAATGGAGCTCCAACTTCTGAGAGATAAACTGGAGAGCTGCTTGCCAGAAGTTGGTTGATGAGGATCATCCGTCTCTAACATCTTCTTTGAGTCAGCTTGAGTGAGAGTACAGTGATCATGATACCTGCAGGCTAACTCAATTTCTACCTTGGTACCCAATATTCTTTTGGGTCCTGCTGGGTTAGTTCTTTTGAAAGCTCAAGTCTTTTCCATACTGTGTTTTCACAATTTTGCATTATACAACTTGTATGAGATGATAATTAAACATGTTGTATGACAGTGTGTGTGAGAGAGAAAACATGATTAAAACGGTTGTGGAGTCTCAAGCCTTCTCCTTAGATGAATCATTGCTTGTATCTTGTTCTAAGTGTTTGAACC
The DNA here is from genome assembly GCA_034770075.1 of Aralia elata. Lineage (NCBI taxonomy): Eukaryota > Viridiplantae > Streptophyta > Magnoliopsida > Apiales > Araliaceae > Aralia > Aralia elata. The sequence continues at coordinate 71,873,209 of CM068379.1, read as the reverse complement.
TTAGTAGAGTGGTGATCAGTTCTGTAAGTTGTACCTAGATGGTTCGTAGAGTTGATCAGTCTCTACAACCCTTCAGTGTACAACTGCAGACATGACTGCATTCTACGACTTTATCAAAGACTTAGATTATGAAGCAATGCATTCTTCATCAAATAAGGTGTGAGAACTAAGGTAGGATGTAAATAGCTCATTAAGCACAGTCACCTATTAAACAACAGAGTTTAATAGCGTGAGGTGATATTATAGATTACAATCCCTGAACACTTGATTTTTCACATCTAAGAACAAAAACTCTCAATAGCAAGACAAATAATTATGAGTCTTTATTAGTACACACAACCGCAATTACAAAACAGTTTAAGCACATTATTACTCATTCAGAAACAAGATAGAAAATGACTCTATTTGCAAAGACTTCAGATATTCATCTCAACGGTTTTATTTTCAGCCTCAAATATGGATAGACTGCAAAATGATGGTTAAACCATTATTCTCACTTTCTTTCTTTTTCCTTTTGGGGTGGAAAATGATTTCTTGATATGCTACTGAATTATGAAGACATGCAGTTTTGCAATACATATTAACAGTTAAAGACATTTGCATTATAGGGAGACAGAGATAGATACCTCACTGATGTCAATTCCTTAACAGGCAATGGTGCTGCATGTAATGATGCATTTCCTTGTTGGTTGAAGTTCCTCAGGCCATTGCTGGTTTCATCATTTTTTTCTTCATTGTGCAGCATTGACTGATATATTGAGCACATCTTTGAATTCTGCATTTGGTTAGTTATGGCATCCCATAATCATTGACACGTTTGAACGAACCTCTGAGCTCATATTTTGTAAAGTGGGAACATGTCATAAATGCTGAGAAGCTCATGGATTCGTCGTTGCAAGTGCATTGATGATGGCGCATTATCATTTAGATATCTCCTTGATCATCATTTGTAGGGTTTCATAACATTTTGTGTGGAGATGTAGATTCCTTTTTTAATTGAGAATATCTTCGTTCTTGCTGCATCTGAACTATTTCCTCCTCATGAGATGATCGATATGCTCAATGACATCAGCAAGCCTGGTGAGGATGATTTTTCCATTTGAGCTCATGGAACAGCCTGGATAGCTTAGGACAGTTTTTCCTGCACATACAATTTTTAACTTGTTAGCTCATTGTCTTGTCAACCAATACCTAGACTTAGAACTGATCTAGATTTGTGTCATGGATCTACTCAAAGCGTGAGCTTTAACATATTCATGAGAACCCGCTCTGATATCAATTGTTAGTTCCCGTGGACACAATGTGGATCTAGAAGGGGGGTTAAATAGATCCTTTAAAACTTTTTCCATTTATTAATGAAAGTATAACAGTTATGAAATAGAGAATCCATTCATGCACAACGAAATAAACATTAATAACCCCTTCGTAGATGCAAACATAATCTCAGTTTAATTTACAAATCCATGGTATGGTTGATAACAGATATAGCAGTTCATTGTACATAATATAAATGACAGAAAGTAAATGACACAGGAGATTTTAAGTGGTTCGGTGACTGAATAACTCCTACTCCACTCTTCTACTTCAACAAGTAGGAATCCACTAATTGTTTTAGTCACAAAGACAAGGACTCTACGCCCTCCTCAAGTCCAGCAGATAAGAGTTGTTTTTAGCCACTAAGGCAAGGATCTTATGACCCTCCTCAAGTCCCGCAGACACGGATCCTCTAACCCCTCTTGTGTCCCGCAGACATGAGTTATTTTTAGTCCCTCGGATAAGGATCCAATAACCCTCTTCAAGTCCAGCAGACTTGGGAAACCAATTCACAAAGAACTCTTCAAGGCCAACAGCCTTGGAATCTTATAGACTAAAGCCACCAGCCTTAGAATCTCTTGTACCCTTTGGTACTCAGCAAGTCCAGCAAACTTGACTTTGTTTAGTCACTTAAGACAAGGACGCGTCGCCCTCTTTGGTGTGTTGATTGTTTGTTGGGTTGTGCTGCCAAGATGAACTTTGAACTCCTTCATCTTCAGGTACTTGGCAGCTGTTTGTGATCTTTTTTTGTATGATACTGATGATGGTTGTTGAAGCCCTTCCTTTTTCTGGTACATAGCAGATGCAGATAGTCACTTCTGTTGAACACTAGTTGACTTGTCCAAGTCACTTCTTTATCTATTCAGCTCACAGTGTTCCTAGCTTGATCATAGAGTTGTCTGTTCTGGATCTGGTTACTCTAGATCTTGGCTTCTTGGTCATTCGACTCTTAGCTCATATGCCAGCCCTTTGGCATACCTCTCATGTTGCAATGAAGCTTCTAGCTGATTGTACAGTTTGTGTTCTTGCTCTCTTGCTTACTGCAAACCAACGCACACTCACATTCGAGTGGGATTTTCCCTTTTGTATTTCTCCATTTTCTTCCCGTTGGAAGCTTGTCGTTGATGTCTTTCCATTGCACTTCTTTCCGTTGGAGACTAACTTTCTACAGACTTATTTATTGTATCACAGAGTATTTTACTTCCCTAAGTCTGCTAGTGATGGCTGAGTCAGCATCCATTAGCTGGTACCAAGATAGTGGAGTCACATGCGCTGCTTGTTGACTGCTGCAGATATGGCTGTTTGAGCTCCACTCAAATTGGTTACTTATAATACTCCTTTAGCCTCTCATCTTGGGATAGCAACCCTGAGTGCTTAATATTTTTAATCCAGCTGGCACTTTACTTACTCTACGATCATCTTTAGTGTAGCCTGTAGCTTTGATCGTAGAGTTAACTACTTGCGTCTGACTGAAGACTGTTGCCTTTGATCGTAGAGTCAACTGTTCACTTCAGTTATGGCTTTGTGTTATCTTGCAGTTCGTAGAGTGGCTGACTATACTTGCATTGTACTTTGATGTGCTTCTCACTATACTGCATTCTATAATCCCTTATGCTCTGTGATCTCCATTTAGCTTTTCGTTCCCAGAGTATAGCATTCTGATCTTCGTTGAGCCATTACTATAATGTGCTTATCATAGAGGACTGTTTTATGTTCTTTAGGAGTTGGCTTTGTTGCTGTGTCATAGAGGACTGTTCTATGATGTTCTGTTTGCTGTGGCACCTTTGATGCGGAGGACTGCTCTACGTTAATCTTCAGACATTCTCTCTTATGCCTTGTCATAGAGTACTGCTCCATGATCTTTTTGTTGCTATTGTTGAGACTGTTAGAGTGCTTCTGTTGTCTTAGACTCAACTCTACGATCACTTGATCTTGTTGTAACTTTCCTACTCTACGACCTTTGTCTTTGATGCAGGTCTAGAGTCTTGATGGATCGTAGAGTGAATATTTGACATTGTCCTTTGATCTCTGTTATGGCTTGATGCTTTGGTTGTGCTCAGAGATCTTGTTATGTCTGATAGCTAGCTTGCTTGGTAGTCTTGAAGATTGCCACTTTATCTTTGGGTGCTTCAGCAGCGACTGCTCTACATTGTTGCTTAATTACAGACTATTCATGGGAGTCGTATAGTGGTTGACTTGGACTGACTCTACGAACCCATGTTAGCACAATGATCTTCTCTTCGTAGTGTGAACTCTACAATCCTGAGTAAGCTCCTTGTTCTGCCGAGCCACACTCTACGATTGCCTTGCAAGCTCTATGTTGACATGTGTAACTCTACGATGCCCAGGGAGTGCTGCCGAGTGAGCTCTACGATCTGTCGAGCCTGTTACTGTGCTTGCCTAACAGACTCTGCGATCTTGGAATTTAGCACTGCAATGCCGAGGCAACTCTACGTCCTGCCGAGAGTGCTTTACTTTCTGCCGAGAGAACTCTACGTCCTGCCGAGAGCGTTTTCCATTTGGTCGAGAGAACTCTATGTCGTGCCGAGTTTTACTCTACGTTTTCCTGGCAAACTCTGCGATGGCATACTTGGCTCTGCGATATTGAATGACTGCTCTACGATCCTTCACTTAGTCAGTGCAATGCTCTACGATCAGTCTGGCCCTTGTTCGTACATATACCATTACAGTACATAAGATCAACCTAACAAGTTTGACCTTTTTTTTCTATTCTAAGTCCTTGTACATCAAATTTATTTAAGGACTTTACAAAACCTAATGTTGCAAACATGCTATGATCAGATAGATATTCATTCAGCTTAGATCAACCTAACATATTTGATCTTCTAAGTCCTTGTACATATATTTCATTAAGGACTTTACAAGGCTTTAACAGCATGAATGTTTTTCTCATCATTTTATCATCAATCAAATTACATATAATGAATAAAGGTAATCACATGGAGATCTTATAACATTCCCCCCTATGATAATGATCTTAACGATCGCATGCTGATTCCCAACACATTATGTGGCTAATTGGTGTGTCGTCATACATCATCATGTATAGGACGTTCGAAGAGCAATATAGCTTGCAGTTGTAAGCAACGCTTACGGCAAGTTTATAACTCTTGTCTAAACTTTACGTTATGTAAGATTTCTATCTATGTGCAAATCTTTTATGTTTGTACAAGATGTTTAGCTATTGATTGTGCTATGTGCCAATATCTGTACTTAGGTGCTTTTGTGATGAATTGTTCTATGATTGAACCGTTCAAATGTTTAAAGTTCTGTTATTCATGAACTCTGTAGAAAGTATGTCGATGCCAATTTTTTTCGGCTAGACAAATGTAGAGGAATGTTATGAAATTATTAAGGATTAAGAAAGGTTAAGAGGTAAGAGGTGATCTAGACACAGGTTGTGTCATAATAAAGAGTAAACACAGGTTGTGTCGTAATAAGAAGTAGACACCGGTTGTGTCATTGTTAAGGTATTGAATTGAGTTGAAGTAGACACAGGTTGTGTCATAGTAATGTGGTAGACACAGTAGGTGTCAATTTAAGAAAGGGTAGAGAAAAAGGGTAAGGTCTTGAGGATTGGTCAATATGTCATTTCAAAATTGTTAAACGAAAGGTTATTGTCATTCGTATTTATTTAAAGCTGCTTCACATCTATTGTTCAGTTGCTGAAGTTTCCAGAGAATATCTTGATATTCATTTTGTTGTTGATTTTTTATTCAACTGCTATGACTTGCTGAGCAATTGAATGCTCCCCCTTGCTTTAAATAAAATATTTTCAGCGAAGCTAGAACGAACTGAGGAACTAGGTGAAGATTAATAAAAGAATCGAGTATTTGGTTTGAAGTAGTACATGTTAAATCATATGTATTTTGTTGTGATGGATATAAGTCACCAATATATTAATGTAATAGATAAATGATGTAATATTCATTATTTCTATGATATGAAGATATAAAGGTCTTAGAACCTAGGATTAGAATGCGACATTTTGTAATATATTAAATTACATTGATGTCTTAAGATATATAGGTGTTTATGTTGAATGTTTAGTACAGTGAAATCCCGAGTTTGAAGATAGACCCGAATTTGGGGGCGTTACACTCTATGATTATCAGCAGACTCTACGATCTTCAGAACTATGATTAATAGGCTCTACGATCTCCAACTATTTGTTTTACGATCGGCTTAGACTTAAGTTCTATACATCAGATTTACTCTACGAGATAGATCGACCTAACACGTTTGATCTCTAAACTAAGTCATTTTATACCAATTTCATTTAAGGACTGTACAACAGATACTAATTACAAATATCCATTAAGTACACATATCATCATCAAAACTAAAGACATGTATTGTACTAACAAAATCCTAGCTAAACCTCTGACTTCTCTGCTACAAAAAGAAAATTTTGGATGGAATCCAGATGCTCAACTTGCTTTCATAGCTCTTAAAAAAGCTCTCACTACTTCTCCAGTTTTGGCATTACTAGACTTCACCAAGGTCTTTGAAATTGAGATTGATGCATCAGGAACAGGGATTGGGGTCATTCTAATGCAAGAAGAGAGGACCCTTATTTATTTTAGAAAAGCTTTGGGTCCTAAGGCTCAGAGCTACTCAACCTATGAGAAAGAACTAATGGCTATAACTGAAGCTATTAGGATATGGTCCTCTTATTTAGGGCAGAGACTGTTCATTATCAAAACAGACCACCAGTCCTTGAAGTACTTTTTAGAGCAGAAAGTGGTAACTTGCCTGCAACAAAGATGGATGAGCAAGCTTCTGGGATATGACTATATTATCGCTTACAAAAAGGAAAAGGATAACATAGCCGTAGATGGTTTGTTAAGAAAATTTAAAGAAGGAACAAGCTCAGAACTCATTCATGAGGACATTAAAGATCTTAAGGGGAAGAGAATGTCAAGATCACAATAAAAGGGTAAACTGAGTATAACTAAAATAGTTAGTGTATTTTAGAGTTAGATATTTTGTATTCACATGTGTGCACATAGAAGTTGTAAGCATGTGTGTGTAGGTAGGGTAAAAGAGTGGTGTAGGTTAAGAGTATTTACACTTTTCAGCATTTTAGTAGCTATATATATGTGTGTAATGGAAAGAGTAATTCCTAAGTTTGATATTATGGATTTTATGAATGAAATTAGAAAGTAAGCTTTCAACTATTTCTCCATTTTATCACTCTCTCTCTCTCTCACGAACACAGTGGGTATTCACTATGTTCTTTTCTCCTTTTTGTTGGTTTGCAAAAATAAGATCAAAGCATACAATCATATTGTAAATCAACAAAAGCATGACATAAAACGGAATTTAAAATTTTTCTGCAATCCCATGAATCACCTTATGCAATATCATTAATTGAGTAAGGATAAAAGATATACCTTTGAAGATGATCAACTCTTTGATGTAATCTTCAAGCTCCAATCCTTTGCTCCTTCGCACTTCTCCAATTCCTCGGATCAAACGTTCGCTACTCAAAGTGTGCAATGCCCAAGAGGTAATCCACTAAGAGAATATTGATTGAAGAAGATGAATTTAAGTTCTACTAGACCTTGAGTGGCTAACCCTAGTTTTCTCCCTCCTAACTCTTTAGGGTTTTGAGAATACTTGCAAGAGTTGCATAAGCATTAGTCTATCCCATAAATAAGACCCCTCTTATTTACAACATGATCAAAATGCTATGGCATAAATAGTGCATACTCCTAATCATTTATATCATCAAAGCCATCAATATCAGAATTTTTATCTTCGAGCAGTAGCTCTTCATTCTCGCTGTCATCACCATCTTCGTCATCCTCAATGATTTCTTCATTTATATCTTCCTCCTCTGCAACATCGTCTTCACTTTCGACAGCGACGACATCATCCTCGTCTTCACTAGACTCACTAATAACAGTCACATCAGCAGGTGTGACACTAGTTGACTCGACTTGTAGAAAGAGCTAGTGAAGGAGAGAAGGAAGATGAAGAAGAAAGAAGAAAGGGGAAAGAAAATTCTAAAGGTAATCCTTTGATTTTAATTTGTAGATGTTAATTTCATGGATTTTATGTGTAGATGTTATGTTTATACTTGTTTTAGATGATTTAAACAAGTATTAAACAAGAAAAAAACAAGAAATCATAGAGATTAAGCTTTGCCGGAATTTCGACGAAAAATTTAGATCTAGCGGTGATTGGTGGTTTGTTTTTAAAACTAAGACCATGGTTGGACTCCTAAGATGTAGTAGAACAAATATGGGCAAGAAAATTTATGAAAAGTCGCTGGAAAAGTCGCCGGAAAATGGCCAGTTCGCCGGAGAAGATGACCGAAAAATATTTTCCGGCGAATTTTTCCGGTAAACCCATTTCTCCATGTTAGAGGCAGAATTTGAAGAAATTTTGAACTACAAAGTTGTAGAGAATTAAATTTCATGTGAAATGGACATAAGATTCGTAATTTTCTGACAAAAGGGCTAATTATTATGAATGTTTAAGATTTTAGCATTTTGAAGATTATTATTAAATTATCAAAAAATTTTGAAACTTGGTGGACAATCCTTTAATATTATTTCAGAATTTTTGGAAAGTTTTGGAATATTATTGAAGAGCATAAGTGTTTATTGAATTTTTAAACTATATAAAGTTAGTTTAAAAATTAGTGGAAATTCATAGGAATTCTACGAATGGTGGAAATCTTATAATAATATAAGATAATTATTAATGGTGATAAGATCAAAATAGTGGACGGATGTCTTAAGAATAATTTGTCATATTGGGTTTTAAGATTTCTTAAGTTTGGTTATTCACTTTTAAGTTTTGGAGTATTAATAATGATCTAAGGCGATTATTAAAGACACCTTGAATGGATTGCGAATTATATTGGAAATTATTAGTTGGATTATATTTAATTCGAAGTGAATATGTTTAGGTGGTGAATAACATTTCGTGTTTATTATCGTTGGCATTTGAGGGAAGATTTTGTGGAGTGTGCTATAAGTGATTTCGGATATCAGGTACGGATTCCGTACTCCTTCAGCAATACTCTTGTGAAATTTAATTAATTCGTTTTGTTACTCGTTTCGAATTCTGTTATTATTTCACATAATTGTTTCTTGTGAAATTAATATAATAGTTTTATTTTAGCGTTGATACATAGAACTCGTATTTGTACTCTTTGAGTTGGATTATCATGTCTAGTATTATTTTGATATTTATAGAAATGTATATGTCAATATATTTTGGAGGCTTGTATCGATGATTCGTTTGAATTGACATATACATATTAGAACCACTTGTTTGTTGATATTATGTCGCATGTGTTGTGACATCATATTTTGTTAGAATATACCGTAGGGTATACTTGAGCTATAACCACTTGTGGGGGTACCACAGGCATGTCGTCTTGGCACGAGAGACATGACACTTTCGTGGCAGTGTGATTAGTCCACGGCGTCTCTGTTTTGTGCTCCGATGGGAGTTGGCCATTTGGTGATTTGTTGTGAGAGGCGTATGGGTCGACCCTAGTTTTCTGTTCTGTTTTATTCTGCGGATTGCTGATGTTGTGCCAAACACACCTTCTGATTTTGCATGCATTTAGATCTGCAGTCTAATGTATAATTTGCCTATGTGGCATTATTTGACTTGTCTATATGGCAAGGTATATTTTTGAGCTTAGTATGAAATTATAACACTCAGCCATTTGATTCAGCCTATTAAATTCATTGTGTTATTTTTGTTCGGTTTTGTTCAGTTCAATTAATTGAGTTAGTTATTTCAGTTCATTATTTCTGTACTCTTCTGTTTGTTTCGTTAATTCTGTTGATTTAGATATGTCTATTCAGACCTTGGAGATTATATTTCGTCGGTATCTAAGCTTGAGGCTTTGTTCAGTATTTTGTCTCAGTTGATTTCGTATTTCAGTTATACATCTTTGAATTTCTATATCCGTACTGGGCTTTTGGCTCATGCTGTGTTTTTCTTCCGGCAGGTTTGCATGGGTGATTCAGGGCTAGTGTGACGAGAGTTCCCTTTTATCCACTGATTTAGATATTCTGTCTATGTTGTGATACGTCGGTTGATTTGGAGTTGTATTAAAGATTTTAAATTGTGGTTTGAGCTGATTTGACATTTTTTTTACGGTTTGACTTCTGGAGATTATTAATTATTGGAGTTAAATTTTGAGGCATAGAGCTATTGATTTATTTTGTTAGTTCTGTTGTGCTTTGCACGTGACCTCCCTTTCCTATTTTTTGGGAAGGGGGTGTTACAGAGATGGTATCAGAGCTTAGGTTCTTTCTTGTAGAAAACCTATTTAGGTTTGACCTGTGAGTTATGGGTAAACCACTGGTAGACGTAGGTGGTTATTTAGATTTAGTTCTCTGTTTGGTTGGTCTTGATTTTGATTATGTGTCATTTCTTTTTGATTTGTAGTTGATTTGAGGAGGGTGAGTTAATTTTTCAAGGTTATTATGGTTAAGTGATGGAGTAATGATACTAGCTAAGAATTGTGATTTGGTCATTAAGGAGAATAAAGGTATATTTCGAGGAAAAAAAAATGATCATATGATTATGATATGAGTATTTGTATCAGCAACTTTTGATATTGGAGAATTATTTGTTGGAGTTATTTCTGGTAATAATTATTGTGATCCTGGAATTGAGGATTTGATTTGGGTTATGTTTTAATTTTTGTAAGCTTGTGGATGATTTGAGGTACGCGTATTGATGAAATGATATGATATAGAGAAGTTATATATTAAGTATAGAGGATCTCTGATAAATTTGAGTTGTAGATATTTGAAACGATTAGATTAATCATATGGAGTTAGTGAACAATTTTGCGCAGATTTCCTAGTAGAGTATTAGAATTATATTGTATAAAGTTTCTTTGCGATAGTATGAGGAGATCTTTGAATATGTTGGGTGAAGGTTTGCAATAAGGGAATGATTGATTCATTAAATGCTTATTGGTGAATCCAATTATTTTTGAGAGATCTCGAACAACTATATTTTGCTTCTACACATAGTAGAATATATGACTTGGATTTAGTAATATACTCTTTGGTGTAATAACATTTGGAGATGTGAAATGGTCCCCAGAGTTCGTGTGTTCATGGTTCATGGCCAAGTAGGGTGGTGAAGTTGTTTTCAGTTTTGAAGGCTAGAAAGTTGGTGACAAAGGGTTGTGAGAAGTATTTGGTGTTTGTGATGGATACCTCTATAGATGAGTTTCGTATTGAGGATGTTTTAATTATTCGTGAGTTTTCTTTCGATGTGTTTTCTGAGGAAATGTTTGTCGTAATTATGGATAAGTAGACATGAAGTTAATTTCAAGAAGAGTAAATGAAGTAAGATATGATGTGATTTTATCTCCAAGGGTGGAGCATGTATGAGATGCATTTTAGTATGATGATTATGATTATACGTATAATGGATTATTAATCCATATGGATTGAATAAAGTTTTGAGTTACGAAAGTTTATTGGCAAAGTATTATGAATTGATTGAAGTGAGTATTAAGAAGTGGAAGTAATCTAAAGAGGTTATTTTCAAGAAAAAGAATTGCATGGTAGTTATTAATAAAAGAAAAAAAAGCGATTTATTGGAGTAATATAATGCTGGTGATTCCGAGGATGGAATCCTTATAAGGGGGGAAGATTGTAATATCCCAAAAAAAAAAAGAATTAGCAGAGAAGCACATGGTTGGAAGAGGAGAGAGAATTGGTGGGAGACAAGGTGGGGGAGGAAAAGGTGGTGGAAATAAGAAAAAGAAAGGAAAAGAAAAAGAAAGGAAAGAGAAAAGAGAATGAAGAAGAATGCCATCAGCATTCTCTCCTCCCACACTCCTCCCGCAGCAACAATTAAAGAGAAAAAGAGAGTAGGAAGAGCTAGTGAAGGAGAGAAGGAAGATGAAGAAGAAAGAAGAAAGAGGAAAGAAAATTCTAAAGGTAATCCTTTGATTTTAATTTGTATATGTTAATTTCATGGATTTTATGTATAGATGTTATGTTTATACTTGTTTTAGATGATTTAAACAAGTATTAAACAAGAAAAAAACAAGAAATCATAGAGATCAAGCTTTGTCGGAATTTCGACGAAAAATTTAGATCTAGCGGTGATTGGTGGTTTGTTTTTAAAACTAAGACCATGGTTGGACTCCTAAGATGTAGGAGAACAAATATGGGCAAGAAAATTTATGAAAACTCGCTGGAAAAGTCGCCGAAAAATGGCCAGTTTGCCGGAGAAGATGACCGAAAAATATTTTCCGGCGAACTTTTCCGGTAAGCCCGTTTCTCCATGTTAGAGGCAGAATTTGAAGAAATTTTGAACTACAAAGTTGTAGAGAATTAAATTTCATGTGAAATGGACATAAGATTCGTAATTTTCTGACAAAAGGGCTAATTATTATGAATGTTTAAGATTTTAGCATTTTGAAGATTATTATTAAATTATCAAAAAAATTTGAAATTTGGTGAAAAATCCTATAATATTATTTCAGAATTTCTGGAAAGTTTTGGAATATTATTGAAGAGCATAAGTGTTTATTGAATTTTTAAACTATATAAAGTTAGTTTAAAAATTAGTGGAAATTCATAGGAATTCTATGAATGGTGGAAAATCTTATAATAATATAAGATAATTATTAATGGTGATAAGATCAAAATAGTGGACGGATGTCTTAAGAATAATTTGTCATATTGGGTTTTAAGATTTCTTAAGTTTGGTTATTCACTTTTAAGTTTTGGAGTATTAATAATGATCTAAGGCGATTATTAAAGACACCTTGAATGGATTGCGAATTATTTTAGAAATTATTAGTTGGATTATATTTAATTCGAAATGAATATGTTTAGGTGGTGAATAACATTTCGTGTTCATTATCGTTGGCATTTGAGGGAAGATTTTGTGGAGTGTGCTATAAGTGGTTTCGGATATCAGGTACAGATTTCGTACTCATTCAGCAATACTCTTGTGAAATTTAATTAATTCGTTTTGTTACTCGTTTCGAATTCTGTTATTATTTCACATAATTGTTTCTTGTGAAATTAATATAATAGTTTTATTTTAGCGTTGATACATAAAACTCGTATTTGTACTCTTTGAGTTGGATTATCATGTCTAGTATTATTTTGATATTTATAGAAATGCATATGTCAATATATTTTGGAGGCTTGTATCGATGATTCGTTTGAATTGACATATACATATTAGAACCACTTGTTTGTTGATATTATGTCGCATGTGTTGTGACATCATATTTTGTTAGAATGTACCGTAGGGTATACTTGAGCTATAACCACCTGTGGGGGTACCACAGGCATGTCGTCTTGGCACGAGAGACATGACACTTCCGTGGCAGTGTGATTAGTCCACGGCGTCTCTGTTTTGTGCTTCGATGGGAGTTGGCCATTTGGTGATTTGTTGTGAGAGGCGTATGGGTCAACCCTAGTTTTCTGTTCTGTTTTGTTCTGCGGATTGCTGATGTTGTGCCAAACACACCTTCCGATTTTGCATGCATTTGGATCTGCAGTCTAATGTATGATTTGCCTATGTGGCATTATTTGACTTGTCTATATGGCAAGGTATATTTTTGAGCTCAGTATGAAATTATAACACTCAGCCATTTGATTCAGCCTATTAAATTCATTGTGTTATTTTTGTTCGATTTTGTTCAGTCCAGTTCAATTAATTGAGTTAGTTATTTCAGTTCATTATTTCTGTACTCTTCTGTTTGTTTCGTTAATTCTGTTGATTTAGATATGTCTATTCAGACCTTGGAGATTATATTTCGTCGGTATCTAAGCTTGAGGCTTTGTTCAGTATTTTGTCTCAGTTGATTTCGTATTTCAGTTATACATCTTTGTATTTCTATATCCGTACTGGGCTTTTGGCTCATGCTGTGTTTTTCTTCCGGCAGGTTTGCATGAGTGATTCAGGGCTAGTGTGACGAGAGTTCCCTTTTATCCACTGATTTAGATATTCTGTCTAGGTTGTGATACGTCGGTTGATTTAGAGTTGTATTAAAGATTTTAAATTGTGGTTTGAGCTGATTTGTCATTTTTTTTACGGTTTGACTTCTGGAGATTATTAATTATTGGAGTTAAATTTTGAGGTATAGAGCTATTGATTTATTTTGTTAGTTCTGTTGTGCTTTGCACGTGACCTCCCTTTCCTTATTCCGGAATGAGGGTGTTACATGAACATTCGTCTCAAAGTACAACGAGCAGAAATTAACAAGCTCCTCCATAACATAACTTTCAGCAATTGACCCCTCTACACGGGCTCTATTCTTCACCTTTTGCTTTAGACGTCGCATATATCTACGTGGGTTTGTATATGCATGGATACATTAGAAAACAAGAATGAACAGTTTAACGTATTTAAAACATTAATGTCATTACCTCTCGAATGGATACATCCATCTATATTGCACGGGACCACCAAACTTGGCTTCGTATAGCAAGTGAATAGGCAAATGCTCCATTGAATCAAAAAACGATGGAGGGAATATCATTTCTAGCTTGCACATTATTTCCACTATCTGCATCTCCATTTTATCTATGTCTCTGAGCTGGAGCTCCGTTAAGCATAGATCTCTAAAGAAATTAGAAAGTTCTGTCAGTGCTTCAACCACACGTTTCGGTAACAAGTCGATAAATGCCACGGGGATCAGCTTCTGCATGAAAACGTGACAATCATGACTTTTTAGACCCCGAAACTTCAGTTCACAACGTGTTTCATATTTCAGTGTTGCGGCCATATAAGCCGGATTACAAGCACGTTATCTCCTATGAACCAATTCAAGTGGAGAAAAATTTATCGTATGAAGAAATTCCTGTCCAGATACTCGATAGGAAGGAGCAGACATTAAGGAACAAGGTTATACATTCCATTAAAGTGCTTTGGAGAAATCACGCAGTCGAAGAAGCTACATGGGAGCTAGAGGAAAAGATGAGGGCGAATTACCCGCAACTTTTTGAGTGACCTTATGTTAAAATTCGGGGGATGAAATTCTTATAAGGGGCAGAGGATGTAATGACCACGAATTTCTACGTTATATTACTAATAAAATTGAGAGTTTTATTTTACTTTCTTGCTTATTAATTTAAATCCCTAATCGATTGCGTGACTATGTGCGCATTTATGATTTGACGTAATAGTCCAAATGTAATGGACTAAGCCTTGTGGATTCTATTTAAACAAGCCCAAGTAGCTACTTGTGTAATGAACTTATAGGTGGGTAATATTACTATCCTTAATTTAATCCCTTAAGGAACTCTTATTAGTGGACTGGTCCACTTTGTTAAAGAAGCCCAATTCCGTAGTGCTGTTAGCTTTCGGGTTGTAAGTCGGCCGGTTTATTCATTTAGGCAGGCCTAATCGGAAGTGACCAACCACGTGGTCCGCACTGTGAAGGTTAATCAAACATTTGATGTTGCGCAAAATACAACCAGTCGCACTAGTCCGATGGCCTACCTCCCTATCTGGCATGTAAGGTCAATCAGCCGACTATTGTGGGCGTGGTTGGGGAGTGAGTTGGTGAGCTTTTCACCTAATCACTTTTAACCAACGAGTAATATCGTTGTGTATTGGTCCTACACACTGGGTAATAACCAGGGATTGGGTAAAGATTTCTCTATAAATAGGGACCCTGTTCTCTTGGGAAAGTTTGTTGAGTTTATGAAATACAGATACAAAAGAGATAATGTGAGTTGAGAGGTAAGAGTAACCTTGGGAGAAATTCTTGCCGTTTGGAGGGGCGAGTATAATCCGAAAGCTAAGAAACTAGATACCGAAGCTCTAAAGAGGTGAAACGTCCTTTCCATTTCAAGCATTTATCTTGCCTTGTCTGGTCAAAATTCCCTCCTAACTAAGTCAATAGATGTTGAGTCGAGCATGATAAGTTGTAATGGGGGATTGACGTTAATCCTTGAGTCGTAGAGTGCAATGCAGGCACTGCATAGATATAGGACGGGGGGTGACTCAAGCCCGAGTCATATTGATGACCTTATCCTTATTACTTAGCAATATCGGGAGGACCGAATTCGCCCGATAAAGTTCGTCGCCTCACCCTGAACTCGTGGATCTAAGAAATTGGGTTAGGTATCGGTGCAATACCCGACCTCAATCTGTAAAATGGTTCCTGTAGCAGAATCTATTATCAAACCCCTGAAGGTGACGGCTTATCTGACCCCGAACCCGAACCTTGACTAATTCCCCGAAGTCATTAAGTGAGTCGAGCATTAGTTCACCCGATCCCGAAGTGGTTCCCGAACCATGAGATATCCCAAAACTATGAGAGGTTCCCGAAGAGGAGCCGAAGCCAACATCCCGTCGGCAGGGGGGTCAGCCAGACCCAAAGTACAGTCCTAGGCTTGTTTGACCTCAGATTAATCGGCCAAAGATGTCCCTTGAAGTTAGGGTGCTTTCCGATACCGGTGAATCTTAAGAAGAACTCTATGATCGAGGAGTGGTCTCATTCCAACCGTAGAGCTTATTTATAAACCAAAGAGTAAGATAGCCGAACCCTTTCGACCATCGTAGAGTGGACCCTACCAATCGTAGAGTACCACTCGGCAATCGTAGAGTTGTTCTATCAGACCACAGAGTATTTGGGTGAACTATACAACAAACCGTATGAGTCACTCGTGCAACGTATTTAGTATATTATTAATGCTTAGCTGTGACTGATCATAGAGTAATTATAATTACTGTAGGATACGTGCTGGGCAGAATCGTAGAGTAAATTATAAGCAGCGGATCAGGCAAGTTTTCCAACCTCGAGCTTTTACATATTGCAAGTTCTTAATCCTATACTTCGCACATATTGCAAATTCCTGACCCCAATTTTTTTTTAAATTGAGCAAGTTTCCTATTATATCTTATGCCAAGTCCATTTTACCCAAATCTTCGTATTGAGCAAGTTCCGAAATCTATTACATAATGCAAGTTTCTTAAAGTAAGCTCGAGTCCTATTTCTCAAACATGTGCTAAGTGGTTTAATTGTTTTAAGATTTCTTATGTTTCCACATCGATATCATTGGTTTTCACACTCAGTGCACTCGTTTCTGTTATATTGATGAACTGAGTTAATATTTCAAGTTCTGATATTCATGAACTATTCTAAGAAAAATCTAAGCCGTTTTATCGGCTAGATATATGCATGTGAAGAAATTTAAAAGCTGTCCAAACCTAATGCTGGAATGGATTCCTAGACTAGAATGAACAACCCCACGATGGGGAGTAACCTAAGTATCTGAAAGACGGTACAAGATAGAGTTAAATGTTATGCATATTCATATGTACAAAAGGTTGAATCTGTTGCATACACATTCTATAGTTGGCAACCTAAGGGGGTCAGTCAATGCGACTGATGCTTCAAGTGTGTGTTCATAGTCTATTTGACTGTCTGCAGTAAATAATCAATCTTCTTTCATTCATTGATCATTGATTATCTCTTTTCAGCTGTTCACCTTGTTGAATCGTTACAGTTATTATACCGTTGAATCAATTTCAATTATTCATATTCATTCATGATATAATTCTTATTCATATTAAACTTGTTGAGCAAACTCGTTGCTCACCCTTACTATATCATGAAAACATTACAGTTAAGCCCGAGCGTTCCAGCAGAGATAAGGGCAAGGAGAAGATGAAGTTCTAGGCTTCGGATAAACATGATTACCTATCTTAATGTTCTGTTTTGATGCCCATTATGTAACGCAAATTACTAATATATATTTTAGCTCTTCGTGATGTATTTATTTAAGGTAGTAGACCTTGGGACCCAATTGTAAACCTTTTGAATGATCAATATATGATTGTTTATTCCGCATTTAGTTATCATATGTTGATTAAAGGTGTTTGATTGTTGATTATCGTGAGCACCGAATTCGAGGTATGGGTACCTGAATTTGGGGGTGTCACAAAAATGGTACAAACAAATATTAAAAAATAATTAAAAACCAGTTCATTAGGTCAACTTAACCGATTGAGCCACCGGTTCGATCGGTGGTCAACCTATTTAATCCGGGTTTTGATCAAACTAGTCTAACTCACTACAAGAAAAAATCTTATTTCCCACGAAAAATTCCGTCGGAAATAGCCTAATTCTGTTGGAAATAACTTATTTCTAACGAAAAAGTTCGTCGGATATTCGGTCGTAACTAAGTAGGTCGGAATTAAGTCGGTCGAAAATTCCGTCGAAATTACTAATTTCCGACGGAATTATTTCCCACGGAAATTCCGTTGGAAATAACCCTCCTTTTTGTTAAATAAAAAAGAAGAGAGAATTGGACTCTAGCAACTGCTGCAACATGGTAGATATAAAAATATGGGAACAAACATGTATGGTCTTGCCATTTTAAGACTACATTGATAGAGAAATTAAAGTTAACCAAAATAACACAATCCAATACAATTAATTCATGTAAATATGTTAATAAAATAAAACAAAATAAAACTTAGACCATTTAATTGAAGCTTTTAGTAGGCAGCCTATCAACATCTATGATAAGTAATACATTCCAGTATGAATTCACCATACTTGAACATTATCATAGAGTTCAAACAATATACAACAAGAAGTATTAACTTTCTCATCTCACCTTTGCTGAAAAAGAGGTGTCAAGTATTCCATTAATATTAATAATTAATGTCAAGAGATTAAGCTAAATAAAAGCAGTCTGCCAATACAACGCAATGGCTGTTTGACCCCATTGTATCATTACTTCAATTGTTACAGACTAATCCCATCAATGCAATAATAAGTGAAAATCTTTGAAACATAACAAACAGCAAAAGCATTTCCTACATTCAATATAACTTCTACACATTATGGGGCAGCAAAGCTTTAAAACATAATAAACAACAAAAGCATTAAGAACCTGCTGAGTATTGGCCTTCATAAGCAACCACAACCTTGAGTCCAGTCTAATAAGAAAATTTCTTAGCCTCCTCATGTATCTTCCCAAAAAGAAAAAGAAATTAATGAACTATAATAAACTACAAGCAAAATAAACAAACCAAAATGAGATTATAACATATTCTACCTGACAAAATAATTCTCAGGTTGGAGACAATATAAGAGAAAATGGGTAAGCTAATTTAATTTGGCTACTCGGCACCGATGACAAATCCTGTCTCAGAATCCCACTAATGATCGAAAAACAGAACGCTGCTGTTTTACGAGACCCAGTTTGAGCACAAGCCATTAACCCCAAATTACAATCATTATCACATAAACATACCTCCTCAATTTGTAATTTTCAATATATAACATAAGCCAATTTAGAAATGACTTATCAAAATAATTTAATCAAACCAATTACTAGCTTTCATATTATATAAATCAATCTAATTTCATCATTTTCATGCTTTCTAACAAATCAATTTAGTAACAAATTTTCATGCTTTCTAACAAATCAATTTAGTAAGATGTGTTTGTGGATCAACCCATAAAACAATATCGTGGGATTAGTCTACTTGTCCATCTTAGCCTCAAACAACAAAGGGATGTGCATAACAAAGGTGCGAGTAGCTTACAAGTATGCAATTGCCAAAATTCAAGACTTTAAAGTATATATATTGGCCACATGTTATTGGATGCAATTCTCAGTTAGTACTATAAAACCAATCATAAGAGAGTAATGGGTTGGAGTTGAAGTAAGCACTATATATACTGGAAGGGTATATATGCATACATCATACATACAAAGTAAGGTATTTTTGGCTATCCATTGAAAAGCAGCTTCCACATTGAATCCTTCTTTTGCAAAGGTCTCAAAGTAATTTATATAAAGATCTCATCTTGTGTGTATACATACACACATTCAATCTGTCAAAGTTCATGCCCTTAATATTATCAAATACAATAATAATAATGCTCCCTAAACATGAATTAAGTTTATTAGGAAATTTCCAAAAAAAAGTGTCCACTTATGAAATTAGAGTACCAAATTCGCTAGAGATCTTGGTTATTAATCATGTATGTATATAACATGAATAAGCAACTCCATAAATAGCTGAATTCAAAAAATTGCAGGAAAACATGAAGTTTAATAGCCCAAAAATACTTATAACAAAACCTAGAAAACAAAAGTAAAAACACAATGGGATCGAAAATTAGGGCTTGAAAAACGAATTTACCTCATCAAGAAAATGTTCTGATGAGTATCATGAGATCCAAAATGATTTGCATAATCAACAGAGAGTAAGAATATTTATCCTAAATGATTTGTTACTCTATTGTAGCTTTAAATACTCAAATTGAAGACTAACCTTTAATTAGATGTAACGTAAGACCCCAATGGAGGAGAAGGTGGACAAATCAACCACCGCCATCGCCGGAAAACAATGCACCCTCCGAAAATTAGGGTTTTTATTTCAAAATTAGGGATAAAGTGAGAGAAGAGATAGAGGGGAAAGAAAGAGGAGAGGGCTGAGGAGGAAGAGGGTTGTGAGTAAGTGAGAGGAAAGGAGAGGGAGAGGGCTGGAAGGAGGGGCAGATGGGAGGAAGAGAGCGATGGAGTTTTGCGTCAATTTTCTTTTTCTTTTAATCGTTCCGCTACTTCTCTGCTCTTGAGTAATTAAAAACGTACTTTTAATACCGACGGAAATATTTGTTACAGAATTGTCCGTCGAAAATAACTTAATTTCCATGAAATAAATTCCTTTGGAAATACCCGATTTTCTTGTACTAACTTGGCCAAACCGGATCGAACATAAGACCAGTTTCTGGTTGAACTGGACGAGCCGGTCCAGGTTTTAAAACATTGGGTTTAAGTACAAAAAATAAATTGTCGAGTACACTAAAATGTTACTCCCTCCATTCCTAAAAGGATGAACAAAATACAATTTGCACACATATTAAGAAAAGTAAAAATAGAGTAAAGACATGAAAAAAGTTCTAAATTTATCTTTAGAAACTTCACAAGATTATATAAAGTGATGAGTAATTTTATTTTTTTTATACTAATGGACCTCACTAAATAACACATTTATCCTTCATTTTATGTACTTTATCTCATCCTTTTGGGGATAAAAAATGTTGTACATTTAGTCATCTTTTTTAGGACAGGAGGAGCATATAAATACTATGTGTCCTCAAAAGTATTTAGGTAGGGTCCACTAATTTAAAGAGAGAAAAAAAAAAGTTCCCTTGTGATACTTTTTCAGTTTCATTTTATAAAATTATTATTGACTTTCAAAAGTTAATTT
The DNA here is from genome assembly GCA_034770075.1 of Aralia elata. NCBI lineage: Eukaryota > Viridiplantae > Streptophyta > Magnoliopsida > Apiales > Araliaceae > Aralia > Aralia elata. The sequence goes on along the minus strand of CM068379.1, from coordinate 71,852,662 downwards.
GAACCATTTTAAAATTCAAAATTGAGATGATTCATTAAAGAATTATCAAACAATAAATCTTACAATGAGTAGAACCCTTTAAATAATTTACAATATTCATCATTGTATTGACTAAAATTAAAAAAATTCATGTCACTTTTGAGTTTGAAAATGCCTTTAATTGACTTCAAAAAGTTAATAATAATCATATATTTTAGAATGAATGGAGTAATATATAAGGTCTGCGATAGACAAACATATAACTTATTTAATACTCTCTCTTCTATTTTAAACTTAATATAACTTATTTAATATTCTCTCTTCTATTTTAAACTTTTGAATTTACATTATAAAAAAATATACTCAAGTCATCTAATTGTAATGGAGAGGAGCAAACTCCTAGCACCCTTTTTAATGAACAATAAAAGTTAATTTGGTAAAACTGAAGACTCCCAATATTGTAAAAGACTTGTTTCTCAAACTTATAGTGTTTGATTGAATTTCAAACCAACGATTACTCACCTAGAAAAGAATACAGGAAAATTTTACTTCCACAAATCAGTATTCTTCCTTAATATCAAACTCAAAATGTAACTATTTACCTCATAAACCCCAGGTTAATGGAATCACACAATAGTTAGTTAGTTAGTTACAAGTTCAATACACAGTTTGAGAAAGAGCTCCCTATTATTTTCTAGTCCATGTCAGGGCAAAAAAGCTGCAGCACAAGCCAAGCATGCAACGAAGAATATATATGATTCCCATATATTGTTACTGAGAATTTGTGTCTGGATAGATTTCCTATAAATCTTCACTAGATGTTGAAAGAGCCGCAAATCTGTTTGAAATGAAGTCGAATTCTGGCCTTGGCTTCCGGTGAATCCCCGAAACTGTTTATCTTCCGGTGATAACCCGATTTTTTTAATTTAATTAATTAAATATTGATGAAATTATCCGATTTTTTTTAATAATTAAGTGTTGATTTAAATTTTTCTAAAAAACACAAATTGAATTAAAAAGGTAAGTTACTAATTTTTTTTCTTCCTTATTTCGTTTGGAAAATTAAATTCTTTTAGTAGATAATTTAATAATTGATTTTATTAAAATTAAAGAGTTCATTAAGGTTTTGGTAACTCCTATTGTTTCCTTGTTATATTTAAGGAGTAGAGATGTAACCCTAATTATATTCTAATTTGATTAGTTGAATTCCATAGTAGAATACTTATACGCTCTGCAGCCCATTAGAAAAACTATAATTAATTCATCCGATGTCGGAATTAAGTGAATCCAAAGTCTGTTTCTTCAGTTTTGCGTTCTCTACAATTATGAAGAGGAATAAAAGTTATTTGACGTCATTTTCATGCCTTAAATTACTGAAAACCGTAACATGTCCTGATTTTCGTCACTATTTTCAGTCCTAATTTGAAAATTCGTAACTCAGTCATATTAACTCTGAATTGAGTGATTTTTGAGCCTATTTCGTGTATCTTTTCGAGAGATACAATTATCGTGAAGATATGAAGAGATTTTGAAAACTCTAGAAAACCCAAAAGTCAAATTATTTACAAAGCGAACAAGAAAGGTAAATATTATTTTATATTTTGATTTTAAGTTTAGTTATGAGAGTTTTGAAATTAGAGATTGTTTTTAAATAAAATATAGACATTAAATTAGATATCATGATAATAGAAACGAGAAGATAAATTTATATTAAGGAATATAATTTGATTGAATGCAAACGTTAAATTCTGAAAATCAGTTTCTATATTTTAAGGTCTATTGCGTGGGTTATATCTCGGCTGAATGACACTTATTACCCTTCAAGTTGCCACCCACTTTCAATGTCGTCCCTAAAGTTTATTTTTCGTCAATTGGACCCTTAAAGTGGCATTTTTTGACGTTTCCGTTCCTTTTACCCTATTTTACCCTCACCCGACCCATTTTGACAGAAACCGACCCAGTTTGACCCAACCCAATTTCATCAATTATTTTTTAAAAAAAAAAACTAAAAAGTTTTAAAATTATTTTAAAAATAATTATTAGTTAAAAATTCTTTTAAAAATAATATTTTATTTTAAAATATTAAAAATTATTATTTTTAATATTTTTAAAAAATTATTATTGTATTAAAATTAATTATTATTTTAAAAATAATATTTTATTCTAAAATATTAAAAATACTTATTATTTTAAATATTTTTAAAAATAATTATTATTTTCAAGAAAAAATATTAAAAACTTTTATTTTTTCATAAAATGAGTAAAGTTTCATAAAATATAGATTCAAAATATTTATTTAAAATAATTATTTTTAATATTTTAAAATAAAATATTAGTTCTAGAATAATTTTAAAATAATAATTATATTTATATTTAAAAATGAAATATTATTTTTTAAAAGTTTTAAAAATAATTATTATTTTCAGAAAAAAAAAATTAAAAACTTTTATTTTTTTCAAAAATGAGTAAAATTTCATTAAATATAGATTCAAAAAAATTAAAGTTTAAATTTTTTTAATTATTTTTATGAAAATTTACACATCTTTTAAAAAATAAATATTTCTAGTTTTGTTTTTTGAAAATAAAAAAAAATTTATTTACTTTTTTTGAATCTATATTTTATTATTTGTGAAAAAAATTATAATTTTCTATTTTTTCTGAAAATCAATTTTAATTTTTTTGTTTAATTTTTTTGAATCTATATTTTATAAAACTTTACTAATTTTTTTAAAAAATGATAAATTTTCTAAATTTTTTTCCTGAAAAAAAAATATTTTTTTCAAAAAAATAATTTTTAAAATTTTTAATTTCTTTTTTTTAAAAGAAATTGAATCAATTTTTTTATTTATCTTTTACTGTTTTTTGTATTTTACATATAAAATGAAAAAAAAAATCTACTTTTTTTAAAAATAAAGTTTTATTTTTTTGAATCTATATTTTATGAATCTATATTTTTTTCCTGAAAATAAGAATTATTTTTAAAAATATTTAAAATACTAATAACTTTTAAGATTTTAAAATAAAATATTTTTTTTATAATTATTTTTAATATTTTAAAATAACATATTATTTTAGTTTTTTTTTTAAAAATAATTAGTGAAATTGGGTCGGGTCAAAATGGGTCGGATTGGGTCAAAATTTGGTAAAAATCGGTCGAGTTTGGGTAAAATATGACAAAAGGAACGAAAACGCCAAAAAATGTCACTTTAATGGCCTAATTGACGAAAAATGTACTTTAGGGACGACATTGAAAGTGGGTGACAACTTGGAGGGTCATAAGTGCTATTCAGCCGTTATATCTCTTAATCCGATTGTTGGATCGTTATAATACTTTTGGATATGTTATACATACATAAGCTGAGACTATGTTCACTAATTTTGAACCGTTAAAGATTAACATATGATTTGTTTTGAATTTTAAGAAGTGGCTGGTCTAGAATTTTTGTATCAGAATTTTTTGCAACAAGTTCTAATATTTAAAAATGTATAACTTAATTATTTTAAATCTGATTTGGGTGATTCTTGAGGCTAAATTGGAATATTTGAAGTCTAGTTAATTTCTGTTAAAATTAATTAATTTATAACAAATAAATTTTAATTAATGGTGATAAGATCAAAATAGTGGACTGACGTTTTAAGAATAATTTGTCATATTGGGGTTTAAGAATTTCTTATGTTTTATTATTGACTTTTAAGTTTTGGAGTATTAATAGTGATCTAAGGCGATAATTAAAGGCACATTGAATGGATTACAAATTATTTTAGAATTATTAGTTTTGATTATATTTAATTCGAGGTGAATATGTTTAGGTGGTGAATAACATTTCGTATTTGATATAGTTGGCATTTGATGGTAAGATTTTGTGGAGTGTGCTATAAGTGGTTTTGAGTATCAAGAACAGATTTCGTACTCCACTCTTTTCATTATTGTTGTAGTCTATATATCTCGTAATATTTCGTCATTCGTTACCTTTTTCTTATATTTTTGTTAACGCTCTTGAATAGAAGTTTGATCTTTGATACATTGACTCTTTTCATTATGTTATAATTTGAACATAGTCTATATTTCTTCAGCGATACTATTATTATGTTGATTTGTTTGTACTGCTAATCGTACGAAATTTGGTACTCGCTTAATTGTTTCGTTTCTAATCAAATCCTTATTTTGCTTTGGTTTGGTCTAGATGTTCCAAAATTCATATTTTGTAACACTACAAGAAAAATGCTTATTTGCGACCACCTATCAGCGACCGCACTCGGTCGCAGATAAGTATCTGCGACCGAATACGGTCGCTGATAGTGGTCGCACATAATCTGGTCGCTGAGTGGACATCAGCGACCACTATTAGCGACCGATGTATCAGCGACCGCATATAGCGACCGAATCCGTCGCTAAGTTGAGTCACCGTGAGTCAGGTCTTAGGGGTTAGGGGTGACGTGGCCCACATGTCAGCGACCAAAATTAGCGACCGCTGCAGTCGCTAAAACCCTCAAGCCATGAGCGGTCGCTGATATGTATTAGCGACAGCATGCGGTCTTTGATACTTAATTTAAAAAATATATATGTTTTGTAGATTTTCCAAAAAAACTGCACCTGTTTGTACCTGCTTTATATCCCAACACACAGCGATATCTATAAATAAACTAACATCCATAAAAATCCATCGATATATACAATTAAAACTAACACAATATATATAAACATCCACGCATGTAAAAACATAAACAAGTACTGTCCGACTAAAATTTATATACAAATTAAACATCAGACATACAATATAAACTCCGTACATTCAGTTGGTAAAAAAAATTAATACAAATGTAGAACAAGAGAATAGGAGAATACAAATGTCTTCACGCATCAAATATCGTCCAAATGGGACTGTAACAAAACAAACAGTATATATATGTTGATACTGGTGTGACTTATGCAAAGCAAAAAACGACCCTATCTGATGTATTATAATAACAAAAAGCTAAACACAAACAGAAAGCTAAACTAAACATGTATTATTGATCGAATGTAAAGCTAAACTAAACATGCAAAGCTAAACATTGACTAGATTACCCCCGGCTTCATCCTGCTGTTATGCTACTCTCGCCACTGTATAAGCTAACTCCTCAGGACTCAGAGACTACAGATGTCCGCTAAGTGTAAGAAGAAGATTACGATCTTGATAGTCGGTCACCGTCGATAAAGTTTGCCCACAATACTCCTTGAGAAGTGTAAGCTAGTTTTGTCCCACCTCTCCATGAAATCGGGAAACATCTTCGACTTTAAAGCCCTGGGCATTTCAGCTAGTGCTCCTGTTTTTACAAAATCAACTGTCATAGAGTGAAAGGTTGCCAACTGATCAAAGATATTTTTTACTAATAGCTTTATCTGACTCCTGCATGTACCAAATGTGCAGTAGAGATTGTACCCAAGGTATCATTGATCAGATAATCAACAAATAACTTTTGAATTTCCTACAAATTTAGTAAACTGGGAAATATGAGAGATAGAGAGAGATTTTTGACAACATATATAATTATCTCAGACTATTATTGTGACACCCCCAAATCCGGGGTCTCTTTACCCACAGACTCGGTGCTCACGATACTACACATTTATCTTCTATTCTACCCATTCATCATTAACATAAGGACAGAAATGTAATTACTAAATATTACATAACGTCTTACTCTACAAATCCCAGGTTCTAAGACCTTGACATAAGTACAAACATCTTAAGATAATTAATACAATCCCGAATCACACATTCCTAGCATAAACTATTACAAAAGCGGATATGATATAATATCCTTTACTCGATAACTTTTCCCTTGCCTTTGTCCTTGTGGGAACTTTTTGCCTGTTCTGCCTTAGCTGAAAGCATGTAATTTAAAGCAAGAATGAGCATTCAATTGCTCAACAAGTATAACATTTAAATAACAACAACATCAGAAATCATGCTTCTAGTTCTACAACTGAACAATAGTTGAGAACACATTTTGAATAAATATGAACAGTGACAAGGTGTTCTTTTGCATTATTAACATTTCTAAGCAACATACTGAGTGGTCAAATGACCTTGAACTTTCTTCTTTCATCAAAGGGTTTAATAGTTTTATAACTATAAACCGAACATTTTTCCTCTGGGCATTTTAGGGGATCAGCCTATCATACCCTATGTTGTACAACATTATCTAATTATCACCCATATAGGGTCAATCGGTATTACCGACCAAAAATATTTTCCCAGTAATAGGGTTGTTCTTCTCAGTTCTACATCAAAGAATCCAAACAAAAACAATTTGATTGGATAGCTACAATAAACATCAATAATATTTCGATGATTCATTTTTAAATCAATAAAGCATTTCAATATAAGTCTAGCCGAAACAAATGGCTTAGACAAATCCTCAACAGTTCATGGAGTATAGAACTTTAAAGTTTCAATAACATGTATTATAGCACCACTAGATATCTTGAATAAAGGTAAGAATACTTGCACAATAATAATTTGTGAAAGCTTAGAATTTATATAACATCGGAAACTCGCACAATAAGAGTTGTACGGGAAAAAAAAACTCGCTCAAATATAAATTGAGTTAAGTTAGAAAACTTGCCTCGAGCGTCTGCTACAAAATTATAATACACGTCCTTCAAATATCCTACACATTTAAGTGCACATAGATACTACCATTAGTCACATAATCAACGTCAATTATTGGGTTATAAATAACTAACGCGTCTATAACATTCTATTCGAATGCCCAAACTATATGCATTTGCGTATACTTAGTACGCCCGTTTGATTTATCTAATAATCATTGGTTAATGCTAAACATCATTATACTATATAATGATCATGTTTTAGGACTTAGAACAACATCTATTATAGTCCGAAGCATTACACGTTATATACGAGCATGTCTGAAGCCTTCCGTTTGCATAACAGTCCCAAAATGGTCAATTTCGAAATTGATCCAGTTATTAACTTCTGATTCTAATTAATATAAGTCGTAGGTCTATCTCTAAGCTTTCCGAATCATCTTGAATTACCCCAAACGGAGTTCGTATGAGAAGTTATGCCCAAATTACTAAAGGACATTAAAACTGTCCATATTACTTCCAGGATTCGCGAATTTGACCCCGCCTATTTCCGAATGTCATAACTTCCTCATCCGATGTCGAAATGAGTCCGTTCTTGAGCCATATTCTTGCTCGTAACATAAACTACAACATATCTAAAGCCCATAATTTTTCAATAATTCTAACTAGCTAAAACAGTAGCTCAAAAATTCCATACCGTGCTGATTTACAGTGTGACAGTTTTGGCATCTTTGCTCAAAACCACCATAACTCCCTCATCCGGAGTCAGAATGAGGTCGTTCCAAAGCCTATAGCTTCGTAACTTAATTTACTACAACTACCCAAAAGCTTAGAATTTATTACTGTTGCCTCTTTTTAAGTCTTAAATAAAAGAGCTCTAACTCGTGCAAGTATACACGGTCAACAAGTAATACAGAGGAAGTAGAGTATCGTCCCACAGAGACAGTGTTAAATTAAAATACTATGCATCAATCCTATCACTATATTTGTTTGCCTAAACTAATGATTTGATTGTGTTGACAAAATTATTTCTAAATCAATTAACAACTAAAGAATCAAATACTAACGGAATATATCAAACTTGGAATTAATGGGATCCTAACTTCATTTAATAGTTCATCTAATTACCACTATCATGCTAGTAAGTTCACATATCACAGAAAAGTAGCCAAGGACACAAAAATAGACATAACCATTTGTCAATGCATTATGACCTACTTACTTAATATCCATACTTGATAGACACCATGTAATCATCACTATAACCAAAGTCACTATATTTCTATGTGAAATTGCAATTATATTGATTTTAAGCACAAGTCCTTATTTTGACTCTTACGGTGAAACAATATATTTCTATCTGACTCACAAAATATTAAGCTATCCAATTAAGTCTCATATTCGCAAGCTATCATGATTACAATCCATACTTATATGTTATTTTTCAATTCCATACAAGTACTGAAGTCGAATGGTGATCAAACATTCATTCATGCAAAACAATCATGATAGAAATTTCTTATGATATGCAAAACAATCTAACAATCAAGCTTGTAATTAAACTACATATTAAAATCCGTTAGAATCCCATAATGGAGATTAGTTCATGTCTGAACCAAAAGCCATTATGGGATCAAAACTAAACATGGAAAAATGAATAATCAATTGAAAATAAGAAGAATTAAGATTGTTCAAACCCAATTGAAGAATAAAATCCAAAGTAAAGCTTAACCCACATCAAAATCCAATGCTCCAACAAAAGTAATCCACAAAATATCTCTCTCAAACTATCTCTAAAAAGTAGAATAATCATAATAAAAGCCTCCAAGTTTTATCCTCCGGGTTTCCTTCTCACTATCTGATCAATATGGACTAGAATCCTCTTCCGAATCGACTTCTTTTTCTTCCTTCAGCTGGACAAATAGTGCAAAAACGTGGCCTAGCGCTGCTGGCGCTATGTCTGGCCCAGGAATTTACAAAAATGCCACTAGGTCTATTTTGAGCTCCAAATTTACCCTTTTGCCCCTCCAGCTCCAACCTACAATAAATAAACACAAAAACAAGTAAAATAATACTTAAAAACACTTAAAGACCACAATAATTAAGCCTAACAATACCTGATTCGTAGGTATAAAACCAACTCATCAAATACCCCCAAACTTAACCAATTGCTTGCCCTCAAGCAATGCAATGATGCAAATGCAAACTAACTATCATGCCTACGAATCAAACAATTAACCAATACAGTATCCAACATCAGGCCTCAAAGATATCATACATACTTAAGTAGAATCTCTAACCAATGCAAAGTTTCTAACTCCAACCAAGTAGTTAAGTTACACCTGTCATCACCCATGTCGTGCGCGTGTGTATATCAACCATTTCAATCAATTACAATTCAAATCCATCACATAATTGACTTCTTAGAAGAAAACTTTTAATTGCAACTCAATTCAACCCGTGAACACAACCAATCCAACTAATTCAGCAATCACTAAGCATAGGGGCATCACTAAGGTTATTTTAACACATTTAAATCCTTTTTAAACCCTTCCCCAGGAATTTAAAACATTTTTTTAGTGAGTGCATTTTATGCTCCATCTCACTTTCTTTTTGAACTAGTGCGTTTTACGCTCCCTCTCGTTCCATGTGTTTATGAGTGAGTGCGTTTTACGCTCCATCTCAACCCACCACATGATCCATTCTTTAACTGGGAAAAGTTCAAAATTTTTAAATTCTTTTTTTTTTCACACCCCAAGATTCCCCCAAACTTAGATTCTTGCCTGTTTTTCATTTAAGGGACGTTTCACCGATATTATCAAGTTTTAACCCAAATCTTCCACCAGAAGAAAATTATACAACAATTTGAATTAAGCTGATCAAAACAATTGATTGTGTGCTTTCCTTATTAACAAAAGTTTCAGACAGGTTAAACTTCACTACCTAATCAAAGTCATCACTAAACACTAGTTTTCAATTCTTCACAAGTTAAAACCATGAAACCAGTCTTATCATTGGCCACTTTAGATACTATATCAATTTATGCTTAATTCATGAAACTACATGCTTAAAACGCGTAACACAACCTAAACAAATACATGCAACTACCATGCATCATGCAAAAACACAAGAAAACAAAACAAACTATATGCATGAAAACCCAAAAACTATACCCCCCCAAACTGAACAAGACAATGTCCTCATTGAAAAATAAGAAGAGATTAAGAACAGAGGACTCCCCTGATGAAGAACACTACTCATCATCACTGCCATCGGCAGCGTCATCATCATCCTCATCATCCGCATCAGGAGGCGAGTCAGGTGGTGGATAAATAGAAAGAGGAGGAGCTGGTGGAAACTGGAATGGTCCTGCCAAAGGATTCATCCGTCCAAACATATCTGCCAAGGCTGTCGAACAGTTAACATTATACGCATAAATCTCCGCCTGGCGCTGAGCAAGTCGAGTCTGCTGTCGAGTCATCCGATCAAAACCCCTCTGAATCGATCCTGCCACTAAGTCTATCCGACGAGTATGATGCCGAAGATCCTGTCGGATAGTCTCAACTATAGTAGGGGATGGAACAGGATCCTCAACAGGTGGTGGTTGTTCCTGTGCCTGCTCCTGTGCCTGTTGCTGTGGTAACTGCTGCGGTAGGATGAAACCTAAACCCCGCGGGTGCGACTCACCTCCACCCCATACTCTGTACCGTCCCATTGCAGCATGATCAATTGGAGGCAATGAGACCTGCATAACTTCATCTTTATTCCACTGGACTCCCGCTCGACGGCACAAATTAGTGATCAATGAAGGGTGAGGCAGTCCACCTGTGGTACTACCCTCAAGCGTGTGTATGATAGATTCATGAATTATCTCCCCTATATCCACTGTCTTCCCTTTAGCAATGCAGAACAATAACGCCGCCCGCAGATTAATGACATCGCTCATATGGCGGCACGACATCAACTTAGCACAGATAAAAGCATGCCATGCTTTCCCATATCTACTCAATTTGGCGGATGGAAAGTGCACAGCTTCTTGTTGGTCAGACAGCTTCCATTCAGTCCCTGGTTCACAGAGGGCTTCTATAATCTCAGAATAATCCAAATCCTCTTCCAAGTATTTTGTATAGCCATCCCTGTGAATTTTCTGCAACCCATAATACGCATTAATATTTTTACGGCCCACATTTATTTCCTGACCCCGAACCATAATCAGATTCCCATTAGCTTCCTTAGCATTAGCATAAAACTCTCTCACAATATTCACGGCAACTGGTTCGGGTTGTGCAGTAAATACCATCCAATTTCGGCTGCGTATCATTTGAGCTAACTCCCCATCTACCCGATCAATAGGTAGCAACCCACGTTCAGGAATTAGAGACTTCCCGGAAGACCAATTTTTAAACCTATCACTTGCCTCGGGGCTAACAAATTTCTTCTTATCATACTTTACCACAGTGGATGAACCTGAACTTTCCCCTCTATGTCTTTTGGGAGCCATTAATAACCAATTAAACACAAGTCAAGACCCAAAAGAACTCAAAATTTCGTTGGGGCAATATGTCAAACACTTGGCGTGCACACTTGAAAAACCCTTGTTCAATAGTTCCCCCCAAACTTATGAATAAACCAATTTAGCACAATAAAAATTCCCCACAACTTACAAGCATAAAGATAGACAATTAGAAATTAAACCCAATCCCAATTGAGCCAACACAAATTCAATTGGGTGCACAATCAAAAACTTGTTCCAAACACTAGCAACTCAAATCTTTAGCCAACAATTTCAAGTCTGGAGTGATCAATAAAGTAAAGCTTACTTGAAGTTGGAATTACCCATGTGACAACCTTTAATCCTTCTTGGCTATGGAAGTTCGTTTGTTGTACTTGTTGAAAGCCGACGGTAGTGGGGACTAAGGGTGGGTGATTGTTGATGTTTGATTTGGGGGTGAGTGTTGATGTTTGATTTGGGGAGAAAAAAAAATGCTTCTATGTAGCAACAATGGAGAGAACTGGGCTGGAGTCGGCTGAAACTAGGCAGATGAAGAACAAAATTGATTTTGGAGTGAAAAACCTTCAAGAATCCCGACTTAGGGTTTTAAATTTTTTTTTCTTATACCGAGCGCTTCTAGCGCTATGTAGTTACTGAAGGGAGCGCTGACAGCGCTATGGTGCAGTGTGTTGGGGCTTTGGGCAGCGCCGTTGGCGCTATGGGGAGCGCTAATAGCGCTAGGAAGCAATTGTGTTGGCATGGGGCAGCGCCGTTGGCGCTGGTTATGTACTAAACCGGGCATGATGTAGCGCCAATGGCGCTTGGATGGGCATTTTGTGGGCGCCTCTAGCGCTATGGTCCAGTAGCTCAAGGCGAGGTGGAGCGCCTCTGGCGCTTTGAGTTTGCTAGGTTGGGCGCCTCTGGCGCTATAAGCACACTTGGTCAATTTTTTTGCCAATTTCAAGTTCCCACCTGCACATACATCAACCCAAGTCCAAAGTTTTTTAAATAATTTTTTTTTTTTTTTTTTTTTTTTTTTTTGGTTTTTCGTTTTTTTTTTAGAATAAAATAAATTACGAAACAAAAGATGAATAAAAGATTAAAATGCTGGGTTGCCTCCCAGATAGCGCTAAGTTATAGTCAATTAGCTTGACTGTCTTTGATTCTCATGTCGCAGAAAGGATTACGGTGACTTTCTGTCGATCCACCTCATCCCCAAAGTAATGCTTCAACCTCTGTCCATTCACCTTAAACGTTTGATCCGGAAATTTGTCATATATTTCAATCGCGCCATGTGGAAAAACCGTCTTCACTGTGAATGGTCCCGACCATCTCGATTTCAGCTTCCCGGGAAAAAGTTTAAGTCTGGAATTGAAAAGTAAAACTCTTTGTCCCGGTTCAAATGTTCTCTCAATGATCTTACGATCATGCCATTTCTTCACATTCTCCTTATATAGCTTCGAGTTTTCATAAGCCCGTAGTCGCAATTCGTCCAACTCATTGATTTGGAGTAAACGCTTCTCCCCTGCAGCTGTCGAATCAAAGTTCAACTTCCGAATTGCCCAATATGCTTTGTGTTCAAGCTCCATCGGAAGATGACAAGCTTTTCCATATACCAGCTGAAACGGTGACATACCCAACGAAGTTTTGTATGCAGTCCTATATGCCCACACAGCGTCATCTAGCTTTAAGGACCAATCCTTCCTCGTCGGATTCACAATTTTTTCGAGGATTCTTTTTACCTCTCGATTGGATACTTCCGCTTGGCCGTTTGTCTGGGGGTGATAAGTTGTAGCAATACGATGATTTACCCCATACTTAGCCAGCAACGCTGTGAACTGCCTGTTGCAGAAGTGACTACCTTCATCACTGATAATAGCCCTAGCAGTCCCAAATCTCGTGAAAATACTTCGATGCAAAAACTTTAGGACTACCTTGGCGTCATTTGTCGGGAGTGCTGCCACTTCTACCCATTTAGACACATAGTCAACGGCTAACAAGATGTAGAGATTACCGCACGAAGACACGAAAGGGCCCATGAAGTCAATCCCCCAAACATTGAAAACTTCTACTTCAAGGATCGTATTCAAAGGCATTTCATTCCTCTTTGAAATATTACCTACTATCTGACATCTATCACACCGCTGAACAAAACTATACGCATCTTTAAAGATTGTCGGCCAGTAGAATCCTGCTTGAAGTACTCTAGCCGCTATTCTCTCTCCGCCATAATGTCCTCCATACACAGAAGAATGGCAATCATGTAAAATCCCTTCAGTCTCACTATATGGGATACACCTTCTTATCATTTGATCCGCACATTGTTTAAACAAGTACGGCTCATCCCATATATACCATTTAACATCGTGCAAGAACTTTTTCTTTTGGTGCCCCACCAAGTCAGAAGGTAACGTCTTACTCACCAAATAATTTGCGTAATCCGCAAACCATGGCACTTCCCCTTGCACCACAAACAACTGCTCATCCGGAAAGATTCATTGATTTCAACTTTGTCTTCGATCTCCCTTTCCGGCTGCTCTAGTCGAGATAAATGGTCTGCTACTTGGTTTTCGGTACCTTTCCTATCCTTGATCTCCAAATCAAATTCTTGCAACAGCAATATCCACCTGATCAACCTGGGCTTTGCATCCTTCTTCGCCACTAAGTGTCGAATTGCCGAGTGATCCGTATACACTATTACCTTTGTGCCTATCAGATATGCCCTAAATTTATCAAAGGCATACACCACTGCCAATAACTCTTTCTCTGTGGTGGTGTAGTTTAACTGTGCATCAGTAAGGGTCTTGCTGGCATAGTATATCACATGAAACATCTTCTCCTTCCGTTGCCCCAAAACAGCCCCCACTGCGTAATCACTGGCATCACACATCAGCTCAAACGACAACGCCCAATCTGGTGTTGTGATAACTGGTGCTGATGTTAACTTATTCTTTAAATGCTCAAATGCCCTCATGCAAGCCTCATCAAAATTAAACGGTGCATCCTTCTCCAATAAACTACACAATGGTTTAGTTATCTTGGAGAAGTCCTTGATGAATCTACGGTAGAAACCTGCATGACCAAGAAAACTGCGGACACCTCTTACTGACGTGGGTGGAGGTAAATTCTCAATCGTTTCCAGCTTTGCCCTGTCCACCTCAATGCCTTTCTTCGACACTTTGTGTCCCAGTATGACTCCTTCTTGTACCATAAAATGGCACTTCTCCCAATTCAATACTAAATTTGTTTCAACACATCTCTTTAAAACCATTACCAAATTTTCAAGACATAGATCGAAAGAATCACCAAATACCGAAAAGTCATCCATAAATACCTCAACATTCTGTTCGACCATGTCTGAAAAAATCGCTGTCATACATCTCTGAAAAGTAGCTGGAGCATTGCACAACCCGAAAGACATTCTTCTAAAGGCAAAAGTGCCGTATGGACAAGTAAACGTAGTCTTTTCCTGGTCTTCTGGAGCTATCGTAATCTGATTGTAGCCTGAATACCCATCCAGAAGGCAATAGTACTCATGACCCGCCAGTCGGTCCAACATCTGATCGATAAACGGAAGTGGAAAATGGTCCTTCCTTGTAGCTTTGTTAAGCTTGCGGTAGTCCATGCAAATTCTCCACCCTGTTACGGTTCGCGTTGGGATCAGCTCGTTATTCTCATTGGTGATCACGGTCATTCCACCCTTCTTTGGTACGCACTGCACAGGGCTCACCCATGCACTATCCGAGATAGGGTAGATTATTCCTGCATCCAGCCATTTCAGTATCTCCTTCTTAACCACTTCTTTCATTATAGGATTGAGCCTTCTTTGCTGTTCAATTGTCGGCTTGCTACCATCTTCCAATAAGATCTTATGCATGCAAAAAGACGGGCTTATCCCCTTGATATCGGCTATTGTCCATCCAATAGCTGATTTAAACTCTCTAAGCACTCGTAGCAGTTTTTCCTCCTGAAAAAATGTTAGTGCAGAAGAAATAATCACAGGTAGCTTTGAATCTTTATTTAAAAATGCGTACCTGAGATGTTTTGGAAGTGGTTTAAGTTCAAGTTCAGGAGGCATCTCAAGAGATGGTTTCAACTTTACTGATGTCTCTCCCGCTTTCGTAAGTGGCTCGATAGGTGTTCTGAACTTTCCGAATTTGGGGGTGGTATTCAGATACTGCACAAGTTCAGCACATTCTTCATCCTCCAAATCTGAATTTTCAGCAATCACTCGCTGCAGTGGTTCATATCCCAACAAACTTCCAACTTCATCATGCACTATACTATCCACCAAATCTACTCTGAAGCATTCTTCTTCATCGGTTGGAAGCTTCATTGCTTTGAAAACGTTAAACGTCACCTCCTGGTCATGTACACGCATTGTAAGCTCCCCTTTCTGTACGTCTATCAAAGTCCTCCCAGTTGTTAGGAATGGTCTTTCTAGTATGATTGGTATATTTTTGTCCTCTTCATAATCCAGAATGATGAAGTCCGCCGGAAAGATAAATTTGTCCACTTTCACCAGTACGTCTTCCACTATCCCCCGTGGATATGTGATAGATCTATCGGCTAACTGCAGAGATATATTTGTTGGTCTTGGTTCCGGCAATCCCAACTGACTGAATACTGACAACGGCATCAGGTTGATACTTGCCCCAAGATCACACAAACATTTATCGAAGCTCATCTTTCCGATCGTGCATGGAATTGTGAAACTGCCCGGATCTTTCAGCTTTGGAGGTAATTTACGTTGAAGCACTGCACTGCATTCCTCTGTCAAGGCCACTGTCTCAAACTCGTCTAACCTTCTCTTCCTTGATAGTATACCCTTCATAAACTTTGCATAACTTGGCATTTGTTCCAATGCCTCCGCGAAGGGTATGTTGATCTGCAGTTTCTTAAAAACCTCCAAAAACTTTCTGAACTGTTTATCATCCCTCTGCTTATTCAATCTTTGCGGATATGGAACTCGCGGGTGAACTTGTGATTCTGTATTAACGGGCTTCTTATCTGAACTAGCTTTCTCCTTCTCTACTGACTCGTAGTTATCCTTCTTCTCTTTCTGTTCATCTTCAATTTTTATCTCAGTTTCTACCCCAATGTCATCCCCTTGTAAACTCGGTGCTGCTGAGTCTGGTACATTTCCTGAATATTGCTTTCCCGATCTGAGTGTAATGGCCTGACACTGTTCCTTACCTTCTCTCCGTGGATTTGCCTCTGTGTTACTTGGCAATGAACCCTGGGGCCTGCTACTAAGCATGCTCGCCATTTGCCCCATTTGAGTTTCTAGATTCTTAATAGCCACTGCTTGGCTTTTGATCATTACCTCTGTGTTTGCCATGTACTTCATCATCATCTCCTCCATTTCTGATTTCTTTTCTTGCTGAGGTGCAGCTGGAGTGTGATGCTGTTGTTGAGAGAATCCCGGTGGAAAGGGTGGTCTTGGTGCAAACGGTTGATGAGATTGGTGTGCTTGATATTGTTGTTGTGGTGGTTGGTGTTGTTGAGCACTTTGTTGATTACTCCAGCTGAAATTAGGATGGTTTCTGTTGTTGGGATGGTAGGAGTTCTGAACTTGATTCTGTGGCTTTTGATAGTTGCTTACGTATTGAACCGACTCTGTATTGATAGCACATTCTTCTGTTGGGTGTGATCCTGCACATAACTCACACACAAACGCCACTTGCTTAACCTTGCTGTCAGCCAAAGCGTCAATTTTCTTTGCCATCGCTGCCATTTGAGCTGACAATGCCGTAATAGAATCTACTTCCAACACACCTGCAACTCTGGGTTGTGGCATCCTAGCCGTGGGATTTTGAAAATCATTCGCTGCCATCGTCTCTCAATAAGGTCATAGGCTTCTTTCATAACTCTTTGACGAAATTGCACCCACCTGCAGCTGCATCTACAATCGACCTTGACTGACATCCCAATCCACTATAAAATGTGTTGAGCACCATCCAATCTAGCATACCATGGTGCGGACACTTCCTTAGCATCTCTTTGTATCTCTCCCAAGCCTCATATAACGATTCGCCCTGATGTTGCTCGAACTGAGAGATTGTTGTCCTCATTTTCGCAGTCCTAGCCATTGGGAAAAACTTGGCTAAGAATTTCTGTGCTAAGTCCTCCCATGTGGTAATTGACCCTGAAGGTAAAGAATGGAGCCAACTTCTCGCTTTATCACTTAAGGAGAATGGAAATAGTCTCAGTCTAATAGCATCCTCCGTCACTCCGTTATACCTGAACGTATCGCATACTTCAATAAAACTCAAGAGATGCTCATTAGGATCTTCAGTAGCTGCACCCCCAAACTGTACCGAATTTTTACCATCTGAATAGTGCCCGGTTTTATTTCAAAGGTGTTCGCTGCTATTGCTGGCCTGACTATGCTTGACTGTAGTCCATGAATGTTCGGCATTGAATAATCCCTTAAGGCTCTATGCTGCACTCTACGCTCTTCTCTTTGCTCCTCGTCTGCCATATTGGATGTAGTACTTTCTAAATCTGTTTGTAAGTTTCTACGCACTCTCGCCTTCCAACCTCTCCCGTTAATATTATCCTGAGCTGGTATCAACTCTGAGTTCGATGATCGTGTGTGCATAAAAATTCCACAAGTACCTGAAACCAATACAGACAATGAAAAAAATAGAAATGAGAAAAGATTAGATTTGTCTAAGTCAAACAATATAGCTTAAAACTGATGATAACAATAAAAAATCTAACGCCAGTCCCCGGCAACGGCGCCAAAAACTTGTTGCCTCTTTTTAAGTCTTAAATAAAAGAGCTCTAACTCGTGCAAGTATACACGGTCAACAAGTAATACAGAGGAAGTAGAGTATCGTCCCACAGAGACAGTGTTAAATTAAAATACTATGCATCAGTCCTATCACTATATTTGTTTGCCTAAACTAATGATTTGATTGTGTTGACAAAATTATTTCTAAATCAATTAACAACTAAAGAATCAAATACTAACGGAATATATCAAACTTGGAATTAATGGGATCCTAACTTCATTTAATAGTTCATCTAATTACCACTATCATGCTAGTAAGTTCACATATCACAGAAAAGTAGCCAAGGACACAAAAATAGACATAACCATTTGTCAATGCATTATGACCTACTTACTTAATATCCATACTTGATAGACACCATGTAATCATCACTATAACCAAAGTCACTATATTTCTATGTGAAATTGCAATTATATTGATTTTTAAGCACAAGTCCTTATTTTGACTCTTACGGTGAAACAATATATTTCTATCTGACTCACAAAATATTAAGCTATCCAATTAAGTCCTCATATTCGCAAGCTATCATGATTACAATCCATACTTATATGTTATTTTTCAATTCCATACAAGTACTGAAGTCGAATGGTGATCAAACATTCATTCATGCAAAACAATCATGATAGAAATTTCTTATGATATGCAAAACAATCTAACAATCAAGCTTGTAATTAAACTACATATTAAAATCCGTTAGAATCCCATAATGGAGATTAGTTCATGTCTGAACCAAAAGCCATTATGGGATCAAAACTAAACATGGAAAAATGAATAATCAATTGAAAATAAGAAGAATTAGATTGTTCAAACCCAATTGAAGAATAAAATCCAAAGTAAAGCTTAACCCACATCAAAATCCAATGCTCCAACAAAAGTAATCCACAGAATATCTCTCTCAAACTATCTCTAAAAGTAGAATAATCATAATAAAAGCCTCCAAGTTTTATCCTCCGGGTTTCCTTCTCACTATCTGATCAATATGGACTAGAATCCTCTTCCGAATCGACTTCTTTTTCTTCCTTCAGCTGGACAAATAGTGCAAAAACGTGGCCTAGCGCTGCTGGCGCTATGTCTGGCCCAGGAATTTACAAAAATGCCACTAGGTCTATTTTGAGCTCCAAATTTACCCTTTTGCCCCTCCAGCTCCAACCTACAATAAATAAACACAAAAACAAGTAAAATAATACTTAAAAACACTTAAAGACCACAATAATTAAGCCTAACAATACCTGATTCGTAGGTATAAAACCCACTCATCAATTACGCAACACATTAATACCAGATTTTGGTACAATGGTCAGTGCTCATGCGTTTTTCCTTTTCTAAACATGTTTTGCCAAAACTCTTGCTACAAATTCGTTTTAACACTTTTTATCTTCATTCCAACTGGAATATCTTCTTAACTCAGTGGACTTCAACATCAATACATCACATAAACACAACAAACACAAAATCACAACATTACAGTCCTCTAAAAGTCCAAACAGTCCATGTTCAAGTCCAAATAGTCTTAGTTCATAGTTCTTGCTCCATTAAGCCAAGGTTCGGATTTCTTTTTGTTTTTGTTCCACTTTGATGGCATTAATAGCTTACAAGGTGACTTGGTAACATTATTAAATAATCACAACCAATCATAACAACAAAAATTCGCAGAAAAGCTCAAACCCATAAGTTGAGCTCAAGAACACCAAAAATGGAGGAAAATAGAGAGAAGAGTGATTGAGGTTTTCTTTACCTCTTGCTTGCTTCTCCTTGATGCTATTAAGGTAGTAGAGACCTCCCTTCGTCCTCTTCTTGCTCCTCCCGAGCTCCTCCTTCTTCTCCTCTTCTCACCCGTACGCCTTCTTCTTCTCCTCCTTCAAGTTCTCTTTTTCTCTCTCTATATTAACTCTCTCTCTATATATTACTCTTCCATATTTTGCAAGTTGGTAGCAATGAAATGAAAGAGCAGATGGCTGAGCATGGCTTTGGAGAGTGAGGCTTCGGGTGGATGAGAGAATGAAGCAACCAAGAATGTGGTTTGTTCATTCAAGAGGAATGTTGTAAAATAAGGATTCCAAGGCATTGGTTTTGTGCATTAGCAACTCACTGTCGGTCACGCCTTCTCCTCTCATCTTATTGGCTCATGCCAACACTTGCCCAATTTTAATTGGCTCATGTGTTTAATACTACCCAACATGTACCGCATATACACAAAATATACCCGAATACTCCCACTTTTGTACCAAATTTGGTAATTAACTATACCCAAAATTAAAATGAGTACTTCCATAAAATATTGGGACACGTAAAAATAATTATTATGGGATTTGTTCAATTATTCGGAACACTCATATTATATATTTCGGATACGGGTTAAATCACGTATTAGTTCAAATAAAATTTCCGACACTTGAAAAAATTATTCCTTCGCATACACGTTTTAACGAGATTAATAGAAATCAAAAAAGACGTAAAAATATTTGGGCATGAATAGTGCTCAGGAATAGTAACTCGTGAAATAGTGATTTTGCGATATATTACGAAATCAATTTATTCGCTTACGTGAAACTTACTACACACAAAATTCATGCATGCACATAATCTAAGTTATAATATAACCATTAAACACATAATATAACATAAAAATTTAATATATTCCATAATATTAATAAATCCAAATTACAAAGGTACACACGATTCGCGATCGTTACATCCTCCCCTCCTTATAAGGATTCTGTCCCCAGAATCATAGTACAGGGTTAAACAAAAAGTTGAGGGTAATTCTCTTTCATTCTATTTTCGAGTTTCCACGTAGCTTCTTCGACATTGTGGTTCCTCCATATTACCTTTACAGAAGGTATAACTTTGTTTCTTAAAACTTGCTCTTTGCGGTCTATAATCTGGACTGGAACTTCTTCATATGATAAATCTTTTTTAACTTGTAAGGGTTCGTACTCTATCACATGCTTATAGTCTGGTTTGTAAGGTCGTAGTACTGACACATGAAATACGTTGTGGATATGCTCCATCTCAGGAGGTAAGGCTACCTCGTAAGCCACTTCTCCCACACGCCTTAACACTTCAAAAGGTCCAATAAACCTCGGATTTAGCTTTCCCTTCTTCCCGAATCGTATCTTCCCCTTCTAGGGAGACACTTTTAAAAACACGTGACTGCCGACATCAAAGTCTCTCGTCTGGCGATGCTGATCAGCATATTTCTTTTGTCGGTCTTGGGCTGCAACCAATCTTGCTCTTATCACTTTGACAATCTCCGTCGTTTGCTGCACCAATTCTGGTCCCAATAGTTGGCGTTCTCCTACTTCATCCCAACATAGTGGCGTCCTGCACTTTCTTCCGTACAAAGCTTCGTAAGGCGGCATGCCTATACTTGCATAGTAACTATTGTTGTATGCAAACTCTACCAACGGTAAGTGATCATCCCAATTACCTTTGAAATCCATGACACAAGCTCTCAACATATCTTCTAATGTTTGAATCGTCCTTTCACTTTGCCCATCAGTTTGAGGGTGATACGCTGTGCTCAATCTCAACTGTGTTCCCATACACACTTGTAAGCTTTTCCAGAAATTTGATGTGAAACGCGGGTCTCGATCTGACACGATTGATACCGGTACTCCATGCCTTGATACAATTCCTTTGACATACAATTTCGCTAATTGATCCAGATTAAACCTAATCTTGATCGGCAGAAAATGTGCTGACTTTGACAATCGATCCATGATAACCCATATCGCGTCATAACCTTTCTGAGTAGTTGGAAGACCTACCACGAAATCCATCGTAATATGCTCCCATTTCCATTCTGGTATCTCCAAGGGTTGTAACAGACCACTGGGTCTTTGATGTTCGACTTTAATCTTTTGACAAGTTAGACACTTTGCAACACACTCTGCTACTTCTCGTTTCATGTTTGGCCACCAAAAATGTTGTCGAAGGTCTTGATACATTTTTGTGCTTCCCGGGTGAATTGAAAATCTCAAACTGTGAGCCTCTTGCAAAATTTCCTCTCTCACTTTTGGTACTAACGGTACCCAAATTCTTCCTTCAAATCTCAACAGTCCTTCGCTATCGAGTTTAAATTTAATTCCGTCCCCTTCAAAAACTCTCTTTCTTATCTTCTCGCACTCCTCATCCTGGAGTTGCGCTCCTTTTACTCGGTCTAACAAGGTTGGGCGAGTCTCTATCGTAAATAACTTCTCTCCCGACTCTTTCGGATATTTTACTTCTAACTCCATCTTTGCCATTTCTGCTATTAGCTTTTCTTGAGCTGTCAACATCGATAATTTTTCCGACCCTTCCTACTCAAGGCGTCGGCCACCACATTTGCCTTTCCCGGATGGTAGAGAATCTCGCAATCATAGTCCTTGATCAAATCCAACCATCGCCTTTGATGCATATTCAACTCCTTTTGTGTAAAGATATACTTCATACTTTTATGGTCCGTATATATCTCACATTTCTCTCCGTAAAGATAATGTCTCCAAATTTTTAGAGCAAACACTACCGCTGCCAACTCTAAATCGTGAGTTGGGTATCCTTTCTCATGATCCTTCAACTGCCTCGACGCATACGCAATGACCTTTCCGTGTTGCATAAGCACACAACCTAGTCCCTTGAGAGATGCGTCGCTATACACCACAAAATTTCCCGTATCCTCCGGTAGAGATAATACAAGTGCTTCACTTAACTTTTTCTTTAATTCTCAAAAACTTTCTTCACATTTCTCCGTCCATATAAATTTCACTGCTTTTCTCGACAGATAGGTCAATGGAGTTGCTATCCTAGAGAAATCTTGAATAAATCGTCGATAATAACCTGCTAATCCTAAGAAACTTCTCACTTCCGTCGGTGTCTTCGGTTGTTCCCAATTTATCACCGCTTCCACTTTTACAGGGTCAACCAAAATTCCATCTTTATCAATTACATGACCTAGAAAGTGCACACGCTCTAACCAAAATTCACATTTTGACAATTTCGCGTATAACTTTTCTCTTCTCAGCGATTCCAATACTATTCTCAAATGTTCTGCATGCTCTTCTTGGGTTTTTGAGTAAACCAAAATATCGTCAATAAACACCACCACAGATTTATCAAGTTGCGGTTTAAACACTCTATTCATTAAATCCATGAATGTTGTTGGTGCATTCGTTAATCCAAACGACATCACCAAAAATTTGTAGTGCCCATAACGAGTTCGAAACGCTGTCTTTGGCACGTCTTCCCTTCTGACGTTTAACTGATGATAACCACTTCTCAAATCTATCTTCGAGAAATATTTTGCTCCTTTCAATTGATCAAACAAATCGTCGATCCTTGGTAACGGATACCTGTTCTTGATGGTGACTTTATTCAACTCTCTATAGTCGATACAAAGTCGTAACGATCCGTCCTTTTTCTTAACAAACAACACTGGTGCTCCCCATAGCGAGACACTAGGTTGAATGTACTTCTTGTCCAATAATTCTTGCAATTAAACCATCAATTCCTTCATTTCAACTGGAGCCATTCGGTATGGGGCTTTTGATATTGGAGCCGTCCCTGGTACTAAATCGATAACAAACTAGATTTCTCTGTCTGGCGGAAGTCCTGACAGTTCATCCGGGAACACGTCCGTAAACTTATTAACTACTGGTATATCATCTAACATAACTTCCTCCCTCTGAGTATCTATTATGTACGCTAAATATCCCATACATCCTTTCCTCAATAATCTTTTGGCCTGCAATATCGTTAGACAACTCTATTGTCGTGCCGACTTGCTACCATAAAATACTACCTTTGAATTCTTCGGGGTCATAAGGTTTATACATTTCCTCTGGCAATCAATTATTGCCCCATGGTTAAATAACCAATCCATTCCTAAAATTACATCAAACTCTCCAAGGCGAATTGGAATTAGATCCACAAACTTTCATGTCCCCCAATATTTAGACGACAATTCTTGCATACGAACTCGACAGGAATAACCTCCTTATTCGCGACCTCTATATTAAGGGGATATTCTAGCGTTTCATGAAACAAATTTAACTTCTTAGCAAAATCATCAGATATAAATGAGCAAGTAGCACCCGAATCAAACAACACATAGGCATTTATATCGTTGATCGGAATGATACCTGACACCACGTCTTTTGATTCCACAGCATCCTGCATTGTCATATTGAAGGTTCGGGCTGTCGGTCGAGTTGGTTGAACTGGTGCCGTGATGGATAGCTTGCCACTATTATTAGGTCCTTTGTTTCTGTTCCCTTCACCTATGCCTTTCTTGGGGCAATTCCTTGCCATGTGATCCAGCGCTCCACAATTAAAGCACGCTCCTTTCTTGGGGTTAGGACAATTAGGAGAGATGTGTCCCTCCTGCCCACAGCTGTAACAAACGGTTTTTCCTTTCAGGCATACTCCTGTATGATTTTTTCCACACTTCTTGCACTGCTCTACCCGCTTCTTCGAGTCTCCTTGTCGATTTCCATAATTCCCAGAATTCCCAGGGGAATTCCACTTTTTCTTATGGCCTCCACTATTTCCACTACTTCCCTCAGCCTTGTTTCCTTCCATCTTCTTGTTCTTCTTTTCTTGGTTGAATCGAGTCAAAGCTTCGCTTCCGCCTTCAGTTATAATCGCCTTCTCTAGCACTGCTGCAAAGGAGTTGAAACTCGACTATAAAGCCAAGGCTTCAGTCCATGTTCAAACCTTCGTGCCTTCCTTTCGTCGGTATTCACTTGGTATGGTGCAAATCGCGCTAACTCATTAAATTTTGAGGCATACTCTGGCACTGACATCGTTCCTTGTTTAAGCTCCAAGAACTATACCTCCATCTGGTTTTGTGTACTAGGTGGAAAGTACGTCTCGAAAAACATCTCCTTAAATTTCTCCCACGTAATAACTCCTTGCCCTCCTCGACACTTATTAGCCTGCCACCAGTAACTCGTTTCTGCCTTCAGCATGAATGTAGCAAAGGCGGTCTTCTGCTCCTCCACCACTCTCGCCACTTCAAATACCTTCTCCATCTCCATAATCCACGTTTGGGCTTCAATCGGATTGGTAGTCCCTCGAAACTCGGGAGGTCCTACAGCTTTAAAATCCTTAAAAGTCGTGGCATGAGTTGTGTGTTGATTCATAAGCGCTCCTACAAGCAGATTCACAAATTGTTGCATGGGATTAGTGTCTGCTTCCCCAATTCCTTCGACAGACTTCTTAGGCATTGGCTGAGTCAGTGGTCTTCTTCTCGGCGGCATCTTACTGTTAAACATTCGCATTATCAGTTCATTATCCACTTATCGAGAATATTCAAGAACTACCTTAAGCACTTATATATAATACATGACATGTTTAACAAACATAGGTATATATACATAAGCTTCATCCAGTACATTGTACATATAACATATTTGCCAATTACATCTTCTATCCCATTCAGCAAAGCAAAATTTCGGGATTACATTAACATCATCATCATAATATCCCACTATTTACATCAAAATTTGGGATTTACATCACAAACACATACACACATAGATATATAAGTATATATATTCTAACATCCGTCTACAAGCAATCTAAGGAAGCATTCCACGCTCAACGGCATTATCATACTCTTGATCCATGATGTGCATCATCCTCCTCTTATCCATGATAAACCAAGGGTAATCTGGCGGTGTCGGATAATAATACGTTCGATCTTGTGCTCTTCCGAACGCCGTATGGAAAGCATACTCCATCTCGTCCATCTTCGCTTTCTTCGAACGAACTTCTCCTTCGACTCGGTCAACGCGTCGAGCGGCTTTAACCCACGCGGCTGTCATCCTTCCTCGCTCAGCTGACTCTTCCCGCAGTCGATCATTAGCAATTTCCTTCTCGACTTGCAATTGTGTCGCTCTCTGCTCTGCCTGAGCCAGTCTCTACTCAAGCTCTGCTACTCGGGTGTTGAGGTCTAGAATTAATACATTATTCAGATCAATTATTGTTTGACATTCCTCGGCTTGCCCCTCTAGCTCCGCGACTCTATCCCGAAGCTCCATGTTATGGTTATAAACTAACCCAAATATTCCAGCTCCAGGTGAAGTAGGTGGTACCTCATCCGGATCTCCTCCTACCTCGTCATCCTCTTCTACTTCCTCGAGATCTTCTTCTGGATCCGAGTCGGGCTCATATTCCTGGCCTACTACGGTGACTGTTGGAGTTAGCTCTATCGGTGCTAACTGCTCCCAAACCACGTGGATATCTCGTGACTCTTCCTCAGCACCTACGTGACTGGGTCCTCCTATCTCCGACATCCTGCCACAACCAAATTCAAATTTTAAATTACTACCCGCGCAAACAATAAGTGTATTACAACAAATAAGCACATAAATTGTTTTATAATCTGCAATGAATTTTTCCTCAATTCATTCCTTAGAACTCGATGTGAGTTTCACCTACAGCTAGATTCTCTGTCTTCTTACGAGGTTATATCCTAAGGTTTTCCCACCTAAGGTTTATAACTTATCAGCTCTGATACTAACTTTTGACACCCCCAAATCCGGGGTCTCTTTACCCACAGACTCGGTGCTCACGATACTACACATTTATCTTCTATTCTACCCATTCATCATTAACATAAGGACAGAAATGTAATTACTAAATATTACACAACGTCTTACTCTACAAATCTCAGGTTCTAAGACCTTGACATAAGTACAAACATCTTAAGATAATTAATACAATCCCAAATCACACATTCCTAGCATAAACTATTACAAAAGCGGATATGATATAATATCCTTTACTCGATAACTTTTCCCTTCCCTTTGTCCTTGTGGGAACTTTTTGCCTGTTCTGCCTTAGCTGAAAGCATGTAATTTAAAGCAAGAATGAGCATTCAATTGCTCAGCAAGTATAACATTTAAATAACAATAACATCCGAAATCATGCTTCCAGTTCTACAACTGAACAATAGTTGAGAACACATTTTGAATAAATATGAACAGTGACAAGGTGTTCTTTTGCATTATTAACATTTCTAAGCAACATACTGAGTGGTCAAATGATCTTGAATTTTCTTCTTTCATCAAAGGGTTTAATAGTTTTATAATTATAAACCGAACATTTTTCCTCTAGGCATTTTAGGGGATCAGCCTATCATACCCTATGTTGTACAACATCATCTAATTATCACCCATATAGGGTCAATCGGTATTATCGACCAAAAATATTTTCCCAGTAATATGGTTGTTCTTATCAGTTCTACATCAAAGAATCCAAACAAAAACAATTTGATTGGATAGCTACAATAAACATCAATAATATTTCGATGATTCATTTTTAAATCAATAAAGCATTTCAATGTAAGTCTAGCCGAAACAAATGGCTTAGACAAATCCTCAACAGTTCATGGAGTATAGAACTTTAAAGTTTCAATAACATGTATTATAGCACCACTAGATATCTTGAATAAAGGTAAGAATACTTGCACAATAATAATTTGTGAAAGCTTAGAATTTATATAATATCGAAAACTCGCACAATAAGAGTTGTACGGAAAAATAAAACTCGCTCAAATATAAATTGAGTTGAGTTAGAAAACTTGCCTCGAGCGTCTGCTACAAAATTATAATACACGTCCTTCAAATATCCTACACATTTAAGTGCACATAGATACTACCATTAGTCACATAATCAACGTCAATTATTGGGTTATAAATAACTAATGCGTCTATAACATTCTATTCGAATGCCCAAACTATATGCATTTGCGTATACTTAGTACGCCAGTTTGATTTATCTAATAATCATTGGTTAATGCTAAACATCATTATACTATATAATGATCATGTTTTAGGACTTAGAACAACATCTATTATAGTCTAAAGCATTACACGTTATATACGAGCATGTCTGAAGCCTTCCGTTTGCATAACAGTCCCAAAATGATCAATTTCAAAATTGATCCAGTTATTAACTTTTGATTCTAATTAATATAAGTCGTAGGTCTATCTCTAAGCTTTCCGAATCATCTTGAATTACCCCAAACGGAGTTCGTATGAGAAGTTATGCCCAAATTACTAAAGGACATTAAAACTGTCCATATTACTTCCAGGATTCGCGAATTTGACCCGCCTATTTCCGAATGTCATAACTTCCTCATCCGATGTCGAAATGAATCCGTTCTTGAGCCATATTCTTGCTCGTAACATAAACTACAACATATCTAAAGCCCATAATTTTTCAATAACTCTAACTATCTAAAACAGTAGCTCAAAAATTCTATCCCGTGCTGATTTCCAGTGTGACAGTTTTGGCATCTTTGCTCAAAACCACCATAACTCCCTCATCCGGAGTCGGAATGAGGTCGTTCCAAAGCCTATAGCTTCGTAACTTAATGTACTACAACTAACCAAAAGCTCAGAATTTATTACGCAACACATTAATACCAGATTTTGGTACAATGGTCAGTGCTCATGCATTTTTCCTTTTCTAAACATGTTTTACCAAAACTCTTGATACAAATTCGTTTTAACACTTTTTATCTTCATTCCAACTAGAATATCTTCTTAACTCAGTGGACTTCAACATCAATACATCACATAAACACAACAAACACAAAATCACAACATTACAGTCCTCTAAAAGTCCAAACAGTCCATGTTCAAGTCCAAACAGTCCCAGTTCATAGTTCTTGCTCCATTAAGCCAAGGTTCGGATTTCTTTTTGTTTTTGTTCCACTTTGATGGTGTTAATAGTTTACAAGGTGACTTGGTAACATTATTACACAATCACAACCAATCATAACAACAAAAATTCGCAGAAAAGCTCAAATCCATAAGTTGAGCTCAAGAACACCAAAAATAGAGGAAAATAGAGAGAAGAGTGATTGAGGTTTGCTTTACCTCTTGCTTGTTTCTCCTTGATGCTATTGAGGTAGTAGAGACCTCCCTTCTTCCTCTTCTTGCTCCTCCTGAGCTCCTCCTTCTTCTCCTCTTCTCACCCGTACGCCTTCTTCTTCTCCTCCTTCAAGTTCTCTCTTTCTCTCTATATATATTACTCTTCCATATTTTGCAAGTTGGTAGCAATGAAATGAAAGAGCAGATGGCTGAGCATGGCTTTGGAGAGTGAGGCTTCGGGTGGATGAGGGAATGAAGCAACCAAGAATGTGGTTTGTTCATTCAAGTGGAATGTTGTAAAATAAGGATTCCAAGGCATTGGTTTTGTGCATTAGCAACTCACTGTCGGTCACGCCTTCTCATCTCATCTTATTGGCTCATGCCAACACTTGCCCAATTTTAATTAGCTCATGTGTTTAATACTACCCAACATGTACCGCATATACACAAAATATACCCGAATACTCCCACTTTTGTACCAAATTTGGTAAATAACTATACCCAAAATTAAAATGGGTACTTTCATAAAATATTGGGACGCGTAAAAATAATTATTATGAGATTTGTTCAATTATTCGGAACACTCATATTATACATTTCGAATACGGGTTAAATCACGTATTAGTTCAAATAAAATTTCCGACACTTGAAAAAATTATTCCTTCGCATACACGTCTTAACGAGATTAATAGTAATCGAAAAAGACGTAAAAATATTTGGGCATGAATAGTGCTCGGGAATAGTAACTCGTGAAATAGTGATTTTGCGATATATTACGAAATCAATTTAATCGCTTACGTGAAACTTACTACACACAAAATTCATGCATGCACATAATCTAAGTTATAATATAACCATTAAACGCATAACATAACATAAAAATTTAATATATTCCATAATATTAATAAATCCAAATTACAAAGGTACACACGATTCGCGATCGTTACAATTATCAGCATAAATGGCAAAATTTAATTTTAAACTACCTCTAAGGTCACATCATGATCCATCAGGCATGGTCTTCGCCCAGTGTAGTCCATGGGGGGTACAGTTTGACATGGACTAACATTATCATCCCAACTTATGAAATTGAGCTAGTTGGGATGATAATCTCAGTCCATATCGAACTGTACCCCCCATGGACTACACTGGGCGAAGACCACGCCTGATGGATCATGATGTGACCTTAGAGGTAGTTTAAAGCTAAATTTTTCCATTTATGCTGATAATAGTCTAAGATAATTATATATGTTGTCAAAACTCTCCCTTTGTCTCTTATATTTCCCAGTCAAAGTGATTTTGTAGGAAATTCAAAAGTTCTTTGTTGATTATCTAATGAATGACACACATTGGATACAATCTCTACTGCACATTTGGTACGTGCAGACCTTGAGTCAAATAAATCTATGAGTAAAAAATGTCTTCAGTTGGCAACCCTTCACTCTATGACAGTTGATTTTGCAAAAACAGGAGCACCAACTGAAATGCCTATGGCTTTTCAACCGAGGATGGTTCCCGATTTCATAGAGAGGTAGGACAAACTAGCTTAATTACACTTCTCAAGGAGTACTGGGGGGAAACTTTATCGTGCTAGTGTTGAATCTACAGTGCATGAGAAGTCGCACTCTGTTTGTTCAAAGGATATAATATCATCCAAGACGTTTATATAAAATACTCAAAGATATGTTTATATACTCAAAGATATGTATATGTACAAAAAAGATATGTTTATATAATCATTATATTTAATAATATCATATATTATATTATAAATGAATGCAATTACTAATATTGTAAGCAATTTAAAAAATATTACGCCTATATTATAAAATATAAATAAGTACAAATAATGTAATATATTGCATCAACAAATTATCTATCCTAAACAACAAATTAAAGACTACCAAATAGTTTATAATTGTTTCCTTGGCTATTTGAACATTATGTTGGTGTCTATATAACATTATATTTCACTCTTTGGTTTCTTTGTGAGCAAGTAAGTGGGTTTAGTTTCAATTTGGATAAAGATTTATATAGACACGGTTTCACTGTGTCTCTAGTTTTACCGTGTGGGACATGATTGATATGGTATGGCAGTATGGCGGTATGGCAAGAGGAAGGTTTTCCTTAGTCATTAGGATTGTTGGTGACACAATCATGTGGGCTTTAACGAATCCAATTAGGAATTGGATTGGGGTTTATTAATTATAAAAGGCATGATAGCCTTGGTAAGTTGATCTTGGCAGCAACATTAACACTTGTGTTGCAACACTGTTTTTTGGTTTCGGTAGGAAAAAACGAAATTAACAGTGAGATTTTCCGTGGGTTATCGGAAGGAAATAAAGACATATCTCGATAGCAAACGGGGGAGTCTTATTGCGGTCGAACGGAAGAAGAGGGACAAGTATTTGTTTGTGATCCATCATCAGTGTTGATTAATTAACAGTTTTAATTATTCTTTAGTTTTGGATGGTGAAGTTAATTAAATGTAATTTGTACTCTCTTAGTTTATTGTGTAACCTCAAGTTTTAGGGCGTAAAACTTGAGAAGATTATTGTAAGCCCATTATTTTGATATAGTGGAGATTCAGAATTTGACCCGTGATTTTTACCTCTTAATTTTAGAGGGTTTTTCACGTAAATTAGGTGTCTTACTTGTGGATGGTTATTTGTTATTTTTGTTCTCATAATTGGTTTTGTTGATTTCATATTTAATTGCACAAAGACGGAAAAGTAGTTCCTGGGATAGAGATTATTTTAGGCGTACTTTTTACAATAGTGGTATCAAGAGCTTGGTTATTTTTGTGTTTGTTTATGCGAATTAAATGGAGGATTGGACAGCAGGCTGCACGATTAATCTTAACGCTACAAATTATGCAATTTGGAAGCCAAGAATGGAGGATTTACTTTATTGCAAGGATTTGTACGAGCCACTTGAGAATGATGGAGTTAAGCCCACAAATAAAAGTGACATAAATCAGTTAAGTACGATGAAGATGATCATTGACGATGAGGTGCAGGCTTTGTTGTTGTTGAGCTCTTTACCTGATAGCTGGGAGACACTGGTTGTATCGCTGAGTAACTCCGCTCCCAATGGTACGCTGACTATGGATACAGTCAAGGATAGTTTGTTCAACGAGGAACAGAGGCGAAGAGATACCGTAGTGACTAGTGTTGAGTCACAAGTTTTTGTCGCGCAGAGTAGGGGCAGAAACAGAGAGAAAAACTCTCCTGAAGATGACAAATTCAGGGGAAGGTCGAGAGATCGAAAAGAGATAATTTGTTTTCACTGCCAGAAGCCGGTTCACACAAGGCGAGAGTGCAGATTTTTGAAGAATGGGCAGTCTAAGGATAATGATGAGGATAAAGATTCGATTGTGTATCTATCCGACGTTGATGTAGCCATTGTTTGTGATGATAAACCCAAGTGTCATGTTAATGATTGGATTATTGATTCGGGTGCTTCGTTCCATGCTATTCGCATGGTGAGATCTTCACATCCTACAGCAGTGGTGATTTTGTCTATGTACGGATGGAAAACGGAAGTGCATCTAAGATTATAGGCATTGGAGATATTTGTTTAGAGACTAACAGTGGTTGCAGGTTGATGCTGAGAGAAGTCAGACATGTTCTGGATATTCGTCTTATTTTGATCTCTACTGGTAAGCTTGATGAGAATGGTTATAAAAGTTACTTTGGTGAAGGTCAGTGGAAGTTCACTAAAGGGTCTCTAGTGGTGACTAGAGGTAAGAAGATAGACACTATTTACACGATGCGGGAGCATGTGAGAGGTGTTAAAGATGGGGGAGTTAGGCGAAAAAAGATGTGGTACACAGCCGTGCAAGATGAGAGAAAAGCCTTGCATGAGAACCATGAGAAGAAAGCTCTTCGCTTTAAATGGGTACCAAAAGTTAATAAGGAAAGTGATAGCTCGCAGCTAGGGTATAAAGCGGTTGTGAAAGAATTTGGCAAGAAAACATCTGTCAAGTTTAAGTTGGATCCTCCCATCGAGAAGAACCATGCCGATGAGACAAAGTCGGACATGAAGAAAATTGAAAATTCCAAGAAGCTTGAGTTGAGCCAAGCCTTCGTTGGAGTTAACTCTGAGTGAGGAGTTGCATGTGGTTGGTGATCCTTCCTCTCATGGGTTCGGAGGGGGAGATTGTTGGGTGTGGATCCTCACCCATGAGATAGAATCCAAGATAGAAAAGAATTGTTTTTCTTTGTGAGCAAGTAAGCGGGTTTACTTGATATTAGTCCAATTAGAAATTGGGTTGATGGAAGTCAATTTAGATAAAGATTTATATAGACACGGTTTCACTGTGTCTCTAGTTTTACCGTGTGGGACATGATTGATATGGTATGGCAGTATGGCATGAGGAAGGTTTTCCTTAGTCATTAGGATTGTTGGTGGCAGAATCATGTGGGCTTTAATGAATCCAATTAGGAATTGGATTGAGGTTTATTAATTATAAAAGGCATGATAGCCTTGGTAAGTTGATCTTGGCGCAGCAACATTAACACTTGTGTGGCAACACTATTTTTGGTTTCGGTAGGAAAGAACGAAATTAACAGTGAGATTTTCCGTGGGTTATCGGAAGGAAATAGAGACATATCTCGATAGCAAACGGGGGAGTCTTGTTGCGGTCGAACGGAAGAAGAGGGACAAGTATTTGTTTGTGATCCATCACCGGTGTTGATTAATTAACAGTTTTAACTAATCTTTAGTTTTGGGTGGTAAAGTGAATTAGATTTCTCAATCTAATCTAATTAAAGGTAATTTGTACTCTCTCAGTTTATTGTGTAACCTCAAGTTTTAGGGTGTAAAACTTGAGAAGATTATTTTAAGCCCATTATTTTGATATAATGGAGATTCGGAGTTTGACCCGTGATTTTTACCTCTTAATTTTAGAGGGTTTTCCACGTAAATTTAGTGTTTTGCTTGTGGATAGTTATTTATTATTTTCGTTCTCATAATTGGTTTTGTTGATTTCATATTTAGTTGCACAAAGACGGAAAAGTAATTCCTGGGATAGAGATTATTTTAGGCGTACTTTTCCCAACAAGTGTTGCTCTAATTGAAAAATATCAATCCATATTTGCTTATAGTAATCATGAATCTTGTTCTTTTTGAACAAATTATTATGTATTATAAAAAGAAAAAAGCAATTTAATCCTCCATCATATCGCAGATTCCCTATCATGGTACTTCGAATTGATGTAAAAGATCAATCATTATGTTAGCTTGGTTATGATCAAGACTTGAAGTTTTGACATTTTCCTTTAATTGTCTACTTTCTTCTTTTATTGTACTTTCTATTTCAACTTCTCCCATGTTTCTCCTACCAATTAATTGTGTGAGCTCATGTTTCAATAGCCAGTATTCTGGGCTAGCAACTTTCAAATTGGCATTAGGCTTACCAATGTGGAAACTGGAAAGTTAATTAATGGTAGAAAAATTTCTTTCTAAAGCTTAACCAGATTTTTTGTTTCTATTGGACGTGATATGGATTTGTAATTGTTACTTTTTTTGTACTAAATTATATTTCATCCATTTGCAGACACATATGAGAGATCACATATTGCTGTTGCATCGGGAATCTAGTTCAAACCCTCTCAATGCCTCAATACTTAATGACCCAAAACATCACGTTCATAAAAACATTAAATAATTAAAGAACTAAAATAAATAGTTAAAGAATGAGAAAAAAATATACAAAATTAACAAATTTAATCTAGCCTCAAAAATTTCACCCAAATCCATTTGTTTATGTTGATATGTAGAGAGAGAAATGAGTTTTTAAGAAAGAAATACCAGAGGATGACCGGGCGACGGCGGCGTGGGCGGCGACGACAGTGTGGGCGGCGTCCTTCTCTTCCCTTTTCTCCATCTTCTCCTTTTCTTTTTCTTTCTTCTTCTTCTGCTCGACTGTCTGTCTGCTGATGGAGATTAAAAGGATCAGCGTCCGCTTTTTGTGACCTCATGCGGTTGCTGTTTTTTATTAACGTGGATGAATTAACGATCGATATGCGGTTGCTGTTACGGATTGGTTGCAATAAGTCTCCCCCGCAAACTTTTGCGCCAAATTTATGGCGGCAAAATTATAATAGCGACCGTTCAGCGACCAGAGGGATGTCGCTAATATAAATAACGACTATTTTTAAGTGTGGTCGCTAATAGCAGTCGTTATTACTAGCAATAGCGATCGAATAATGCAGTCGCAGATACTCTTGGTCGCTAATGGACCATTTTGTTGTAGTGTAATATTTTGAATTTGTTCTTCACGCATAGAACTTTATTGATCTTTGTAGAGCGGTATATATTGTTACCTTACTTTGGAGGTATTTTGTCTATGATTTTATTTGGTTTAATAAATACTTTTAGAACCTTTTGTTGGTATTATGTCGCATGTGTTGTGACATCATATCTTTGTAAAATAAGCGATAGGGTATATCTGAGCTATAACCACCTGTGGGGGTACCACATGCACGTCTTCTTAGCACCGAGGGATGACACCTTCTGTGGCGGTGTGATCAGTCCAAAGCGTATCCTTTTGTTTTATTTGCTCTGGGTGTGAGCTTTGACCAATTGATATGTTTGTTCAGGATGCGCGCGTATGGGCCGGCCCTAGTTTTTGTTCTGTTTTGTAAATTGGTGATGTTTGTGTTAGACATACTTTCTGATTTTCATGCATTTGGATTGTCGTTCCAATGTGTGATTTGCCTGTGTGGCATTATTTTGACTTGTCTGTGTGACAAAGTTCTGTTTTGTTTTGAGCTCAGTATGAAATAACCATTTAGTCACTTTCATTCAGTCTTCTGTTTTGGTTTGTTAGTTCTATTAGATTCAGTTATATCTTGTTCATGCTTCGAAGATTTTTTTTATCGTTGGTGCTTATATTTGAGGCTATCTTTCATATTCCGTTCAGTTAGTTCTATTTGTCAGTTATGCTTCTTTTGTATATCTTTATTCGTACTGGGCATTTGGTTCATGCTATGCTTTTCTTCCAGCAAGTTTGCAGAGGTGATTTAGGGTTATGTGAAGAGAGAGTTTGCCTTTGACCATCTAGGTTGATTTGGAGTTTAGTATTGATCAATTTTGATTATTCTGTCAATTTTTGAAAAATTATAATTAATTCAATATTTATGGATTACCGACTGTTAAATATTTTGAAGTTATTAATGCTCTATTCACTTATTTTGAAGTTTATTGTGATTTACATGTGACCTTCCTTTCTTATTCGAGAAGGGAGTGTTACATCATCAGAATAAGTATTTACTTCTAGGATTGTGTCTGGAATAGATAATCGTCCTTCAAACATGTTCATTCACTACCTCGGGCATGATAGGCCTGAGTGATGCATGGAGATGCATTTGTGCACATGAGTGCTACTTTCACCATTCTTTCTTGCTGCGTCTTTGTAGATGTTAGACCCCATTGCACCCCAAAATAAATTGAAAAGAAATGGGACATAATTAATTACACAGTCCAAATTTCAAAGTAATTAAATGCTCACATGTATACTTGTCTGAATGTCATAAAAATCTTCCGTTAATTAAATATAGTTATTAGAACCGGATCGAACATCGAATCTGACGAAACATCGATTCATTGGTCTAACCGGTTTAATCCATAGTCAAACCGCTTTAGCCGGATTTATATATTTTAATTAATAAAATTATATTTATACCATCAAAAATAATAATATCTATTAATTATACTAAAACGCAGTTAACATGACCACATCATGACATCTGTCAATCCTACAATTTAACACTTGTCATGCCTCATTAATGCTCCCCAATCTATTATCTATTATCTATTATCTATTATACATACTAAAATGCACTACCTCTCCTGCAACATTAATTACCCCTCACACAACATTATGTAATAGATTTCTAACCAAAATTTTAACAATTACTAAAATAAAAAATTCCTTAAACAAATACTACCAAAAACGAATCCAAATTATAGATAGATTTATAATATTATTTATATTATACATGCTCACACAACAATCTGTAATATAAATTTATATCCAACTTTTACAAACTACCAATATAAAAAAATCTAAAATTTAAACTATTCTAATATTATCAACTAATTGAACTATTGAATTTAATTTACATATAATTTTCACGTCTAAAATTTTCCAATTTTTTTTTTAATTTTATTCTCACCCTAAAAATCTAAATTGATATTTTATTCTTATTTTATGATCGTATTATTTTAATTATTTGGGATAATTTTTATTTAGTTATATTTATTGAGTATTATCTTATTTTTATAATTTTTTATGCACATTAATTTTTCTCATATGTGAAAGACTTATAATAATTACGTTGTAATTAAAAAATTACATAATTAATATTTAATTATTAACAGGTACTATAATCAATCAATTTAAATTTAAAAATACCATCTTAAAAAAAATATTACAGTCTTAAATTATCAGACAAGAAACAAGCATACTAAGGGTTATTTCATAAAATACAAATTTATAATCAACAAACTAAATAACACCCCATCACAACGCTTGAGTTTGGACTTTGGACTTTTGAATTTTTTTTATTATAACAACTTAATATTTTTAAATAAAACATATACTAATCCAAACACTTGACACCTACTATACTACATTAATTACCATTCACATTCTGTTGAACCATAATATCTCCGATTTTTGTGTTTTTCTAATATTTTAATAATATTATAATATTCTAATAATATTATACACACACCATATCTCCGATTTTTCTGTTTTTCTAATATTTTAATAATATTATACCTACAACTACGTTTATCTAATAATTATCAAATCACTACATATCTAATAATTCTAATATTATCAAATCACTATAACAACTTAATATTTTTAAATAAAACATATACTAATCCAAACACATTAATATGTTAATTTTATAAATCTCAAATACACTATACATATATCTTTAACCCAATTACTATCAAATACACATCCCACTAACATATTTCTTTAACCTCATAATTAAACTAATCTACATATTTAAAAATTATTTTTAATTACTTTAATCTTACACAATAAATTAAACAATTATACTAAAAAATATTAGGGTAATAAAACTTACCCTCTTTAACTTATGAGTATGTAATATAATTTCTATACTGTTTAAATTCCATAATATTCTTAATTTTTTTTAATATCCTGAAATCACTACAAATTTTCTTATATTGAATATATAGCAAACTCAAAATAATATTATACTTTTCTACTATACAGTAATATTACTTTGCTTCTTTTATTTTTTTTTTGTACTACTAACAAATTTTATTATTTTTTTGCTAACACAATAATCTTTTACTTAGATGTCGAGCAAATACGATTTTGTTGATGAAATCAGTCCTGTCAAGGAAACGTGGAAGATCAAAGTGAGAATAACTAGACTTTGGAATATGCCTAGCTTTAACAAATCTGACTACGTAAATAGCATCGAGATGGTTCTGTTGGATGAAAAGGTAACATACATACATAACTCAAAATTTACTTTTCAGAAAACTTAAATTATTAACAAATTTCAACATTATAGGATGGAAAAATACAAGCAACTATCAAGAGAGCGATGTTAAATAAATTTCAAACACTTGTCAAGGAGCATAAAGTCTTTATGATCACAAACTTTGTTGTCGGCCAAAACAGTGGTTCTTTCAGAACTACAAAACATCCTTACAAAATAAATTTCCTCTATTCAACCTCACTACGAGAGTTGGACAATACTCCCATACATATGTATGGATTTCAATTCAATCCATACGATCAACTACTATCAAACTATGTTGACGATTCCTACTTAGTTGGTACGTTTATGAATAATTTTATCTTCTTATTTTTCCATGCACAATTTTTTATTTAACCACTTATTTTTACTGTTTCTGGTCAGATGTTATTGGACAACTAACTGCAATTGGGAGTTTAGAGCACAACACAAACAATGATAAACAAAGCAAGAGAGTTAATGTTGAATTAACTGATAACATGTCAATTTTAATCTGTCAACACGTAACCATTCTATCTATTATTATGATTATTTAACTTAATCTAACGACGAAATTTTCTGACAGCAATAATGTATTGAGTTGCACCTTGTGGGATGACTACACACACCAAATTTGCTCTTTTGTTGAAACTGAAAGTCAAGACACCGTGATCATTATTTTACAATTTGCAAAAATTAAGTTTTGAAAAGGTATTCTCCATTTTATTATACTGAATATATAGCAAACTCAATGTTGATTAACTATACAATGTATATCATTAAAAAATAGGTACATCAACATTGTCAAACTCATTGTTCAGTTTGAGACTTCTAATAAATGAAGATATTCCTAAAGTTGTTAATTTCAAAAATAGGTATATAACATACTTCTTTTTAAACTAACTAATTTCTATTACATTGATGGACTTATATTTACAACTCACTATTGTCTACCTCAATAACAGCGTTTGTGTTGCAAAAAGAACTAAACTGACAATAAATCATTTATCCAGCCAGAGCACAATGTCTATAACAGATGAATTCCTCCAGCTATGTGATATGAAGACTCTAGATGAGATACGAGATGCAACAGATGTATGACAATTATTTCACAACCTTACTATTTTCCGTAATATAACATCTAATTTTCTTTTGCTATTTTTCTATGGAACATAATAGGAGACAACATGTGTGGTACTTTTCTTTGCATATAAACCGAATACAACTGGTTCTACAATTCATGCACAAAGTGTCAAAAAAAAGTAAAACCTAATAGTGGAAAATATTGGTGTGATAAATGTTGTAACTATGTCAAGTATGTCATACCAAGGTATTGTATTACAATTTTTTACTATCCGGTATATCTAAAATCATGCTATGTCCAGCCTATTACTGATAACTAACTTGGTAAATCGAAC
The DNA here is from genome assembly GCA_034770075.1 of Aralia elata. Lineage (NCBI taxonomy): Eukaryota > Viridiplantae > Streptophyta > Magnoliopsida > Apiales > Araliaceae > Aralia > Aralia elata. Next base: position 71,812,998 of record CM068379.1, on the reverse strand, counting down.
TTTTACCCAACTATATGTAACGTATGCTACCAAATTTTGATCATCGCATAACAATCTACCATTTTCTTATTATAATTTAATTTATTAATTGCACATACACATTTATTATTAACAAAATGAATAATCCCGCCGCAACGCGCGGGTTTGTATCTAGTGTACTACTAAATCATACATTTTAAAACATAAATTTATATTCAAAAAGCTATAAATGCCAAATTAGAGATTAATGAATGATTATAAAGCAAGTAGTTTTTTTAAAAAAAAAATAATTCACCTTAATTAGTTGTCTGAAAAAAATAAATAATAAAATCAACAACACCCCACTAAATGGCGTGGACAAATATTCCATTTATTAATTTCAGTATTTCTCAAACATTATCTCAAATAATGAGAATAAAGCAAACAATTTTTTAGAAAGCATTCCACCTTAGTTTTCTTCCATATAAAAAAGTAAAAAAAATCACCAACACACCACTGATGGGTCATGGGTGTGGGCAAATATTCCATTTATTTTCAATGTTTTTCAGACATTATTTAAAATATTTTGTCCATCCTACCAAATTAAATACATTAATTAAATTGATTTGACTTACAATCTTAACCAAGTAGGAATATGCCAAGCATATTCCAGCCCAGTCACTCCTTTATACCTCTCTTTATCAATTATATAATGTTTCTCATTCTCTCTCTCTCTCTCTCTCTATATATATATATATATATACATAAATTAGTCCATTTATTCATGTTCTCCTCCATCATTTTCTTTGTTAGGAAATCCCTGAATTGACACATTTATGTCAGTAATCCTCCTGTGAAAATAAAAGAGCATGAATTAATCACTTAAACACAGGTGATACCTGAAAACACATTAAAAGCAATTCCGTTTGATTTTTATCTGGAAAGGGATAGGAAAAGAAAATACTTACTCGAAGTAACCGAAATAGCCGATATAATTGGACCATAAACTCCTCTTTTAGGAACGCGTGTAGTCCCTTTACCAGCCCAATAAAATCTCATCTCTAAGGTATTATTTGTCACACATGCATCAAATGGTATGACCACAGGCCGTTGGGCCCCACGAGCCTCGTCTTCAATATTAAAATCCTTTCGAACTAATTCTTCCTGAAACATAAAGGAGTTTGAATTTAAAAAAATTCTTGTAATTTGAAAAACTACATAATAATTAAATAATTACCTGAATATAAATATCAAATATCCGCCTCCCAAGACTGCTAGATGTATTGTCATTTGTAAATTGTATTTCGGCGAAATGCAGATTTACAACATAAATCCCGTTTTCCAAGCAATAACAGAAATAAGTAAGAGAAAGTGGAGAAAGGCGTGCTGTTCTATACATGATTTCAGGGATGTTTGATGAATTAGGTAAAGTTTCTGTAAAATATTTGTTTTGATAAATACCATCGTCCATGAAGTCTCCAGTACTACTAAATCCCCAGTAATTATTACTTCTGTAATATGTTGCTGCACCACCTTCAATTTTTCCATCTCCTTCATACAATACAACTATTCCATTACTTTCTTTGTTCTTTAAATCATCTCCGCCACTATTAACATGTAAAGAACACCTATCTGCCACATACAAATTAATAGGTAATGTTATCGAAAATCCATAGATTGATTGATGTAAAGACTTTAAAGTAAATATGCATTGGCATGCATATATGAGTAGAATAAATTTATATTCATTAATTGGTGCAGTAAATAATATTGACAAATTTTCCAAGGCACCTTTATATATATAGTAATAATCTGATTCTTGTGAGTGTTGATTTAAAAAATTGTTTCGATTCACTTATCCCTATTGTTACAATACTGTAGGCAGCATCAGTTTAAGACTTTAATCCCTATTTCCCGTACGTTAAATACTGAAGTTGACTCGCAAGCCGAATTTGGTCATTTAAAGTCCTATGTTCTGTTGAAAATATTGGGATGTTTAATGCACAGAATTTTAAAAATGAGGTATTTCCAGAATTTTGCGTTGGAGTTGAAGTTATATTCACGAGGGCCTCAGCATTTTATCATTCCTAAATACAATAAACTTAATTTATTCTTCAGAAGAGAATTTATTTTTATTTTATTTTTTTAATTTCTGAGGACAAAAAAAGAATGATCAGTTACTTATTAGTTAGTAATTAATCTAAAAAACAACAAACTTACATTTAGGACAGATGAAATCTTTCTCACATGGAAGAATTCCCTTTCTGTTAAAGAAATATATGTAAGACTAATAATTAGCATAAAGTAGAAAAGAAATCTGATTAATTTGAAAATTAATTCCTCCCTCGATCACTTTTCAGCTACAAAATTCAAACATCAAAAATTCAGAGAAGCAAGAAAAAGAAACTCACAAGGTTTTCTCAGAAGAAGAGCTCTTATACAAGTTGATGTATGGCTTCCTACGGAAAAGAAAATGTGTGAAAATATCAGAACGTACTAATTAAAGAATTTAATTGCCAATTTACTGGCCGGGTAGCATATATAGGATACTGGAAGAAAATGACAAACAAACCAAAGAACTTTTCCTACCATTTCTTTTGACATGTGGGCTGCTCCGGGCCTTGCCATGCAAAATTATTGTAGGACAGATCACTGCACATGCAATCATCATATATAGTTAGATGTCAGCATATTGTTAATAATGTGATAGAAATGCAATAGGAAAATTCATGAGCTTCAGGGATAGTAGTAAAGAACAAACCCCTCCCACTCCCAACCCAACCACACAAGACAAACATTTGTTAAATAAGCAACCTAGCTAGATAATGACGTACGTACATGCTAATTCCTTCCCTCAAGATTGATTCAGGGACATCTCCACTTAACATGTTGCCCGTTAAAAACCTATTTAAATTAAAGCAGCTGTGGTAATTAGTATCTCATATACTTGAATAGAGACTGAGACTTCACTGGTTTTTAAAACAGTACGTACAAAATGTAATAACAACTATTCGCATGCATCCAAACAACTCTTGGAAATTAAAATTTTTATAAATCTTGGCATCATATATACTTACACGAATTGAATTTGTCTAGATCTGATGCCATATGGATCAATTTGTCCTACTAACCTGTTAAAGCTTAAATCCCTGTCCAAATCACGATCGATGAATTAGATGACATCAAACAAACGGAGGTGCGAAATTAAAGATCCAAGTAAAACAGTCCATAACATTGACTCTTTCTGACACTCATGTTTACCTGTGGTGGCCCTGGCCCTTCTTATATTTACTCGTTATTAATTAATAGAAACAAAGGAACTTCATAGAGAAGATATATTGAAGTACAGTAGGACAAAGAAAAATCAAAGAACAAAAAAGGGCAAAATCCAAGGAAATAAAATATATTTATAAATTTTATTATTTTACGATAAAAGAATTTTTTTTTATTTTTTTATTAAAAGCACCATTAGAAAAGTGGCTTATATTCCCAAATACAATCCCCAAAAGTCCATTTTCATTAGAATTTTTCTTCTCTCTTTCTGAGGGGGGAGACAATTAAATCGACAAGGCATTGCATATATGCAGATAAGTATCTTATTCACAGCCCTATCAATGTACATCCAACAAAGCAACTTTGGACATCATATAGATAAAAATCAAATATTCCCACTCTCACATTTGTCATGCATTACTTACAACGTTTCTATAACTTCCAGTTGCCAGATATATGTAGGGATTTGTCCAGAAATGTTGCAGTTTCTCAGTACCCTGAATTTAGGATGAAGTATGTCAAAATAATTAATGCAGGATCAGATTCATATATAAACCTTTATGCCAATAGACATATTACACAATCATTCACCATACAATTTTTTTATGCTGCCTGTACTTCTGCTTAAGTTAGGAAATCCCTGAATTGGCCCATTTATGTCAGTAATCCTCCTGTGAAAATAAAAGAGCATGTGTTAATCACTTAAAACATAAAACTCTAATTAGATTATGAAACATAAATAACAAAATCAGCCAAAACACTTGATACATTTAATTGGTTCTACACTCACAAGTCGGTTAACTTGTCGAGAAGAGATAAATTTGACGGAATTGGTCCCTCCAGCCCACTTGCACCTATTTCTCTTCATTGACAAAATTAATTTAATAATTATAGAAGGAAGTGTATTATACCAAAAACAAAATGTATTTGCCAAAATTTTAAAAGGTACGTTAGGATGGCTAATGATCTTACAGTCTTTGAAGTTGATTCCAGTTCTGTATAAATTCAGGTATTGGTCCAGATAAGTTGTTATCGCTGATCCTACTGCATGTTGCAAGAAAATGGTGCTTAAATAATAGTATGATAAACAATAATGATTAATTCATAATTAATCTACTGACAAGCTTACGAATCTTTTAATTTTGTTAGCCCAGCAAAAGTCATTGGCAACCTCCCTGTCAATCGATTGGACGACAACATCCTAGAATTCCAAGTCATACAGCAGATGAACAGTTTAGTTAGTCCATAAAATTGCATAAATTTGGTTCGAGTAAATCATAAGGTGAGAAAGATATGACAAGGTCTTACAAAAATCCCAAATTAGGTAATTTCCCAACCTCAGAAGGAACACTGCCAGAAAACTGGTTTGATTCAAGGGCTCTGGTAAGAAAATCTCAATTTAAATCACTAAAAGAGCAGAACAGAAACATAAGCTAAATTCTTTATATACTCTTAGAATGCACTGAACTAAATAAAATGATGCCACAAATTATGAGACATGACATTAATAAACTTTACAATATCAAGAAGAAAATTAAAAGAATTCCAAGTGGAGCCGGAACACTTCCTTAAGCAAGTTGTATTCTTAGCTCCCGAAAAGATTATCTTTTTCAAATTATTGATAAAAGGCATGTGTGTCCCTGAGTGTGTGGACGTGTGTATATGTTTTTATGTGACAGAGAAAAGAGAGAGAGAGATAGAGAGCATACATATATGTAAGAGTGGTAATATCTCCCAAGTATTTCGGAATTGTTCCTGATAAACGATTGACGACGACAGACCTGGAGTATATCTTCACTATGTTAAATCTATAATATTGATGATTAATAAAGAACTTGCTATGCACGCATTACTAACAAAAAGTCCAACTTTGTTGATGCCCATTCCAGAGGTATATTGCCATGAAGATAGTTGCGAGAAAGATCACTGCAACAATAGGTAGTATTGTCTTTCTAATGGAAGCATAAAAATCCAATTAATATGTCAAGAAACAAGCACAAACATGAAAGTATTTCTTACATGTTCTTGATGTAGGGTAACTTTGCCAAGGATGGTGGGAGTATACCATCAAGATCCTGCCCTTCAAGAATTCTGTTTCAACAGGAATAAAAGAGGCTTTTTAATATCAAATTGTGCGCCAATTTTGAACAAGTATGGTATTGCAGATAATTGATACAGTTTCACTATCTGAATGAATTGACGAATTATCAAATACTAAAGAGAAATAAAACAATCCCAAGATGATAACCGTAAGCAATCGGTGGTGCAAATACTCTAAATAAACAACTCTTGAAAGGCCAAAATCTCATCATATTGCCATATTACTGTAGTAAACACTTTATTCATCATGCACAGTCAGTAGATATATAAGGGAAATGCAAAATTTTATTAACAAGGACAAATAATGCTTAAACATTGAGACCCTCTTAAAATCCTCTTCATTTCTAATTTGATGCTTAAAAATACAGATTATGTGAAGAATACTTATTTTATAGCTAATTAGGCATCATCTCCAGTGCAATTACTTCAACCGCTGTCACAAATAAAGAAAATATTTGATGCTATCAGTCATCACATAAAAAACATACATGGTTTCGATGTGACATACTCCACCAGGGTAGGAGCAATTGCAGAGGACAGAATTATTATACGCTGGCATTTCTTTCATTTCTGGTGTGTTCCAGTTTGAGTTCCCATCACAAGGATTCAGACTGAAATTCCAGTCCTTTTTGCCCAATTGATTAGCTATTTCTTTAAGTGCTTCCACTGCATAAATCAAATTCATAGTAATTTCAGAAGCCAGTTGGATAGAAGTTGGGCACATAATTTATCCACATCAAGGATTGAAAAAGGGAGATGGATAGATAGCAGACAGGACACTTTCTCTTGCACAAAACTTCAACAACTAATTGAGACTTAAAACAAACTCATGTGATACAACAGTAGTTAGCACAGGTTTATATCTCTATGAAAGAAAAAGGGGTCAGGGTTCAACTAAATTTAAATTTTCAGAAGGAAAAAAGAAAAAATACGTTACATATTTCTCTAAAAAATTTATTGAAGTGTAGGCATGCATGCTCCATTCAGCAGAAAATTGGTTGCATACAACTGATAGGCACCTCAAGAACATTATTACTATGTCCTCAAGTAGACATGATAAGGAGATCGGTTACCTCCCCACGAACCAAACAGAGGCAAAAGATTATATATAAGGGACTCATTTCAATATCAAACATATTCTAGACAACCATCTCCATCTCACTCGGGCTTAGTAATGTAGGATGTATTTAGAAATCATGTATTCCTAGACTTTTGAATGAAGTTTTTGTTAGGACACTTACATTCCTCCTGCGGAAGCTGCCTAGCCTGTGCTTCAACGAAACTTGTTTTAAAGCATGCTAGTATGGAAAAGACGAGCATGAAGAAAAATAGAGAACTAGAAGTATCAAAAGCTGTTTCCATCTCTTCTTGCTTTTAATTCCTTGAGCTAATACATGGAAAGCTATATATACATGAGTATTTGAGATTTGCACTTTAATGTTTAAAACGTATATGAGCGCACCCCAAAATTCTTTTTGATGCTTAATCGTTCAAAAGGAGGGTGCATTTTGTTTAGCGCAATAAATTTTGGGGTGAATTTTGTTGAGTTAAAAAGAATTTTGGGGTGCATTTTGACCAGTTTAAACTTCGGAGGATGCATTTTGTTTAACATAAAAGATTTCTGGGATGTACTTAGATACGTCTTAAACATTGATGTAAAAACTTCAACTATCTTACAAACTTTGAGGTCCAAACTGTATTTTAGTCAAAATAAAAATATAGTGAGGGCCTTATTTAATATACCAATAACTACCACAAAAGTTTATCCAAGATGTACCTTTTTAGTACTCTATTTGTAACAAAAGGAATCATTAGGGAGGATTTTACAATTGCTCCAATACTTCTTGGATTCACTATAAGACAAATAATTTTAAGTAGGTAGGTACATAGTTGTCAAGTTATTAAGTCGAGTCGAGTTGGCGGCGGGGAGCTTAAGCAACTAGTCGACTAGGTGCCCAACTAATCGCTCATAAGTCGACAAGTCATTTCCAATATACAATATATACATGTTAACTGTATATTATTTTCGTTACATAAAATAAAAATTATTCTCACAAATATATTACCATTTCACAATTCATTAATGTAATAAATATTATTTTACTGCTCATTGAAAAAGATTAAAAGGCAGCAGAATGCCCATTGTTTAAAAAGAAAGGGAAATGAAAATAAAAGCAAACTGGCAACCGATGAATAAATATTAGGACTTACGGAAATTATTATAGGCAATTATGTATTCATTAATTTTTTATAGTGGGTCAAAGTACCGCAAACTTGTTAGATGTCAATTAAAGTACAAAAATAAAATAAAATGTGTATGATTATTCGACTAGTCGACAACAACATCCCCCAAGTCATCCGTTCGACTTTACTAACAAGTAACCACCAGACGAATATTCGTCCACTAGTTGATAACTATGGGTAGGTATACTCAGTAATTCTTGTTTGCCTCCAAGAAAAATAGTGCCCTCTCTTTATAAACTTTTATATGCATGAATCTCTAACTGTTGTATAGCTTGGTTTAGAATGTGAAATGTAGAAACATGGTGACCCATAATTGATGTCTACACTTCAGACATAAAAATTTCAGTCAAACGAGTAATTTATACATACAAAATCTGTGTCATTAGCACGAATCTTGTGCATTGAATACAACAATATCTGTGAATGAATCAAGGTAACAATATATAACATATATTGTTTATTTTAATATATAATGCATGCTACATATATTTAACAAATTAATATTTGTCAATGGAAAAATAATATGGCATGCAATGCCAATTAAGTTGCCTGATTTAATTCCTACTTAGAATTAATGACACCTTTCACTTTCAGATAACTACCATGCATGCATGATTTTACTGTGACAAAACAATTAATCCAGCTTTTAGGGAATCATTCATGCATGTTGAACCTCTTCAAATTTCATTCACTCAACTGCCACATCTATCTTTATTGCTTTATATCCATCAAATAGTTGGACAATTAATGCCCCGTACGATATTATAAAATAAACAAATATTATATTTCATATTATACTATCCTTATATAGGTTTTACCATTGCAATTACTATTTACTGTAATACTATTCCACACACACACACACACACATACTGTTTTTTTTAATAAAAAAATCGTTTGTTTTCCTTCAAATCCTTAGCAAATACATAACTCGATCTTGCATGCTGTTTTAAAAATGAGAATCCATTTGGCTTTGAAATTCTTTTACCCATTTGATGAAAAATAATATCAAAAATTTTTTTGATTGCATTTGTTTATAATAAATCTTGATATGCATAAGCAAAATTAAATTTAAACTCAACGGTCTCTCTTTTTGGGAAAAAATAGCATACAATTTATTAGGCCTTGGACTAGCTAGCTAGCTCGAAATAATTTAGTAGGTACAACTAACTAATAATTAATTAAAGAGGTACTAGTACACAGCATCTAATCAATGGTACACAGTCTTTTGCAACTTGATATGAACTGTCATCCCCACAAGGGATGTCTTGATCACGTATCACATAAACCATGCAATGCAACATCAGCTCTTTCCCCACAAGGGATGTCTTTAATTATATGGGATTATTACGGTCTCTTCATTAGCTCTTCCCCCCATCTCACCCCACGCCACCCCACCCCACTTCACTTCTGCACAATGTAGTTATGATTAATTCAATAACAAGGAACGGTTACTGTTCGTGATTTATTTTTTTTGGCGACAAAGAAATCATACGACTACAAGAAAACATGTCAATTCTGACGGAATTAACTTCGACAAAATATAATTCCTCAATTCTGACGAAATTAACTCCGACAAAATATAATTCCTCGGAATTATGTTACTTTCGACGGAAGAGTCCGTCGAACTTAAATCATTCGTAATTAATTTAATTCTGACAGAATTCCGTCAAAAATAATATTATTTTTTTGGCGCCCTAGCGCCAACATTATTCTCGACGGAAAGGTATATATGTTCGACGAAAATTCCGTCAAAAATAGCATAATTATGAGGAACTTATTTTCGACGGAATTTCCGTCGAAAATATATTATAAAACCTAAATCTACTTCATTTCCCCCGAGTCGCCGCTGCTATTTTTTATCTCTCTTCTCTTCACTCAACTCTCTCTCTCTTCTCTCTCTATTGCTCAACCTTGCTCCTCACCTCCGACGAAGCTCCGAGGAACCAAGTCCGGCAACCAACCTCCAACGCCAGCTCCCTCCTCCAGTCCTTCTCCTCCGACAAATCTATTCCTCCAGCGATAAAAAAAATCCAGTGAGACTCTCCTCCTTCAGTCCTTCTCCTCCTATATCTCCAGTTGTCCCAAGGTTTGTTTCTAATTTTTTTATTTAGTTTCCAAATATTGAGATATTATAAATTAGATTTCTAAAATTGATTGGCTGAAATACATGACTTCAAATTACATTAGTATCAAGTCTAATTACATTAGATTGCTGAAATTGGGAATACAATACTTGTGCGTATGGGATTATTGTTACATTATTGTTGCTGAAATTGGGAAATTCCTAAATTTTGACAAACTGTTAGAATTAAGAAACATGAAATTAATCTGCTAATTTTTGACAAGCTGTTGGGATTATATTTTTCTGAAATTAAGAAACTGTTGGGATTATATTTTTCTAAAATTGGGTTTATTTTGTTGTTGTTCTAACAGTGTATGAATCAGATTCAATTTGTGTTCCTTTTTTATTTATGGAATAATCTGTATGTTGTTTATACATGTTAGATGTTAGATTCTGATGAAAAGTGTTATATTTGTTATTTTCGACGGAATTCCCAACGAAATTTCTGTCAGAATTGTTCAATTGCAATATTTGTGGACCCTGCTTTATTTTATTTATGTATTTGACTTAGTTTACCAATATTGAAATAAACTAAGTAGCATTTACTTAGTTTCGCACTACTAAATAAAATAAAATAATATAATAACATAAACTAAATTTAATTTAATTTACTTTAAGTAAATTTAATTAAATAATATGATATAATATAATATAATACAAAATAAAATAAATTAAACTTCAATATTAAATTAAACTTAATTAAATTACATTAAATAATATAATATAATAACATATAAATTAATAACTTGGAATAAATTAACACAAAGTAAATAACTTAATATAATATAATACAAAATAAAGAAAATAAAATGAAATACCTTAATTAAAATAAATAATTACATTAAATTTAATTTAATTAAAGTAAATTAAATTAATATTAATTACATTACATAATATAATATAATACAAAATTAAATTAAATAAAACAAAATAACTTAATTAAAATAAATAAATAAATTTAATTAAAGTAAATTAAATTAATATATATTACATTAAATAATATAATATAATACAAAATAAAATAAAATGAAAAAGAATAAAATAATTAAAATAAAATAAAATCATTTAAAATAAAATGCAATAAAGTAATTAGATAAACTTAATTAAATAAATTTAATTTAATCTAATAAAATAAACTAAAAATAATTGAAATGCAGTAAGTATCATATAACATAAAATAATACCAAATAAAGTAAATAAAATAAAACAAAATAAAATAATTAAATTTAAATAATTAATTTAAATAATATAATATAATATACTACAAAATAAATAAATTAATTAAATTGACAATGATTTGATTAAAATAAATAAAAATAAAGTATTATAACATAATATAATAAACTAGGTAGCGTTTACTTTAGTTCCACTTCTGCATAAAGTAAAGTAAAAATAGTATAATATATTCATATAGATAATAGTTCTCATAAACTGAGTAGCATTTACTTAATTATCATTGAAAAAATAAACTAAGTAATATTTGCTTAGTTTTTTACAATTACAATAAATTGAATATATACTTATGCATGTAGTATACTTAATTTGGAGCTTAGAAACCCGTTCGACATTCACTCATTAGGAGTGAATGTCGAATAGTCCCCAGTTTGGGACTGTGACTGGATGTTACATCTCTCACTTAGGACGGTGACAATGGGTTGAGTGCGTTTTTTTTTATTTTTAGAATTTTTCAGTTGTTATCTCTACATGTTCGAGTGCATACTTTAGATTAAGTTATCTTAGTTTATTTCGTGTACTTGGAGACCATGTGGAGGTGTTGCCGAAATTTTCTCGAAACAGATTAAAACGTGCTCAACGTATTAACACTAGTGAGGAGACGCATCCAGGAACGGGATATAATTCTAACCCCTGTAGAGTGGATATACTCGAAAAATATAATTCATGCATGGACCACATACATGAATATCCATGCTCTGAATGTGCCTTCTGTTCAGTTAAAGATGTCAGCTGACCGGAGTTGAATGTACCGTAGGATACCCATTGATGGGAGGGGATTAGTGGAAGCTTACGGTGAAGGGGTATGCAATTTTCTAGACAAAGCAATAGAACATGCTGATAATCCTAACGAAAAGATTGTTAGGTTTGTATAACGCGCGGACATGCAATCAAATTACATAAATAGTGCGGAAGCGCGATAAAACGGATTTTAAATTGGTATCTCCCACTATTTTCATCAAACTATATTACCCTCAATATACAGTTCGGCAAATCTAATTAAAGATTTGCTAGTGAGAATAAGGATCTCATTTCAAATGTATATAGCCTTGTGTGACACAACAAACGATATATAAATAAATAGGTAGACAACTATTGTCAATTACATCACTATGTAACTCCTTTTAATTTGCCTCTTAGATTATTTTGATCAAGTGTGACACATCCGAATCAAAATTATCCAAGTTAAGTCCAACCTAGCACTTCCATATATTCGAAAGAAAAACACTGTCCTTGTGTGACACAACAAAGCAGCATCGTTCAGTCTATGTATAAGCATCAAATGTGATAAAACAACATCTTAAATATTTAATACTTGCCTTGTGTGACACAACAAACTCATATTAAATATTTAATACTCTATCGCTTTATCATGCTAGAAGGCGACGTTCGATATTCCAAATATCTTTAAACGCTTAGGACTTAATATAATTTCTTTGAGGGGTTTGTTATTATTTGTCTCATCTTGTTTAGCGCGCATGCACATATATATATAAAATACGCGACATATTATTTAACATGCGAAGCATGTTGTATAATATATAATATATACATAGTAAGCATGCACATATAGAATACTATATTTTACCCGGATTGATTATGAACTTTTATTCTAGTTTAGTTCACTAGAGCCACCAAGTGAACCAAAAGGTCAAACCTAGGGTGCAAGAATTAAATTTAAATATAACTATTACATTTAAACCCGGGCTCCATTACAAACGGGTCTTCAAGCGCTCCTTGCTCCTTTGTCTCCAATTCTTCAAGTAATTCTAACTAAACCTATTACAAAACTATTTATGATGAATAGAAACATTGATCAGCAGTCAAGGGGAAGTACATAGGAGGGAGATAGAATTTACATTAAGAAAAATTAGAGAAGACGAGGTACGCAGACCCCATTTATAAAAAACCCATACATTCAAGCATCCACTAAAATAAATCCAATCACACATTGGTCAACAGTCCATAATCAATCCCTATTTATTATCATACATATCTCTATATGTATCAATAAATAACATTCATCCTATGAATATTAAAACCATTCCATATATGCATTGATATCAATTAATGGGCAATTAAAAGTTTATAGAAATCTAATTTTGAAACAAAATAAACTCCTTTATTTTAATCAAAATTTAAATTGTAATAAGCTTATTTATTTTATTTTATCCAATTTTGAATAAAAATAAACTCCTTTATTTTTAATCAAATTCCAAATCAAAATAAAGGAGTTTATTTTAATTAACATGGAAACCAATTTCAAGTTCAAAATAAACTTTTTTATTTTAACTTAAAATTGTTGGAAAATAAAATATGTTGAATCCTTTTCCTTATCAAAATAAACATCTTTATTTTTAAGGAAACATGGAATCATATTCCATATGTGAATAAACTCCTTTATTCTAGGAAACATGGAATCCTATTCCATATGTGAATAAACTCCTTTATTCTAAACTTATATCAATTAAATAAACCATTTATTCTAATTGAAGTAAAATTTATTTTTCAGATTCTGGTGACTGGCGCAGCTGCGCCCAGAATGAATTGGGAAACGGCGCAGCTGCGCTGGACCCCAGAAAAACTGATTCTGGGTTTGGGCGCAGCTGCGCTCCAGAATGAACTGGAGCCGGCGCAGCTGCGCCGCGACGCTGATTCAGATAAATTTATTCTGCCCAAAAATTTCGATCCAATCGCATATCAAACATACATGGAATCATCATAATCGATAATTAGCACAAGGTTAGGCTCTGATACCACTGTTAGGTTTGTATAACGCGCGGACATGCAATCAAATTACATAAATAGTGCGGAAGCGCGATAAAACGAATTTTAAAATTTTTCATACAAACCATCACCATGATCATCCATGTGCTAAATTATCAATTACACGAAAGAGATAGAGATTAAGAAATTATACCCTCGTAGAATCGTGCTTCCTCGGGTACAAGTTCACCTCCAATTCCTTCGCGTTCTCCTTGAATTCCACCGATTAAATTCCTTCCTTTGATCAACGTTAGCCATCCAAGTGTTTGGCCTCTAGAGGTGATCCACCAAGGAATAATAGTTATTCAAGAAGATGGGTGTTGGCAAAACCCTAGTTTCTATCTCTATAGAAATTGTAAGTACTCTTTCTCTCTCTCCAATTCTTATGGAAGAGTATGTAAATTGTCTAACCCTAAATCATGATAAGACTCCTTTTATTTATAGATATAGGGAACCCTCCTAAACTATTTAGGATTAGGGTTTTTATTTTAATTAAACTCCTTTAATTAATTGAACTCCTAATCCAATTAGGAATTCATGAGAGAGTACTTCTATTAATTAATTTTCAATCCCTATTAGGAATTAAATAATAGTAATTGTAATAATAATAATAAGACTCTTCTTATTAATTTATATTTAATATTTCCAAAATATTAAATAATAAATATTAAGCTATTTAATTTATTCTATCTCCATAGATTAAATTAAATACACTTAACTTATTATTATAATTATGTCATTTACTTCTTAAACAAATATTTTTCTTTTCCGGTGTGACCCTTTAGGTTCTCCATATTAAACCGGTTGTGAATAAATCAATTAGAACAATTCTAATCTTATTTAAATAAATAAATTAAACTATTTAATTGATTTAAATAAATAATATTTATTCTACAATAAGGGTAAGCCCCCTTAGCGATCAACGACTTTCCAGATAATATAGATTTCAACATTAATCACAAAAGAACCTTTCAGTGAATAGTTACCGTACAATTCAATCCTTCTACCATACAATGTCCCAATTAAATATAAGACATGGAATTACTGTCAAGTCTTATTTTATTTAATTATATGTATTTCGATTCTCAAATGAACAACTCTGGTAATGCAAATTAGAAACTCCTTTCTAATTTCATTCTGCTTTGGCCAAAGACTTCTGAGTCGTCATTTATCGAATCACATAGGACATTCTCTCCTTTTACTAGAAGTGGTAGATTCTTTGTTGATCATTCACCTATCTCCATGTATAACTTATTATACCCAATCATACCCTTTGATATACCCTAAGGGTCTTAAGGGACATGTCAAAGTATAACTTATCATACACAAGATACTATGATGATCTCAAGTCCAAGGATCACTTGTACTACTATCACTAGAGGAATTCCTATTGATAGGCGAGTAAAACTCCATTAGGTATTCCTTAGCGAGCCACGTTCAGTGAACTTATTCTCTAATAAGCACCTACATACTTGCTTTAGTGTCTCCACACAAATGATTATGAGATCAATCATCCTCTTCATAAGAGCAAGCAACGTATGTACTAATCTATCCGGATTCACTAATCCCCTTTTTAGTAATCCATCGATTAGGAACAATTTTAGTTTGTGAGCTATCCAGAATTTAGATCTCATTAGCATGATCACCATCATGATTCTAAAAGCATTGCTCAAAACTATGGGTTTATCAAATTCAATATAACAGCATCCTGTAGATAATGTAAAATGCCTTTAATAACCGAATAAGATTACAAAGTATATGCTACATCATATCAAATATGATTGGCTTGTGTGCATACTACTTTCAAAGATGTGTTGCCCGTGTGTCAAGTGTAAAAACCTGATTTGGAAGAAAGCCAGCGAGATTAAATTCAACTTATATTCCCGTGACTTTGTGGATGGGTACTCCGTATGGATTCATCACGGGGAATCAACTGAGTTGAGAGAAGGGATCGACAGTATTGTAGACCAACCAATTCAACGGGATTCATACGCCGATAACTATGATGTTGTGGAGATGTTGGTCGATGCCTATGACCTTACCAATATTGACTGGGTTGAAAATGAGCATTCAGCAAGCAGTGCTCGGCAAGTTCCAAATGATACAGTTGCTGCCTTTTACAAGTTGCTATCTGAATCGGGGGTGTCGCTGTATCCAGGAAATGTTAAGCACACTAGGCTATCTGCAGTGACTAAGCTGTTACACTTCAAGAATGAGCACGACTGCAGTGAGAGAGGTTTCAACAATTTGCTTGCTCTTATCAGCGATTTCTTACCCAAGGATCATACTCTGCCCACGAATTATTACGAAGTGAAGAAGATGGTCAAGAGGTTAAATATGGGGTATTAGAAGATCGATGCTTGTGAGCAGGATTGCATGTTATACTATGGGGCGGACAGAGATAAGGGACAGTGTGATGTATGCAGCTTGCCTCGGTACAAGGTGACAAAATATGGGAGGAAGGAGAAACATGCTCCGAAGAAGATCTTACGGTACTTTCCTCTTGCGTCGAGGCTCCAACGGCTATTCATGTCATGCCATACGGCTCAACATATGACTTGGCATAAAACAAGGGACGTCGTGCTTGGTCAGCTGACTCACCCAGCAGATGGAGATGAATGGAAGAGATTTGATGAAAATTTCTCACAGTTTGCGGAAGAAGTCAGGAATATGAGGCTCGGCATGGCTATGGATGGCTTTTGCCCTTTTAATAATTTTAGCCAACCTTATTCTGTTTGGCCAGTCATTATGGTCGCTTATAATCTTCCACCATCAATGTGCATGAGGGATCTGTATTTGTTCTTGACTTTACTTATACCAGGGGATAAGAGTCCTACGAAAGACATTAACGTGTACCTCAGACCGTTAGTCAATAAACTAAAGATGTTGTGGGAGACGGGGGTCCAGACATATGACAAATCAATCGGTGAGAATTTTGTGATGAATGCAGCCTTGTTGTGAACTATCACTAACTTTCTGGCTCTTGGGATGATCTGTGGTTGGTCAACTCACGGGAAGCTGTCATGTCCAGTGTGTATGGGGGATGCGCAAGGCAATCAGTTGCAGCATGGGCAGAAATGTATTTTCTTTGGAACAGCTCGTAGATTCTTACCTGTTGATCACAATTACAAAAAGATGTAAGCATTGTTCAACAGAAAGACAGAGAAGAAGGGGGTTATTGGTCGATTGTCGGGAAGTGAAGTATTGAGCTGGCTGAACGATCTGACATTTCCACTGTCGGGAAAAGAGCATAGCAAATTAAGAGCAGTCGGGTACGGGAAGACTCATAATTGGACACACTCGCCCATATGGTTTGAGTTGTCGTATTAGGTCACACTTTCAGTTCGTCATTGTATAGATGTCATGCATACAGAGAAAAATATTTTTAAGAGCTTATTTTACACCGTGTTAGATGCGAGTGGTAAGACCAAAGACAATAACAATGCACGGAAAGATTTGGAGGCAATGAACATCAGGCCAGAATTGTGGCTTCGCCCTAACAATACGAAACCTAAAGCTCCATTTTCTCTTACTAAGCAACAAGTTGAAAAGGTGTACAAGTGGGTTAGTGGGTTGAAGCTCCCAGATGGATATGCGTCCAACATATCGCGCTGCTGTAAGATTGAACTGATGAAAATTAATGGGTTCAAGAGTCACGATTGTCATGTATTCATGCAAAAGTTGATCCCAATTACATTTCGTGAGATGTTACCCAGAAAAGTTATGGATGTATTGACCAAACTTTTAAATTTCTTTCGGGATTTATGCTCAACTATAATAAAGAATAGTGATGTTGGGCAGATGGAAAACAATATTGTGCTTACCATTTGCAAGCTCGAGATGGTCTTCCCTCCAGGATTCTTTGACTCGAGGGAACATCTGCCTATTCATCTACCGTATGAACTCAAATTAACTTGGAGGACCGGTGTAATATCGGTGGATGTATCCTTTTGAGAGGTAATATAATCTACAAATGAAATTCTTCTGCTCATACTTTCAAATACTCATATATATATATATATATATATATATGTATATTTGGAACATATTTTAGGTATATGCATCGATTAAAACAGAAAGTGAAGAATAAAGCTCATGTAGAGGTTTCAATTGTTGAGCGCTATACGGAGGAAGAGTTTGTCAACTGCTCATTATATTTTGACGACATTGTCTCAATGAAACACAACCGTTTAAGTAGGAATAAGGTCGTCGGTCCCCAATCTCATGCTGATGATGAGCTAGCTGTATTCACGTATCCGGCTAAGCCATTTGGCCATGAGACGCTAACTTACTTAACCGACAAAGATTTGAAGATTATATCTACATACGTGCTTCTAAATATGCCCGAAGTATCATCATACATCAGGTATATATGAATAATTATTTATCGTATCCATGAATAATGTATAAATGTAGTCATCTATATATTAAGTCATTTTAATATTATTTCAGTTCATTAGAAGAGGAAGCGTATGCTTCTAACCCAACTTTAACTGCAGCAGAGTTGGAAGCATTCACTAATGCTAATTTCCAACAATGGTTTAAGAAAAGGGTTGAAGAAGAGAACATTTCTGAGCGTTTTATAGATGTCATCCGAGGACCTTACAAAGTCGTTAGTTCTTTTCCCGGCTGCATCGTGAATGGGTACAGATTCAAAGTCGATGACTTGAATGATCTCACATCAGTCAATTCTAGGGTTGTGGTGTTGGGAAGTTGTTACCAAGATTCCGAGTCCAATTACTATAGACGTTTACAGGATGTGGTTGTGCTCAATTATCAGGGGGTAAAAAGGTAGCTACATTTAAGTGTCGATGGTTTGATACTGAAAAGGGTGTTAAGGCTGATCGTAATAGAATCATCACAGTAGATATCAAGTCGGTACTCAAATCTGATGACGTATTTGTTTTAGCCAGTCAAGTGACTCAAGTGTATTACGCTCATAATGTCGTCAATAGTAGAAGCCCCTGGTATACAGTAGTCACAACTAAAACACGTGCATTTGATGCTGCTAATATGTTTGGGATGGATGAGGCGTTGCAAAAAGATGTTCGCAATCGCATGCAGGTAGTTCTAAATGCTGAAGATGTAATGACAAATGATGTGGTTGACGTGCCTGAAGATGACGATGTCGAGGCAGACGTCGTCATGAACGAGTACATAGTCGTTGAGGATGAGAACGACGACGAAACTGATCTCAAAACTGAGGATGATGAAGACACCGAATCTGAATCTGAGAATGATATCGATGTTGAATCTGACAGGTTTGATGACGTACGTAATCTATAGTTACTTCAAATTAGTAAAAACTGCAATGGTAATATATATATATATATATATATATATATATATATATATATATTCATATATTTAAATATTTTACATTCAAATTCATATGCGCTAATTTGGTTATTCCAGTAGCATATTCATGACTAAAAGTAGCGGTGGAGGTCGCCGCGATGGTGGACGATCCGAATCTAGAGACGCTAGCCATGAGGGAGGCTCGTCTTCAGGAGCTAGTAAGTTGTCTTACATGTGACCTAAATATATCTCAACCTGCATTACTTTCTGTTTATTGACTCAAAATTTTATATAATTACATATGCGCCTCATCGATGACACCAAGGGACTAACCTCGGTATCTTTGGGCGGCCGTCAGCTGCTCCAGTTACCGTCCTGGTGGATGTCCAGTCTGGACAGTAAGTGTTAATCCATCGTTGTAGTAAAACTTTTAATTGTTCCTATTTAATTTATTGCATGACATATTAAATGTAACGTATATTGTTATATTTTTATTGTAGTATACTAGACCCGGTCACTAAACACACCTTACACGCCATATGTTTGACGCACCTCCCGACCGGGTACATGCGTTATAGCCAGTACACGCGGTACGATGCCGCCTTTATGCAGATTGTCTTGTGGGAGTTTCACGTAAGTTAATAAGTTTATATTAGGCAGTCATATATATATATATATATATATATATATTTCTACATAGTTGTTGCCTGCCGAAATTAATTGTTCCTAACTTTTAAATTTTTGTTATAGCTTTATTATAGATATGACCCGACCATCTCTCAGACAGCCGGCGACGATGTGATTATTGCACATATCACTAAGAATTACTCCGGCTGGCTGTATGAGATGCGAGAGAGGGCAGTCTGGGCAGTTGAGGACCAGCCCGGGACCACTATCAGAGATCATCAGCCCCGCATAGTCTCTGATGCTGCATGGGATGTGTGCGCACTGGAATAATGATGACTTCAATAAGAAGTCTGAGCAGGCAAAGAAGAACCGTAGCCAGCTCCGTATAGTACACACGTCTAGCTCGCAGTCTTTTGAGGAAGCGAAGACGGTAAATGTAATGTATTTAGGTGTTTAGTTATCAAATTCTCACACAAATAATTAATAACTATTGATTGAATGTATTTATTAGGCCTTGGGAGGACCTTGGGCCGAGATCCGACCATGTTAGAGTTTTGGGATAGAGTCCACACGCCTAAGGAGCAGCGTGTTTTGTCTCAGGCAGCAGTAGCTATACGGGTAAAACTAATCTTACTTTTTAGTAATTATTAATATTTACATGTTAAGAATAAGGTATTTTTAACTAACGCATAGACAATAAATTACATGACCGATTTTAGATGCTTCGGGACCAGCGTATAGCTGAGTTGGAGGCTGCTAGGGGGGTTCTGAGCCATTAGATTCCACCATCCCCCCTTCCGAGATTGAGTTATCTCAAGATGAGGAGCTGCGACTATGGGTCGCGTCTCAGGATCCCCCTACTAGCAGTACCGGTAGGTATCGAGTCGTGGGCCTGCCGAGGATACCCACATATGCACTACCTGGAGGTAAAAATATTTTTTATGTTTCACGGAATTATCATAACCTATCACATAATATAAATTATTATTAGTAATGTTAAATATATTCTCGCAAACTCTAGCCAGCGCCAGCGTCCGAGAGGTAAAGCACTCGTTGGACCATCTCATACGGGCGCTGGCCTGAACGACGAGTTATTCCAGAGGCTGATAGCGGCGATGTCGGGTAGGTTCCATACCGATCCGGTTTTTCTTCGTCAGCAGTTGCCCAGCAGGTCTCGTCTTCACCAGCTCGCTTAGGAGGTTCTAGTAGGGGCCTCCGCAGAGAGTACGGGCTTACCGCGGGAGCAGTTCGACGCGTTAAGCGGCGAGATACTCCGGATGGTGATTACCCTCCTAGAGCAGGCTTTTCATCAGTCACCGCCTACTCAGGTATATAATCTGCATGTTTATAATATTTTCATTTTAACAGTATCTTTTTAATCGTCGAGTATATACGGACTAATACTTTTTGTTTGTAATTCTATCAACAGGGTGGCGACGGCGAGCGGACTGGCGACGACGTTGATTTTCATACACCAGAGTAGCATCGTCATTCACCTCCGCCCGATGATGATTCGATTATTAGTTTATAGTTCATTTGTATTCATTTTATTTATTCAGTTTTAGATCATTTGTACATATTGTAATCTAGTTGAGTCTGTACAAGTTTTGTAAACAATATATTGTATATAATTTATGACACATTTGCTTACTGTTGCCCTTTTGATGAGTTAGAGCTATCATTTGTAATTGTTAGCTTATATATGTAATTGCCAGCTTAGTTATCGTGTTGATGATGAGTTAGCTAGTACATCATGAGATGCTACACGTTCACTCTTATATATATATATATATATATACATATATATATATATATATATATGAATGTCTGTCTGTATTGGGATAAAACACGTTACATGTATTGAAATGGGTTTAAACACCTGGAAATTGTACTTTTAAAAAAATTATTTAAAAAAAAGAAGCTTATTTTCGACGAAAGAATACATTTTCGACGAAAATTCCGTCGGAATTATATATTTATATAAATTAAAAAAATTGAATTTTTCGTCGAAGATAGCGTATTTCCAACTGAATAGTCCGTCGGACATAAGCATTAAGATAATTTAAAAAAATGCAGCTTTCCGTCGAAATTAATTTATTTTCGATGGAATTGATTGGTTTTAAGAAAATTCAATATTCCGTCGGAAATAGCTTAAGTACGACGGAATAAGTCCGTCGAAAACGATATCCCGACGAAAATTCCGTCGGAGATACGCTATTCTGACGAAATTTTCGACGGACCTTATTTCTGAGGGACTTATTTACGACTGAACTTCCGACGGAACGTTCCATCGGAATAATGTTAGCTCCGACGGAATAGGCTTAAGTCCGACGGAATATTTCGACGAAATATTTCGTCGGAATTAAGGCTTTTCCTTGTAGTGTACCAACCACATTAACCTTGGACTTGTTACCATTATCCATAGTCCATATATTACTTAAATGTTGACAACTACCCAAAACCATAACATTCCTACTTAGACTTTTCTAGGTGTTGTAAAGTCTCAGAATAATTAAGATAAGGCTGACCAGTTTCCTTGTGATTTTGATGCTTAAATATGACCAGATTTTGGCCCCAAAACTACGATTATAAGATTATTATTGACTTTTGAAAGTTAATTTGAAATATTTTCAAACTCAAAATTGAGATTACTCATTAAAAATTATGAAACAACAAAACTTACATTGAGTAATACTTTTTAAATAGTTTACAGTATTCATCATTGTATTGATTAAAAGTAAATGAATGTATGTTAATTTTGAGTTTCAAAATATTGCAAGTTGACTTTAAAAAGTCGATAATAATCTTATAATATGGAGCTGAGGGAGTATTATTTTTTTGGTGTGGAGGAATCCCACCACACCTATGTTTGGGCCGAAACTCAAAAACATTATTTGAATAGCATGTAAGACATAAAGTTGACACCAACTAATCGAAATCAAGTTTTGAGCAGAGTTGAAGTACAACACTGTTTTGTATATGTATCCAAATTACACCTAAATCACTGTTTTTTTTATAAAATTTTAGTTTCAATAAATTTTATAAATTATTTAGGAGTCAAAACAAAAAATAAAAAATAAAAATAATAAAATAAAATTTGCACCGGTCGCTAGACCGGTCGCTGTAGAAGAACTCATTTTTTAAAACACACCTTTATCAAGTCCCACATTCCCAAATTTAGGTCATCCTGCAATTAATATATACACATACATATATACATACTAGAGTAAATCTATAGGCACCTCTGATTTACTCTCTCCTTACCGATGCGCATAAAACTTGGTCGTTTTGGGGTTTTTTTTATTTTGTATAAATTCTTTGCTCCTCCTCTTCCTCGGTTAACTAACTGTCCTCTGTCCCAATTTCTCTCTGTTCTTCAACCAAATCCAATCATGGGTTTTTAAGCTAATGAAGAAACTGAAACTGGAAACACAAAAATTGATGAAAAATCATCCTATTTTCGCTATAATTCCCCATTAGTCCAAGTGGGACTGATTGGATTGGTCTGTTTTTGTTGCCCTGGTATGTTCAATGCCTTATCCGGCATCGGAGGTGGTGGTCATGTTGATCCTACCGCCGCAAACACCACCCTCTACACCACCTTCGCCATTTTCGGAGTGTTGGGCGGAGGAATCTACAATATATTAGGCCATCGGCTCACCTTTTTCTCCGGCTGCTCCACCTACATTCTATACGCCGACTCTTTTCTCTACTATAACCACCACAAACACCAGGCCTTCGATATTGTCGTCGGCGCCCTTCTGGGTATCGGCGTCGAACTACTCTGGGCCGGCTATGGCGCTATTATGACCTCATATCCACCCCTAGATCGGAAGGGAACTTATATTTCCATGTTTTGCATGGCCATTTGTGTTGTTTTTTGGTTATGGATTATTAGATGTTATGTTCCAGAGCATGGTTTACTGGGTTATTGGGGCTTTGACTGATGATTCTGCTATCCTTAACAGGAAAATGGATAGTGGTTTTTTTTGCTTAACAGAGAATTCATATTTTTGAAACTTGTATTTTCAATTCAAATGTAAATGTAGTTTTTCATTAGTATCAAGAGTATCAATAGATGATTGAACGCTTGTGTGTAAAAGTTTCTAGCTGGAAAAGAAAGTCATGAATTACATTAGTTTATCTGCATGAAACTTGTATTTCTGGAAGCAATATGTCAGTAGAAAAAAATTTGCAGTGAAGAGAGCCACGGATTATTACCTGTGGATACATAGAAATTTATTGGAACTAAAATTGGTGTTTTTTTAATTGTTGCAGGAATTTATTACATGACTCAACAAGATCAACCTGTTGAATTTGTCGATTGTTACACAAATAATAATCCTTGTCAAATACACCTTGTGTGTATCAACTTGCCAAACAACTGCAACCCCTACACTCTGCACTCCCTTGTAGAATCTAGTATACCTGCAACATATACGCCCAAAAAGAAATGTTAATCCCCTAGTCCTACTCTTAAAACTAAAATCCATTATATACCCAATCATAAGAGACCCAACAATTTGAGCCCCCATATTGTTCATCCTCTAGTCCTCAAAGTGAACAAAATCCCATTCACATTATTGAATTGGTAACTATAAAAGAAGTTACTAGCCCAACCTTCAGGTACCATCAACAACATCTTCCAATCCAAAAAATAGTTTCAAAATTGCCACTGTTTCAATGGTAACATTAGAGTACTTCATATTAGTACAACGAGAACCATCATAACATTTCTAGATTCCTCCGCCCAACACTCCGAAAATGGCGAAGGTGGTGTAGAGGGCGGTGTTTGCGGCGGTGGGATCGACATGACCACCACCTCCGATGCCGGATAAGGCATTGAACATAACAGGGCAACAAAAACAGACCAATCCAGTCAGACCCACTTGGACTAATGGGGAATTATAGCGAAAATAGGATGATTTTTGATCAATTTTTGTGTTTCCAGTTTCAGTTTCTTCATCAGCTTAAAAACCCATGATTGGATTTGGTTGAAGAAGAGAGAGAAATTGGGACAGAGGACAGTTAGTTAACCGAGAAAGAGGAGGAGCAAAGAATTTTATTAAAAAAAAAAACAAACCAAAACGACCAAGTTTTATGAGCATCGGTAAGGAGAGAGTAAATAAGAGGTACCTATAGATTTACTCATACATACTAATTAATTCTAACTTCTAAATTTAAAAGTCAAGCAGCAGGGACCATTTGAGAGTTGTGTTTGTAAATGTCAATGTTATTGGGTATAAAGAATAAATTGAACCCAAATATGATGTGAAAAAATAAATTAAACCCACAACAGTTTTTCAATTCAAAATAATTAAATGTTTACCTGTGTACTTGTCGGAATGCCATACAAATCTCCAGTGAAGTCACATACTGATTCAATGAGTATAAGAAGATTATTTTCAGCTTGATATGAACTGCCATTAATAATTGATTATATTGTCATGACACTTGAAGCCGTGATAACCTTTCAATATTTGAGGGGAAAAAATAGAATAGTAGTTTGATATTTCATGTACACAAATACTATTATTTATCTTAGTTTGTTCTTTATGTGGCTTACTGTTCCACCGTGTTATCTTCTTCGCGATTTTGATAGAAACTTTTGTTTTATCGAATTTTCATTGGCTTGTCGAATACAAATTTCAATCTATATATCTTATCAAAGTTTAAAAAATATATGAAATTTCACATTAGAATATTAAACATTGATATTTTCAGCAAACAACAAATTTCAATCCATCTTATCAAATTTTAAAGAATATATAAAGTCTCACATCAGAATATTAAACATTGGAATTTTCAGCAAACAACAAATTTCAATCCATCTTATCAAAGTTTAAAATATATTCCCTCCGTCCCAAATTAATTGCATTTCTAGGACTTTTTAAAGTCAAATTGACTATTTTTAAAACTAATCTTTTTACTATTTTTGCTAACATATAGGTGAAGATATTATAACCAAAAGAAAGTATATACAATTTATTACTAATTTCAATTTTTATAATTTTAAAAATATATTTATATATGCTTAATTATTAATTTTAAAAATAGTCAATTTGACTTAAAAAAGTCCTAGAAAAGCAATTAATTTGGGACGGAGGGAGTATGAAGTTTCACGTCCGGCATTTTCAGCAAACATGGCCATGCCATGTGAAATGACTTTAGGCTATGTTTGTTTGTATAGTCCAAACGATAAGTTTAATCCTGAACAAAATAAACATAAATGAGATTATTTTAAATTATCCCATGAATAATCTTATAAAAAACAAACATATGATTATGATTATTTAATTCTAAAATTAATAATTTTGGAATTATAATACATAAAAATATAGTTTCAGAATTATAATTCTTACAAATAAACATGACCAATATTTAAACAAACAATACAATCTAGTTATGATTAATTCAATAACAAGGAACGGTTACTTTTTTCTTTTTTTTTTAACTTTTCTTTAAAAAAATTTGGTGACAAAGAAATCATACCAACCACATTAACCTTGGACTTGTTACCACTATCCATAGTCCATACATTACTTAAATGTTGACAACTACCCAAAACCATAACACTTTTCTAGGTGTTGTAAAGTCTCGGAATAATTAAGATAAGGCTGACTAGTTTCCTTGTGATTTAGATGCTTAAATACGACCAGATATTGGCCCCAAAACTAACAACAAAATTTTCAATCAAACCCTTTAAAATGTACTCCCATCGTTTTAAATTATAAAATTATTATTGATTTTTGAAAGTCAGTTTGAGACATTTTCAAATTCAAAATTGAGATTATTCATTAAAAATTATAAAATAATAAAACTTACAATGAGTATTATTTTTTAGATAGTTTATAATATTTGTAATTGTATTAATTAAAAGTAAAAGAATATATGTCAATTTTGAATTTAAAAATATCTTAAGTTAACTTCAAAAAATCGATAATAATCTTATAATATGAAACCGAGGGAGTATTATTTTTTTGGTGTGGAGGAATCACACCGTGCACCTATATTTGGATCGAAACTCAAAAATACTCTTTAAATAACGTGTAGAATGTAATTTTTTTTATTAAGCATATATATTACTTGAAATTTTTTGGTAAGTAATTTAAAAAAGAAAATGCAAAGAAAAAAAAATCCAAAACTATCATTAATGCTACGTTTGGATTGCAACAATCAAGATGAGAATGGAATGACTCATTATGGAAAAAAAATGTGTTTGATTGTTCCATTGAATGGAATGAATCATTCTCATTCCTACTAAATTTGTGATTTTTTTTTCTTTAGGGAGGGTATGGAATGACTCATTTCAGTTAAGAATGAAATGAATCATTCCACTCCTTATTCCATTCCCTCCCCTATTCTATTCCTCACCAATTTCATTCCTCCAATCCAAACATATAATAAATGTTGCTTCTAGTGATGTAAAGCAAAAATGAATGTAAAGCTTTTATATACTCTAATACTCTATATATAGTGAGTTGTAGTAATTATTACTCTAATGTAAAAGAAATTTAATTTATTAGGTGACTGTCACTCAATTTAAAAGTTACTATCCACTTGAATATCAATTTAAGCTTTGCTGTGAAATGTGAGGATGATAACCATTCATTGAGAACTTACAAGTAACAAACGTAATATTTTCCATTGATAAAATGTGATATTTCTCATTGGTATTTTATATTAGTTTTGATATTTAACTTATATTTTCATGAAATTTCAAGTAAGTTGGTGGAATAACTATCTCAAATATATATGTTTACAAATTGGCACATATTCTATCATCATGAACACTACCCAGATCATTTACAGATGCAGTTCGATTGGACTACTTCACCACGCTTCTCGTGGTCGTGCACATAGTAGGAAGCAATGCTGCGAACACCAGATTTTTATACCTATATTTTTTCAAAATTATTTTTGTACCATGTATTTTACATTTATATCCCAAGAATTCCAACCGCCCCCTTGAACTTTAAGGGGCTCCTGTAAAAAAATTTTTAGAAGGGTATTAAATGAAATTTTATGCTTTAGACTTAAAAATCCTAAATGATCAAATTCCACTTCCCACATTCCATTCCACTTCCCACATTAAAAATCCTAAAGGACTAATCCCACTTCATTTTTCACTAAAGCATGTGATAGATGTGTATAATTGTTTATCATACTAATTTAGCATTCTTAATTCCTAAATATAGGACCTGCAACTATTATGTTTATTATGCATTAATTTTGAGATGATGGATTGATGGTCAATTAATATTAAAAAAATGTTCTGTTTCCGTCCTTTTAAGCTTCATGTTCTCATTTTTTAGTGGAGAGTGAGTGAGTCACTTTGCTAATTACATTTAAATAAGTGATGGTCAATGGAAAAACCTCATTAAATAATAGTTTCAATTAACTATTTGTATAATTATTTTCAAGCAATGCAAATCTAGAACATTAATTGAGGGATAATTAAAGTTAAAATCTTACATTAATTTCTTAAAGACTCAATCATTTTTGTTCGAGCTTTCATGTCTTCAATAAAAGTCCAAACCTATAAAAATATAATAACACTACAAAACAACGTGTCATCATTAAAACCAAAATAATATAAATCAACAGAAGTCTCGAAAAATATTACTATAAATAATATTTGGACATTATTTAATTTTGTAATTTATTTTACTATATTTTTTATTTTTTTGCAATAATTTATTTATTTTAAATTTATCTCCGCTGACTTCAACGACGAGATTCGCCCCTGGTTGCATATCACCACCTATGATTTAGAAACCACTAAATTACCACTTTTAATTTTTTTTAAAATTTGCACGACATCTCAAATCCGTTCAACTAAACAATATGTGTAGTCCACTCGCCCAATTGCGTGTGGTTTAGTGTCCAACAGTCATATTCCTTATGACTTACCAAAATAAACCTCAAAAGGTCAAATCAGTTGGACTACCCAACAAGGTAGTTAATAATTTGTTTTTAATTTATTTTTATTGTGTGTTTGATTAGAATTAAATTTAGTTTAAAAAAAATTAATATTGAATAAATATACATAAAAAGTCAATAGTAAGTAATTCTTTCTTGCCAAGTACAGGAGTAACGGATAATGTTAGAGATATCTTTATTAAGTAATTATTTCTTGCATGTCTTGTAAAAAAATTTGCCCTCTTGTTTTTGTATAATGTACTAATACCTGTATTTAGTATGTATTTAGATTGTTAATTAAATATTTTTGGAAAGAAAAAACATCTAACCATAAAATTATTATCTAATAATTAAAAAATAAAATGTCAAGTTATAATAGATATCTTTTTCAGTTATATTAAAACTAGAAGATTGGAATAAGAAAAAAATTCTAATTACTAATTCTTTTTTTTAGAAAAAAAACCTCCAGTTATATAAAAAAGGTATCAGTCGAAAAAATGAAAAATAAATAAATAAATATTTGGAATTAATTAAGCATGGTCATAGAAACCACCAAATTAGACTCTGTTAAATAGTTATATGATTATCAATTTATTTGACATGGTTATATATGTAACTGTGAGAAAGACGAGTAATCATTTGACCAAGACTAGAGTTTTAGAGAGATTAACTGGGAGTTAGAACTCTAGTGTACTTGTGAGGTAAAGAATATGTTGCGAGTACTGTGAAGAAAAGTCCAAATTTGAATTTGGGGAGAAATTATAACAGTGTTAACTAAATAAAACAAAATGATGCACGTTGCAACTTTTAATAAATCACAAGTGATAATTCGGTGGTTCTTAGATGGTCCCACAGTTCCTCTGTTCCTTGAGCTACTATATATATTGATTCGTCAAATTCAAATTTTAATGCATCTTATCAACGTTTACAAGATGAAGGTTCCTTCATGCTTCAATAGTATACTGGGGCCTGGTTTTGCATACCTTATTCTCGCATCAGACTTTGTGGGTTTTGAAAATTAAATTCGTCCCGTAAGTTTTAGTTTAGTGATTAACACTAAGAATCTTATAATATATACTCCCTCAATCCCAAATTAATTACTCAGTTTTGACTTTTTTAAGTCAAACTGACTATTTTTAGAATTAATAATTAAGCATATATAAATATATTTATAAAATTATAAAAATTGGGATTAACAATAAATTGTATATACTTTCTTTTGGTTATAATCTCTTCACCTATATTTAGCAAAAATAGTAAAAAGATTAGTTTTAAAAATGGTCAATTTGAGTGAAAAATATTATTTTTATGTGAAATGTGTTTTATTATTTATATGAAACTTATTTGTTAGTTTTTTTTCCCTTTTTTCTCTTATATGATGCTTGATTGATTCTTAATATATGTAGTGAAAATGTATTTAATTATGAAATTATATTGTACTCTCTCTGTCCTTTTTTAATTAACGTTTTAAGGTAATGCACATACATTAAGAAATACAATTAATACTTTTTGACTAAATTGAGTATAAAATTTCAATATTAGTCTTCTAAAATTTATTGAAAAGATAAGAGAGAAACAAATTAGCTTTTAATCATAAAGGATAATATGAGAAATTAAGTATTTAATACTCTCTTGAAATTTACAAACGACAAATAAAAAGTAACAAAAATCTCTTTCTAAAAAGACAAATAAAAAGCGACGAATACGCCTCAATAGTGAGACTCCAAAAAACAATAAATGACAAATGGTCCCTTGTCTCATGGAATTTTGCATACTCGTCCCCACAGGTTCTGCATGAGACTGAGGCTATGTTTGTTTGCAAGAATTACACTTGGGATAAAACTATTAATCTAAGTGTTTTGTTGTTTTTAAATTTGGACTATTAGTCCAGGGATTATAAAATGGCTTAATAGAGGGGATTATTTAATATCATGTTCAACTAGGTATTATAATCCCCACCATTTGGGACTAAAAATTTCTAGACAAAATTATACTCAACCTTTTTCTAAAATGACCATATTATCCTATTATATCCACTTACATGATGAGCAGCTTATTGGTAATAAATTATTATTTAAACAGCTTATTGGTAAACAATTTATTATTTAAACAACTTATTGGTAAACAACTTATTATTGATAAACAACTTATTATTTTAAACAGCTTACTAGTAAACAACTTATTGTTTAAACAGCTTATTAGTAACAACTTATTTAAACAACTTGTTGGTAAATAACTTATTGGTAATTATTAGTAAATAGCTTATTTAAACAACTTATTGGTAAACAACTTATTATTTAAACAGCTTATTGGTAATCAACTTATTATTGGTAAACAACTTATTATTTAAACAGCTTATTATTTAAACAACTTATTATTGGTAAACTTATTAGTTAAACAGTTTATTGGTAAACAACATATTTAAACAGCTTTTTGCTAAACAGCTTATTAGTAAACAACTTATTATTTAAACAGCTTATTGGTAAATAACTTATTATTTAAACAGCTTATTATTTACACAACTTATTATTTAAACAACTTATTGATAAACAACTTATTATTTAAACGACTTATTGGTAAACAACTTATTTAAACAGTTTATTGGTAAACAACTTGTGACGCCCCCAAAATAGGTCCATACAACCCATTTTGAGTCGCCAATAACACTCCACAAAATACAAATACAAATATGAATTTTCTCATTTATAACTAATAAGTGTTGTGCAAAATACGACAACACAATACAAATACATCTTAAATTTTCAATACACTTATTGTCACACTAATAGTAAGGTATTGATACACTTCTAATATCTCGGACCATCACTCCATTCCCCGGCTAGTCCCCGCTACACTTTCTTTTCCTGAGGAGAACAATGGAACAAAAAGGAAAAGGGTGAGCACAAATAGCCCAGTAAGAAATATCATGACTAAGATAATGAAGAATAAAAATTATCTTTAGTCTTCAACAGAATTAAATCAGAGATTTAAAGATATTTTAATTGTTTAACAACAACAATTGCAGCGGAACCAACAATCCATTAGAAGAGTCAAGTAGATTATAATATCTACCATCTTCTATAAATTAAAGGATCACCACCAATATTTTATCCCTGTAACACCAATCAACAATTTCTGTTTATGAACATCCAAATCAACAGTTTATATTCAACAGCCTCTCTTTGCACTACGTGCCAAAGATATTTATTTGTAACATCACCGGTCATGATCATGCCAAACGCCAGTTCATCTTTGCACTACGGGCCAAAGAGAACTTTCACCATACGCCTTTGTTTGTAACACCAAAAGTCATGATAATACCAATACACAGTTTGGTCAAAATCATGTCACGCCAGTTCATCTTTGCACTACGGGCCAAAGAGAACTATCACCACAATTTAAATATGAGGATGAGGATGATGACAATGATACAGTGAGATCAAGGATAAGAAAAGCTTTATAATTTAATCAGTATCAAAGATTGACCAAATTGCCAACACGGTGACCAAATTGTGGAGTAAAATTCAAGAATGATATTCAAGAAATTGTTTCATGCTTCAACTATAACGTATAAAATAAAATAGAAAGATTCAAGTGAGAAGATATTAGATGAAGCAAAAACTATTAAAGATATTCTACTAATTTTCAGGGATTTTCTCCATTTAAAAATAAGGTTTTGGAAACAAACAAAGATTTCTAATCTTAAATGGAGAAATGTGAAAGAAAAAGATATCCCTTAAAGAGTACAAAAGAAATGATACGTTATACGAGTATAACAGAATATATGAAACTGCAAATGGGTTTTCACCCGTCATGCGATAATTCGCGTAGACAGATTATTTTCACAACAGATTAATAAGTAACGAATACAAAGGGTTATTCACCAGGCATGCGTCAATCCGCACGGACATGTTATACCCATAGATTAATAAGGAATGAATACAGAAGGGTATTCACCAGGTACGACACTCGTACTTACAGGTTATTCCCATAGAATAATAATGAATGAATACAAAAGGATATTCACCAGGCATGCGTCATACCGCACGGACAGGTTATCCCCACAAATTAATATAGAATGAATAACAACCTTTATGAGTATAATATCACTTACGAACATGAAAGCAAATGATATTATATAGAAGTATGAAAGAAATGATATTCCCTACCTTAGTTAACAAGTGACTGAATGTTACTTTCTATGAAGTTTACTAACTTCGGATAATACTAGTATTCTCACAAATACTCACAATAGCCTAGCACACTAAGAGAACTCAAGAAATTTAGAGAGAGAGAGGAAGTATAAGCAATGAAGGTGTGAAATTTTCTTAAGCAAACCCTCCCTATTTATAGGAAAATCAAGGTGAGGGCATTTTAGTCTTTTTCCCAAATTTTCTTGGTTTATTACTCTTATACCCTTGGCATATTCTTTTAATATACTTTATGCCATAGTATATTCTTAGAATATGCTTTTACTTAGGTTTTTAACCTTAAGGTAAAATAAAAACTGAATTAACTATTTACTGACGGTAATTACTATTGACTGACATGTGGGTCCCACGGAAAAATAAAATCTGAAGAAATTATTCTACAAAAATAATTTGTGGGTCCCACCGGTCAAATAGTTATGGGTCCCACGAAATAAAGTGTGGGTCCCACAGAAAAAATAAGTTAACTTACAACAAACGCTTCACGTATTTTTAATCAACACTATTTTAGACTTATAATATCGACAACCAGATCATTTCCAGGAAAAAGGGGGCTTTCCGTATAAACGGCGCGCAATTAAATAACCTTTTTCCTTGACAGAATTTCTAGACATTGTCAATAATGCTAAAATATCATATCAAATAATATAAGTTACAGTGTCATGACAAATAATAAAAAGTATTATGCAGATGCTACTGTAACAATTATTGAACAAAATACTGTGCAATAGCTGCTTTATCAATTATTGAATCAATAATATAAAATACTGTGCAACACCGTGTGCTTGTGAAATACCGCGTACTACTGTGGAATAACGCGTTTTACTGTTCTTTTTATTACCGGGTATTTCAACACTTGCACGCGGATATACTGTTGACAAATACTGTCGTTTTCAGTATCCGACAATGGGGCCCACTATCGTTGACAATATTGCCATTTCGGCGCCGTCGTACGATACCGAATATAATATTCTCCGACAAAAAGAATATTCCCCGACAAAAAGAATATTCCCCGACAAAAAGAATATTCCCCGACATGCACTGTTTATCAGATAATTTGCATATAACACCCTTAACTATCATTTATAGCAATTAAGCACTTTACTATTTAGAAGAATAATCATAAAGAAAATAATAAACTTTTATTTCATAAAGTCGGGATCTTACACAACTTATTAGTAACAAGTTATTATTTAAACAACTTATTGGTAAACAACTTATTTAAACAGTTTATTGGTAAACGACTTATTTAAACAGATTATTGATAACCCGTTTATTAGTAAACAACTTATTTAAATAACTTATTTAAACAACTTATTGGTAAACAACTTATTTAAATAACTTATTGGTAAACAACTTATTGGTAAACAATTTTTTAGTAAACAGCTTATTTAAACAACTTTTTATCATTTTTTGATGTATAAACAAGTTTAAATTATAGTTTATAATATATTATTATTGAGAAGGGTATAATAATCCAAATGATATTTTTTATCCAATCGTTTAATTAATCCTGGAAAAAACAAGCATAACATGAGATTATTTTAA
Organism: Aralia elata; assembly: GCA_034770075.1. Classification (NCBI taxonomy): domain Eukaryota; kingdom Viridiplantae; phylum Streptophyta; class Magnoliopsida; order Apiales; family Araliaceae; genus Aralia; species Aralia elata. The sequence continues at coordinate 71,778,696 of CM068379.1, read as the reverse complement.
ATTATCCTATGAATAATTCCATGAAAAACAAACATGTGACTAAGAATTATTTTATTTTAGGATTAATAGTCTTGGGATTATAATCCCCAAATTATAATTCTTGCAAATAAACATGGCCTAGAAGTACGTTCATTTCCTCCTTTAATTATATTATTGTAATAATGACTAATGAGGAAGACATCCTAACAATACTAGTTGATGGTTGTAGTATGAACCTTTAGTCTATTTAGTTTTTGATCGTGACACCTCCATTACACCCCAAAATAAATTGGAAAGAAATGGGACATAATTATACAATTCAAATTTCAAAGTAATTAAATGCTCACCTTTGTCGGAATGCCATAAAAATCTTCCCCTAATTAAATGACAAATACAATTTATTTAAATATTATATATATATATATATATATATATATATTTCTTCCGTCCCATAAAAGATGGTTTAACCAATGTTTTTAGACCCGAACTAGTCATCAAACAGAAAAAGTTATTGGGTGGAAGAGTCATTGGTCCAACCAGTGGTCGAACCGCTATTGAATATGTGACGTCATAAATATATAAAATATATATTATTAATAATTAATAAAATTTTAAAACATCTCGTTTTTGATAAACTAAAATATAATGAATTTGTGTTAAAATAATAGTAAAAGTGATTAACTTTGATATTAAAAAAAGTTGGTACAAAAAGAATATTTATAAAATAATTAAAAATCAGTTCACTAGGTCAACTTAATCGGTTTTACTGGTTGAACCACCGATTCGACCGGTGATTAACCGATTCAATCCAACTTTTGACCAAACTAGTCTAACTAAGCCAAATCGGATCGAACATAGAACCGGTTTTTGGTTCAACTGGTTGAACTGTCTGGGCCGATCCTAAGGTACGTTTTTCGTTTTGACGTAGTTTGGATTGCAGGAATCAAGGTTAGAATAAAATGATTTATTCCCATGAAATGAAAAAAATTATGTTTAGTTATTTTATTGGAATGAAATATACTATTATCATTTCTGCAAAATTTATTTTATTTTTTGGGGAAAGTATGAAATAACTCATTTCAGTCAAGAATGAAATAAATCATTTCACTTATCATTCTATTCCTTTCTTTATTATATTTTTTTCTCTATTATATTATTTTATTAATTTTATTCTTTTAATTCAAACCGATCATAACGATTAAAAGGTTTTATAAATATTTTCAAATTTCGGACTTTATATTCCCTTTGACCAAAGTGACAATGTGACATAATCAATCAAATGTCACCCAAGCATGTGTCCAAGATCAATAACTAAAAGAATTCCCACAAGCTGATGTTGAAGTCAACAATGTGCACCCCAAGGCTACAGTTCCTCGACATTTCCATTCACACCGGTCCCTCATCATACTGCTAAAAGTTTGGGAGTTTATACGTATGGGAGAGAATTATCTGAGGGTCAATTCTTGTAACAATTTTAAAGATTTTTTTTTTCATTTACCATTGTAGTACTCAGTGAATGTCCAAAAAATTACTCCCTCCGTCCCACAAAAATGACTACAAATACAAAAAAAATTATCTCCAAAAGGATGAGAGAAAGTACAAAAAGTAAAGAGTAACTAAGTCATTTAATGGAGTCAATTAGTTTATAAAAATAAAAATATTAATCACTTTATATAATCTTATGAGGCCTCTAGAGATAAATTTAGAATTTTTTCTCTATTTTCTTTACTTTTACTTTTTTTAATACGTGTGCAAATTATACTTTGTTGATTCTTTTAGGAACAAAGAGAGTACATATTTCTTGGGCTGTGGGGGTGGGGGAGAGAAATCATATTTGTTGGGCTTAGTGAATGCTAACTTTAGTTGGTTATTATATTTTTAAGCTCACATTATGACAAGAATTACATATACATACCGGCGGCCTGTGGCTTAGTTGGTATTTCTAGCCTCTTTCTAAGCCAGAGGTCTAGAGTTAAAATCCCCCACCCCCAAAATTAGCAAAAAAAAATCCACTATCTCAGAAGTACAATTGAACACTCTCACATAAAAAAATAAAATATAAACTCACAGGAAGGAAAAATAAAGTTTACATATTTTGAAAATTAAATATGACTTAAAAGTTTCGGTTGTGGTCAGTTTACATCTGCTTCATTTTGGTTAGTTTGTTGGTATCTGCACTTTTTGTTAGTGGTTTGGTTATGAGAGTTTTGGTAAAGGAGCCGTTTCAGATGAAGGAGTCATTGATTTTTGATTACACAAAGAACAGTCCGGTTGCTTTTGCATGTGCCAATAACATATTCTCCAGCTGTCTCTTGTGGTGTGAACTGTAAGGAAAAGATTGAAACTGGGAAGCCTGTGGGAGATCACGAATCAGAAACTGCATGTTACTGTTTCATTAACCCTGCCAGAGTCAGACTACAACAGAAACCTGGGCATCGAATTGAATTGTTCTGTCGGCTGAAGCCCAAACCACATAAATATCGTATAATTGAATAAGGAGACGATACGTATAGAAATAGGAGGGATTGGATTTACCTGATTAATTGGGGATGGATACGATAAAGAACGGAAATTCAGTAGAGTAGCAACAGCAGATTACTACTACAACCACTTCCACTTGTGAGAGGGATGGGAATTTATTAATTTATTATTATTATTATTTTTTAATGAGGCGAAGGAATTATTTTGTATGATATTCGTTTGAAATTAATTCCAATAGCTCATTTAACTACTTAGCAAGCTTTGTTGAGATGCAGCTTATTTAATCAATTAAAATTTTAATTTACTAAAAAATCAAATTGAATTAATTCAGCCAACTAGAACTGTGTAGTAATTAATCTTTAATTATAATTTGTTTCCTTTATACCAATTCATCTTAAATTCAAATTTTAACCGTACTCGACTCGTTTATAATAAATAATGAAAAAAGGTCTTTAATAAAATGGGGAGCATAGCATTATTAGTAAATAATGTTATTTTTTTTATAAAAAAAAGATATTTAAATTTTATATTTTAAACTTTTATGCTGAACATAATTAACTATGAATGGAGTATGTGTGTACTATATGTATATACTTTAGGTTTTAAATTCATTAATTATTTTAAGCTCAAATCTTAAATCTCGCATCAGACTTTGTGGGTTTTGAAAATTAAATTCGACCCGTCAGTTTTAGTTATTAATAAATGACAAATGGTCCCTTGTCTCATGGAATTTTACATACGCGTCCCCATAGGTTCTACAGGAGACTAGGAGTACGTTCCTTTCCTTTAATTATATTATTGTAATAATGACTACTGAGGAAGACATCCTAACAATACTAGTTATAATGACTACTGAGGAAGACATCCTAACAATACTAGTTGATGGTTGTATGAACCTTTAGTCTATTTAGTTTTTGACCGTGAGACCTCCATTGCACCCCAAAATAAATGGGAAAGAAATGGGGCATAATTATACAATTCAAATTTCAAAGTAATTAAATGCTCACCTTTGTCGGAATGCCATAAAAATCTTCCCTGAATTAAATGACAAATACAATGTGTTTAAATATTAATACACACACACACACACACACACACACACACACACATATATATATATATATATATATATATATATATTTCTCCCGTTCCATAATAGATGGTTTAAGCAATATTTTTAAACCCGAACTGATCATCGAACAAAAAAAGTTATCGGGTGAATAAGTCATTGGTCCAACCAGTGGTCGAACCGTCATTGAACCTGTGACGTCATAAATATATAAAATATATATTATTAATAATTAATAAAATTTTAAAACATCTCATTTCTAATAAACTAAAATATAATGAATTTGTGTTAAAATAATACTAAAAGTGGTTAGCTTTAATATTAAAAAAACATTGGTACAAATTAAAAAATATTTAAAAACTTTACAATTAACATTCATCATCTCAGAATTACAATAAAACACTATCTCGCATAAAAAAATAAAATATAAATTCACATGAAAGAAAAATAAAGTCTACATATTTTGAAAATTAAATATGACTTAAAATGTTCAAACTCTCGGTCTTAACTAGAAGACTAAAATATGAGAGTTTGAAACATTATGTAACACAAAAAATTTTAAATACTAGCAATCCATTATGTAACAGAAAAAATCCACTATCTACGGAATAGAAACCAAATGTTATAACATTCCTACGTTATATTTGCTCCTTCCATTATCATTAAAAGGTTATATATCACACTATTTGATTACCACATGCCTATCAAGCACTCCAAGCACTTGAAAAACACCAGTCATGCCTTACAGCTAACTTTTCTTCAACATTTCAAGCTCACATATTTGATTAACCATACCAAGTGATTAATTGAGGATGTTTGTTTAATTGTCTATAACTACTGTTCATTTGCTTGACCATTTTTGTTGAGGATTTGTATTTGACAATTTGATTGTGTTAGTGTTTCAATTTTTTTTATATAGTCAACTTTCTCTGATTTTATAATTTCGTTTATTTAAACTTTAGTCACTCTTGACAAAATCGCTGCATCAGATTCATTTCTCAGGCATGAGACAAAACTAATTTTCCAATGTGAAGCTGGAAATTCCAGTCCCAGCATCCAGCCAAGGAAAAGGGATTGCCTGGATAAGCAGAAAATATCATATATAGTACCAGAATATTTTCTCGTCACTCCTCAGACAATTTCCTAATATATGATGATTTAAGAAATTCTAAACACCAAGACACAATTTCACCCGCTAAACACTTCTAAGTCCAACTAGATATACACCACCACTGATTCTAAAACCCTTCATTTATCCTCCTCAGTACATCTTTTACAAAGAACATCTTAATTCCACAAAGGAAAAGAAAAACCTTATTTCCTTTTATCCTCCCAAATTTTGTATAGTCATCTGAATTAACTACCCTCCCATATGGTTTTCTTTTAACAACTTTTTGAAGTAACTTCTCCGCCATTCTTAATATTCCTCGTCTTTTCAAGAGAACCCTTAAGATCTTCAAACACTCATCATGCTTTAGATCCCTAGTTTCCTCTCGCTTAACATAGTATCGTAGTATTCTGCTATAGTTTGCATAGTTTTGTATATTCGCATCCTACAACAGAGATTCTGATAATAGATAAACATGTATTTTTAGAATCTCTGCTTTCAATCCACTGCGGAACAGGCCCAGTAAGAAAGTTACTAGTAAGATACCTGAGTAGTGCGCACACAAATTTATGGGGTTACCCACTAACATATGTAGATAAATCAAATCATAATACGAATAAAATAGACCTAAAGAAGATATACTGATGACTTCTATTCTTCAAGATAACAGAAGTTTGACACATTTACTACTTGAGATTTGGGCTCTCCTCTACCCAGTGCTAATTGGCCATAGTATAAAAATATCAATATCCTGGTAAACCTAAATTGAGAGGGGGGGGGGGGATTAGTACACCTGCCATTTGAAATGTGGTAGCAAATGGTTCTCTCTGCTTATTTTTAATCTAAAACATGGTTCATTTAAAACTTAAAACTGAATATTGGACCATTCATGTGTGGCATCACACTTAGATACATTATGACAAATGTATATCAAACAACTAGAAAGAATTCCTACGCAAGTTAAAAAGATCTTCCATACTAAATTTTGATTGCTTACATAGTCTCCAGATTTGATAGGCTTTCAAGATCATTTGGTATCTCCCCTTCCAGCTTGTTAAAGCTAAGGTCTCTGCCAATAAATAAAACAGAGAGCTTATACTTAAGAAGGAAACAGGAACACCAATCAGATGACGCTAACTAAACAAAATCTGGCAAATCATATCCAACACAAACTTGCTTCATTACAAAGAATATAGTGATAAAATAGGATAGTCCATATAAGTAAATAATAGATGTACATAGAAGATTATTACCCATAGAGTTGTGATACATTAGAAGGATATCTGACCATTAATTTCCTATTTTTAAGTTTCATTTACCTTCCGAGTCCGACTGTGTTGTCTTTATATCAGAAAACAAATCTTTTTAATTAATTGCCAAAGTTTCTGCATAGGCGAACTAATTAAAATCTGCATCTTTGATAACTCCAAGTAGCTATCATCTTTTTCTTAAAATTCTATCGCAGTAGAACATGAAACTGTGGTCAATAGTCTACAAGCAAAATTAACTCAGCACAAACTTCATTTCTATTTATTCCCTCTTCTGTACTAAAATCGTAATTCGCTTTGCACTATCCTTGTTATAAAGGAAGAGAGAGAGAGAGAAGGAAAAAGAAAAAAAGAGGCAAATGGAAGTAGTAAAGTTACAATTTGCGCAGTTCATTCATTTGTGCAGTTCATTCCAGGATATGTGACAGTTCCTCAGCATCCTACACAAATCAAATTTGTGTCAATAATATTGCTGAAGAAAGAAAGTGCAAGAATTTAATATACATATTTCTTTCACAATCATCACTTCATTAGTATGACTCACAATAATCTCATGTCTGTCATGTTTTCTAGGTTAGGAAATTCTGAGCCCCCTCCATTTAAGCCGCTAATAATGCTGCATATTAACACAGGCGGCCTTCAACAGTAGTTTAACTTTATTGCCAAAATTAGGAATGCTTCTGAAACAAGCAACTGAAGAAGAGGTTAAAAGCACAAGTAACTCACAGTTGAGTTAAATTGCTCAAGACAGAAATGCTAAAAGGTATTGGCCCTTCAAAACCACTAGCTTGGTTCTCTCTGTTATTACACAGATAAAACGGATTAAAATTTCACTTGCACCCCCCCAAATAAGTTTACTTTCAAAACTCTTAGCAAGTTAGAAAAAAACTAAAATAATATGCAATTTAGAGAACTTACAACATTTGAAGTTGTTTCCAACTTTGAAAACTAGGTAGTTTCCCCGTGAAATTGTTGTTGTTTAGCCTACTGCATAGGCCAAAAGGAAAAATAATCGTAAATATTACAGAAAACAGATAAAGAAAAACAAAACATATCTTAAATTTTCCAACATAATACTCGCAAAGGGCAATTGGTATACTTACAGTTCTACTAACTTGGTTGGGTTAGAAAGCTCTAATGGTAAATGTCCCGTGAAATAGTTAGCATTAAGTACTACAATAAACAATAAGAAGAAAGGGCGTTCAGTACCAGGTCTTGTTGAGATAATAAAGTATTTGTGCAAATAAAGGGGTTAAAATAAAATGCAAATGACACCGAGAATTTTTACGTGGAAAACCCAAATCGGGAAAAACCACGGGACTGTAGTCCACTCTAAACTTCCACTATAATAATGGGATTACAACATCACCCTTTAGGTGGTTATCTCACAATAATACATCAAATAAGTATTCTTCAATTTATAGATCAAATTCTATAAATTGGCTCTCTCACACTATTTTATCTCGGCGGTGTAGACCGGATATTTTACAAGATCAAATTCTTCTACAATACTCCTAATTTCAGATTTCTCTCAATCTGTTTGTGTGTATCTCCTCCGCGCATTCTGCATGAATTTATAGGCAAGCTACGGTTCTCCAATTTGAACCGTAAGTGGCTAAAAACAAATGTGTGGCTGCTACAGCATTCTTTGATTGCGGAAAGTATGTCTGCAAAATATTTTATGCCCACACCTTCTGACCATCTTCTATTTTGCACCTAACATGTCTAATAAACAAATATATACATTCCATCAATGGCTGCCAAATTTGTTTTTGCCTTCTCATGCGGAGGAGTCCCACTCCACTTTACTTGTTCACCATTTCTTTATTCTTCATGTGATTTTATTAAATAATATATACATATTATTTGTCTTGGTCCAAATTGGAGGGACCCAACAAATCTCCCCCTCACGACAAATTTGGGGCTGTCACGAGTCCTGCAACTGTTTTGCAGACTTCCTGCTTCTCTCTTGGTAATTGCTTTGTCATCATATCTGACCCATTATTATCAGTATGGATTTTCTCAAGCTGTAGCAATTTTTCTTCCAACACATCACGTATCCAATGATACCTTACATCGATGTGTTTTGATCTGGTGTGGAATGTTGAATTTTTGCTGAGATGAATGGCACTCTGGCTGTCACAATAAAGAATATATTTTTCTTGATTTTGTCCCAATTCTTGTAAGAACTTCTTCATCCACAACAACTCTTTACACCCCTCTGTGATTGCAATATATTCTGCTTCTGTGGTGGATAAGGCAATGCATTTTTGTAATCGTGACTGCCATGACACAGCTCCTCCTGCAAAAGTTATCAGGTACCCAGATATAGATTTTCTAGAATCCACATCACCAGCCATATCTGCGTCTGTATATCCTTCCAATACAGGTTTATTACTACCAAAACAAAAATATTGACTGGACGTACCTCTAAGATACCTGAGTATCCATTTAACTGCTGCCCAATGTTCTTTTCCAGGGTTTGATAGAAACCTGCTCACAACGCTGACTGCGTGAGCGATGTCTGGCCTTGTGCAAACCATGGCGTACATCAAACTGCCAACTGCTGATGCATAAGGCACCTTCTTCATTTCAGATTTTTCTTTCTCACTTGAAGGACACTGTTTGGCACTTAGCTTAAAGTGGCTTGCAAGTGAAGTACTGACCGATTTTGCTTTGTCCATGTTAAATCTTTCAAGAACTTTCTCAATGTACCGTTCTTGAGATAGCCAGATTCTGCCCTTTTGTCTGTCACGAGAAATTCGCATGCCAAGAATCTGTTTTGCCAGTCCCAAGTCCTTCATGGCAAATGACTTGCTTAATTCCTTCTTTAGCTAACTAATTTTGCTGGAATCATGACCTACAATTAGCATGTCATCAACATATAACAAGAGAATAATAAAATCACCATCAGGAAATTTCTTGGCAAAAACGCAATGATCTGCAGTGGTTCTTTTGTACTCATTCTTCTCCATAAATGAATCAAACTTTTTATACCACTGTCTTGGTGCCTGCTTGAGTCCGTACAAGCTCTTCCTCAATCTGCAAACATGCTTCTCCTTACCCTTGGTTTGGAATCCTTCGGGCTGCTCCATGTAAATTTCTTCATCAAGATCACCATGTAAAAATGCAGTTTTAACATCAAGTTGTTCAACTTCTAAATTTAAACTAGCAGCCAGACCAAGAACAACTCGGATCGAAGACATTTTTACTACAGGAGAAAATATTTCTTCAAAATCAATACCTTTCTTTTGTTGAAACCCTTTTACAACTAACCTTGCTTTGTATCGTGGTTGTGAGCTACTTTCTTCATTTTTGATTTTGAAGACCCATTTATTTTTGAGTGCTTTTCTCCCTTGAGGTAGCTTTACCAGATCAAATGTGTGATTCTCATGAAGGGATTTCATTTCTTCTTGCATGGCTTTTAACCACTCATTCTTCTTAGGATCATCAATGGCTTCCTGGTAGCTTCCTGGTTCTCCCCCATCAGTGAGCATCACATACTCATTAGGAGAATATTTGCGACTCGGTTGTCGCTCTCTGGTAGACCTCCTCAGTTGTGGTTCTGGTTGGACTTGTTCTGGAATTGCCTCTGGTTCAAACATATCCTCTTGTGAACTGTTGTCATCAACATGTGGAGCATCTCCCCTGCCATTAGGATGCATAGGTGGGACGACTGGTTCCAGATTTACAGGAATTTCATCAGTTTGGGATTTCTCTGGTTTCTCGAAGTCTTCGATTGTCTGATCTTCGAGGAACACCACATCTCGACTTCTGACAATCTTTTTGTTGACAGGATCCCAAAGTCTGTAGCCAAATTCTTCATGGGCATATCCCAAAAAGATGCATTGTTTGGCTTTTCCATCAAGTTTGGACCTCTCATCTTTTGGGATGTGAACAAATGCCCTGCAACCAAATACTTTTAAATGTTTGTAAGAAACATTTTTACCAGTCCATACCGTTTCTGGCACCTCATAATTGAGTGGAACCGATGGAGAAAGGTTGATTAGATCAATCGCTGTCCTCATTGCCTCCCCCCAAAAAGAGTTCGACAACTTTGCGTTTGAGAGCATACATCTTACTCTCTCACAAATTGTTCTGTTCATCCTCTCGGCTATACCGTTGTGTTGAGGTGTCTTTGGTACAGATTTTTCCAGTCTAATCCCAAAGTTCCTGCAATATGCCTCAAATGGTCCGCGGTACTCACCACCATTATCTGAACGTACACACTTCAACCGTTTACCGGTTTCCCGTTCAACCTTCACATGAAACTGCTTGAAAACTTCCTGCACTTGATCTTTAGTTTTTAAAGCAAAGGCCCATACTTTTCTCGAGTGATCATCAATAAAAGTTACAAAATATAAGGCTCCTCCAACCGTTCTACTTTGCATTGTGCAAACATCAGTGTGTACCAAATCTAAAACATTAGCTTTTCTAGTTGGTGGAGAATTATGAAAAGTGACTCTGTGTTGTTTTCCCATGATGCAATCAACACAGGTAGTTAAGGATGTACCTTTGATTCCTGGTAGAAGCTCCCTTCTTGAAAGAATTTTAAGCCCTTTTTCACTCATATGACCGAGTCGCTTATGCCATAACTCGGTAGGGACCTCTTTACTGGTTGCATTGACCTCTCCAATACACATCTTGGCTTCTGTAAAGTACAAAGAAGTATCCTTCTTGCCTTTTGCTATCAACAAGTTACCTTTGGTGAGCTTCCATTTTCCTTCACCAAAGTAATTGTTATAGCCGTCATCATCTAGTTTGCCAGTGGAGATCAAGTTGAGGCGAATGTCAGGGACATGCCTTACATCTTTCAAAAGTAATCTGCAGCCAAGATTAGTTTCCAAGTAAATATCGCCAATGCCGATAATTTGGGATGCACCGTCATTTCCCATCTTTACACGTCAAAAGTTACCGCGAGTGTAAGATGAAAAGAACTCTACACATGGGGTGACATGATATGATGCACCATAGTCAACTACCCAAGTGGAATCTTGACTTGCCAGATTAATGGAATCATCATCTCGAACAATGGCAATATCTTCGGAAACATTTGCAGCGTCATTTGTTCGGGGATCATCTCCATTATTTCGATCTGAATTTTTGGACTGCTCTACTTTTAACTTTCGGCATTCTCTAATGAAATGTCCGAGCTTACCGCAGTGATAACACTTTTTGTCACGCCTGACATTGGATTTGGAACGTCCCTGTTGTTGACCACGGGGATTTCGACTTTTGCTTCTCCCGCGTTGCCCTTGCTTGTCTTGTTTCTCCATGACAAGCGCTTCAGACTCGGGAGTATGTCCCTCATCTTTTCGCCTGGACTCTTCGTTCAACATCCGATCTTTTACTATTTCCATAGTAAGCTTGCCATCAGGACCAGTATTGCTGACTGATACTACTAATGTGTCCCAACTCTTAGGTAAAGAGCTCAATAACAACAAAGCTTGCAGCTCGTCATCCACGGTCATCTTCATAGAATTGAGTTGATCAACGATGCCTTGGAACTCACTCATGTGTTCCGATACGCTGCTTCCGTCCTTGTATTTTAAGTTTACAAGACGTCGCATCAAATTTGCTTTATTTTGTACGGTTGTCCGAGCGTACATCTTCTCTAACTTTTGCCAAAGAGTGTAAGCGTCGTGCTCGTTAGCAAAATTTTGGAAGATGCTTTTGTCAATCCATTGTCGAATTTGAGCAGCACACTTCCGGTTTAGCACCACCCATTCCAGGTCCGTCAAAGTTGGTGAGCTGTCGTCTATGGCGACGGCCGCTGATTCAGTACCGGATTCAGTTGTCGTCGTTGGTGTTGGCGATTTTTGGTTAGGCATGATGATGGGCTTCCACAAGTCTTTGATGTAAAGTAAATCCTCCATCTTTGGCCTCCATATTGTATAATTCGAAGCAGTCAATTTGATCATGTTACCAGTGCTCTCCTCCATTTGATTTGCACAGAGACGAACCAAGCTCTGATACCACTTTGTTGGGATAATAAAATATTTGTGCAAATAAAGGGGATAAAATAAAATTGCAAATGACACCGAGAATTTTTACGTGGAAAACCCAAATCGGGAAAAACCACGGGACTGTAGTCCACTCTAAACTTCCACTAAAATAATGGGATTACAACATCACTCTTTAGGTGGATATCTCACAACAATACATCAAATAAGTATTCTTCAATTTATAGATCAAATTCTATAAATTGGCTCTCTCACACTATTTTATCTCGGCGGTGTGGACCGGATATTTTACAGGATCAAATTCTTCTGCAATACTCCTAACTTCAGATTTCTCTCAATCTGTTTGTGTGTCCCTCCTCCGCGCATTCTGTATGAATTTATAGGCAAGCTACGGTTCTCTAATTTGAACCGTAAGTGGCTAAAAACAAATGTGTGGCTGCTGCAGCATTCTTTGATTGCGGAAAGTATGTCTGCAAAATATTTTATGCCCACACCTTCTGACCATCTTCTATTTTGCACCTAACATGTCTAATAAACAAATATATACATTCCATCAATGGCTGCCAAATTTGTTTTTGCCTTCTCATGCGAAGGAGTCCCACTCCACTTTACTTGTTCACCATTTCTTTATTCTTCATGTGATTTTATTAAATAATATATACATATTATTTGTCTTGGTCCAAATTGGAGGGACCCAACAGGTCTTGTATACATAAATTTCGTTGATAAGTGAGGTAAAAAAAAGGACTTGGAAAAACCGATAAAATATAGAGGACGCCTGACAGATTTGTCAAATTGATTAGCTTCCCAAGCTCAGCCGGAACACTTTCATTAAATAAGTTTTTCTCTAAGCTCCTGAAAATATATCTTTTTCAAATTAGTGAATAAGTTAAACATGTACTTATTTGAAGTGAATTTTTTTATTTTTTATTTTTTGATGTATATGCATGTGTGCCACTGAATGCATGGGTGTGCGTGTGTGTGTGTGCGCACGCGCGTGTGTGTGTGTGTGTGAGAGAGAGAGAGAGAGGTGGTGGCATACATTACTCTGAGAGTGGTAATGTTTCCCAAGTACTTCGGGATTGGTCCTGATAAATGATTTACACTCATAACCCTAGAGCATATCTCCACTCAATCAATTCGAGGAAGATAAATAAAGAATTTAATAACATCAAATATAAAATGCATGTGTTACTCACATATATTCCAACTTCGTAGATGCCCATTCGCGAGGTATCGTGCCATGGAGGTAGTTACGAACAAGATCACTGCAACAATAGGTAGTGTTGTTTTTCTTATGGAAGCATAAAAATCCAATAAACATGTCAAGAAACAAGCATAAATATGAAATTATTTCTTACATTGTCTTGATGTAGGGTAACTTTACCAAGGATGGTGGAAGTACACCAGTAAGTTCCTGCCCTCTAAAAGCTCTATTTTACCACGAATAAAAGAGGGTCTTTAATATCAAATGGTACGCCAAATCTCAAAACAAGGTGTTGCAAATAATTGATATAGTTTCAATATCATGAAGAATATGAAAATTGTTAGAGATATATCTTGTCCCACATTGAATACCTTGTGAAAATATGTCTAATATATAATGACTTGGGCCAACTCTTCTCATAGCCAATTGGTTTTGAGTTAGAGAGCTTAATGTCTTTATATACTAGACTTTGGGCCTATTTTATAAATCTAACAAAAATAATAAAAGGTTAAAGAGAGATAAACCAATCAAAAAAATAGCACATCTTTGATAACCGTATGCAATCAACAAGTGCTAATAAATAGCCAACTCTCGAAAGACTAAAATCTCATCATATTGCCACCATATGTATCATTACTGCAATGAGCAATACTGAATTGGCACTAAATATGTAAACTGGCCATATTGCTTTACCAAACACATTACTCATCATGCACAGTCCCTAGATATCTTAGGAAATGCCAAAAAAAAATTAAGAAGGACAGATAATCCATAAACATTGAGGTACTCTTGAAATCATCTTCACTTGTATTTTGTTTGTTTAAAAATAATGATTATGCAAAGAATGCTTATTTTGTTGCTAATTAGTAACCAACTCCAGTTGAATTACTTCTACCATCATCATGAATGAGGAAATATTTAGACGTAATCAATCATCATATAAATAATTTGAGCACGGAAAACATATATAATGACAAAAAACATACATGGTTTCGATGTGACATACTCCACCAGGGTAGGAGCAATTGCAGAGGACAACATTATTATACACTAGAATTTCTTTCATTTTTGGTGTGTTCCAGTTTGAGTTCCCATCACAAGGATTTAGACTGAAATTCCAGTCCTTTTTACCCAATTGTTCAGCTATTTCTTTAAGTGCGTTCACTGCATATTTCAAACTCATATTAATTTCACAAGGAAGTTGGATAGAAGTTGGACACAACATCTATCCAAGTTAAGTATGCTTTAACTTAAAATGACATCAAGGATCGAAAAGGATTGAAGTTATACTTTCAAATGAAATATTTACTAGACACACCTACCTTCATCTTGCAGAGGCCAAGTTTGTGCTTCCACGAAACTTGTACAAGAGCATGCTAGTATGGTTATGGCAAGCATAAGAATAAAGAGAGAATTTGGAGTATCAAAAGTTGTTGCCATCTGCTCTGCCTTTTAATTCCTTGAGCTAATACATGCAAAACTATAACAAGGGTGGAGAAATTCGTCCCAGAAACAGCATCAGGGGGAAACATATGGGACTTTAATTTGGGAGAGAAAAAAAAAGAAAAAGTACAGTGGGGGGTTTTTAATTAATATGCCTATAAATACCACACAAAGGAAAAGTTGAGGAGGATTTTACAATTGTTCCTTCACTTAACTTCTTGGATCCACTATATGATAAAATATTTAAACCACTCTGTGACACACACATCAAGAAAAAAATAATTTAATTTTTTGAGTAAAAGTTTTAAAACAGGGGTGAGAGAATATTAGAGGAATGATAAAAAGTGGGATAGAGAAAGTTCTTTTTTCCTTTTGAAAAACATTTTACTCCTGTCATAACCTTTTATATGCAGGACTCTCAAACCGCTGTATAGCTTGTTTTATAATGTAGAATGCAGGAACAGTATGAGCCATAATTGACGTCTACACATCAGACGTAAGAGTATTATTTTCAAATTGATGTGAACATCTATGAATTGTCTATTATTTTAATCATACTAGAATCAAGGAAAACCTTCCAAATTTTGAGAAAGAAAAGGATACTGAATTGCTGATAGATATTCCACCTAGATTATTGTCTTACTTTGTTCGTAAATGGCTTAACCTTTCCACTGCGTTAATTTCATGGTTTTGAGAGGAACTTCTGTTTATCGAATTGCCATTGACTTGTCAATTCAAATGCCATGTTGATATAGATTATGCATAATAAGTTAGATGTCTCAATCCATCGTTTTACCAATGTTCAAAAAAACATTATACAATCACATAACCATGAAATGCATCATCAGTGTTAACGCTTGATTTTGTTCGTGCGTCCAATCAACTCGCCGGACGTGTACCTGCACAAAAGTCCCAACGGCTTGGGCCGTTTGTGGACTCCTCCGGTGTAAGAGTAAGTACAAGCTCAAGATGTGTTAACAATGTAGGCTCAATATTTAGTAGGGTAAATAGTATCGTACCTTGCCTTCATTGTTATTTGGGTATTTATAGGATTCACTTGGCTACTTACTACTCCTATTATGAGTGTTCTGCCCAGAATCCTTATTGGATCCGGATTCAATTATCTTGATCCAACAGAAGTATTATCCAGTAAGGACATAAGATACTGGCTCAAGCCTTTTCGGACTGGAGAGTCCTCTTATAATCCCTTAAGCACGATGGGCCTTTGGGCCGAGCCCAATGTAAGGAGCCCGATCAAGCCTGTTAGGATTTATATCCGAACATTGCCCCCTACTCCCTTAGTATATGATATGTACTGGGGGGTGAATTAGGGATTTTTAACAGTCGGAAACTCGCAATAAGGAGAGAGAATTGGCTCCCTTCGAGAACCCGAAGGTATCAGACCGAGGGTACCTCCCTTTCATATGTTTTCAAGTTTTAGCCCGAAGATGTATGCTCCTAGGGACTCTTGAAGGCGTCAGACCAAGGGTAACTATCCTCGGACACTCGAATGTGTAAGAGCCGAAAGAGGATGCTCCTTGAGATCCTAAGAAGTACCGTCCCGAGGGCTAATGAGCCTGTCTCAACATTAGGCCTCTTTAGTGGATAAATCTCGTTGGCAGATGTGCATCCAGGCCCAATCTTTTTGTCTTGAGGCCCATTGATATTACCCCAATATAAGCAGCCCAATGTAGATAAGCAAATTTGAATTTCGAAAATGGGATTAGGGAAACAGCTGGCAAGCAATAGGGCGTTTCAGTAGCACCCGTTCCCGCTGCTTTTACTCTGATAGAACCCCATCCGTTAGATTGGGCTGATCTCGACCGTTGAATATTTACTCATATAGGGAAAGTGAATCTAATAGTCATCTCTCCCACCAGTAAATCCGTTTTTTCACAGAGAAAGCAATCCTTCATTTTCAAAGAACCTGTTTCGCCGTCGCTCTCGATCTAGGAATCCTCTGCTCACCTGATTCTCTAAATATCTCAAGTAAGTTATTTATCATCTTCATTTCTTTTCTCGATGACTGGGAGTAATAAGAATCAAGCTTCGTCTTCCCGTGTTGAAGACGAAGTTACTGTTGCTAAAGCCGGGATTCCTGAAGGACACCCATGGAAACCGGTGATTGTAGAGCGAATGAGAGATGTAGAAGAATATAACAGGACCAAATATTTCTCCTTAGAATATAGAGTAGCCAATATCCCTTCTACAATTAAAAACCCCTTTTTTGATCTGTTGATGACGGAGTTTTACGTTCCCGAATCATATGAAATTAGGAGACCTGAAGGGGAAGAAAAAGTATACTGGTAACCCGAAGGGGAATGGATCCCGATTCATCGCCAATTATTTCTCTTCGGGGTGCAATTTCCGCTTCGCCCTTTTATTCTCGAGCTCCTTCACACAACCAGGCTCAGTTTAAATCAGCTATCCCCAAATTCGTTCATTCATTTAAATAATTTTATTGCTTTCTGCTCATCCGAGGACGTAGTCCCGAGCATAGACTTCTTCTATCAATTCTTTTCCTTTACCGCTTGTAAAGAGAAGGGATTCTATCAAATAATCAAGAACCCAGGTAGGGATACCCTCATGGATACCCCATCCAGTAATAAGGGATGGCATGGGGATTGGTTTTTCATCAAGGGACCGGACACTGAGTTGGTAGGACCTTGGTCAAACCCGAACAAAGACCAACTAAATCCAAATCGGATTACCCAAAGAAGGTTGGAGGAGTTCGAGGTTTTATATTCCAAGCGACCTTCGGTGAAGTGGAACCGGTTGCTCTTGAATGATCAAGACTGGTTACATGCACATAGCTGTAAGTCTATTTAATTTTCCCGAATGCATATCACTGTTGAATTGATGAAGTACTAAATCTCTTTTATCTCTTGATTGTACAGTAGCTGACTCTGGAAGGAATGCTGATAACGAGGCGATTCTCGAGGCAGCCGGTGTCCCGAGGACCAAGCTATCCGGAGCTGAGAAGGTCAGGATGGCTCGAAATAAGAAGGTCTCGGGTACCAAAGTACCAGTATTGCCCGAGGGGACTGCTGAAGGGGCACCCAAGTCCGTCCCGCCTGAGGGGCCAACAAAGGCTGTGGAACCTCGTATCAAGAGGAGAAGGCTGGTACGTCAGTCTTCGGTTGAGGTAGGAGGCGAACCGATTGGGATGATCATGATTGAACCTTCTTCGACGACTGGGGGGTCCTCCAACCTTGCCCCGAAGGAACTAGCTACAACAGCTTCCTTCGACGCAGAGTCTCCTCTTCCCGAGGAAGAGGCTTTGCAGAGGAAGAAGAAGCAGAGAGGGCCCACCCCACCCCTTAATGCTATAGAACAGCCGAGGGCGGAGGGTGTGGGAACATCCGCCGGAGCTCTGGAAGCATCCCAGATCCTCCTCGATACTACTGGGGTCGACTAGGGGGATACAAAGGCCCTGATGGAAAAGTTGTTTGCTTGTCATGCTGAGGTCGGTACATATATTTAATGCACATCCTCTGTTGTTCACTTCTTATCCTTAATTCCCGAATGTGGTTCTGCAGGGAAACAACCTTCTTATCCAGGTCTCTGACCGAGTGAAGACCTTGGAGCATAACTTGAAGAAGTCGTCCGAAGAGTGTGCTCAGGCGAAGGAGCTTCATTCGAAGGTCTGAACCCAACTCCGAGCGCAGCACGATAGCTTCCATCTTATGAAGAATGATTACGAAGGAATGCGCTCGGAAAAGGTCAAGACCGAGAAGGAGTTATCAGTCTTAAGGGCTCAAGTGCTCGCGACAAATGCGCGAGTAGTCGAAGCTGATGCCCAGGCTGAAGAGGCCGCCACAAAACGGGCCGAGGATGCAGAGGGAAGAAATAAAGAGCTCGAATCGCTTGCCCAGAGGCATAAGGATCAGCTCGACCAATCAGACGATACGATTCGCCTTCAAACAGATCAGATGAAGAATCTGAAGGAGAATGTGCAGTCGATCATTGAAGGTTGGACTTCCAGAGAAGCTGATTGGCTGAAGGGTCCTATTGCCCCCGCATCACCCAGTGTGCTGGCGCCAAGTCTTCGGCAAAAGGTTATCGAGGAATATAAGACCTCAGATCAATTCCACGAAGATGTCCAGGATGCTGTGGTGAACGAGTTCAACGACGGCTTCGAATTTGCCCGAGAACTGGTGCGGGGAAAAGGCCACGATCTTGATGCCCTGGGAATTGTTATCCCCGATAACTAATTTTTGTACTTTGAATTTATATTATGTAATGCTTTGTAATCAAACATTTTGAATTCAGTACTTGTAAATTTCAGACTTAATGAATGTTGTAGTTGTCTTTTCTCTTGAGTTCTCTTATTATCTGTGTGTATGTCTGTTTATTTATACCTCTTCTCCCCCTGCTAACCTTATTAGGCATAATGCCGATGAGATTAGCAGATGCATTTAAAGTGTATGTTAAAACAGTGAACACAAAGATAGAAAAGATAGAGTTCTCATTAATTTCGAAAAGATAACATGATCGACCAATATTTTAGCCTCGAGAGGTACTGAGTACATAAGACTAAAAATTACTGATGATATTGTCGAAGCCGAGCAGCATGCCATGTGTTTGGAATATCTTGCCCATCCATTGTTTGAAGCCTATAGGTTCCGAACCCTGATATCTCAACAACTTTATATGGTCCTTCCCATGTAGGCATTAGCTTTTCGGTTTCTCGAGGTGTAGACGCTTCGGCTTACCGAAGAACCAAATCCCCTATCTTGAACGTTCTACTCTTGACATTTTTGTTGAAGTGTCGAGTTGTACGTTGTTGGTAAATAGCTAGCCTTAAAACTGCAGCATCACGTTCTTCTTCCAATAAATCCAGGTTCTCCCGAAGCCCTTCGCTATTGAGAATTTCGTCAAAGTTCTGGACTCGGGAAGAGGGTATCCCAATCTCAATAGGTATTAAGGCTTCGGTCCCATAAGAAAGCTTGAAGGGTGTCTCACCAGTTGTAGTTCGAGGGGTTGTTCGGTAAGCCCATAGGACATGTAGAAGTTCTTCGGGCCAGGCTCCTTTTGCTTCCTCAAGTCTCCGTTTTATACCATTCAGCAAGAGCCTGTTTGTCACTTCCACTTGACCATTTGCTTGAGGATGGGCTACTAAGGTCCGACGATGTTGGATGTGAAGTTCTGTCAAAAAACCTTCGAACTCTTTCCCCACAAACTGAAGGCCATTATCCGAGACTAGGACCTTTGGAATACCAAACCGATAAACCACCTGCTCTTTAAGGAATTGAAGGCATGTCTTCTCGGTAATCTTGGCCAACGGTTTGGCTTTGACCCATTTGGTGAAGTAGTCGATTGCTACAATAACAAACTTTACTTGACCCCTGCCCTGAGGGAGTGGTCCGAGAAGATCTATCCCCCAAACTGCGAAAGGTATGGGAGATAATATGGGCGTAAGCTCTTCGGGAGGTTGGTGATGTACCGAAGCAAACAACTGACACTTATGGCATTTTTTGACGAAGTCTTTGGCGTCCTGAAGCATGGTCGGCCAAAAATATCCTTGTCTCAAAATCTTGTGTGCCAATGTCTTTGCTCCCACATGATCTCCGCAGATTCCTTCATGAACTTCCCGAAGTGCATAGTCAGACTCTCTTGGACCAAGGCATCGGAGTAGGGGCGAGGAATAGGACTTTCTATATAATTTATCCTCGATGAGACAGTACTTTGCATATTTGAACTTTATCCTCCGGGCCGATGCTCTATCTTCGGGTAGCTCATCATTTTTCAAAAACTTGAGTATCGGGGTCATCTAGGAGTCTTCGGATTCAATGTCCATCACTGTTTGGGTCATTGTGCTCGGTTGTTGCAGATTTTCCAAGTAGACAGACCCTTCCAAATCTCCCTGGTCGGTTGTCGCTAGCTTTGAGAGTGCATCGGCCATGGTGTTTTCGGTTCTAACCACCCCAATGATTTGATATTTAGGGAAATAGGTAAGGAGTGCCAGCACAAGCTGAAGATAGGCCTGAAGGTGCGCTTCTCTGGCCTCATATTCCCCCAAAACTTGTTTTACCACTAGCTGAGAGTCACAGTAAACAACCAAATTCTTTACTTCCAGACTTCGGGCCAGCTTTAGTCCTGCTATGAGTGCTTCATATTCTGCAGTGTTGTTGGTGGCTGTGAACCCGAATTTGATAGACTGTTGCACTTTAAATCCTTCGGCCGAAGTAAGAATTACTCCCGCTCCACTTCGGGACCCAACATTAGACCCGTCAACAAATAAAGTCCAGGGCGAATCCGTTGCAGATAGTGAGCCAGATAACTCAGCCTGCTCTTCTTTCTTGTTTTCGGGAAAGGAGCATTCAACAATAAAGTCGGCAAGGGCCTGCGCCTTAATTGTCGTTCGAGGACGAAAGTCGATATTGAATTGACTCAATTCCACCGCCCATGTTGCCAATCTTCCTGAAGATTCGGGTCGGTACAATAATTTTCGAAGAGGCTGATCTGTGAGTACTGTAATTGTCCTCCCCTGGAAATAATGCCGAAGTTTCCGGCTGGAAATGATCAAAGCGTAAGCCAACTTCTCTAGGTTTGGATATCTAGTTTCTGCATCCCGAAGAGCATGACTTACATAGTAGACCGGCTTCTGACCTTCCGAATCTTCCCTTATCAAAGCTGACCCGACCGCCAATTGTGTCGCCGACAGATATAACTGCAAATCTTCTTCGGGGAGAGCTTTACTGAGTATCGGAGGAGAGGAGATATATCTTTTAATTTATTCGAAGGCTTCCTGACATTCTTCCGTCCAAACAAATGTCTTCTGGTTCTGAGCCCCTTTTAATGTCCCGAAGAAGGGAAGACATTTTTCTGCTGATCGGGCTACAAACCTCCGAAGAGCGGCGAGTCTGCCAGTTAATCTTTGAACATATTTGAAACTTTTTGGAGACTGCATTTCGAGGATAGCCGATATCTTTTCGGGATTTGCCTCTATTCCTCTTCGGCTTACCATGTACCCCAAGAATTTGCCTGACCCGAGGCCAAAAGTGCACTTAGCGGGGTTAAGTCTCATGTTGTGGATTCTGACATTCCGAAAGCATTCTTCCAGGTCTAATAGATGGTCTTCATCCCCCATGCTTCGGACGATCATATCATCCACATATACTTCCATATTTCTTCCGATCTGATCTCTGAATACATTGTTCATCATCCGTTGATAAGTTGCCCCGACATTGATCAGACCGAATGACATGACTTTGTAGGCGTAAATTGCTCGGTGTGTGATGAAGGATGTCTTCGGGATATCTGGTTTGTACATGACAATTTGATTATACCCGGAGAAAGCATCCAGGAAGCTCATTAAAGTGTGTCCCGAGGTAGAATCGATTAACTGATCGATATTCGGGAGAGGATAATAATCTTTCGGACATGCTTTGTTTAAATCTGTGTAGTCCACACACATCCTCCACTTCCCATTATGCTTTTTCACCAGTACCACATTGGCGAGCCATTCTGGATAAGTTATTTCATAAATAAAGTTAGCAGCCAATAATTTTTCAATCTCTTCATCAATTACCTTTTGTCGTTCGGGAGCTATATTCCGCCTCTTCTGTTTAACGGGCTTATGGTTAGAGTTGACACTCAACTTGTGTTCGGCCACGTCCCTGTCTATTCCCGGCATGTCAGCTGGCGTCCAGGCGAAAATGTCTGAGTATTCTCTGACCAATTCAATGAGTTTGGCTCTGACGTCCGTCTGCAAACCGGTACCAATTTGTATGGTTTTCGTGTCATCTTCTCGAAACAGGGGTATCTCCTCAGTTTCTTCAGCAGGGGTTGCTATCGGCTCCGAGCCTCCTTCCGTAAAGGGCTCTAGCTCAATCTTCATTGTAGTTTTCTGTTTACTAACCCCGACGGAAGTCGCCTGAATAGTCTGAAGATAACACCTTCGGGACAGATCCTGATCGCCAGCAACTTCACCGATCCCATGTTCGGTTGGGAATTTCATTTTCAGGTGAGGGATTGAGGTGACCGCCTTCAGGGCTGACAGAGTCGTCCTACCCAGGATAGCGTTGTAGTTGCTTTCTACCTGGACCACATAAAATCTTATCATGATGGAGGCCTGTTTAGGAGCCGTGCCGAAGATCGCTGGTAACTCTATCGTCCCTGCTATACGGACTGGGTTGTTCCCGAAGCCATATAATGGGGACTCATTGCAGATCTCCAGCTTCCTTCCCCCTAGATCCAGCCGATTATACGCGTGACTATAGAGTACATCAACCGAACTCCCATTATCAACCAGCATCCGTTTCAGATCCATTGTTCTAACTTGAGCTGTGATAACCAAGGCATCTTGATGCGGCATGACTATTCCCGGGGGGTAATCATCATCGGAGAAGGTTATGGGCTCGGTTGGGGTGGCCTTAGACTGTCCAGTCAATTGGTGAACTTCTCTACCGAAGGCTTTCCTTTTTCTGTTGGACAACACCGATATCGGTCCACCAGAGATAACATCGACAACTCCCTTGGCAGGCCCCGAAGGTGGTGGTGGTGTTATCCGATCGAAAGGACTTGGTTTATACTGATCAGCAACATAACAGTCCAAATTACCATTCCGTACTTGCTTTTCCAAAAAATCCTTCAAGTGATAGCACTCTTCAGTGTCATGCCCCTTGGCTTCATGGTAGTTACAATATCTGTCTCCGTTCTTCTGCCTGGCGAAGACTCGGATCTTCGGGGGCTTTTCGTAGAAAGGCTGATTCTTGATTTCCTTGATGATGACAGCTCGGCTCAAGGTCAAAAGGGTGTAGTCTTTGTCATTATCCCGATTCCCTCTTTCCTTCGGGCCTCCATTTTTTCGCTGCTGATTATCATGGGAATCTTTCTTGCCATTCCCCTTATTGCTGTCGTACTTTTTGTCGGCGTCTTCGCTTTGGGGGTCTCTCTGGTGAAAATCACCTGTGTTTTTTGAAGTACCCCGAAGGTTAGCAAGCGCCTCTTCCAACTCAACAAATTTGTCCACTTTGTCATAAGCTTCGGGCAAGGATTCGGGTGCTTTAGAGATGATTTCCTCGATCAATCTACTAGACTTGTCCACGTTCAATCTCATAGTTAGGAAGTGGATAACCTGTTTTGGGTCTATATCGTTGACCTCGGATACAGCTTCCCGGAACCTCTTAATGTATTGCCGAAGTGTCTCGTTTGGCCTCTGTTTAACCTGCATCAGGGATGTGATCATCTTGGTACGCCTCCTATTGCTGCCAAAACGAGTGTGGAACTATTCTTGCAGATCATCCCATGACCGTACAGATGCAGGAGGAAGGGAGACAACCCACTCCCGAGCAGTCTTCTTCAGGGTGGATAGAAATAAATGGCACATGGTCGCCTCATCGTGACCGTGAAAAAGCATGGCATGCTCGAAGGTGAAAGTATGGTCGTGGGGGTCTCCTGTACCGTCATACATCTCCAAGTTTGAGGGAACTTTGTTTTTTCTGTCAATCTTCGCGTTAGCCAACTCTCGGGTGAAAGGAGTGACCCGAGGCTTTTTAGTCCCTGAAGGTTGTTCTGCAGCCCTTCGGGGGGATGATTCTCCTGCGTGACTTCTGTCAGGGCTTCGTCGGGAACCCTCGCGGCGGTCTCTTCTTGATGGTGACTGGGCTCGCTTTCTCAGGTCCCTGGTATAGATGGTTTCAGATTGGACCACACTATCATCCCGATGCCGCCTACGAGATCGGTCATCTCTTCGTCTGTGAGTAATAGAGCGGGAGGCCAGCCTCCCTCGCTCAACAGATTTTGTCCGGCTTCGTTTAGTTCCATGTACTGCCTGTCAAGCTCTTCTTGTTGGAAATCGAGAGCTCTTTTCCGGTCAAGAATCTGTTGGAGACGCTGTTCCCTCTCTGCCGCCGTCTCATGATGTGATCGAGACTGAGTTGGTCCATTATGATTATGGTGGCTTCGCTGTGAGCGTGAGGTTGCCATACGAGCTTGCTCTGGTTAGCAAAACAGATTACTACTAAAAGGCCCTCCTTCTAGCGCCAATGTTAACGCTTGATTTTGTCCGTGCGTCCAATCAACTCGCCGGACGTGTACCTGCACAAAAGTCCCAACGGCTTGGGCCGTTTGTGGACTCCTCCGGTGTAAGAGTAAGTACAAGCTCAAGATGTGTTAACAATGGAGGCTCAATATTTAGTAGGATAAATAGTATCGTACCTTGCCTTCATTGTTCTTTGGGTATTTATAGGATTCACTTGGCTACTTACTACTCCTATTAGGAGTGTTCTGCCCAGAATCCTTATTGGATCCGGATTCAATTATCTTGATCCAACAGAAGTATTATCCAGTAAAGACATAAGATACTGGCCCAAGCCTTTTCGGACTGGAGAGTCCTCTTATAATCCCTTAAGCACGATGGGCCTTTGGGCCGAGCCCAATGTAAGGAGCCCGAACAATCAGCAAATCATTTGTTTTTGATTTCCACAAGAGTCTCTTGTCTTTATTAGCTCCTCTTTTCCCACAGTTTTGTGGAATTTATGTAGCAGTTATAACCAATTAAAAGTAAGAAAGGAACAGTTAACTGTTAACTTGTTATAGTCAAAAGGGGAATTCAATTTTGAATTGAACTCATAACACATGTTAAAATGTACATAAATTCCATACATACCGCATTAATCTTGGACTTGTGATAACTACCCATACATAAATTCCAAATGTACACAACTAGCCCAAAGCCATGTACATTGATTAAGTCGGAACAAACATAAAATCCTAAACTTAGAATTTTTCAAATGTTGTAAAGTCTCAAAATAATTAAGATTGGATCTAGTAACCTTGTGATTTAGATGCTTAATTACGACCAGATCTTGGACCCACCTACAAAGTTTCCAAGCAAACCCTTTAATTTTGTTTGAATATATGCAATCACACAACATGAACTTTCCAGTTGTAAGTTCTAAATTTCCAAACACATGATATCAATCTCATGTCCCCAATTCTATTTCGTTCGGTAACTTAAAACTGAAAAAACCAAAACTTCAAATTTTCACTCAGTAAAATGTCAAGCAGCTGGAACCATTGGTTTAGTACCAACAAGTTTTAGCTGAATAGTGATTTTTATACCCTCTTTTACATAAAAGAGAGTTGTTATGGGGTTCAATTAGACATTCTTATAACCTTAATGACCTTCTTTCAAATTAGGGTTCTAAGTTTAGGTTTCATGCCCCATCTACCAGTTATGGTAATTAAATATGTTGTGTGAAGGACAAAGTTGATAGATTTGAAATGTAAATGGTTGAAAAAGAATAAATTGAACAAGAAAAAGATGTGAAAAGAAATGGGACACAATTACACAAAACAGAGTAATATTGCGAAAAGAAATTGAACAACAATTAATATTGTTGGGATTGAAATTTTTTTATTAATTTAGAGAGTTATTATTTAATCGATAAATTAATAATTTATTAATTTAAAGAGTGTTTTTCTATTCAGTGAACATAAATTTAAGTATATTAAAATTATTGCATTTTATTGATGTTTATATCATACTTTTTTGATGCAATGTATCATACTTATTAAATTAATGTAATAATAGAATTCATTGTAAGTGATATTAATTTTTTAATAATTAAATAATGTTCATTGTATCCACTTTTTAAATTACATTCACATTTTATTTCAAAAAAAATACCTTTGGAGCCAATAACGCGAAAGGAAGCACTCATAGCGTCAACAACTCTTCACAAGTTTTTATTATAATTCGACAATGCAGCACCTGAACTTTTGGACGTAATGAGAAAAATTAAGGATGAAATTCAATTAGATTTGAATTTCAAGACAAAACAAACGAGAATAGAATCATATTTTACAAGATTATCTTATGAAAATTTTATGAAAGTATGTTTTTAATAGCGAGACAAATTTTCAGTAGAAAGATTACAATCATGCGATCAATGACGTTCATTTTTTTTATTGAAAAAATGCACTTACATTTATCTTATGGATACAAAGATTTTGATTGTTCAGAATTTTGGTGTAATAATGTTGTTTAATTGGATAAATTAAGTGATGCGTCTCAATTTATTTACATTCAAAAATTTTATATATTCATACAATCGAAGAAAATTGCTATGAATACCCATGTGAGCTTATTATATGGAGCATATCCCACGTCGATAGTATGTGACATTAATGTGGAGTTCATATACGCTTGAATCTCCCCTATTAAACAGTTAACTTTTCGAGAAGAAATAGAGGTTTGAGCTTATATATACCGTAACAAAAATCAAAGAGAATCCTAACGTAGAAAAATTGCGCAATAGTACTCTAAAAAAAAGAAACAAAAAAGAAAATCCCCATTTAAGGAATCTAAACCAATGTCCCCAAATTTGTTTTAGACTCCTAACATGGAAGGGAAAATTGCGCAATAGTACTCTAAAAAACAGAACACAAAAAAGAAAATACCCATTTAAGGAATCTAAACCAATGTCGACCAAATTTGTTTTCTTGCTTTCTGTTTGGAGTAGGATTTTAAAAAGAGTAAATACTAAACAACATGTAGCTTGAGAAAGAAAATATAAAAATTCAACATGACATAAGATCAATTACACATGTATAACAAAATTTTACTTCCAAACACACACACATATATGTATATATATATATATAGACCAATGATACATATGCCTACTCGGGTTGAGCAGAGCCCAATGACACTCATCAAATCTAAAATAGTTACAAGGGTGATTAATACATGTGCTAGCCATATAGATGTTTTTTTATATACATATATAATAATATTTTGTTTCTCCAATTTCTGTACTGCATTATATATTTATAGAAAGACTAAATACATAATTTTGCCATGGAATCCAACAAACATAGAATATATCTCAATATTACTTACTACTGAGAATAAAGATCGACTGAATAGAGGTCATGGGCAGATGTGGAGGAGGAGCCATTATTTATGCCATTGGAAGAAGAATTGGTGATCTCAGATTGACTTGAGCTCCTGATTTGCATTTTATTGTACTTTTCTCTAAGAGCTTGAAACTTGAAAAAATCGTCGCCATAAATACTTGAATCAACTTTTAACTCCTGAATACTGATATCGCCTTTAAGCATGCTTACTACAGAAGACATGGTTGGCCTAAGTGCTGGAGATGGATTAGTGCATAATAGAGCTACTTTGATCATTCTGGTTGCCTCTTCCTTGTTGAAATTGGAACCCAACCTTGGATCCACTAGATCCATCAAACTTCCATTTTGATGTGTAACAAGAGCCTAAAACAGGTGTGTGTGTATATATATATATATATATATATATATATATATTATATATATAGAAGGCGACAATGGAAGACAAATAACGTTCATTATTAAACTAAGACACTCACATGAAGAAGTTACTCGAAGGCATGCAAAGAAGTATTAGTAGTATAGTCTTACCCAATCAAGAAGACAAACGTAGTTTTCATTTGGACGATATTTCATGTTGTTCTTTCCAGCAACAATTTCAAGTGCAACAACCCCAAAACTGTACACATCTGCTTTTTCTGTCAAATAACCTCATAACGCATATTCTGGTGCCATGTACCCTCTGCGAAATAATAATACAAACGGAAAATGTGATTTCTTACTTATATTAATCCATACGAGCTTTTGTGCACCTCAAATCCCACATAATCATGAATGCAAATTTTTAAATACTACATGGCAGTCATATAGAACTTGTGATTTGAGAGATCATGTCAATGCAACTTCCCAAGTTGACTATTAATGTATATAGACTCATCCTAAGAGCTTATATAAAATGTGATCAGCCTTGGATTGCTTCGAAGTTCAAAGTCATTCTTAAAATTTGCTTCAAACACCAAAAAGAAGGGCGGGGGTGCCACTGTTAATTTTCTCACTAGACTTGTGGCTATTTTGGTTTCGTTACTCACAAAGTACTAAAATCAATTATGGAGGGTACAAGTACAAATTGTAGCGTTTAGCCATAAACTGAAAAGAATGGGGGCATAATTAGATTCATATGGGAACTCAAGTAATTGGAGCAAGACTTTGTTTAGTTGATTCGGCTCAAAATCGGGTATAACTGTAGAATTACCATCTACGAAATTTGATGTCAATACTGCACATTTAGTCTATTCTTCACTAGTTTTTGAAGAGAAGAAAAGACGAATATAACAGACTAAAGATTATTTTTGAATGGAAGAGGGAAAAAAGAGCTCACATAGTTCCAGCAATTCTAGTGCTAATATGAGTGTTCTCCTCTTCGTCAAGCTTGGCCAAACCAAAGTCCGAGATCTTTGGGTTGAGGTCGCTATCAAGAAGTATATTGGTACCTTTGATATCCCTATGAACAATTTTCAGAATTGATTCCTCATGAAGGAAAACCAGACCTCTTGCTATGCCAATACAAATTCTTTGCCTGGTAGGCCAGTCCAAGTCCAATCGGGAATCCTCTGGACCTGTAAGTGACATTGAAAGACCAATAAATATTAAAAGAGTCTAAAGTATCTTGCACAAGATTCAAGGGAAAAATAATAAAAGAAGAATAAAATATACGGTACTGGATTTGGGTGAATAATATTTCTTGTGGATGATCAGTACCATTCCCATTTAGTTTAAGTAAACATAATATACACGGTGAAGAAAAAACTGAACTTACCAAACAGAGCCTGGGCGAGGCTGTTGTTCTCCATAAACTCATACACTAGTAGTAATTGCTTACGTTCAGCACAACATCCGTGCAATCTTACTAGATTCGGGTGTCGTAAACTAGATATCATGCCTATTTCATTCACAAATTCACGGGTCCCTTGATTTGATCTGTTAGAAAGTTGCTTAACAGCAATTATAGTACCATCCAATAATACACCCTGCAATGAATGGAAATGTAATTGTCAAGTGTCATAACCCCAAATATAAATCAGAAGAAAAAAGGACAACAAGTTAAATTTATTTAAGTAAAAAAAATGAAAAATGAAAATGTTATATACCTTGTAAACAGATCCAAAACCACCCTCCCCAATCTTGTTTGCAGCACCAAAGTTGTTAGTAGCAGCTTTAATTTGTTGAAAGGTAAATATGCCAGTCTGCAAATCTAATCCTCTCAGCGCTGTAGAAGAACATATTTTAAGATGTTGGAGTGCATCTTACAAACTCAGCAGTAATTCTTCATCCTCATGAGTTGTATGTCTTCTCGAAATAAAATTGCATTTTTGAGTCAAACTATTAATTCATGAAATCCCATAATTTGGAAGATGGTCATATTTACATCACTATGTGTATATTCATTTGCTATCTACCATTGTAGTTTCCATGTGGTTTGAATCTGATGAGTTATGTAATTCTATCATATGTATGGAATTTTCTGCTCTTCTTTAAATTAAACAAATTGAACTAGAGTACCTTGTTCCCTTGACATTCGGCCTCCCAGATAACCCTTCCACCAAGCAATACCAAGAAATGTGATAATGAGGCATAATCCTGAAACTACAACTCCGACTGCAATGAATATCTTTGATTTTACGTCCTTCGAAGGAGACTTGAAATCTGTAGAACAACTCAAGTTTGTAAAACAGAAAAACCTCAACATACACTCATTGGGGAGGGAGGGGAGAGAGAGAGAAATGCTGCTTCACAGTATGGAAATACATGATAGCCTTTACTAGGCAAAACTTACTAGATTCTATAGAAATAGCAGATACCAAAGGGCCATATCTCCCTTTCTCGGTGTAAACAAAACGAATTTGTAAAGTTTTATCATTTACAACTGCTTTAATTGTTCGATTTACTGCCTTATCAACTCCTCTTGCTTCGTATTCGATATCAAAATCCTCGAGTTTTAGTTCATCCTGTAAAAAATTAATTAGTTAGAAGGCAATACACTTCTTCACATCGATCAATATAGTATCTTATATCTAAAGTGTAAAATTAACCTGGACATAAACATCAAACATCCGTCTTCTATGACTCTGAAAAGATCGATTAGCTCTTAACATTATCTCAGCAAAGTAAAGTGTTACATTGTAATTTCCATTTGCTAAACAACGTGCATAATAAGTGAGAGATGAAGGAGAGAGGCGAGCATTCATGTACAAATCAGAGTCTTTCATTTTGAGAATAGACATATTTCTTGCTATATATCCATTGGTAGATTCGTAAGACCCCCCAAAGTATAGAGAACCTGTGCTACTCATTCCCCACTCTGCTCTACGAGGAACAAAGTATGTCGGACCTGCTGCTTCTTCATCCGCTTCAAAAGTCTTGCTTCCAATGGTGGTTTTGCTTCCACCACAATTAATATGAACTGAGTAGCTATCTATGAAACATCAAAATATTATCTCGTCAGATAATAAAAAGGAAAGAGAAATCCCCATTCGGTCTGGATAGGAGCCTTACTTTTTTTTCTTTTTCCCCTGGAATATTAAGGTTTGCATAATTTATTTTTGCTAATATTAAAGTTAAATTTTGAACAAGAAAAATCCAAAGGAATTATGTGTGGGCATGTTTTATACAAACTTAAATTTTGTAAAAGATCAATAAAAAGGTAATACTCTCTTTTCTTTCTAGATAGAGGGAGAACTTGACTTCTTCCGGTATCATGATTAACATACCAAAAATAGAGTGAAGAAAGTAGAAGGAAAACTAAGCATCTTATCCTTATTTAACTTCACTATTGAGGAAATATCACGAAAAGATCTAGATTATGCTATCAAAATTCTTTAGAAAAATTACTTACCCTTTGTACACGGATGGTCGCTAAGACATGGAGCAAGTTCTCTGGTTTAAATCATACAGGGGGAGGTAAGCACAAGCCTTATGCCATTAAAAAACCTAAACTAAAATCACAAGATCTCAATAATACAAAACAAATTTAAAGCTTACGAGTTGTTCCCTCCAGAATTGCTTCTGAACAAGTTTCTGATAAAAATGATAAAAGTAAAGTTTTAGTTGAATGTTAACAGAGAAAAGACATCATGCAGAGTCTGAGGCTTACAATGGTTGCTCGCAAATTGATGGCACATTGGACAACTCATTGTAAGAAAGATCTATCCGGCTGCATATGAATTACATCAAAGGTTATAATGGTGATTGGAAACAAATGTAAGAAGAAAAGGCAGAAACCTTGAAGTAACAAAATTAAATCTACAAAAGAGCAAATCATTATGTAACATTTTATGCTAAGAAACGAAATGTTATTACACTCATAAATTATATGTACTTCTTCCATTATCAAGGAAAGGTTCTATATCGCCATTATTTGATTACCGGATGTGTATCTTGCACATCAAGTACTTAAAAAAAACATCTTTTATGTCTTAAAGCTTTCTTCATTTCAAGTATGTAGCTAATATTCTTTAATCTTGATTTGAGTACAAGCAATAGTCTACAATGTTCAGAACACAAGGCACTCCCAACTCCTAGTTATCAAACCTCATTATCAGTCTTAGTTTTCATTGTATGATCCTTGCAATGCCTCAGAAGGTGCAAGTTAATTTGAATAAAGCTAGCTAATGTGAGATGGAAAACTGAAAACAACTCACTAAGGAAGGACAGTGGCAATCAGGCAGGATCCATACACTCGTCCATATAAAGACGTAAAAGCAACAAGAAAAGTCATCGGATGTCCAGGCAATCCATAGAGCAATTATGGCTCACAAGTTCAGTAGAATTTCTTAAGAATTTAAATGGTGTACATTGACACAGTTTGCAAAAAGTATACTAAGCCCAACCTCTGATAACAAAAAATAGAATTACAACTAATTGAACTGGGTTAATATTCTTATTTCCTACATTGCAATATTGTTGTCAAACTTAATCGTCTATTCAAACTCAGTCCTATTCGACTTAACCTTCTTTGAAGGTTTCCATGAAACTTCTGATATGAATCCGGTTAGGGTAAAGTTGGCATCAATTTCACCCTAGTAAGTTCTATAGCTTATTATAGCATTGAGTATAGATTATAGAAAAAATTGCATTAATTAGTTCTACAACTTTTTATTGCATTGATTAGTTCTACAATTTTTTATTGCAATGGTTAATGCAACATCTTTTATACCCAATGCAATGAAAAACTATATGAACTTACTAGGGCGAAGTTGACATCAACTTCGCCCTAACCGGATTCGACTAATATACTCCCTCTGTTCCAAAATTAAAAATACAATTTGACTTTTGAGGTCAAACGACGTCATATTAAACTTTAAAATTGGTATAACTCATAAAAGTTTAAAATGAAATAAATTTTGTGATTAATAGTTTTTGTTATATACTATACAATTATAATAATTGTAACAACTAAAATTAAATACATTCACATTAATTTGAAGTTTAATATATCGTCGTTACCTCAAAAATTAAATTGTATTTTTAATTTTGGAACGCAAGGAGTATAATTTATCATCTTAGACTTCAGTTCTATCAATTAAAAAGTACAATCACTTATCCGCCAATAATATTCTCTATTTTCTTGTTCAATTTTTATCCATAGTTACTAGAAAGATGACAGGTAAGTTCATACTTAACGATCCTGCAGTCCCTTTAGTCACAACTCATGATACAAGTCCTTTTACATGCATATAGATCTATTTGATTCCTAGATTTTCCAAAAACCTTCCATTAAATTTTGAGGAACCCTCTCACAGCCTTCATGCCAAATCATATAAAGGAAAAAAGATACATTACATTCTAGATATTCCTTCATTCACCCTTTTACAGTGGTGTTTAACTTCTGTTATTCCAAGGCATGAGTCAAAACTAATTTTCCAACATTGTTGTTTCAACTTTCAAGCCAGAATTTTCAGTTCCACCCAGAGGAAGGGATTGCCTGGAACAGTTATAAATATCATATATGGTACTAGAATATTTCTGGTCACTTATCAAGCATTTTGCCTAATATATTAAAATTTAAGAAATTCTAAGAACCAAGACACCATGTCACCTGCCAAACACTTATAAATCCAACTAGGTACATAACACCCTAGTCTCACATTGATATATAAAGTCTCTATACGGTCCAAACATGACTTTTGGGTGGTTTGTAATGGACTATGATGATCTAGTTAATGCTCTTGGGAGTGAATTGAGACTTGATTCAGGGCTCGGCTCAGACCCTGTTTATTACAAATGATATTAGAGTAGGACCTCGTGGTTTGGTGAGTTTTCACTAGAATTTTTCAAACCTACTTTCTTTATATATTCACTTCAATTTTTTTATTTGATATAAAGCATAAGTTACCCATAATGTAGCTCATCTGCTAAAAATTATTATTTATGACTTTTTGTAGTGTCTCTCCATCTCAAAATGAAAATTTTAACTCGTTATTGTTCTGCTCTTTAAAGTAAGAGTGTCCTTTATTAATAAGATTAAAATTTACTAATAAGATTAAATGAGATATTGACACCTTTCTTGATTAATCTCTTTATTTATTGAAGAGTCCTAGATTTATTTTTTTGATTTTTGTAAAATTTAAGATTTGTATAAAACATGTTTAGATATTATTCTTTAGATTTTTTTCAATTTTAGGATTACAGGCCCTATAACATAATCATGAAAATAGTGATAAATTAATACATTAGGAACTGTGATTGGATAGTACTAACTCACAGAGTTTTGATGATACTAGAAATGTAATACCACAGTTTCACATTAACAGATAAGGTCACAAGTCTGTTACCAAGAAACGAATAACTTGTCATAACTTTTAGTTGGGCTTGTGACGAACAAAGCTGACATGATTTTTGCTCTTGGGAGTGGATTGAACCTTGATCGGAGTCGTGGGTGAGGCCCGGGTTTTTACAAGGTATACCATTAATTTTAAAACACTCATTTATCTTTTGCCAGGAACGTATAATTCCAAGAAGAAAAAAATTGTGTGGTTTAATATAGTCAATCTGAACTCTGAAGCTACCCTCCCATATCTGACCGGGTTGGGGACCGGGCAAAAACAGTGATTTATGAGACAATGACTCTTCTCCCCACCATCTAAGAGACCCCTCAAGCTCAGTTTATCGAACCAATCTTTCTTTTTAACTGTTTCCTTCACTTCTTGGATTTAGGGTAAATATGTCTACTCAACAGTACTTGTTTGCCTCAATAAAAAAACATTTTCCTCTCTTAGAAACTCATATATGCAGGAGACTCTAACCACTGTGTAGCTGGTTTTAGACTGTGAAATGTAGGAGACTCTAACCCATAATTGATATTTAATATACTAACCATTTTATTTGTTTTTACTTAGTTGTTCTCATTTTATCATCACTTACATACCAAAATAAACCTCAAAAACTCAAATCAGTTGAACTACCCAACAAGGTAGTTAATAATTTGTTTTTAATTTATTTTTATTGTGTGTTTGATTAGAAACAAATTTAGTTTTAAAAAAATTTATATGAATAAATATACATAAAAAGTCAATACTAAGTAATTCTTTCTTACCAAGTATAAGAGTAACGAATAATGTTAGAGATATCTTTAAGTAATTATTTCTTGCATGTCTTGTTTTTGTATAATGTACTAATACCTGTATTTAGTATGTATTTAGATTGTTAATTAAATATTTTTGGAAAGAAAAAACATCTAACCATAAAATTATTACCTAATAATTAAAAAATAAAATGTCAAGTTATAATAGATATCTTTTTCAGTTATATTAAAACTAGAAGATTGGAATAAGAAATTATTTTTAATTATTTATTCTTTTTATTAGAAAAAAAAATCTCCTGTTATATAAAAAAGGTATCAGTCGCAAAAAAGAAAAAATAAATAAATAATAGGACTTAATTAAGCATGGTCATAGAAACCACCAAATTAGACTGTTAAATAGTTATATGATTATTAATTTATTAGACATGGTTATATAGACTTAAATAGGTGTGAGTACTGTGAAGAAATGTCCAAATTTGAATTTGGACAGAAATTAAAATAGTGTTAACTATATAAAACAAAGTAATATATATATTTTAAGTTTGATTTTTATCTAGGAGAATTTAAATTATTTTTTTTATGTGAAATGTGTTTCATTATTTATATGAAACTTATTTATTATTCTCTCCGTTCCAAATTAATTGCTCAGTTTTGACTTTTTAAAATCAAATTGACTATTTTTAGAATTAATAATTAAGCATATATAAATATATTTCTAAAATTATAAAAATTGGGGTTAGTAATAAATTGTATATATTTTCTTTTGGTTATAATCTCTTCACCTATATTTTAGCAAAAATAGTAAAAAGATTAGTTTTAAAAATGGTCAATTTTTAAAACTAATGTTTTTCTTCTTTTTTCTCTTATTTGATGCTCGATTGATTCTTAATATATATAGTGAAGATGTATTCAATTATGAAATTATATTGTACTCTCTCTATTCTTTTTAAATTGACGTTTTAAAATTATGCACATACATTAAGAAATACAATTAATATTTTTTGACTAAATTGAGTATAAAATTTTAATATTAACCTTCTAAAATTTATTAGAAAGATGAGAAAGAAACAAATTAGCTTTTAATCATGAAGAATAAAATGAGAAACTAAGTATTTAATATTTTCTTAAAATTTATAAATGATAAATAAAAAATAATCACAAATCTCTCTCTAAAAAAACAAATAAAAAAGGACAAAGAGAATACGCCTTAATAGTGAGACTCCAAATGGTCCCTTGTCTCATGGAATTTTGCATACTCGTCAGTCGTCTCCATAGGTTCTGCAGGAGACTAGCTAGGAGTGCCGAGTACGTTCCTTTAATTATATGAAAATCTATAGATACATCTCTTTCCCTCCTTTCTTTATCTCTCTCTTTCTCGCTCTATCAATACTCTTTAGAAACTGAGCCACTGAGGTGAATTCCAATTTACCTCTCACATAAACTCACTTTCTGCCCATGCACTTCAGGAAAAAAAAATACTTCCAATTCCAAAAATATAAGATAGATCGTAATTTTAAAGAATTATTTAAAAAAATTGTAGTCTTTGTTGATTAAATTTTATTATTCCATTCGTCTAAGTTTATTTGTCTTTGTCCAAATTTATTTATCTTAAATTTTTTTTTAGATTGTCCAAATCTATTTGTTATCTTTCCTATTTAATGCTATTTTTAACATTATTTTTTCAAAAGTATCCTCATTTAACTTTAAAAAAAATTATTAAAAATAACATGACATACATTAAAAAAGTAACAATATTAACTTTCACATTGAAAGCACAATCATACTATTTGTTTTCCTCTTTCTCTCTTCTTTATTTTATTGTTTCAAGAAAAAGTTAGAAAATTAAATAAAATAATAGAGTAGTTAAGATGAGTAATTTAGAGATAATTTTTTTTTAATAGACGTATATTTTTAAACAATGACAAATAAAATTAGACGGATATATTTTTTAAATTGGAAGTATTTTTTTCCGAGAGAAGTGTGTGGAAAGTGAGGGGTAAAGAGGAATCCCCCAGTGGCTCAGTTTCAATTTTTAGAGAGGTACTGATAGAGAAAAAGAGAGAACGAAAGAAGGGAAAATTGCTATAGATGGGCCTGCGTTCGGGAAGGAGCGAGTAAAAGGGATGTATCTATAGATTTATTCATGTATTTAAATATTAATACATATATATTTATATATTTTTTTATTTTTTTTCTTTTCATAAAAGATGGTTTAAGCAATGTTTTTAGACTCGAATTGGTCATCGAACAAAAAAAGTTACCGGGTGAATGAGTTATTAGTCCAACTAGTAATCGAACCGTTATTGAACCTGTAACGTCATAAATATATAAAATATATATTATTAATAATTAATAAAATTTTAAAATATCTTGTTTTTGATAAACTAAAATATTATAAATTTGTGTTTAAATAATACTAAAAGTGGTTAACTTTAACATTAAAAAAATTTGGTACAAAAAAAATATTTTAAAAATAATTAAAAATCAGTTCACTAGGTCAACTTAACCGGTTTTACTGGTTGAACAACCGATTTGATTGGTGATCAACCGATTTGATTGGTGGTCAACCGATTCAATCTGAATTTTGATCAAATTAGTCCAACTGGGCCAAATCGAATCGAACATAGGACCGATTCTCGGTTCAACCGTTTGAACTGTCTGGGCCGATCGTAAGGTACATTTTTCGTTTTGGCGTACGTTTGGATTGTAGCAATCAAGGTTGGAATAGAATGACTTATTCTCATTGAATGAAAAAAAAATGTGTTTGATTGTTTTATTGGAATGGAATGGACCATTCTCATTTCTGTAAAATTTGTGAATTTTATTTCTTGGAGAGGATATGGAATGACTTATTCTAGTCAGGAAAAAAACAATTCATTTCACTTATTATGCTATTCATTTCTCTATTATATCTTTTTCTCTATTTTATTACTTTATTAATTTTATTCTTTCGATTCAAGCAACGACCAAGATTAAACTTTTTTATAAATATTTCCTAATTCCAAAATGACTAAAAGAACTCCCACAACAAACTGATGTTGAACAGTTGAAGTCAACAACGTGCACCCAGGGCTAAAGTTCCTCGACATTTCCATTCACCTCGGTCCCCCATCATACTTCTAAAAGTTTAGGACTTTGTACTTATGGGAGAGAATTATCTGAGTGCCAATTCTTGTACCAATTTTAAAGTTTTTTTTTTCATTTACCATTGCAGTACTCAGTGAATGTCCAAAAAATTACTTCCTACCTCGTACAAATTTTTTTGTTCCTAAAAAAATGAGAGAAAGTATAAAAAGTAAAGAGTAATTAAGTCATTTAATAGAGTCCATTAATATACAAAAATAAAAATATTCATCACTTTATATAATCTTATGAGGCTTATAGAGATAAATTTAGATTTTTTACTCTATTTTCTTTACTTTTTTTAATATGTGTATAAAATATACTTTGTTCATTATTTTAAAGACAGAGAGAGTACATAGAAATCATATGTTGTTGGCTTAGTGAATGCTAACATTAGTTGATTATTATATTTTTAAGTTCACACTATGACGAGAAATCACAGATACATAAAATTTTACGATTAATATCCACCATCTTAGAATTACAATAAAACACTACCTCGCATAAAAAAAAATATAAACTCACATGAAGGAAAAATAAAGTTTACATATTTTGAAAATTAAATATCACTTAAAAGTTTCAAACTCCCACTCTTAACTAGAAGAAACATGAGTGTGAACGGTACGACTAAAATATCATTTACAATTTGGTTATTTGGTCGTTGTACATGATTAGGTGTTTATTTTCATTCACGTTTTCGTATGATTAGATTGGGCCATAGCTAAGTGTAAACCAAATTGATTGAAAACATAGTCCCCAACACGCATTAGTGAGTTTTTTTTAATTATTTATGTGAAGTGTGTTTTCATCTTTGTTTGATGTTTAATTGATTATCAATATTATAAGAATATAATTATGTATTTAATTATAAAATTATATTATACTTTCCAAACGATTCATAAAAAAAAAAATCATTCATTTCTCACTTCTTATTATAACCCATGGGTTGCCAAACCCATTAACGTGTGGGTAGGGAAATTGTGGCACATCAAAAAGGTTTTTTTGACCGATCCTTTTGTTTTGGCCCGCTGCCGATCCGGACACCCGTTTGTCAGGTCGGGTTTGAGGATCCACATTTCCTTTCGGAATGATTCTGTTTTTCGTTCATTCACTAATCCAAACAAGGCATAACATTTATTTTCAGATTCTCCTTTCGTCCCGAATTTGTTGTCATTCCACACAATCTGAATGATTAACCGATCGTTCGAAATCATCTCTTTCCCTTTTCACCTTCGAATCCTCTGTACATAATGTAGCGAAACCCTAGCCACATCCATTTCATTATTTCAATGGAAGAATCTAATTCAAACACCATAAACAACGACGAAAACAATTTCTTCGAATCTCTCGACGAATTCCCTTTCTATGATTGCATTGATTGTAGTGAAAATAATTTACCCATTTCGCAATCTTCTTCAAATTCTCTGCTCGAGCCAATTGAGGAATCAAATGCTGACGCGTTACACAAATCCAAGCCTCGTCGCCGGCGAACTTTCTCTCACCACGACTCCGGCAGGGATTCAAAGGACTCGAACCCTAATTCTTCTGTAAGTTTCGATATTAATGACGCTCGGGTAGCTGATACGGTTAGAAAGTTTAGATTTTTACAAAATTTGAAGGGAAATGAGGGAGAACGTGAGGATTCTGATTCGTATAATGTTCAATTTGGCTCGGGAAGAAATAATAATCGCTTAAAAGGAGAAATTAAACCGGACTCTGTGATTACAGATGCTAATAATGAAGGACCCGATGATGAATCGGATACAGTTCATTCCCATGTTGACGTAGTTGAAGAGTCTTCTTCTAATTTTCTGTTCTCTTTAGCTGGTTTAGTGACTAAAGGTATTGGTTTTCAAGTAAATTTACTTGTTAGGTTAATCACATTTCCTGTATGGTTACTGTACTCTTCATACATGTTTATAACTGATCCATTTCGTATAAAGCGGCGCTGTATAGAGTATTTTACAAGGATGTTGCTAAGAATATCAGGTGCTATATATGGGAGTATTTCGCCATTGGTATGTGAATGGTTTAAGGAACATAAATCGATATGGAAGTTGGGTTTGCGACTCTGTTGGGGACCATTGTGGTCAGTTTACATCTGCTTCATTTTGGCTAGTTTGTTGGTATCTACACTTTTTGTTAGTGGTTTGGTTATTAGAGTTTTGGTAAAGGAGCCGTTTCAGATGAAAGAGTCGTTGATTTTTGATTACACAAAGAACAGTCCGGTTGCTTTTGTGCCAATAACATCTTCTCCAGCAGCCAGCTGTCTCTTGTGATGTGAACTGTAGGGAAAAGATTGAAACTGGGAAGCCTGGGAGATCACGAATTGTCCCTCCCAATCAGAAACTGCATGATACTGTTTCATTAACGCTGCCAGAGTTAGACTACAACAGAAACCTGGGGATATTCCAGGTAACTCATTCGGATAATTTAAATTTGTGGTTTATTTGTTGTCTAAAATAAGCATTATTTTATGTGCTGGGTAGTATGAGTAATGCTAATTGATACCAAATATTCCTATCAGGGATGAGTCATGTTTAACAAGTAAAAATTATTTTGAACAAATTTCCCAAAGGCGATCACCTTTATTTGGGCTAATATCATCCTTCTACATTGCACGCTATTATAAATATGTTGTACTTTCGTGTCAATGTATTTAGATACTTGTAATTTCAGAACAGGATCAAATGGTGCAATTGTTGATGAGTTACTCATCTTTCATTACTGCATACTCTTTGTATTGTGCGGATTATAATTCATTTTAATTCAATGTAAACTCATTTGTTCGCTGAAAGTTGTGTACTCACAAACGGTCCATGACCTATATACCATGCATTTTCTGTGCCAAACATATGCTCCTTAATTTATATCATCTGTAGGTGCCTGGTATGTTTCCGACTGTGAATTTGTATAGCTTTCATTTCTCAAACTAAAAAAGTTATTTCATTTTAAATAATATGATAAAGGACCACAACTAACCAATTAATCAATAATAATAAATTAATGTACTTGGTATGGTTAATCAAATATGTGAGCTTGAAATGTTGAAGAAAAGTTAGCTGCAAGGCATGACAGGTGTTTTTCAAGTGCTTGGAGTGCTTGATAGGCATGTGATATATAACCTTTTAATGATAATGGAAGGAACATATATAATGTAGGAATGTTATAAATAATATGCAAACCAAGAAATAACAATTCAAACCATCACCCAAATAAATGGCTTGGCTGTGATTTTTATAGGAGAAATAGTACCAATCATAAGATCTGGAAGCTACGGCTGAGGCATGCAAGTTTCAAATGGATAATATACAAATAAGGAATACCATCGAATACAAGAAAAGGTTAGAAGGTAAACATTGAACATACAGTGTTGGAACCATCAGATCGCACCCACAGATAGCACTCTAGTTCAGTCATGACATATCAAAATGTTAGCGGAGCAAGAAGATCAGACACCAGCAGTAGTCATCCCTTTCTCTCTCTCTCTCCCTCCCTCCCTCCCTCCCCCCGTGTGCGCGTAACAAAAGCAGTGGCGGAACCAGAGACTTTTCAAAGGGGGGGCAAAATATACTAGTAAAAAATTTTTTGCGTCCGATTACACTCATTGTATTTGTATTTAATTTATAAATAAATTAAAATTTATTTATAAATTAAAATTTATAAATATTAAGAGTGCATAGTAATGACTAAAAATAATATATATTATCCCAATAATGTGATACGACGATAAATGTGTAGTATATTATATTATACCACTATCAATATAAAGAAAAAAAAATTATATAATAAAAAGTTAATAAATAAAATTCTTCTCGTAAAATAAAAAGACTATTATTTATATTAATTAAATTCCTAATAAAACAAAAAAATAAAATAAATACAATTATGTATCTTGTAGCCATGAGCCAGCTAAAAGATTGAATATCACATTATGGCCAAATATATAGTACTCCACTATATCTGTGTATGTGATGTCCAATTTGACACTTTCAAGAAACAAAGCTGCATGCGTGGAACAACAAATAAGAAGATGAAAAGGAGCAGAACAGAAAGATCATAGAATAGTTTTGAATAAACCCACCCAACTTCTCTCTCTCTCTCTCTCAAAGATTAAAGAATAGTTTTGAATAAACCCACCCAACTTTTCACTCTCTCTCTCCAGTTATAAACATTTATATAACTCCCTTCTCTCTTAGCTCTGTAGATCTTCTTCTCTCACAAACTCAGGATACTAAGGTCCAAGGCTGCCGGAGATTCCAACCTAGGGGGGGCATATGCCCCCCCTCGCCCCCCCCTGGTTCCGCCCATGAACAAAAGCACCCCCAATTACTTGATTTTGACCAATTTGTTGGATGGCTCCAGATTAGGTCAGAGGGCCGACTGAAATAAACTTTTGAAGGGGAAGTCTAGATCATTTTGGCTGGTACAAATGGATTTGACAACTCTGCCGCTAGCCAAGACCAAAAAAACTAAATTATAGTAATTATGAGTAATGGATCTCAGTCCAGAAACTTCAAGTTTTCATCTGATTCTTAGGCATAACTACCAAGAAAGCTGATTTCCCTGTTTTTATTTCCATTCAAGCTGAAATGCATCAAATTTTGGGGAGAAATGAATTCTGGAAGGAAGAACAA
This sequence comes from Aralia elata, assembly GCA_034770075.1. NCBI lineage: Eukaryota > Viridiplantae > Streptophyta > Magnoliopsida > Apiales > Araliaceae > Aralia > Aralia elata. The sequence continues at coordinate 71,736,032 of CM068379.1, read as the reverse complement.
ACCTGATATACAGGAGTGATATCATTTGCATCTCCAGATGCAAGCTTAGCAAAAACATAATCCCCATAAACAAGTGACGGCCTTCTCTTAGCAAGTCCTGGGACCTCAAGGGTCAAGAACTGGGACCCTTCACTCTTCATATAGACGCACTCCATTTCATAGCCCCTCATGTTGTCCTAAAGAAAAAATTCAAGCACTTAAGATCTGGAAACAATAAATTTATCATCATAAGTATCACTATTTACTTGAATGGAAACTTACCTCCATTTTTAACTCTTCCATGATAAGTAAATGTTTGAAGTATGGAGCATAGTTTTCTTTTGTCAAGCCTTCTTTAATAGCCTCTGGGATCTGTCTTTTTCCAATCAATACCCTAACACCCTCCGGAATCGAATATGCAGGAAGCCTATGTCTGAATCCTTGTGTTGAAGCTCTGGGAGGACGCAACCCCGAAACAAAACCATGTGGAGAAACTAAATTCGACCACGGCTTCTTTCTCCTTTCTCTCTTACCCGTCTTGTCAGAAGCCAAAGAGTGTGTGAGTTGGTCTTCTGCCAAGACAAAAGCAAGCCGCTCGATTGTCTCATCATCCATTGTAAAATGCACGGCCGATGTGTGCAGCCCAATTTCCTTAGGCTTGCACGACAACCAAATTCTTAAACTTTGACCTGGCCGCAGCACTCTGTCCTCAATTGTAAAATATTCCATGAACCGTTGGGTATATCCGAAGTCTGAAGTTGCTGAAGGAGGTTCCATCAGCGAAAGTGTAAATGACTCATCAGGTTTTGAGTCATAAATTTGAACCTTCCAAATATTTATGGAATCTACAATTCTCTCTACCACAGATCCTGAGTGAGGTTTTCCTCCGACTAAAGGAAGTGGGATAGATATATGTATGGTATGGGTCCCTCTATACTAGGTTTGTAGTTGCACATGAAATCGTCATTCACGAAATCAATGAACCCTATATCTCCCTTGTCAGCAATGACGGATCGCTCCTCATCGCAGTCACGAACTGAATTCATCATCAAAATGATAACAAATTGAAAGAACTGCAAGTTTTAACTAGTAAAGGTGAGAAAGCCTCATCCAATCATTTGCAAAGAAACAACAAAAATTGTCATTGCAAAAGATGTGACTAAAACAAAGTAAACATAGAACAAGATCAGTAAATAACTTAGCCAGTAAGTTTACAACCAGAAAAAAAAAATGCATAGTCATCCTGGATCATAGTACAGAACAGCCATTTTCATACATCCTTTAACCAAGTATTGCAAAACTTTCATATATCAATTTAGTTATTTTCTTCTCATAATTAACTTTATGTCAAACATGAAACCGATACCAAAAAATATAATTAAGAAAAGAAAAGAAAAAGAGAAACCAAAATGGTCAAATTTAGTATGGGCTACAATAGAAGGAACTGTATATATTAAAATAACTGCATGTGTATGTGTATCTCTGTTTATACATTTATGTGCATTATGCCAGCATGATTGTATATAAGGATTTTATTTAATTTGAAAAAACCATAATTATATACAGAAAATGGTATATGATTGTATCTACGGAAAACTGTCTATTTGGCATCATCACCAAATTCCACCAATTGCAGAGCTAAGAAATTTTATTAAAAGGGAGCCAAGTATGCAATAATTTTTTTGTGTATTATAATAATCAAAGAAAATAATACAAAATTAAGTTACTAAGAAGCCATTATAAAGATATTTAATTATGAAACACTAAAATAGGTATCCATATTATATACACATGATATATGAACATAATGGAATCTATAAAGTTAAATCATCTCTATGAAGACTCTACAAAATATCATCAACAAAAGAAGAACCTATCTTATGTAAGTAAGGTGGACAAAATATAGAGTAGTATTATTATTTTTTAATCATAGTGGGCAAATTTTATATTTTTACATTTTATTCTTAACTTTTTAAATATAAACATTTTTAATACTACTAAAAGAACATTTCAATGCGAGCTATCAAAAGTGTGTTGTCCACTCCCTGCCTTCCACAAAAGCACTTCTTCTGATTATTGCAGTCATTAGAAGTATGTGTTATCAAAATGATGCTCGGCATACAGATACAATAACTAAAGCAATTATAAATTAGGAGAATATTTCTATATCTATTAGATACTACTAATTGTCAACAGAATATAGTTTATAAATGGAAAAAAAATTCCAAAGACCAAATTGAACTTGTATAATACATGCAGTAGCGCCAAAATAATTATTCCCAACAAGCACTTCTAGATGTCACAATAACTTCTTGAAAGTAAAACTTCAAGTTGAAAGAATTGTAATTTGCTAGCGGTACTCGGTAAAACTTCTCCTGGGCAGTGGCGAAGCCAGAAAAAATTTTGAGTGGGGTCAAAATTATTACTAAGCTATAAATAATTTGACGGGGTTCGGGGGCAGCGCCCTTGAGCCAATTTTTTTGTAATACTTTTGTATTTTTAGGTCACACACGTGTATATATATATATATAATAAGTAATAATATATGGTATATATACACTATATTGACTCGTAATAGACTTTTTTAATCACAACTGTTCATAAGTAATTAATTCATTAATTATTTTTAAAAATAATATAAATTAGATTATTATTTAGTTTAAAATATTATAGAGAGATATACATATATTGAGAGGATATGAGTCATATGTGGCTAAAATTTGATTGACAAAGTTATAAATTTTTAATTTGACCCCGTATAGTAAAAAAAAATTAAAATTTTAGTGGGGTCAATTTATATATAACACTTAAAATTTTTAAAATTTACCTTACATTATAAAATAATTTTTTTTTCAATGAGGTCAATTGACCCCACAATAATACATGTAGCTTCGCCCCTGCTCCTAGGGAAAAACAAAAACTGATTTGGGAATTAGCTGATAGACTTCACGGCATGCTTGCGTGAGGTGGTCGTCGCCCGGATCGTTTCTAGCAAAGTTGAATGGTGAATTGCTTGCAACACCTTAACCCTCGCCTATATGTAGACGGTAATTTCGGTACAATTGCTCGCGTTCGAAAATATGCGTTGAATGGACATCAACGACACCTTGACCCCTCGTTTATATATATTGAAGCGGTAATCTTAGTACAATCGCTCGCGTTCAGAAATATGCGTTGAATGGACACCAACGACACCTTGACCCCTCGCTTATATTGAAGCAGTAATCTAGGTACAATCGACGATTGATGCGGTAGAAGACGCCACACACAACTATGAATGGTTGTATGATAAGTCAAATTGAATCTCAAAAGAAAACTAAGAAAATAACTTAAGAATTCTTCAAAAAACCAAAAGTAGAGAATAATCTCACGAGTATGATAAAATCTGAATATTATTGAAGTGTATAAGAATTACATTCATAAAACTTATTTATAGTATCCAAGAAACCCTAGAATGCATAAAAGGTAATAATAATTGATTTGGAATCCAACTCCTATCCAAAAGTATCCTAATTATAATAGAAATCTGAAAAGAAACTGAAAATATAGCTAATTAATAAGGAAATCCCGCGTCCAAATCTGCTAAAACGCGTCAACAAGATTTCCCCTATAGCGCGGCCGCGCTCGAAATGGGCTATGGGCGCGGTCGCACTCAAGGTCCAGCGAAAAAGTTTTCGTGTCTACAGAGCGGCGCGACCGCGTTGGATTTGGCCTGCGCTGGTCCTCCAGCGAAGCTTCTGAATGTGAGCGCGACAACGCTAGTTTTGGCCTGGGACACGGCGCGACCGCGCTGGTCAGGCTGCGCCGAATCTCGATCCTTTGACTTAGCATGCATGTCTTGAATTGATCCACTTGACTTGAAATCTTCACTTGGACCATATTAATGAACTTGGACTCTACATTCAAAGTCTTTGATCCCGCACCATTGTCATTCCAGACACCTCGAATAAGGCCATGTAAGCCTTCCTTGAAACGCTATGCTCGCGACCTCGTCACGGGTCCCACAGGTACTTGCACCGGATCCATTCCATGACTGCCATTCATTCTTGAACTAAGGATGTCCTCATCATTAGCTTAACCAAATAAGACAGAAAAATCACTTAAAAAGGGGAATTAGAAGGGGAAAAATATTCTCAAATGTAAAGAGAAATGCTGGAGAAAAAAAACTGGCTTATGTGAGGCAAAATAAAGAACAGAGAAATAAGCGAAGGGGGTGTTTGATAAAAACTGAATGTATCTGAATGAGCTGAATCTGAATCTGAATGAAAAAAGTTGTTTGATAATTGACTTGTCTGAAACATCTGAATGACAGAATTTTATTATTTTACCCTTTAAAAAAATTCAAAATTGTTGTAAAATTATTTAATATTACTTAATATAATAGTTAATATTTTTTAAAAAAATTTTAATTTTTTTTTAAAAAAAATTTTAATTTTTTTTTAAAAAAAATTTTACTCATTCAGCTATTCAGCCAAAAAAATCTGACTTAGCCATTCAGCTCAACCATCTGACCGATTCAGCCATTCAGACCAAAACAAACGCACTTACCGATTCAGCCATTCAGCCATTCAGCCATTCAGCCATTCAGCTCTAAACAAACACCCCCGAAGCCCACCTCTAATGAAACTCCTAAGTTTACTTAGTAAGACTTTCTTTGGGGTAAAACAAAAATTGATTTGGGAATTAGTTGACCAAATAAGAGAGAAAAAGCCCTAGAATTTTAAATTGAAAGAAAAAAGAAATTAAAGAGGAAATAAAAACAATCTCAAATGTTTATGAGAAGCAGAACAAGTGTAGAGAAAAATAAAGCGAACCCACCTCTTCTGAAAGCTTAAAAAAAAATCAAAGAAAAATAAACACTAGTAACCAAAATAATAATAATTAAAAAAAAAGTGTTTATTTTACAAACAAATAAATAATAGTAATAAAAGTTAATTAGCTTCAACACTCGTCGAACAAAATCTCTAGTTGTGTCACTAACCGAATCCGTACCAAATTTTAAAACTCGCCTAATTATATTTCTTTTTCATAAAAAATAAATTGATTGTTCATGAAAAAAAAATCTAATTTAAAAAACTTGTAAATTTGTATAAAATTAAATACTTAATTATCCCCTTCATAGAATTCAACAAATTAAAGAAATTCCCTCTTTTGTACTAAAATCGTAATTCGCTTTGCACTATGCTTGTTATAAAGGAAGAGAGAGAGAGAAGGAAAAAGAAAAAAAAGAGGCAAATGGAAGTAGTAAAGTTACAATTTGCGCAGTTCATTCATTTGTGCTATATGAACAGGTATCTTCCCGGATATGTGACAGTTCCTCAGCAACCTACACAAATCAAATTTGTGTCAATAATATTGCTGAAGAAAGTAAGTGCAAGAATTTAATATACATATTTCTTTCACAATCATCACTTCATTAGTATGACTCACAATAATCCCGTGTCTGTCATGTTTTATAGGTTAGGAAATTCTGAGCCCCCTCCATTTAAGTCGCTAATAATGCTGCATATTAACATAGGCGGCCTTCAACAGTAGTTAACTTTATTGCAAAAATTAGGAATGCTTCTGAAACAAGCAACTGAAGAAGAGGTTAAAAGCAATAGTAACTCACAGTTGAGTTAAATTGCTCAAGACAGAAATGCTAGAAGGTATTGGCCCTTCAAAACCACTAGCTTGGATCTCTCTGTTATTACACAAATAAAACGGATTAAAATTTCACTTGCACCCCCCAAATAGGTTTACTTTCAAAACTTTTATCAAGTTAGAACAAAACTAAAATAATATGCAACTTAGAGAACTTACAACATTTGAAGTTCAGCTATTTCCCATCACAAGGATTTAGACTGAAATTCCAGTCCTTTTTACCCAATTGTTCAGCTATTTCTTTAAGTGCGTTCACTGCATATGTCAAACTCATATTAATTTCAAACTCATCATCTATCTAGTATGCTTTAACTTAAAATGACATCAAGGATTGAAAAGGATTGAAGTTATACTTTCAAATGAAATATTTACTAGACACACCTACCTTCATCTTGCGGAGGCCAAGTTTGTGCTTCAACGAAACTTGTATAAGAGCATGCTAGTATGGTTAGGACAAGCATAAGAATAAAGAGAGAATTTGGAGTATCAAAAGCTGTTGCCATCTGCTCTGCCTTTTAATTCCTTGAGCTAATACATGCAAAACTATAACAAGGGTAGAGAAATTCGTCCCAGAAACAACATCGGGGGGGAATATATGGGACTTTAATTTGGGAGAGAAAAAAAAAAGAAAAAGTACAGTGGGGGTTTTAATTAATATGCCTATAACTACCACACAAAGGAAAAGTTGAGGAGGATTTTTTACAATTGTTCCTTCACTTAACTTCTTGGATCCACTATATGCTAAAATATTTAGACCACTGTGACACACGCATCAAGAAAAAAATAATTTAATTTTTGTGAGTAGAAGTTTTAAAACAGGGGTGAGAGAATATTAGAGGAATGATAAAAAGTGGGATAGAGAAAGTTCTTTTTTCCTTTTGAAAAACATTTTACTCATGTCATAACCTTTTATATTCAGGACTCTAAAAACTGCTGTATAGCTTGTTTTATAATGTAGAATGCAGGAACAGTACGAGCCATAATTGATGTCTACACATCAGACGTAAGAGTATTATTTTCAAATCGATGTGAACATCTATGATTTGTCTATTATTTTAATCATACTAGAATCAAGGAAAACCTTCCAAATTTTGAGAAAGAAAAGGATACTGAATTGCTGTTAGATATTCCACCTAGATTATTGTCTTACTTTGTTCGTAAATGGCTTAACCTTTCCACTGCGTTAATTTCATGGTTTTGAGAGGAACTTCTGTTTATCGAATTGCCATTGACTTCTCAATTCAAATGCCATGTTGATATAGATCATGCATAATAAGTTAGATGTCTCAATCCATCGTTTTACCAATGTTCAAAAAAACATTATACAATCACATAACCATGCAATGCATCATCAACAAATCATTTGTTTTTGTTTTCCACAAGAGTCTCTTGTCTTGATTAGCTCCTCTTTTCCCACAGTTTTGTGGAATTCATGTAGCAGTTATAACCAATTTAAAGTAAGAAAGGAACAGTTAACTTGTTATAGTCTAAAGGGGAATTCAATTTTCTTGTTATAGTCAAAAGGGGAATTCAATTTTGAATTGAACTCATGACACATGTTAAAATGTATCCATGTCTTGTAAACTGAAAACTGTAAAAAACAAAACTTCAAATGTTCACTCAGTAAAATGTCAAGCAGCTGGAACCATTGGTTTAGTACCAACAAGTTTTAGCTGAATAGTGATTTTTATACCCTCTTTTACATAAAAGAGAGTTGTTTTTGGGTTCAATTAGACATTCTTATAACCGTAATGACCTTCTTTCAAATTAGGGTTCTAAGTTTAGGTTTCATGCCCCATCTACCAGTTATGGTAATTAAATATGTTGTGTGAAGGAAAAAGTTGATAAATTTGAAATGTAAATGGGTGAAAAAGAATAAATTGAACAAGAATAAGATGTGAAAAGAAATGGGACACAATTACACAAAACAGAGTAACTAAATGTATACCTGTATACGTACTGGTTCGGAATGACATACAAATCTTTGGTGATTTCACACGGTGATTCAAGGTGGGTGCTGACTTCTCCAATGGATAAACTAAGCTGTTGCACTCTTTTGAGTTTTCAAGGTGGGTGCTGACTTCTCCAATGGAGAAACTAAGCTGCTACACTCTTTTGAGTTTTGACTAAATTTATAATAGTATATAAAATGTGTTTTACCCTTTTAAATATTTACATCAGATTAATATTTAGTTTACTCTTGTGAGTCAAATAGTTGGATTGATCGAAGAATTTGTTTAATAGTTTCAGTTAGATCATCATGGCTTAGTATAAATTAACCAAAATGTTGCCATTTCACCTAATATGGATTTAACATGGGATTTGAACCTACCATATTAAGTTTTGGAGACTCATTTGACCGATTAATTGTAATTTCTTGAGAATTCAAGTGGCCCATAAAGATTAAGATAAATACGATTAAGCCAACTTGATACGAAAAGAAAGATGGTCTCAAATCTTTTTGGACTATCATTAGTTTTGCTAGAACAATAGTGTCAAGCTAAAGACAGGTGGCATATAGCAGTCTTCCCTAATGTGAGTGACCAGAGACGAAGCTACGGTGAGGAAAGTGGAGTCAATTGACTCTACTGGAAAAAAAAATACTTTATAATAATGATAAAATTGGAAAGAAAAAAAAAATGAAGTCAGGAGTGTCTAGATCGAACTAAGAAGAAAAATAAGGTGTTTCTCACTTAAACACATGTCTTGTTTGAATGTCAAGAATCTTATACTATAAAATGACTTTTAAGAAATATAAAGCAAAAAAAAAATTACTTTTTTACATATGTTTGGTTGACATTTTAATATATGTAAAAATAATGTCTAAACCTTCTGATGATGCAAATCTTTGTCAAAAATGTAAGACAAGATTTGCGAGTAAATATTTCCTATTGAAGAATAATTAGTGATAGTATCTACAATTTCTCACAACACAAACACACTTATGAAAACTTAAAACAATAAATTTTGTTACTTTTCTTCTCCTTCACATCATTCAAACATCAGGCCCACAATCACAATTTTAGTCCATTCTCATATGAATACAAAAATGTGTGTTTTCATACCCACAACACCACCAAGGGTTACTGTTATGTTATAATATTTTGACAACGACGTGGGTTCAAACCAAACTCAAAATAATAGTACTTGATTTACTATCCAAAAGCAACAGCTGAGTTCTCTTTAACTTACCAAAAATTCACGAAAAAATCATGACACGACAAACTAATACTCCCTCCATTTTAAAATTAGAAATATATTTATAAAATAATAATTTTTCAACGTGAAAGTGGATTCCGATGACCTTTGCAAAATGACAATCTTTGATGATTCTTTGGGAAGAACTACAGTCTATTAAGTTAACTTCATATTTCTTTCTTTGAGGAAAAAAAAATAAAAAAAAAAAATAAACGGAGAATTTTTTCAGAATCCTTCACCGCTAAATTCAATAATGAGAAACAAATGGGCAGTTTCAAAAGGTCTAAGGATCAATACCTAGCACCCTTGTAAATTTAATTTGATAAATAGCCCCCAAAAGATTTATTTCCCAAACTTCTAGCCGTCTACCAATGTTTACTCACCTGGAAAAGAATATATCAAAATGTTAATTCCACAAATCAGTTTTACTTCCATAATATCAAACTCAAAATATAATAATACCTTATAAACCCCAAGTTAACAGAATCAAATTGTTGATATTTCACATAAATCCCACATCGGAAGAAAATAAGAATGCTGATAAGTTAACAAGTTGATAGAGTCTCCACTTATAATAACTATAACTTTTGAGTAATGAGGTCATTTGAATATTATTGTTAGCATGCAAACCAAGAAATAGCTCCTGATTAACTAATTATTAATTAATGTAAAAGTTGACTTATATATTTCTTTGTTAGTTGAAAATATGTATAACATATATACCTACGTAATACAAATGAAGATTGTGTACATGTCTTAGATATATTTTGGTACTTTTTGTTCAAAAGTTATATAATATTAATAATCATCATAAAAGTTAATATATATTAAAAATATACTAGGGTTAAATACTTTTCTGTCATTGAACTGGACCCGAATATATTAGTTGTAGACTTTTTGAAACAATAATAGTTGTTGACTTGTGTGTGTAACCAATTTTATGATAAAGATTGTCATCCTTTTAAGTATTAGTATAAGAGAAAATGGGTTATACCTAATTAGGTATTTCTCCCTAAAAAAAATTAAAAAAAAAACTCTTTTAAGTGGATTTGAGGGGTTCCTCCCCTTCTATGAAAATTTTATGAAAGTATGTTTTTAATAGCGAGACAAATTTTCACTAGTAAGATTACAATCATGCAATCAATGACATTCATATTTTTATTGAAAAAATGCATTAATTACATATATCTTATGGATAAAAAGATTTTGATTGTTCACAATTTCGGTGTAATAATGTTTAAGATTACAATCATGCGATCAATGACATTCATATTTTTATTGAAAAAATGCATTAATTACATATATCTTATGGATAAAAAGATTTTGATTGTTCACAATTTCGGTGTAATAATGTTGTTTAATTAATTGGATAAATTAAGTGACGTGTCTCAATTTATTTACATTCAAAATTTTTAGATATTCATACAATCGAAAAAAAATTGTTATGAATACTCATGTGAGCTTGTCATATGGAAGGTAGATCCCACATTGGTAGTATATGATATGAATGTGGGGTTGATAGAGACTTGGATCTCCCCTCTTGAATAGCTAGCTTTTCGGGAGAAAAAAAAGTTTGAGCCTATACCGTAACAAAAATCAAAGAGAATCCTAACAGAAAAAGGACAAAATCACACAATACTCTAAAAAACAGAAAGATAAAAGAAAAATCCGCATTTAAGGAATCTAAACCAACGTCGACCAAATTTGTTTTCTTGCTTTCTGTTAGGAGTAGGATTTTAAAAAGAGTAAACACTTAACAACATGCAGTTTGAGAAAGAAAATACAAAAATTCATGACATGAGATCAATTACACATGCATCACAAAATTTTACTTCCAAACACACACATATATGTATATATAGACCAATGATACATATGCCTACTCGGGTCGAGTAGAGCCAATGACACTCATCAAATCTAAAATAGTTACAAAGGCGATTAAGACATGTGCTAGCCATATAGATGTTATATATATATATATATATATAAAATATTTTGTTTCTCCATTTTTTGTACTGCATTATATATTTATAGAAAGACTAAATACATGGTTTTGCCATGTAATCCAACAGACACAGAATATATCTCAATATTAATTACTTACTATTGAGAATAAAGATTGACTGAATAGAGGTCATGGGCAGATGTGGAGGAGGAGCTATTGTTTATGCCATTGGAAGAAGAAATGGTGATCTCAGATTGACTTGAACTCTTGATTTGCATTGTATTGTACTTTTCTCTGAGAGCTTGAAACTTGAAAAAATCGTCGCCATAAATACTTGAATCAACTTTTAACTCCTGAATACCGATATCGCCTTTAAGCATGCCCACTACAGAAGACATGGTTGGCCTAAGTGCTGGAGATGGATTAGTGCATAATAGAGCTATTTTGATCATTTTGGTTGCCTCTTCCTTGTTGAAATTGGAACCCAACCTTGGATCCACTAGATCCATCAAACTTCCATTTTGATATGTTACAAGAGCCTGAAACAAGTATGTACATAAGGACGACGGCAATGGAAGACAAATTAAGAAAGTTCATTATTAAACTAAGACACTCACATAAAGAAGTTACTCGAAGGCATGCAAAGAAGTATTAGTAGTATAGTCTTACCCAATCAAGAAGACAAACGTAGTTTTCGTTAGGACGATATTTCATGTTGTTCTTTCCAGCAACAATTTCAAGTGCAACAACCCCAAAACTGTACACATCTGCTTTTTCTGTCAAATAACCCCATAACGCATATTCTGGTGCCATGTACCCTCTGCGAAATAATAATACAAACGGAAAATGTGATTTCTTACTTGTACTAATCCATACAAGCTTTTGTGCACCTCAAATCCCACATAATCATGAATATAAAATTTTAAATACTACATGATAGTCATATAGAACTTGTGATTTGCAGATCATGTCAACGCAACTTCCCAAGTTGACTATTAATGTATATAGACTCATCCTAAGAGCTTATATAAAATATGATCAGCCTTGGATTGCTTAGAAGTTCAAAGTCATTCTTAAAATTTGCTTCAAACACCAAAAAAGGGGCGGGGGTGCCACTGTTAATTTTCTCACTAGACTTGTGGCTATTTTGGTTTGGTTACTCACAAAGTACTGAAAATCAATCATGGAGGGTACAAATACAAATTGTAGCACTTAGCCATAAACTGAGAAGAATGGGGACATAATTAGATTCATATGGGAACTCAAGTAATTGGAGCAAGACTTTATTTAGTTGATTCGGCTCAAAATTTGGTATAACTGTAGAATTACCATCTACGAAATTTGATGTCAATACTACACATTTAGTCTATTCTTCACTAGTTTTTGAAGAGAAAAAAAGACGAATATAACAGACTAAAGATTATTTTTGAATGGAAGAGGGAAAAAAGAGCTCACATAGTTCCAGCAATTCTAGTGCTAATATGAGTGTTCTCCTCCTCGTCAAGCTTGGCCAAACCAAAGTCCGAGATCTTTGGGTGGAGGTCGCTATCAAGAAGTATATTGGTACCTTTGATATCCCTATGAACAATTTTCAGAATTGATTCCTCATGAAGGAAAACCAGACCTCTTGCTATGCCAATACAAATTCTTTGCCTGGTAGGCCAGTCCAAGTCCAATCGGGAATCCTCTGGACCTATAAGTGACATTGAAAGACCAATAAATGAAAGAGTAAAGTATCTTGCACAAGAATCAAAGGAAAAAGAATAAAAGAATAAAATATACGGTACTAGATTTGGGTGAATAATAATTCTTGTGGATGATTAGTACCATTCCCATTCAGTTTAAGTAAACATAATATACATGGTGAAGTAAAAACTGAACTTACCAAACAGAGCATGGGCGAGGCTGTTGTTCTCCATGAACTCATACACTAGTAGCAATTGCTTACGTTCAGCACAACATCCGTGTAATCTTACTAGATTTGGGTGTCGTAAACTAGATATCATGCCTATTTCATTCACAAATTCGCGGGTCCCTTGATTTGATCTGTTAGAAAGTTGCTTAACAGCAATTATAGTACCATCCAATAATACACCCTAAAATGTAATGGAAATGTAATTGTTAATTTTCATAACCCCAAATATAAAGCAGAAGGAAAAAGGACGACAAGTTGAATTTATTTAATTAAAAAATGAAGAATTAAAATGTTATATACCTTGTAAACAGATCCAAAACCACCCTCCCCAATCTTATTTGCAGCATCAAAGTTGTTAGTGGCAGCTTTAATTTGTTGAAAGGTAAATACGCCAGTTTGCAAATCTAATCCTCTCAGCACTGCAGAAGAACATATTTTAAGATGTTGGAGTGCATCTTACAAACTCAGTAGTAATTCTTCATCCTCATGAGTTGTCTATCTTCTCGAAATAAAATTGCCTTTTTGAGTCAAACTATTAATTCATGAAATCCCATAATTTGGAAGATGGTCATATTTACATCACTATGTGTACATTCATTTGCTATCTATCATTGTAGTTTTCATGTGGTTTAAATCTCATGAGTTGTATAATTCATTCATATGTATGGAATTTTCTGCTCTTCTTTAAATTAAACAAATTGAACTACAACACCTTGTTCCCTTGACATTCGGCCTCCCAGATAACCCTTCCACCAAGCAATACTAAGAAATGTGATAATGAGGAATAATCCTGAAGCTACAACTCCGACTGCAATGAATATCTTTGTTTTTACGTCTGAAGGAGGCTTGAAATCTGTAGAACAGGAGAAAGATGCAAAAGATATTATGCTGCATACACAGTTCTGTTCATAGCCAGAATAGGACATTTTGTTTTATTGAGTAACAACATAACCTGGTTTTCCACATTAGAACAACTCAAGTTTGTAGAACAAAAAAACCTCAACATCAGGGACGAAGCTAGCTTAGGACTGGAGGGGGCCACGGCCCCCCCAAGGTTTGAAAATTTTGTAAGTCCCACCCCAAAGTTTCAAAAAAAATTATTTTTGGCCCCCCTCAAGAAAAATGCAATGCTTTAGAGGAAAATGAATTTCTTTACTACCAAACTAATGACCACAACACATTCTTTGTAACAAGATATAAGTTTACACATCGGTCTCATTCTGATCTTCACTAGCCAAATTCATACACTTATAAATAGATTATAGACCTGCCCTTCTTGCTTATAACCTGCCCCATAAAATTTCCAAATAAAAAATGGCAACTCCTACCTCCATACTAAATGAAAAAGAAAATGGAAGCTCACTAGAAACACTTGGATAGTACTGCACTAAAAAAAATAATTACTTTATAATGTAAGGTAAATTTTTAAAAAATTAAGTATTATATATAAATTGACTCCACTAAAATTTTATAAATTTTTTTTTATACGGGGTCAAATTAAAAATTTATAATTTTGTCAGTCAAATTTTAACCACATATGACTCATATTCTCTCAATATATGTATATCTCCCTCTAATATTATATATATATATATATATATATATATGTGTGTGTGTGTGACCTGAAAGTACAAAAGTATTAAAAAAAATTGGCTCGGGGGCGCAGCCCCCGAACCCCCGTCAAATTATTTATGACTTGGTACAAATTTTGGCTCCCCCAAGATTAAATCCTGGCTTCGTCCCTGCTCAACATATATTCATTGGGGAGGGAGGGGGGAGAGAGAGAAATGGTGCTTCACAGTATGGAAATACATGATAGCCATTACAAGGCAAAACTTACCAGATTCCACAGAAATAGCAGATACCAAAGGGCCATATGTTCCTCTTATAGGGACAGCTGTTGTCCCTTTCCCGGTGTAAACAAAACGAATTTGTAAAGTTTTATCCTTTACAACTGCTTTAATTGTTGTATTTACTGCCTTATCAACTCCTCCTGCTTCGTGTTTGATATCAAAATCCTTGAGTTTTCGTTCATCCTGCAAAAAAATTAATTTGTTGGAATGTAATACACTTCTTCACACCAATGAATGTAGCATCTAAAGTGTTAAAATTAACCTGGACATAAACATCAAACATCCGTCTTCCAAGACTCTGAAAAGATCGATCATCTCTAAACATTATCTCAGCAAAGTAAAGTGTTACAGTGTAGTTTCCATTTGCTAAACAACGTACATAATAAGTGTGAGATGAAGGAGAGAGGCGAGCATTCATGTACAAATCAGAGTCTTTCATTTTGAGAACAGATATATTTTTAGTTGTATAATCATTCCTAGATTCGTTACGCCACCAAAAGTTTCCTGTGCTACTCATTCCCCACCACTCTGCTCTTTGATTAGGAACAAAGTATGCCGGACCTGCTTCGTCTTCATCCGCGTCAAAAGTCTTGCTTCCAATGGTGGTTTCGCTTCCACCACAATTAATATGCACTGAGTACCTATCTATGAAACATCAAAATATTATTTCGTCAGATAATAAAAAGGAAAGAGAAATCCTCATTCGGTTTGGAAAGGAGCCTTACTTTTTTCTTTCCCCCCCCCCCCCATGGAATATTAAGGTTTGCATAATTTTTTTTACTAATATTAAAGTTTAATTTTGAACTGGAAAAACCCAAAGGAATTATGCGTGGGCATGTTTTATACAAACTTAAATTTTGTAAAAGCTCAATAAAAAGGTAGGAATACTCTCTTTTCTTTCCAGGCAGAGGGAGAACTTGACTTCTTTTACTATCCTGATTAACATACCAAAAATAGTGGGGAAAGTAGAAGGATATCCTTATTTAACATCACTATTGAGGAACTATCACTAAAAGATCTAGATTATGCTATCAAAATTCTTTAGAAAAATTACTTACCCTTTGTACACGGAAAGCGGTTGAGGCACGGAGCAAGTTCTCTGGTTTAAATCATATAGGGGGAGGTAAGCACAAGCCTTATGCCATTGAAAAACCTAAACTAAAATCCCAAGATCTCAATAATACGAAACAGATTTAAAGCTTACGCGTTGTTCCCTCCAGAATTGCTTCTGAACAAGTTTCTGATAAAAATGATAAAAGTAAAGTTTTAGTTGAATGTTAACGGATAAAAGACATCATGCGGAGTCTGGGGCTTACAATGCTGCCTCGCAAGTTGATGGCACATCGGACAACTCATTGTAAGAAATATCTATCCGGCTGCATATGAGCATATAAATTGCATCAAAGGTTATAATGGTGATTGGAAACAAATGTAAGAAGAACAAAAACCTCGAAGTAACAAAATTAAATCTACATAATAGCATATCATTATGTAACATTTTATGCTAAGAAACGAAATGTTATTACACTCATAAATTATATGTGTCTCTTCCATTATCAAGGAGAGGTTCTATATCACCATTATTTGATTACCAGATGTCTATCTTGCACATCAAGTATACTTAAAAAAACATCTTTCATGTCTTAAAGCTTTCTTCATTTCAACATTTCAAGTTATCATATTGGATCAAGCATCAATAATGTAGCTAATATTCTTTAATCTTGATATGAGTACAAGCAATAGTCTACAATGTTCAGAACACTGGGCACTCCCAACTTCTAGTTATCAAACCCCATTATCAGTCTTAGTTTTCATTGTATGATCCTTGAAGTGCCTCAGAAGGTTCAAGTTTGAATAACGCTAGCTAATGTGAGATGGAAAACTGAAAACAACTGACTAAAGGAGGACAGTGGTAATCAGGCAGGATGCATACACTCGTCCAGATAGAGACGTAACAGCAACAAGAAGCACACGAAAAAAAATTGCTAGCAAGAAAAGTCAGCAGGTAGATCGAATGTCCAGGTAGTCCAGTTACTACCATAGAGCAATTATGGCTCACAAGTTGTTCAGTAAAATTTAATTGGTGTACATTGACAGTTTGCAAAAAGCAATTTAGCAAAAAAAAATAAAAATAAAAAATTATAATTTATCATCTTAGACTTCAGTCTTACTCGACTTAACCATCTTTGAAGGTTTCCATGAAACTTCTCATATATAATTTATCATCTTAGACTTCAGTTCTATAAATTACTTGTAGCAAAATAGCGATCCATCCCACATCAATTCATCACCAATGCAGCGCACACCTGTGTAGACTAGTCCAACAAGCATGTTGGATCACCTCCTTACCTAAAAGGTTAACCTATTAGGTTGAGACTCCACTATACTTATTACTTGTGCTCTTGGGATTGAATTAAATGAATAACTTGTCATAACTTTTGGATGGGGTTGTGGCGAACAAGGCTGACATGATTCTTGCTCTTGGGAGTGGATTGAACCTTGATCGGAGTCTTGGGTGAGGCCCTGGTTTTTACAAGGTATACCATTATTTTAAAACACTCATTTATCTTTTGCCAGGAACGTTTAATTCTAAGAAGAAAAAAATTGCGTCTATTAATCACTCGATATTTAATATAGTCATCTGAACTCTGAAGCTACCCTCCCATATGTTCTCCTTTGTCAACTTCATGAAGTAACTTCTCCACCATTCTTTAGATTCTCTGTCTTTCAAGAAAATCCTTAAGATCTTCAACACTTGTCATACTTTAGATCCCTAGTCTACTCTACCTAACATTGTAGTATTCTATTTTAGTTTGCATATATTTTAATTTTTTCATCCTACAATAGTGATTGTGGTAATCAATTACGGTATATATTAAGATAATATTGAGCTACTAAATCATAAGCATGAGCAGAAAAAATCAATCTAGAGTGCGTACTCTTTAGTACTGCTGCGTTTGATCCACTCCGGAATTGGCCCAGTAAGAGAGTTGTAAGTGAGAATCCTGAGTAGCACGCAAACGAATTTATGTGGTTAGACACTAACACATGTAGATATATCAAACCATACTGATGAATAAAACAGAGCTAAACAAGATATACTGATGGTAATTGGTAAACCTAAATCCTGGGATAGTTAAGTACACCTGCCATTCAAAATATGGTAGTGAATGGTTCACTGCTTATTTTTAATCTAAAAAGAGGTTTAGTTAAAACATTAGAATTAAAATTTGGACCGACCTTTCATGTTTAATGCATCACATTAAGATATTTTATGACATGTATATCAGACAACTAGAAAGTTAAGCAAGTTAAATGACTTTCCTTAATGAATTTTGATTGCTTACACATTCTCCAACTTTGATAGGCCATCAAGATTCGGTATCTGTCCTTTCAACTTGTTAAAGCTAAGGTCTCTGCCAATGAATAATACAGAGATGCTATAATTAATAAGCAAAGAGGAACACTGATCGGATGATGCTAATGGAAAAAAATTCTGGCAAATTATAACCGAACCAATAGATCTGCTTAGTTACAAAGTATATAGTGAGAAAATAGAAGGTCGACATAAGTACATACATGGGCGGAGCCACCCTTGGGCTGGGGTGGGCTCCAGCCCTCCCAGATTTTTTTTATCATAGGATTTATATATTCAAAACCCAATTCAATAATAAATATATATTGCTTTAGTCCTCCTAATTTAACATATTACTTGTAATATTAACAATATTATAATTAAATACATGTTTTACATATGCAACTGGCTGAAAAATATAAAATTATCTAAAAAAATTGGCTCGGGGCACAGCCCCCGAACCCCCGTCAAATTATTTATAAGATCACAAATTTTTTACCGCGTTGTAGCCCACCCAGGAAAAAAATCCTGGCTCCGCCCTTGAGTACATATGTGATAGAACTACTTAGAAGATTATCATCTAGAGTTCATGCACTTCAGTAGAAGGATATCTAACCTCTAGTACTTTTCTATTTTTGAGTTTCATTTTAACTTTTTGAGTCCCAGGGTGTTGTCATTGTATCATTAAAACAATTATTTTTAAATGACTTGAAGAGTTTTGCATATACGAAGCAACTAACATCTGCATCTTTGATAACTCCAAGAAGTTGTCATCTATTTTCTAAAGCACTCTCAATAGAATATGAACAGTGGTCAAGACTCTACAAGCAAAAACTTCATTTAGATGCCCTCTTCATTTAGTTCGAATTGCTCTATCCTTGTTATAAGGAAGGGAAGCTTGGGAGAACTAAAAGGGCAAAACGAGAGAGACAGAGAAAGAGAAAAAAAGAAGTGGAAGTAGTAGAATTACAATATCTTCAGCTTTGGCATAGTTGCTATATATTCAGGGATTTTCCCGGAAATGTTACACCTCCTCAGCATCCTGCAACACAAATTAAATTTGTGCTGATAAAATTGCTGAATAATTAGATCACGAGAATTTCAAATACTCCTTTCCGTTCCGAATTATAAGATCAATATTGACTTTCTAATAGAAAGTCAATTTGAGACATTTCCAAATTTAAAATTGAAATGATTTATTTAAGTTTTAAAAACAATAAATCTTATAACAAGTAGTACTTTTTAGGTAGTTTATGATATTCATAATTGTATTAACATAAACTAAATGAATTCATGTTAATTTTGAGCTTGAAAATATTTGAAATTTGACTTTTAAAAAGTCAATATTGATCTTATAATTTGGAACGGTGGGAGTATATGTTTTTTGTGCAATCATCACTTCATTACTATGACTCACAATGAGTTCATGTCTGTCATGTTTTTTAGCTGAGGAAATTCTGAGCCCCCACCATTTAAGTCACTAATAACTCTGCATAGACAATCTGTCAATACAAGCCGCCTTCAACAGTACTTAACTTAATTGCAAATATATAAGGAATGTTTCTGAAACAAGCAACTCAAGAAGAGGTTAAAATGAGTTACTCACAGTTCAGTTAAATTGCTCAAGACAGAAATGTTAGAAGGTATTGGTCCTTCAAAACCACCGGCTACGATCTCTCTGTCATTAAGCCCAAACAGTTTTACTTTCAAAACTCTCGTCATTTTTAAAGAACAAAACTGAATATAAATCTTAAAAAAACTTACAACTTTTGAAGTTGTTTCCAACTTTGAAAATTAGGTAGTTTCCCACTGAAATTGTTGCTGTTTAGCCTACTGTATAGGCCAAAATGAGTAATAATCTTAAATATTATAGAAAAAGAAATGAAGGGAAAACAAAACATATCTTAAAATTCAAATATATTATTGGCAAAGGAAAATTCAAATATAATATGGCAAATGGCCATTGGAATACTTACAGTTCTGTCAACTTGCTTAACTTATAAAGCTCCGATGGTAACTGACCCGTGAGATAGTTAGCATTAAGAATGCTACAATTAACGATAAGAAGAAAGGTACGCGGTATGAAGTCATTGTATACATAAATATTACTGGTAAATGAGGTACAATAAATAAATAGATAAAGACTTGGATAATCAGATGACACGTAGAGCAGGCCTTACAGATTTTCCAAATTGACTAGTTTCCCAAGCTCAGCCGGAACACTTCCATTAAACAAGTTTTGTTCTAGACTCCTGAAAATACGATCATTATCAAATTAATGAACTCATGTACAGATTTAAAGTAGATCTTTCCTTTGATGTATATCCATATGTTTGTGTGTGTGAATGTGCGTGTGTCAGAGAGAGAGAGAGAGCATACATATATCTGAGAGTGGTAATACTTCCCAAGTATTTTGGGATTGGTCCTGATAAACGATTCACTGTGACACTCCTGGAGTATATCTTCACATTGTTAATTCTATAATATTGACGATGAATAAAGAGCTTACTAATACATAGTAGCACGCATTACTCACAAATATTCCAACTTTGTTGATTCCCATTCCGGGGGTATAGTGCCATGGAGATAGTTACGAGTAAGATCGCTGCAACAATAGTAGTATTGTCTTTCTAATGGAAGCATAAAAATCCAATTAACATGTCAAGAAATAAGCACGTACACAAAAGTATTTCTTACATTTGCTTGATGTAGGGTAACTTTACCAAGGATGGTGGAAGTATGCCATCAAGATTCTGCCCTTTAAGAAATCTGTTTTACCAGGAAATAAGAGGATAGGATCTTCAATATAAAATTGGACCCTCGTCTTTCAAAAGCATGGTGTTGCAGATAATTGATACAGTTTCACAATCATGAATGAAATGAAATACAAATATATATTAATGAAAATATAACAATCAATTGAGCACATCTTTGATAACAGTAATCAATCAATGTTGCAAACTGCCTGAATACCCAACCTTGAAAAGCCCAATATCTCATCATATGCCATCATATGTGTCGTTACTAAAAGCAGTAATATTGGGTTTGAACTACATCAGTGAACTGGCCATATTTCTTTACTAAAGGCGTTACTCAACATGCACGGTCAATATTATCTAAGGAAATTCAAAATTTAGTAATCAGGAAAGATAATCTTTTAACATTGAGGCCCTCTTAAATCTTAACTAGTAATTTGGTATTTAAAAATAGATGGTAGAATATTTCACCTTTTTATCTTTTCCCTTGTTTTTATTGCTTTTCTCTTTTCCCTCGCCTTTTTTATCTTTTCATTTTCCTCATCTTTTCTTATTTTAATGTTTTATATATATTGTATGTATTTTCTATTTGTGAGTATGTTCTTATTTGGAGTACCTTGGAATTCATAAGGGATTTACTTGTCTATGTACCGTTCTATTCAATCTTTTAGGTCCCGACTTCACCTCGACGGTTATGCCACAATGCCCCTTAAAGTTTATATGCGATGGATAGACATCCGTAACCATGACATATTTGCTATTTGCTTAATTTCTTTCTAAAAGAAAGGAACTGGTTAATTACACAAAAGAAAAAAAGTCTTTTTTTACTAGGTATAAATAAAATGCCTATTTTTTTTTTATTACGAAATCGACCATAGATCAATTCCCCTTTTTATTTGGGAGTATTGAATACAGTCTAACATATGGGATCCATTTTCGGCCTACCCCAATCAGTTTGGGATGAAGGAGGTGTTATTTTTGCAAAAAATAAAAATAAAGATTATGCAAAGAATGCTTATTTTGTAGCTAGCTAATTAGGGATCAACTCTGGTTCAGTTATTTCGATCATTAAGAAAATAGTTGATGTTGTGAATCATCATATATAAGTATTTGACTAATTAAAAAGAATATATTAATGACAACAGGCATACATGCTTTCTATGTGACATACTCCACCGGGGAAGGAGCAATTGCTGCAGATGACAGAATTGTTATACAATGGCCTTTCTTTTATTTTTTCTGTCATGTTCCAGTTTGGGTTGCCGTCACAAGGATTCAGACTGAAATCCCAGTCCTTTTTGCCCAATTGTTGAGCTATTTCTTCAAGTGCTTTCTCTACATAAATCAAACTCAAGTTAATTTCAGAAGCCTGTTGGATGGAAGTTGGACACAACCTCTATCCACGTTTAACTTAGAAAATCACAAGTATTGAGAAATGGAGATAGATAAGCAGTGTATGAGCAGTTTCTCTTGTACA
This sequence comes from Aralia elata, assembly GCA_034770075.1. Classification (NCBI taxonomy): domain Eukaryota; kingdom Viridiplantae; phylum Streptophyta; class Magnoliopsida; order Apiales; family Araliaceae; genus Aralia; species Aralia elata. The sequence goes on along the minus strand of CM068379.1, from coordinate 71,713,911 downwards.
AAATTTCAACTAGTTGATATGTCCTAAAAATAAGCTCATGCGATAAAACAGGAGTTGGCACAGGTTAATATCTCTAAGAAATAAAGGGGTCTGATGAGTTCAGCTAAATTTTAAATTTTCTGGGCAAAGCTAAATAATATAATGCTCTAAGAAATTTGATTCAGGCATGCATGCTCCATTCTGCAAAAAATTGTTTGCGTACAACTGATAGACATTGCAAACACATTATTACTATATTCTCAAGTAGGCATGACACTGAGAGTGGTATCTCCAACAGATTAAAACAGAGGCAAGGGTATCATATATAATCGATTCATTTCCAAATACAATATATCCTAAATAATCATCTCGATCTCGCTTGGTCTTAGTAATGTATGGATGCGCTAAGAAGTACTAATAGACTTTCGAATGAAATTTTTGTTAAAGGACACTTACTTTCCTCCTGCGGGAGCTGCCCAGTCTGTGCTTCAACAAAACTTGTTTCAAAGCATGTGAGTATAGAAAAGACAAACATGAGAATACAGAGAGAATTTAAAGTACCAAAAGCCGTTGCCATCTCCCCTTACTTTTAATTCCTTGAGCTAATACATGCAATGCTATTTATACAGAAGTGGAGAAATTCGTCCAGGAAACACTGTGAAGACGGCAACAAAGGCGACTTTGAATAAAATACAGTAGGGACCTTAATTAATATGCCTATAGGCTATAGTTACACACTAATTTTTCCAATACTGTAACTTTTTTTGTACTGAATTCATAACAAAGGAATCGTATGGGAGTATTTTACAACTGCTCCTTCACTTCTTGGATTTAAGGCAAGTAGGGTCTAGGTCTACTCGGCAGTTCTTGTTTTGCCTAAAGAAAAAACCATTTTCCTCCCTTAGAAACTCATGAATGCAGGACTCCTTAACCACTTTGAAGCTGTTCATAGAATGTGAAATGCAGGGACATGATGACCCATAATTGATATCTACCTATCCCACATAAGAAAACAACTTATCAACTTGTATGAACCGACATTACTGGTATATTAATATAATCATACTACTACAGTCAATGAAAATCGCTCAGCTATTAAGAAAAAAGGATACTGATTGAAGTTGGATATTCCACCAACATCAATTATTAAATATTTTTCTAAAATTGTTAAATTATTCCAGCCTTCAGGATTTTGATTGGAACTTTTGCTGTTGAATTACCATTGAATTGTCAAATATAAATTCAAAAGCTTTTTATCAATGTTTTCAAAATTTATACCGTGGAATATATTTTATATATATATATATATATATAAATATATTGAAATTAAAAAATTAAATTAAACGAGCACGTCAAATGACAAACCGAGTAAATGACAAAAAAAATGCTAATTAAATAAATTGTTCAACTAAAAGAAATTTAAATTGAGGAGTACATGAACTTGAACCCTATCTAAGAGCAATTAGAGCATCTCCAACACTTAGACTATCTCATGGACTATATTTAATTCATATGACATCAGCAAATATCTTTTAGTCTTCGATCTTTCCAGCAGATAGACTATCTCGTAGACTATAATATAAAAATATTAAAATAATCAATGAATTCAAAAAAACTCCAATAATCATTCCACTCTCATATTTAAATATAATTAAAATTATAGTCCATGGACTATCAAGTTACTTGATTTAGTCCTTTTGGTGCTTCAAATATAGTCACGGACAATATTTAGTCCAACTGCTGGAGAGGGAAGATAAATCCTAAACTATATTTAGTTTAGGATTGTGCTGCTGGAGATACTCTTAATCCTTCATTCCCTCCTTCCATTTTCGGGGACCGCTCTTCCACCACTGGCGACCGCTCCTTCCATCACGGCGAGTTGGAGGCCCGTGTAAGAATTTCTCTCTCCTGAACTGATTTTGCCCCTAAAAGGCAAACAAGTGTTTCAGAATAGCTTGATTCTTCAAATAAAAATAACTTTTTTTAATCAATAATATACAACACACAAAAATTCCCACTTCCATCAATTTAAATGTATTGGGAGTTTAATCATCGTAAATAATTTTTATTTTAACAAAAATTTAACAAATACTACAGTAGAAGATTGTGGGCAATGAAATTATGCCTTGCTAGGGTTAGGGTTTCGTGTTGACTGGAGAGGAGAGAAATCCACGAAGAGCACGGAATTGATTGATTGATTGAAGAGGTGAGAAGAACAGGTGGGCGATTACTCCAATGACACGTGGCAGAACTCCTAGAATCCGGAAACCGGGTTAGGGTAGCAGGGATTCCAAGAGCCTTCTTGAGTCTTCGAGTTGAGAGAGAGTTCCAAGTGTAATGAGCTTCCAAGAGTATGAGTGTAATGTCTTGAGAGCGATCCCCTTTTCTTAGAATAGATGGGCTATTTATAGAGTTTTCCTGGGAAATAGTCACATGCCAGGCACATGTTTTTAAGGAAAATTCCCGAAATACCCTTTAATTATGTTTTAAAGGAGAAATTTCAGAAATGCCCTTTAATCATCAAAGTAATGCCCAATTCGCCCTGTTCTTCTAGCCACCAACCCAATCCCTCAATCAATTCCCAAAACGGGTCGCATCCACAAGTCTTCTGTCTTGGAACACGTGGAGACTTCCCCGGGTCTAGCGCATTTATTTTTGTCTAATCTGTACATTTAATTAGGTCACATGAACCCTAATTTGTACATTTAATTAGGTTTTTGTAAACCCTAATTTATACATTTAATTCAATTAGGTCATGTGAACCCTAATATGTACTTGAGCCCACATTTGCCCCCTGCGCGAGAGTCACGATTCCTGAGAGACGCTCGTGCAAAATACTCCAAGCTTTTGAATGATTTTGTGTGACTCCACTTGTTCAAGTCTTGAAAACAAGAGTTCTAGAAGAGGGAACCCCTAGGGGCCAAACCATTAGAGTTAAACCCTAAGGAGGCAAGACCTAGAAGGGCTCTTCCTTGAACCTCTTGACAGATCATCTGAAAGCTTCCTCAGTTTGCTCAATATTTATTTCCTTGTTTTCTGAGAATTAAAACAAGGAATATCATCAGATATCACTAAATAAAATTCTATAATCAAATCTTATTTTTATTATTTAGAAACAAAATCTTCCTTTATTAGAATTTTATAAAGCAAGATCCTTTTCCTAAAGAAACATTCAATATATATATATATACAATAATTTCAAAATTGTCCTACTGTTAGGAATAAAATATCAGATATCGAATATATATATATATATTTTTGAAATTTCATTAAAATACCCAATCTAAACAATTTTCGAAAATTCATATTTTTATTTAGAAATAAGCTCAAATAAACTTATCTTTATATGGCGAAATCTTCCTTAAAAGATTGCTTCCTTTGCTATCGCAAGCTTACAGTTTGAATATATACATCTCCCAAGTCACTTAGGCTTTTCTTTTCATCGTGCAATTTTTTTGTCTTGGCATTTTCTCTCCTTATTCAAGTTTGAAGATCACCAATAAGTCGTCAAGCCAACAGTCTTCATCTTGGGAAAGAGGTAAAAAAATAATTCTACCCCTATAGGGCCAAATCCTAAGGGTTGAACCTTATAGGGTCATCCTTCCTTCTTCTTTTTCTGTCAATTTGTCAATTTATTTGAATACTTTCTGCCGAATTTCTTCTTGACTTGCTTCTCCTACGTTTTTTTCTCAGATTATTGTAGCTTTTCTTTTGTCTTCCGAGCCCCGTTACTTGGATTATATCTCGGTAGGGTTCCCTCGGATAAGAAAGAAAAACACAATATTTATCGACAAAGAAGCATCCGTTCCAAAAAAAAAACAATTAATTTGTGGGGCATCTGAATTTTCAAGGTACACAAAAGATTTTTTTTTTTTTTTGCCTAGGCTGGCCGAACCCTAGGAGGCCGAACCCTAGGGGACTTGAGCATTTTTTATTTTTTTTTTGCAGGAGGCCGATCCCTAGGGGGGCCGAACCCTAAGGGAGCCGAACCCTAGGGGGGCCGAACCCTAGGGGGGCCGAACCCTAGGGGGCGAACCCTAGGAGAAAATGTATCAAAATTTTAACATTGGGAAGCGTGATCACTGTTTTGACCATAACTTTTGTTTCGTTTGGAGTCTTGGGGCCCATAATATATCAAAACGACCGTATCGATGAGCACTTCAAAAGTCATCGCTAACGGCTATGATATATATCAAAATAATCCAAAAAACAGCTCCGAAGGATGCATTTTGGCTGTCCGAAATTTTTTGAAAAAATTTCAAATCTTGTTTTTCTTTCATAATTGTGACTTTTATCCTTCCTTGACTTCATTTCTTCTTCTTTTCAGGTATTCTCAAGTGAAAATCTCATATTCTCCCCTTGTCATGGTAAGCCTACTCAAGCTCATATGTTTTACTTGACATCCTTAGTACTCTTATGTGAAGTCTTCCTTACTTGCAGGCCTCGTCTACCGGATGCTCTGAAGACTTGAAGACTTACAAGGTAACTTCTTTCGTCAATGATTGGGGAAAAGCTCCCTTTTTTGGGCCTTTTGACATCCTTTGGGAACGAGTCCGGACTTACGATTGCACAACTTTTCCTTCACCAGATAAAGAAGACTTGTTTCTTTATGTCGCGGCTTGCGGAGGTTGGGACGACTTCCCCCATTCCGGTCGTATTCCCCGCATGTGCATAGAGAAACAAGAATATCCTTTCAGTCCCTTTCGCTTCCTGTCTAACTCATCTAGCCGTCTTCAAAGATGGCAACATTGGACTAACGAAATCCTCGGGAATGTTGAGTATAAGGCTATACTAAAGAGCGCGGGCATATATCGCTGCATTCAGCTATGTAGGGCATTCATCCACGTAGGACATTCAGCTATGTAGGGATCTACGTATCATGACGCCTTTACTATGTTGATTTCCCGCGGGTACTTTTCTTCATGCACATTCATTACTGTTTGGGGGAATTCACCTATACTCTAGAGTATGCCTGCTTCCTTTTCTTTTTCAAATTATGTTCTTATTATATATATCCTGCAGTCTTCCTGTTGTTGCTTCGGCTTCTTGTAGCCCATCCAGACTGTTTCCTAGGGATACCAAGTGCGTTGCATACTTGATAGAGGCTTTCAGGCGGACTGACAATTATGATTTCATGAGGACACAATCCTTTCAGACTTCGTCTCGGGTACCTCCTCGAGTTCCTTCCCCAGGATCCTCTGTTGTCGGGGAGATGAGATTTACTTACTCTAGAGTAAAGCCGAGGATCCTTGTTTTTAAATTACCGAGAATGATGATGATGATGATGATGATGATGATGATATTCCCATTGGATTTCTCATGGGTACGGCAAGTGAGGTGGCGACCTCCACTACTTGTGAGCCTCGCTAACATAACATGATTGTTGTCGAGTCCTCCTCACCTCATGATGATCGTGTCAGCCTTAATGTTGACGATTTCATGTCTGATGTAGACTTAGGTCCTGCTGTGGTTAGTACAGTTCCATCTTCAAGCCCACATATAGCATCTTCTCATGACAGCTTGGAGGATACCGGTGACACCCATGTTGACGTTGATGCTATTATGGCAGTTAATCCACCTCCCCCGAGGGGGAATCCTTCGAAACCTATTGTTGATTTCCATCCCCCCAGAAGGATTCTCCCGAGGCTGCACATGAAAGGGAGGGTACAGTTGCTAGTTCTTTGGGTGGGGGCATCGATGCTTTACTTTCTTTGCCCGTTGAGGAGCTCGCCTTATTTGACTTTCTTCCTCTTGATTCTGCCACCTCGCCTTTTAGTGACATCGGTTATCCACCCAACAACAAAGATGTCGTGGAGCTACAGGCATTCTCTAAGTCCGTGATTTTTGCAGCTCCTCTCCCAATGAATATTTTTTCGTGCTGGGTTGGATCTCCTTACTTCTAGGTATGGCCTTTTGTAGCTTTTTGTTATTTCCTGTATCAAAGAACTCATTTGTATGTCATTTATCATAGTAGAGTTTCTTTAGCATTAATGATTGTCTTTAACTTGAATTTTTTCCTTAAGACCCAATGTTTAGTATTGAATCATAAGTTATTCAAATTAATACTCCAAGACAACAATATTCATAATAGTGAGAGTAAACATGCAATTTTTTAATTTCCCACAAACTAGCACTTGAATCCATACTTTTAAAATCAAAGAATATTCAAGTATAAGTGAAAGTTTGACATTTTTATTAATAGTCATATTGCTTTTAACTAAAAGCACAATGTTTCAAAAAATTTCATAAAGATAATAATAATAGATTTTGCTTTTGTCGGATAAAGCATAACGTTCGCCACTTTTAGAGATAAAGTGTAACTTTCTCGGGTTTGAGGGCTTATAGTCAGGTGCCTCGATTACTTTTAGAGTTGAAAGTATAACTTTCTCGGGTTTGAGGACTTATAGTCAGGTGCCTCGATTACCTTTAGAGTTGAAAATATAACTTTGAGGACTTATAGTCAGGTGCCTCGATTACTTTTAAAGTTGAAAGTATAACTTGTGCCTTATCCCTTGGTACGTCGTGCCAATTGTTTGGCGTATAGGGTTTCATAAGGGCTTAAGTTGCATGCCTCGTCACTTGGTCATCCAATTTCTTGGCAAGTTCAATCTACGAGGACTTGGCCACCATTTAGAATGGACCACCATCTTGGGTGGATTTTTAATTCGTCAATTCTTATGTCTCCTCCCTTGGTCATCCAATTTCTTGGCAAGGGATACTCTTGAGTACTTCAACCACCATTTTCTAGTGGACCACCATATTGGGTGGATTTTTGATATTCTCATCTTTACAGTTCTGAGATCTTTCGATGGTAGAGCCCGTATTTGGGTTGTCCATAGTGTGCCCCCTAGAGGCCGAACCCTAGGAGGGGAACCTTTGAGTTTTTTTTTTTTTTTTTTTTTAATTTTTCATCCTTTCGACTTCTTGGGCTACACCATGGGTAATAATGTTGCATGTTTCTTTTCCTTTGTGATTTGGAAATGGCTTTTCACACACGGTGCTTTTCTTTTCACAGTTCAATTTCTCCGGCTGCCAGCTTCTCATGATATAACCTCCGCAGACTGTAACAATCCATAGTGGAATGTCCTGCGTATTGGTGGTATACACAAAAATCTGGTCTTCTTTTCATCTCTTCCGTCACCACAAATTTAAGCTTTGGAGGTTTCACCACTCCGTGCTCAACCCATTGGTCGTACAGGCCCCTGAATGCCTTCTCACTGCATGTGATAGCCTCTGGAACTGGCATCCGGGTATACTTGCCCCCAAGTTTTCCTTTACTTTGTTCAAAATTTCGCTCGTTCTTCTCCCTCTTGCCCCCTTGTGGGTTTGACTGAGAGTCAGCCAAAGCCACAGTTGTTGTTCTCTTACCCTTCCATGTAACCATCGCATGGTTGATCGGCACTGTCACGATTCCTCCCAAATCTTGTGCGAAGGATGAGAGAGTCGCAAATGAATCACAGGCCTTTGTAATGAGATGGGGCTTGAAGGAGTCTAGAGCACCATTGTTGCATATGCTGACCAAGTTCTTCTCCTCAATTAGCTCTGCACACCTCTGTGCTTGGGCCCTGAATCTGTCCACATAATCTGACAGCTCCTCATTCGGCTTCTGCTTGAATCGCATTAGCTCTACAATAGTTACCTGTTTCTGCACATAGAAAAATTTCTTAAAAAATTGCAATTTTAGATCATCCCAATCATGGACTGATCCCTTCTCCAAGTTGTAGTACCAACTGAAGGCACTATCTGTCAAGGTCTTGTTGAATTCCCTCATCAACAGATTGTGGTTATTCACCTCATCATAACCCAACCATGGAGACATCGACTCCACGAACCTGGCAATATGCTCCCTAGCATTCCCTTTCTCCCCGTTATACTTTGGGAACTGCGGGGGGTGCTCAATATACCCTGCCGGGTAAGGTTGTCTCCGTATGTGTGCCGGGTAGGGTGGAGTAAAGTCCAATTCTGAAGGTCGGGATGTCTGCTTGCGAAGTTGATTGATCACATCGATCATATCATCCTTCGTCACATACTGGCTCGTGGTATGGACTCTCTGAGGGGCTGTGATGTATTGATGCATAGGTGGTGCGTATGGTAAGGAAACTGGCTGGTGTACACTTGCATCCTGCATAATTTGTATCGGTGGTGCTTGTTGACTTGTTCGTTGAATGTGGCTCGGGATGGTCGGTATCTGCACTTGGGAAAATACTGGGAGAGTGGTCGGGATGATGGTGGGCTGAGGTTGACTTGCTTCCAATCTGAGTTGTGGCACATCACCGTTGTTTTGGGGCTCCAAGTTGATGATTTGAATCGGCTGACTCTCCGTTGTTGGAGGCACAGTCTGATTCTCTTTGGTGTTGCTGTTGTCCTCCACTTCTGCTCGTTCCCCCTGTGAACTTCCTGGGAACATAGCCCTGAAAGTGGGGATTTGCATCAACTGCTGGCGGAAATTCCCCATCTCTTCCTGCTTCCTCTGCATTTCCAGCATCATGGGCATCATCATCCCTTGGCCTTCTCGTGCCTCCTGTAATGCCTTAAGCATCTCCATCTGCACAACATTCGCAGTTATCCTCACCTTGCCTTCCCGTGTTTGTTTGTCTACCACTGGTTTGTTGTTGATCATCCATTTGCGGTGATGTTGAACTTCCTTCCGAAACGTCTTCTAAAATGGGTTGATCAAAATCCAGATTCGCGCCTTGGAAAGCTTGGTTTGCTTGTCTTGAAATCGGATCCGGTGAAGTGATGCTTGTTGTCGGTGAAACTCTTCCTGTAATTCTCCCACTTCGAGTTGTGGGCATACCCTTCACGAATTCTACACCTCCCCAGCAGAGTCGCCAAATAAATGTGGGCAATGAAATTATGCCTTGCTAGGGTTAGGGTTTCGTGTTGGCTGGAGAGGAGAGAAATCCACGAAGAGCACGGAATTGATTGATTGATTGAAGAGGGGATGTAACGATCGCGGATCGTGGGTAGCTTTGTAACGCGAGCCTATGAATTTTATTGAATAAATTGATCTTTTATTAATATTATTCCGTGTTATGTGTATGAATATTTTATTACTACATATGATGTGTAGGTAATAATTTTTGATTGTTATTATTTTTATTGGAGTTGATTAAATCATTAGAGAAATAGCGCTAAAACGCTATTTATGCAAAGGACGCCTTTTTCGATTTTATGACTTTTCATAATTTCGTCAAAGCGTTAATGAGAGGGGTTAATAATCCAAGTGTGGGATTTTATTAGAAGCCCAATTGGTATTAAATTTGGAGTCCAAGAGAAGCCCAAAAGGTTATTAAGTGAAGCCCAAAACCCATGGACTTAGTCCATGAACCAAACCCACCATCCATGACCCACAACCCATGACCAATGAGGGAAATGGGTTATGTATTCAGCTGGTCACAATTGGAGGAGAAGAGTACGGGAGAAGAGTGAAGAAGAGAGGAGAAGAAGATGAAGAACGTGATGGATTTGGGGAGGAGCAAAACTTGCATTTGGTGAAGGAAGAATGTCAGAAAGCAAACTCGGGAGAAGGGAGGGGGAGAGCCCAATGGCTGACCACACCTTGGAGGAGCCGAAGCTCTCCTACCCGAGCATTGAGAGCTGCCATGGCTGGCATGCTCAGCCTTGAACCCATCCTTGAAGCTCAGTTCTTCTTCTATAAATACTCCTCCCTTGCCATACATCCATTCCTTTGATTGTTGCTTAGTAAGATAGCTGAAACTTGAGAGAAAATAGTGAAGAGAGTGTTCACGGGTGATTTGAGGAAGAAGAAGGAGTATAGTAGCAGCTGGCTTTAGCTCATTAGCAACCTTAGAACAAGCTCAAGAGGTATGCAATATAGAGCTTAGCTCATTTCCACATTCTTTCTAAGTTATAGTTTTACTGTGATTGTTTTGTTGGAGTTATGTTGCTGAAATTGCTTGGTTGTTCATGAACATGTGTATGAATGTTGTTAGCTCTATTAAAACCTTGTTAATGGTGTGTAAAAGTGGAACAATGTATGAGAATCAAACCTTTGCTTAAGGAATCAAGAAATGGACTGAAATGGACATTAGTGGACTGTTATTCATATTTTTGTTAATAATGAAGTTATAACCATCTTGGTTTGGTTATGTGCATTGGTTGTGTATTGTTGGTATATGCCAAGAAGGTTTGAGTAATGATTTCAGTGGGAAATCTGGACTAGAGTATAATCAAACTCTACTCCAATGTGAGTTTTCAACTCATGCCCACCAACTATTTGGTTTAATGTCTAAGAGGATGATTTCTCTAAGGAACATGAGTATTAGGAATGGTTAATTGATCAAATGATGTTATGATGCATAGCTTAGTTGTAAAAGTATGTTTTGAGTCATATAGACTTGTTGTATAATGGCTAAGAAGCAAATGGGACGGAATCATTGGTTTGGATTTTTGGGTTCTGCAGTAGCAGAACTTGAAAGTCCCTGGATGCAGAGTGGCGCAGCTGCGCCACTCCCAAGCATAGCACCTGCGCAGCTGCGCTGGGTGCCAGACCTGAAAGTCCCTGGATTAGAGTGGCGCAACTGCGCCACTCCCAAGTGTAAGACCTGCGCAGCTGCGCCGGTCTGCAGAGGTGAATGGTTCTGCTGCTTTGTGTTATTGATGCGATGCATGTTTATATAGTCCCAACATGTTATAAATACCCCAAGACATATGTATGATATGTTAGTGTAGTAGTTGAATGACCCCAAGCGTGAAATGACTAAGTCACGTGAGATTTGCTTAAATGAAATGAATAGCGTAGTTGCATTTTTCGTTTGGCTTTCAGGGGGCGCTGCCCCTACTCCCCCGCCAGCTCACCGGCGAGCTGGGCAGGCCGCTCGCTCACCGGGGAGCGAGACCCCCGTTTGGGTAAGCGTTAGTGGCAATCAATGTTCGTAATGATTATAATGTCTTGATTAATGTAAGCCAATGTTTGGTGTCTATTGTGAGACTAATTGGTATGTGAATATATGTTTAAATGCGTAGGACATATGTGAAGGACGATTAACGTCAACTAGTAGCAAGCGCTTAAGGCAAGTTTCTAAACCTTATGCACTATTTTTATTTCGTGCAAACAGGTATATATTGTTGCAAGTTTCCTAAAACCCTTGTCTAACCTTTGTGTTGGGCAAGTTCTCTAGCTTCATTCATTTTCAGTATTGAATGCAAGTTTCGTATCTTATGCAAGAGACGTATATTGTGCAAGTTTATTTGATTCATTTGATTATATTCTCTTGACTCTCATGCGATGTTTGAAGTTCCGATTTGCGCAATACATATATGGTTGTGTGAATTCCTTACTTATGTAAATCTTTTAGTATTTGCACAAGTATTCGAGCTATGTTATGACATAAATTGTTGAAGCTTTCAAGTTCACATATATATGAACTGTTATAGAGAACGTCGATGCCATTTGTTTCGGCTAGACAGATATTGAGATATTTTATTGATTTGATAATAAATCTTTGAGATGTTATTGATGATTAAGTAGAGCTATCCAACCGAATTGCTTTGGTTAGGATTCCGAGACATGAATGAGATGAACAACCCTAATATCAGGGGCAGTTTTTAGTCAGTTATTCTGACAAGGCATCGAGCGCCTAAACAAACGCATATAGTCGTTTCCAGCTAGAGTGTTGATCAACATAGAGTACAATAGGCTGATCACCTAGAAGTGCTCGTAAGTAAGACGGTTTGCAGTTATAATGATGTGTACCTTTTCAAGAAAGCAAAAGAAAGTTCAAGGTCTTATGACCACTCAATGTCGTTTCAAAAATATATTTTTAAAACGAAAGCAAAGTATTATTCTTGTTTATACAGAATATTTCACAACTATTGTTCAGTTGTCGAAGAGAAATGATATGATTGATGATATTGTTGTTATTCAACTGTTATACTTGCTGGGCAATTGAATGCTCATTCTTGCTTTATATTGAACATTGCAGCTAAGTCCGAGCGGGCCGAAGGTTCCGGTAAGGACAAGGGAAAGGGCAAGATGAACGTCTAGATGGCGTCATAGTTTATTTGTAGTAGTAATGATGTAATATTAAGACTTATTATGTATTTGGAATGATGTTATGGTAATAGAACCTGGGATTGAGAGTAAGACGTGTTGTAATAATATAGTAATTACATTCATGTCTATTATGTTGTATGGAATGGGATGTACCGTGTAGCACCGGATTCGGGTTTGAGGTACCCGGATTTGGGGGCGTCACAGGGGAGAAGAACAGGTGGGCGATTACTCCAATGACACATGGCAGAACTCCTAGAATCTGGAAACCGGGTTAGGGTAGCAGGGATTCCAAGAGCCTTCTTGAGTCTTCGAGTTGAGAGAGAGTTCCAAGTGTAATGAGCTTCCAAGAGTATGAGTGTAATGTCTTGAGAGCGATCCCCTTTTCTTAGAATAGAGGGGCTATTTATAGAGTTTTCCTGGGAAATAGTCACATGCCAGGCACATGTTTTTAAGAAAAATTCCCGAAATACCCTTTAATTATGTTTTAAAGGAGAAATTTCAGAAATGCCCTTTAATCATCAAAGTAATGCCCAATTCGCCCTGTTCTTCTAGCCACCAACCCAATCCCTCAATCAATTCCCAAAATGGGTCGCATCCACGAGTCTTCTGCCTTGGAACACGTGGAGACTTCCCCGGGTCTAGCGCATTTATTTTTGTCTAATCTGTACATTTAATTAGGTCACATGAACCCTAATTTGTACATTTAATTAGGTTTTTGTAAACCCTAATTTGTACATTTAATTCAATTAGGTCATGTGAACCCTAATATGCACTTGGGCCCACAAAGATAAAATAATATTGAGCTACATTATTGAAGTGACCATAAGTATTATAGTAAATAGATATTTACGATATTTTCACATAAATTTTCTCCGCATGAAAACAATACGTGAAAATATATCGTATATTTTTTTTAATGTCAATTTAAGTCTCTAAACATATAAGCTTGGCTCGTACGAGGCACGGGTTATTTCTCTTATATGTTTCTTATTGTTTTTCTTTTCTTAATAATTAAAATTTATTTTAATATAAGTTAGTTGATTTTATAATAATTTAATAATTAATTAAATTGTAGGTTTCTCTTTTAGATTATTATTATTATTATAATATATATATATAGTTCCACACATATCATATGATCTTACTATCATCTTTTTATTTTTATTATTTTATTTTATTAATTTGTTCAATCAAATGATCTCATATAAAATTAATAAATGAATATGATAAAAACTAAGAATGTGAATATCATTAATTATAGTCTCTCCGTCTCACAATAAGTATCATAATATTATATGTGAATTTTTGATCATCAAGAAATTCTAAATTGAAGTGTTTTTGCAATATATATATATATATATATATATATATATATAGTGATTCATAGCAAACGGTTGCTATGGATACTATTCCAGCAAATAGATCTTACACCGTTAATTCAAAGATTTAACGGCCCAAAGAGGAAAAAAATTTACTGGTTGCTACTAAGAGTAGCGGCCAGAGATTTTTTTTTTGTTGGCCTCTACTAAGCATTAAGGCCAAAAGAAATGTCTAAAACACTCTCACTTTAGTTAGATTTAAATAGTTTAAATGTATAAAATATTTGTATAAATAATTTCTTAAGTAATAAAATTTAACATTGTCAACTATATATAATGTATTTATTTTTATAAATAATTTTTTAAGTAATAAAATTTAAAATTGTCAATTACATTCAATGTATTTATTTGTATGAATAATTTCTTAAGTAATAAAATTTAACATTGTCAACTATATTTAATGTATTTATTTTTATAAAATATTTGTATAAATAATTTCATATGTAATATAATTTAACATTGTCAATTATTGTGGCAATTTGATTATTTATAAAATAAACTTCATATTGTAATATAACTTGGAATTACCTTACAAATTAATACATTGAAACTATTTAAATTTTACTAAGGTGTGGGTGTTTTAGACATTTCTCTTGACCTTAATACTTAGTAGAGGCCAGTAAAAAAAATCTAGTCGTTACTCTTAGTAGCGGCTAGTAAAAAAAATTTCTTTGGACCGTTAGATCTCTGAATTAACGATTTAAGATCTGTTTGCTAGAATAATATCCATAGAAACTGTTTTCTATGAATCACTACCCTATATGTGTGTGTGTGTGTGTATATATATATATATATATATTGATGTAGTAGTATACACGAAGATGAAAATGTAATATAATTAAATATTGTATGATTGATACATTGTTCAACAGAACTAATTATAATTATATTTATTGTATTTGGACACGTATTATTATTATTATTATTATTATTATTATTATTATGTAATTTGTATTTAAAAATTATAAGTTGATGATCAAATTACCCTTAAGTGTCTTTTGGTTCGCGTCAAATGAATGTAATAGCTCCGTAATGCAATAGTTTATTACACTGATGTGACATTTATTATATTTGGTTCACATATTACATGTATAGCCCATTACGAGCGTAATGCATCATAAAAGATAAAACAATAATGATTACAATTGATTTGACATTTGGACTTACAATTTACTTTATTCATTACATACAATCATATAATTTGTTGAATCAAATACAATTTTAAACATAATGTAATAACATTACAAATACTACACAAATACCAAGAACCAACCAGCCAAATATGTCGTAATAACCTATTAGCATTACATTACAACTCTATTGCATTATGTAGACTATTACATTACATCAAATTTCTATTCGACGAACCAAACCCCACCTTAGGATGACCAACCAACTTAATTTTTTGTCCTCTTCACTTGTTATATACTTGTATTGATACTCCTATAAAACATCTTCTATTATATAAATTGGGAGGTGTTGGAGGCAGTTACTTTTGATGTAGTTTTTTTTATATCTTAAGTTATTTGATGTAATGTTTCAAATATAAAAATAACTATAACCGAATGCAATTTCCCAGCTTCCACAATTCTCTTCCAATTGTTTTTATTTTTCATGTTCAAAATTTTTATTGTCAAAATGATGATTAAATGTATAATTTTTTGTCGTCAAAAGAATGAGATAAAATACATAAAGTAAAGAGTAAATATGTCATTTAGAAGGGTCTATCAGTATAAAAACAATTAAAATTTTTATCACTTTATGTAATCTTATGGGGTCACTAATAATAAATTAAAAACTTTTTAAATTTTTTTCCTCTATTTTTATATTTTTTTAATATATATAAAAAATATACTTTGCTTGTCTGAAAGTTTGGAGGTAGGTAATAGTAATACATACATATAAATGTGTGGCAGGCGTACTATTACCAACTAAACTGCCACTAATGTTATATTATTGTGATCTTACTAGAGTCAATGAAAAACCAAATTTTGAGTAAAAAATGATACCGAATTGCAGTCAGATGTTCCACTTAAAATCTGTATACTAGTTCGCTAGCTCTTAAATGGTTAAATTGAACTGTCCCACAGTTCCACTGTTCCTTGAGCTACTACTGATTTGTCAAATTCAAATTTTAATCCATCCCATCAAAGTGTAGAAAATGAAGGTTCCTTTATGACTCAATAGTACAATAGGGCCTGGCTTTGCATTCCATATTCCCGCATTACACTTTGCGGGTATTGAAAATTAAATTTCGTACATGAGGTTTTAACTTTGTGTTTGATATTGAGATCTTGTAATCTTTATATTTTAAATTTAATTCTCGTCTAAGTGAGTTTATTTATTTATTTTATATGAATTGTGTTTTATTTTTTATGTAAAATTTGTTTATGAGTTTATTTTTTTTCTTCTTTATGTGATGCTTTTATGTGATGCTTAATTGATTTTTAATATTTTAATAATAATAAAATATTTAATTATGAAATTATATTAATAGTGAGACATGGTCTCTTGTCTCATGGAATTTTGCATACTTGTCCCCACAGGTTCCGTAGGAGACTAGGAGTCTGTTCCTTTCCTTTAAATGTATCTTTTATATATAAAACGGAAGGTGAGAGACTTGTCTCCCACCCATTATTAGTCTGTTTTATGATAAAATTTAAAAATTATTATATTTTAGTTAAATTATCTTTTCACAATGGTAAATTCATAACAATCTCACTCTACTCATCCATGACTTATCACCGGGTTTTTTTTCTACTTTCTATCCTTATTTTCTTTCCTATTTTTCTCATCCATATTTTTTAAATTTTATTTAAATTTTTAATATTTTTATTAATTACACATTTATATTGTGTGCCACATAAACTAGTTATTGTAATGAATACTGAGGAACATTCATTTGACATCCTAAGGTTGTATGAACTTTTAGTCTATTTAGTTTTTGACCATGGACCTCCATTGCACCCCAAAATAAATTGAAAAGAAATGGGACATAAGTACATAATTCATATGTCAGAGTAATTAAATGCTCACATGTATGCCTGTCGGAATGCCATAAAAATCTTGGGTGAATTAAATGACAAATACATACTTCCTCATTCCAATTTATTAGTCGTTTTTGCATAAATCACACATATTAAGGATATTATTACTTTATAATTAATATAGATCCCAATTTTCATATTTACCCCTTATGTGTTGGTGGTATCTTTCTTTCAATTAAACTGCAAGTACAATAACGTTAATTAAAACAACATTTCCTCTTCTTCTTCATGCAAACTAACTAGTCTCTTTCTCTCTGTAAGTGTATCTCTCCCTCTCATCTCCCTCCTTTTATTTCACTTTCTCTCTCTTCTTTATCATTAAATCATTAATTAAAATCACTTCATAATCAATCTTCAAAATTTCAAAAGTATCAAAAGGGTTGTCGCCGATGCTTTTTAATTTTCTCCCCTCTGTTTTGGCTTTCCCTCCATCTTTGTTCTATATAAGGTTGTTATTGTTCATGGATTCTCAATACAAATGCAAAAGAAAGAATAGGCAAAACATAGTTAATCAAACATGTCTGGAATACCAAAATTTGATTTGAATATTCCGGCGAGTTTTGAAGAAATTTCGGACAATAATCAAGAACTTTTGGTGAATAAAATCAATCTGAACTGAAGAGAAAACTCTTCGCAGTCCATCTCGAAAAAAGAGAAAAAAAGAGATTAATGAGGAGCAATAACGTAGTAATCCCTCAAAAAATGATAAACCTTAAATAAAAGAGGAAATAGAATGGAGTAAGTAGTGTTTTTATGAGAATAAATTTCCTTGGAAAGTGGAGAGGAATTAGGGGTATTATAGGAAGGTAGATAATTTTTTATTCTAGATATTAGAGAACGACTATTAAATTGGAATGAAAAAAAATTCCTAAAACGACTAATAAAACAGAGCCGATGGAGTATTTACTTGCGTGTCTGTATGAAATAATTCGGGTCAAATTCCGAGTTCAAAACAAATCTCAGGTCAAATTCTCCAAGTCCGAATCGAACCATCCAAACAAGACTCAAACTACTAACCCAATAGTATTTTATTGGGTCATCTTAGCTCACCACAGACTCACTCAGAAAGTTATGACTGAAGGTACTATTGTTAGTAACTTAATTCCTTATATACAGACAAATTTTTCCTATATCTTTCGTTATGGGACTAGGGTGTTACAAACTCCCCCACTTAAATTTCTGACGTTCTCGTCAGAATCGATCACACACACGGTCCACAGATCTTTGCCTCTCTAGCCATTGTGGAATAATACCGGCTGACTTTGTGTCCCCACCTCCGGACCTCTCTCCATTATGGATTAATACCACCAGCCTTCGTGTCCCCACCTCCGGCAACTCGATTGGATGACCTAATCCGAATATCCGAGCTTTCGAGAGTCGGCTCTGAATAAAAATATACTGAGAGCCTTATTTAATATGCCAATAACTACCACAAAAGTTTATCCAAGATGTAACTTTTTGGTACTCTATTTGTAACAAAGGAATCATTAGGGAGGATTTTACAATTGCTCCTATACTTCTTGGATTCACTATAGGACAAATAATTTTAAGTAAGTAGGTACATAGTTGTCAAGTTGTTAAGTCGAGTTGGTGGCGGGGAGCTTAAGCAACTAATCGACTAGGTACCAACTAGTCGCTCATAAGTCGACAAGTCATTTTCAATATACAATATATACATGTTAACTGTATATTATTTCCGTTACATAAAATAAAAATTATTCTCACAAATATATTACTATTTCACAATTCATTAATGTAATAAATATTATTGTAGTGCTCATTGAAAAAGATTAAAAGGCGGCAGAATGCCCATTATTTAAAACCTTGCTTAAATGTAAAGATTAATATAGTCCATACATTACTTAAAAATGTTGACAACTTCCCAAAACCATAACATTCCTACTTAGACTTTTCTAGGTGTTGTAAAGTCTCGGAATAATTAACAAAAGGCTGACTAGTTTCCTTGTGATTTTGATGCTTAAATACGACCGGATTTTGGCCCCAAAACTAACAATAAAATTTCCAAGCAAACCCTTTAAAATATACTCCTTCCGTTTCAAATTATAAGATTATTATTGACTTTTAAAAATTAATTTGAAATATTTTTAAACTCAAAATTGAGATTACTTATTAAAAATTATGAAACAATAAAGCTTACATTGAGTAATACTTTTTAAATAATTTACAATATTCATCGTTGTATGGATTAAAAGTAAAAGAATATATGTCAATTTTGAATTTCAAAATATTTTAAATTGACTTTAAAAAATCGATAATAATCTTATAATATAGAGTCGAGGGAGTATTATTTTTTGGGTCCTTCTAATGTGTGCTCTAAGGGCACACACTATACACAGGTATCGAGAGAATATTCTCTTAATTTCTGTGCATATTCTCTTGATTTCTGCGTTTACACACAGATCAAGAGAATATGCACAGAGATCAAGAGAATATTCTCTCGATTCCTGTATATAGTGTACATTAAGAAAATCCTTATTTTTTTAGTGCGCAGGAATCCCACCATACCTATGTTTGGAGCGAAACTCAAAAATACTTCTCGAATAGCGTGTAGAACGTTAAATTACTACCGACTATTGGCTGTGGTTGGGAATCGAAATCAAATTTTGAGCAGAGTTAAAGTTGGGGCTGCGTGGGAGTATATGCAATCACACAAAATGTACTTTTCAATTGTATATGTACTAATTTTCAAAACACACGTTTATCAAGTCCCACATTCCCAAATTTGGGTCCTCCAACAATTAATTCTATAAACTGGTTCACTGGAAAACACAAAAAAAAAAAAAAAAAGGTTTAAAAGTCAAGCAGCAGGGACCATTTGAGAGTTCTGTTTGTAAATGTCAATGTTATTGGGTATAAAGAATAAATTGAACCCTAATATGACGTGAAAAAATAAATTAAACTCACAATAGTTTTTCAATTCAAAGTAATCCCTCCGTCCCAAATTAATTACTTTTCTAGGACTTTTTTAAGTCAAATTGACTATTTTTAAAATTAATAATTAAGCATATATAAATATATTTCTAAAATTATAAAAATTGGAATTAGTAATAAATTGTATATACTTTCTTTTGGTTATAATATCTTCACCTATATGTTAGCAAAAATAGTAAAAAGATTAGTTTTAAAAATAGTCAATTTGACTTTAAAAAGTCCTAGAAATACAATTAATTTGGGACGAAGGGAATAACTAAGTTTTTGGGCAAGACAAGAAAGGAACTTGCCCTTATCCACCAAGGGATAAGGGATAAGAGCTGATTGCTGACGATGACTTGGTGAAAGAAATCTATGAGAGAAGGTTCTTGAATTGGGTTTCGACCGAATTGACCGCGGAGTCAACGAGTTCAGTATTATTTGAAATTTTTTGGCAAAAAAATTTAAAAAGGCTGAATGACACTTCTGTCCCTCAAATATATATTTAGCATATATATTATTTGAAATTTGGTGATTTATATGAGTTTTGATATTTAATTTATATTTTCATGAAATTTCAAGTAAGTTGGTGGAATAACTATCTCAAATATATATGTTTCCAAATTGGCACATATTCTATCATCATGAACACTACCCAGATCATTTACAGATGCAGTTCGATTGGACTACTTCACCACGCTTCTCGTGGTCGTGCACATAGTAGGAAGCAATGCTGCGAACACCAGATTTTTATACCTATATTTTTTCAAAATTATTTTTGTACCAAGTATTTTACATTTATATCCCAAGAATTCCAACCACAGAAGCCAATTGGCTAACAGAGAATATATCTCAATATTACTTACTGTTGAGACTAAAGATTGACTGAATAGAAGTCATGGGCAGATGTGGAGGAGGAGCCATTGTTTATTTCATTAGAAGAAAGTACGGGGGTCTCACATTGACTTGAGCTGCTCATTTCCAGCTCGTTATACTTGTCTCTGACGGTTTGGAACTCGAAGAAATCATCGCCATAGATACCTGAATTCAGGTTTAACTCTTGAATAATTCAAATTACTTTTTTTTACAGGTTTTTACCTGAATTCAGGTTATTTATTTTTTAGCTTACATTGACTTGAGCTGCTCATTTCCTGCTCGTTTTACAATTCTTTGCCTGGTAGACCAGTCCAAATCCAGTCGGGATTCCTCTGGACCTGCAAGTGGCATTGATATACAAATAAATGGAAGAGTCTGAAGATTCTGGCTCAGGATTCAAGGGACAAATAATAGAAGAAGAATAATATTTCTTGTGGATGATCATCATTCATCAGTCCCACTTAGTTTAAGGAACATAATATACATGGGGAAGTAAAAACTGAACTTACCAAACAGAGCATGTGCGAGGCTGTTGTTTTCCATGAACTTATACACTAGTAGTAATTGCTTACGTTCAACACAACATCCATGCAATCTTACTAGATTTGGGTGTCGAAAACCAGATAGCATGCCTATTTCATTCACAAATTCACGGGTCCCTTGATTTGATCTGTTAGAAAGTTGCTTAACAACAATTATAGTACCATCCAATAATATACCCTGCAATGTAAGGGAAATGTAATTGTGACGAACCTTTTTGAGTGATGCTCATCTCCTATGTTACAAGGACTCTTCACATTGCCTTTAAAGTACCTGTGTCTGACACTCGTCTCGGTCAAAAGGTATGGGTGCTGAAGATTTTATTTTAGTGTAACAAAGTGACAAAATTGAGGAGTACCCGTGTCGGACTCCATCTGAGTCCATGTAACTTAGCTCATCTCCCATTGTCATAACCCCAAAAATAAAACAGAAAAAAAAAGCGTGACGAGTTGATAATTTATTTTTTTTAAGTACAAAAGGTGAAGAATTAAATTGCTATATACCTTGTAAACAGATCCAAACTCACCCTCCCCAATCTTGTTTGCAACATCAAAGTTGTTAGTGGCAACTTTAATTTGTTAAAAGGTAAATACGCCGGTCTGCAAATCTAATTCTCTCAACACTGCAGAAGAACATATGTTAAGATGTTGAAATGAATCTTACAAACCAAGTAGTAGTTTTGCATCTTCATGAGTTATCTATCTTCTCAAAAGAAAAGTTTGTCTTTTTGAGTCAAAATATTACTTTATGAAATCCCTAAATCTAAAAGATGGCCACATTTACATGACATCCCCAAATCTACGAGATGGTCACATTTACATGACCAAGTGTAAATTCATTTGCTATATATCATTGTAGTCCATGGGGTAAAACCAAAAAATTATATAATCCTATCATACATTTGGAATTTTGGCTCTTCCTTTTAAATCAAACAAATTGAACTACAGCACCTTGCTCTCTTGACATTTGCCCCCCTAGATAGCCCTTCCACCAAGCAATACCAAGAACTACGAGTATAAGGCATAATCCTAAAGCCACAACTCCGACTGCAATGTATATATTTCGTTTTCCATCCGAAAGAGGCTTGAAATCTACAAAAAAGGAGAAAGATGCAAAAGATATTATATTGCACACACAGTTCTGTTCATGGCCATAATATTCCTAAATACAATTCATTATTAAGTAGGGAGAGAGGGGGAGAGGGAGAGAGGGGGAGAGGGGGAGAGGGAGAACACTGCTACACAGTGGAAATATGCATGACAGTCTTTAAACAGAGCAAAATTTACCAGCTTCTACAGAAATAGCAGATATCAGAGGGTCATATGTTCCTCTCATAAAGACAGCTGTTGTCCCTTTCCTGGTGTAAACAAAGCGAATTTGTAAAGTTTTATCCTTTACAAGTTCTTTAGTTGTGTATATTACTGCCTTATCAACTCCTTGTGCCTTGTTTTCGATATCAAAATCCTTGAGTTTTCGTTCATCCTGTAGCAAGCTAATTAGTTAGAACGAAAATACACTTCTTCACACAAAATGAGTGAAACATCGATAGTGTTATAGTTAACCTAGACATAAACATCAAACATCCATCTTCCAAGACTCTGAAAAGATCGATTATCTCTGAATATTATCTCAGCAAAGTGAAGTGTTACAATGTAGTTTCCATTTGCTAAACAACGGCCATTGTAAGTGAGAGATAAAGGAGAGAGCCGAGCTTTCATGTACAATTCAGAGTCATTCATTTGGAGAACAAATATATTATTTGCTGTATATCCGTCTATAGAATCCTGTGCTACTTCCCCAGTCTCTCCTCAAATGAACAAATTTTGCCGGACCTACTGGGTCTTCATCTGCTTCAAAATTAATGTTTCCAATGGTAGTTTGGCTTCCACCACAATTAATGTGCAGCAAGTACCTATCTATGAAACATCAAAATTTTACTTCTGTTAGATAGGATCAGAGATACTAAAAAGGAAAGAGCAAACCCTAACGTTGGATATAATCAGATTAAAATATCTAGACGATGCCACAAAAAAAACATAATGTTAGCGTGAATTATAAGAGATTACTTACCCTCTGAACAAGGAAAGCAGCTGATGCAATTACCAAGTTCTCTGGTTTAAATCATACAGGAGAAGTTAAGCACAAACCTTTTGGTGTAAACCTAAACTAAAATCTCTTCATCTCAATATTCAATAAGAAACAAGTTAAAAGCTTACGAGTTGTTCCCTCCAGAATAGCTTCTGAACAAGTTTCTGATGAAAATGATAAAGTAAAGTTTCAGCTGAATGTCGATCGAGAAAAGAAATCATGTGGACTCTAGGGCTTACAGTGTTTCCCGACAAGTTTGTGGCACCTTGGAAAAGTTATTGTAAGAAAGATCTATTTGGCTGTATACAAGCGTATGAATTCCATCAGAGTTTATATTGTTAATCGGAAACTAATGTAAGAAGAAAAAACAGAAATCTATTAGTAGTTAACAGAATTAAAATTTTAAATACTAGCAATCCATTATGCAACAGAAAAAATCCACTATCTACGGAATATAGAAACCAAATGTTATATCATTCCTACATTATATCTGCTTCTTCCATTATCATTAAAAGGTTATATATCACACCATTTGATTACCACATGCCTATCAAGCACTCCAAGCACTTGAAAAACACCTGTCATGCCTTACAACTAACTTTTCTTCAACATTTCAAGCTCACATATTTGATTAACCATACCAAGTACATTAATTTATTATTATTGATTAATTGGTTAGTTGTGGTCCTTGAGGACTTTTGCTTAATTGTGTATATCGCTTGGTTAATTGAGGATGTTTGTTTAATTGTCTATAACTGTTCATTTTCTTGACCATTTTTGTTGAGGATTAGTATTTGACAATTTGATGGTGTTCCTTGTGGACTTGTGTTTAATTTTTTTTTTATATAGTCAACTTTCTCTGATCTTATAATTTCTTTTATTCAAACTTTAGTCACTCTTGACAAAATCCCTGCACCAGATTCATTTCTCAAGCATGAGACAAAACAAATTTTCCAATATTAAGCTGGAAGTTCCAATCCCAGCATCCAGCCAGGGAAAAGGGATTGCCTGGATAGGCAGAAAATATCATATATAGTACCAGAATATTTTCTGGTCACTCCTCAGACAATTTCCTAATATATGATAATTTAAGAAATTCTAAACACCAAGACACAATTTCACCCGCTAAGCACTTCTAAGTCCAACTAGATATACACCACCACTGCTTCTAAAACCCTTCATTTATCCTACTCAATGCATCTTTTACAAAGAACACCTTAATTCCACCAAGGAAAAGAAAAATCTTATTTCCTTTTATCCTCCCAAATTTTGTATAGTCATCTGAAGCTACCCTCCCATATGGTTTTCTTTTAACAACTTTTTGAAGTAACTTCTCCACCATTCTTAATATTCCTTGACTTTTCAAGAGAACCCTTAAGATCTTCAAACACTCATCATGCTTTAGATCCCTAGTTTCCTCTCGCTTAACATAGTATTGTAGTATTCTGCTATAGTTTGCATAGTTTTGTATATTCGCATCCTACAACAGAGATTCTGATAATAGATAAACATGTATGTTAACATAATATTAATTATGAACAGAAAATTTTATACGAAACTGATCAAGAGTGTAGTTTTAGTAAACATACACTTTAGGATCTCTGCTTTCAATCCACTGCGGAACAGGCCCAATAAGAAAGTTACTAGTAAGATACCTGAGTAGTGCGCACACAAATTTATGGGGTTACCCACTAACATATGTAGATATATCAAATCACAATGCGAATAAAATAGACCTAAAGAAGATATACTGATGACTTTTGCTCTTCAAGATAACAGAAGTTTGACATCCAGCAAGACATATTTATTTATACATAAAGCAACGGAAAAATTCACTACTTGAGATTTGGGCTCTACCTAGTGCATTTTCTCTCTGCTAATTGACCATAGTATAAAAATATCAATATCCTGGTAAACCTAAATTGGAGGGGGTGGGGGATTAGTACACCTGCCATTTGAAATGTGGTAGCAAATGGTTCTCTCTGCTTATTTTTAATCTAAAACAAGGTTCATTTAAAACTTAAAACTGAATATTGGACCATTCATGTGTGGCATCACACTTAGATACATTATGACAAATGTATATCAAACAATTAGAAAGAATTCCTACGCAGGTTAAAAAGATCTTCCTTACTAAATTTTGATTGCTTACATAGTCTCCAGATTTGATAAGCTTTCAAGATCATTTGGTATCTCCCCTTCCAGCTTGTTAAAGCTAAGGTATCTGCCAATAAATAAAACAGAGAGCTTATACTTAAGAAGGAAACAGGAACACCAATCAGATGACGCTAACTAAACAAAATCTGGCAAATCATATCCAACACAAACTTGCTTCATTACAAAGTATATAGTGATAAAATAGGATAGTCCATATAAGTAAATAATAGATGTACATAGAAGATTATTACCCATAGAGTTGTGATACATTAGAAGGATATCTAACCATTAATTTCCTATTTTTAAGTTTCATTTACCTTCGAGTCCGACTGTGTTGTCTTTATATAAGAAAACAAATCTTTTTAATTAATTGCCAAAGTTTCTGCATAGGCGAACTAATTAAAATCAGCATCTTTGATAACTCCATGAAACTGTGGTCAAGAGGCTACAAGCAAAATTAACTCAGCACAAACTTCATTTCTATTTATTCCCTCTTCTGTACTAAAATCGTAATTCGCTTTGCACTATCCTTGTTAAAAAGGAAGAGAGAGAGAGAGAGAGAGAGAGAGAGAAGGAAAAAGAAAAAAAAAGATGCAAATGGAAGTAGTAAAGTTACAATTTGCGCAGTTCATTCATTTGTGCTATCTGAACAGGTATCTTCCCGGATATGTGACAGTTCCTCAGCATCCTACACAAATCAAATTTGTGTCAATAATATTGCTGAAGAAAGAAAGTGCAAGAATTTAATATACATATATATTTCTTTCACAATCATCACTTCATTAGTATGACTCACAATAATCTCATGTCTGTCATGTTTTCTAGGTTAGGAAATTCTGAGCCCCCTCCATTTAAGTCGCTAATAATGCTGCATATTAACACAGGCGGCCATCAAGAGTAGTTAACTTTATTGCAAAAATTAGGAATGCTTCTGAAACAAGCAACTGAAGAAGAGGTTAAAAGCAATAGTAACTCACAGTTGAGTTAAATTGCTCAAGACAGAAATGCTAGAAGGTATTGGCCCTTCAAAACCACTAGCTTGGATCTCTCTGTCATTACACAAATAAAACGGATTAAAATTTCACTTGCACCCCCCAAATAGGTTTACTTTCAAAACTCTCTTATCAAGTTAAAACAGAACTAAAATAATATGCAATTTAGAGAACTTACAACATTTGAAGTTGTTTCCAACTTTGAAAACTAGGTAGTTTCCCCGTGAAATTGTTGCTGTTTAGCCTACTGCATAGGCCAAAAGGAAAAATAATCGTAAATATTACAGAAAACAGATAAAGAAAAAACAAAACATATCTTAAATTTTCCAATATAATACTCGCAAAGGGCAATTGGTATACTTACAGTTCTACTAACTTGGTTAGGTTAGTAAGCTCCAATGGTAACTGTCCCGTGAAATAGTTAGCATTAAGAATACTACAATAAACAATAAGAAGAAAGCGCGTTCAGTACCAGGTCTTGTATACATAAATTTCGTTGATAAGTGAGGTAAAAAAAGGGACTAGAAAAATCCGATAAAATATAGAGGAGGCCTGACAGATTTGTCAAATTGATTAGCTTCCCAAGCTCAGCTGGAACACTTCCATTAAATAAGTTGTTCTCTAAGCTCCTAAAAATATATTTTTTTCAAATTAGTGAATAAGTTAAACATGTACTTATTTGAAGTGGATTTTTATTTATTTTTTGATGTATATGCATGTGTGCCACTGAATGCATGGGTGTGCGTGTGTGCGAGTGTGTGTGCGTGTGCGCGCGTGTGTGTGTGAGAGAGAGATAGAGAGAGGGTGGTGGCATACATTACTCTGAGAGAGTGAGAGTGGTAATGTTTCCCAAGTACTTCGGGATTGGTCCTGATAAATGATTTACACTGACAACCCTGGAGCATATCTCCACTCAATCAATTCGAGGAAGATAAATAAAGAATTTAATAACATCAAATATAAAATGCATGTGTTACTCACATATGAACTTCGTAGATGCCCATTCGCGAGGTATCGCGTCATGGAGGTAGTTGCGAACAAGATCACCGCAACAATAGGTAGTGCTGTTTTACTTATGGAAGCATAAAAATCCAAGAAACATGTCAAGAAACAAGCATAAATATGAAAATATTTCTTATATTGTCTTGATGTAGGTGTAACTTTACCAAGGATGGTGGAAGTACACCATTAAGATCCTGCCCTCTAAGAGCTCTGTTTTACCACGAATAAAAGATGGTCTTTAATATCAAATGGTAAGCCAAATCTCAAAACAAGGTGTTGCAAATAATTGATATAGTTTCAATATCATGAAGAATATGAAAATAATAAAAGGTTAAAGAGAGATAAAACAATCAAAAATAGCACATCTTTGATAACCGTATGCAATCAACAAGTGCTAATAAATAGCCAACTCTCGAAAGACCAAAATCTCATCATATTGCCACCATATGTATCATTACTGCAATGACCAATACTGAATTGGCACTAAATATGTGAACTGGCCATATTGCTTTACCAAACACATTACTCATCATGCACAGTCCCTATATATCTTAGGAAATGCCAAAAATAAATAAATTAAGAAAGACAAATAATCCATAAACATTGAGGTACTCTTGAAATCATCTTCACTTGTATTTTGTTTGTTTAAAAATAATGATTATGCAAAGAATGCTTATTTTGTTGCTAAATAGTACCCAACTCCAGTTGAATTACTTCTACCATCATCATGAATGAGGAAATATTTAGACGTAATCAATCATCATATAAATAATTTGAGCACGGAAAACATATATAATGACAAAAAACATACATGGTTTCGATGTGACATACTCCACCAGGGTAGGAGCAATTGCAGAGGACAACATTATTATACGCTGGCATTTCAATCATTTTTGGTGTGTTCCAGTTTGAGTAGTTCCCATCACAAGGATTTCATATAAAAGGAGTTGGATAGAAGTTGGACACAGCATATAAAAGAAAGTTGTTCAGCTATTTCTTTAAGTGTGTTCACTGCATATTTCAAACTCATATTACTTTCACAAGGAAGTTGGATAGAAGTTGGACACAACATCTATCCAAGTTAAGTATGCTTTAACTTAAAATGACATCAAGGATCGAAAATGATTGAAGTTATATATACTTTCAAATGAAATATTTACTAGACACACCTACCTTCATCTTGCGGAGGCCAAGTTTGTGCTCCAACGAAACTTGTATAAGAGCATGCTAGTATGGTTATGACAAGCATAAGAATAAAGAGAGAATTTGGAGTTATGATAAGAATAAGGATAAAGTTGTTGCCATCTGCTCTGCCTTTTAATTCCTTGAGCTTACTATACACACCTACCTTCATCTTGTGGAGGCCAAGTTTGTGCTCCAACAAAACTTGTATAAGAGCATGCTAGTATGGTTATGACAAGCATAAGAATAAAGAGAGAATTTGGAGTTATGATAAGAATAAGAATAAAGTTGTTGCCATCTGCTCTGCCTTTTAATTCCTTGAGCTAATACATGCAAAACTATAACAAGGGTAGAGAAATTCGTCCCAGAAACAGCATCAGGGGGAAATATATGGGACTTTAATTTTGAAGAGAAAAAAAAAGAAAAAGTACAGTGGGGTTTTTTAATTAATATGCCTATAACTACCACACAAAGGAAAAGTTGAGGAGGATTTTACAATTGTTCCTTCACTTAACTTAATTCTTGGATCCACTATATGATAAAATATTTAAACTACTCTGTGACACACGCATCAAGAAAAAAAATAATTTAATTTTTTGAGTAAAAGTTTTAAAACAAGGGTGAGAGAATATCATAGGAATGATATAAAGTGGGATAGAGAAAGTTCTTTTTTCCTTTTGAAAAATATTTTACTCCTGTTATAACCTTTTATATGCAGGATTCTCAAACTACTGTATAGCTTGTTTTATAATTTAGAATGCAGGAACAGTACGAGCCATAATTGATGTCTACACATCAGAGGTAAGAGTATTATTTTCGAATCGATGTGAACATCTATGAATTGTATATTATTTTAATCATACTAGAATCAAGGAAAACCTTCCAAATTTTGAGAAAGAAAAAGATACTGAATTGCAGTTAGATATTCCACCTAGATTATTGTCTTACTTTGTTGGTAAATGGCCTAGCCATTCCACTGCGTTAATTTCATGGTTTTGAGAGGAACTTCTGTTTATCGAATTGCCATTGACTTGTCAATTCAAATGCCATGTTGATATAGATTATGCATAATAAGTTAGATGTCTCAATCCATCGTTTTACCAATGTTCAAAAAAACATTATACAATCACATAACCATGCAATGCATCATCAGCAAATCATTTGTTTTTGATTTCCACAAGAGTCTCTTGTCTTTATTAGCTCCTCTTTTCCCACAGTTTTGTGGAATTCATGTAGCAGTTATAACCAATTAAACGTAAGAAAGGAACAGTTAACTGTTAACTTGTTATAGTCAAAAGGGGAATTCAATTTTGAATTGAACTCATAACACAAGTTAAAATGTACATAAATTCCATACATACCGCATTAATCTTGGACTTGTGATACCTACCCATACATAAATTCCAAATGTACACAACTAGCCCAAAGCCATGTACATTGATTAAGTCGGAACAAACATAAAATCCTAAACTTAGAATTTTTCAAATGTTGTAAAGTCTCAAAATAATTAAGATTAGATCTAGTAACCTTGTGATTTAGATGCTTAATTACGACCAGATCTTGGACCCACCTACAAAGTTTCCAAGCAAACCCTTTAAGTTTGTTTGAATATATGCAATCACACAACATGAACTTTCCAGTTGTAAGTTCTAAATTTCCAAACACATGATATCAATCTCATGTCCCCAATTCTATTACGTTCGGTAACTTAAAACTGAAAAAACCAAAACTTCAAATTTTCACTCAGTAAAATGTCAAGCAGCTGGAACCATTGGTTTAGTACCAACAAGTTTTAGCTGAATAGTGATTTTTATACCCTCTTTTACATAAAAGAGAGTTGTTATGGGGTTCAATTAGACATTCTTATAACCTTAATGACCTTCTTTTTTCATGCCCCATCTACCAGTTATGGTAATTAAATATGTTGTGCGAAGGAAAAAGTTGATAGATTTGAAATGTAAATGGTTGAAAAAGAATAAATTGAACAAGAATAAGATGTGAAAAGAAATGGGACACAATTACACAAAACAGAGTAACTAAATGCATAACTGTATACGTACTGGGTCGGAATAGCATACAAATCTTTGGTGATCTCACACAGTGATTCAAGGTGGGTGCTGACTTCTTCCCAATGGATAGACTAAGCTGCTACACTCTTTTGAGTTTTCAAGGTGGGTGCTGACTTCTCCAGAGTTTTGACTAAATTTATAATATTATATAAAATGTATTTTACCCTTTTAAATATTTACATCAGATTAATATTTAGTTTACTCGTGTAGTCTTGTGAGTCAAATAGTTGGATTGATGGAAGAATTTGTTTAATAGTTTCAGTTACATCATCATGGCTTTAGTATAAATTAACCAAAATGTTGCCATTTCACCTAATATGGATTTAATACGGGATTTGAACCTACCATGTTAAGTTTTGGAGACTCATTTCACCAATTAATTATAATTTCTTGAGAATTCAAGTGGCCCATAAAGATTAAGATAAATACCATTAAGTCAACTTGATACGAAAAGAAGGATGGTCCCAAATCTTTTTAGCCTATCATTAGTTTTGTTAAAACAATAGTGTCAAGGTAAAGAATGGTGGCATATAACAGCTCTCCCTAATTGAGTGGCCAGGGACGAAATTACGTTGAGGGAAGGGCTATTGTTATGTTTTAATACTTTGATAACGACATGCGTTCAAACCAAACTCAAAATAATAGTATTTGATTTACTATCCAAAAGCAACAGTTGGGTCCTCTTTAACTTACCAAAAATTCACAAAAAAAGTCATGACACGGCAAATTAATACCCCCTCCATTTAAAAATTAAAAATATATTTATAAAATAATAATTTTTCAATTTGAAAGTGGATTCTGATGACCTTTGCAAAATAACAATCTTCGATGATTCTCTCTTTGGGAAGAACTACAGACTATTAAGCTAACTTCATATTTCTTTCTTTGAGGCAAAATAAAAAAATTCAGAATCCTTCATCACTAAATTCAATAATGAGAAACAAATGGGCAGTTTCAAAAGGTCTAAGGATCAATACCTAGCACCCTTGTGAATTTAATTTGATAAACAACCCCCAAAATATTTATTTCTCTAACTTCTAGCCGTCTGCCAATGTTTACTCACTTAGAAAAGAATATATCAAGATGTTAATTCCACAAATCAGTTTTCTTCCATAATATCAAACTCAAAATATAATAATTACCTCATAAACCCCAAGTTAACATAATCAAATTGTTGATATTTCACATAAATCCCACGTCCAAATAAAATAAAAATGTTGATAAATTAACAAGTTGATAGAGTCTCAACTTATAATAACTATAACTTTTGAGTAATGAGGTCATTTGAATATTATTGTTAGCATGTAAACAAATAAATAGCTCCGATTAACTAGTTAGTAATTAATGTAAAAGTTTACTTATATATTTCTTTGTTAATTGAAAATATGTATAACATATATACCTACGTAATAGTGTAATACAAATGAAGATTGTGTACATGTCTTTGATATATTTTGGTACTTTTTGTTCAAAAGTTATATAATATTAATAATCATCATAAAAGTTAATATATATTAAAAATATACTAGGGTTAAATACTTTTTCATCACTGAAATGAACCCGAATATATTAGTTGCAGACTTTTTGAAACAATATTAGTTGTTGACTTGTGTGTGCAACCAAGTTTATGATAAATATTGTCATCCTTTAAGTACTACAGTAGAATCTCTATAAATTAATATTGTTGGATTGAATTTTTTTTATTAATTTAGAGAGTTATTATTTAATCGATAAATTAATAATTTATTAATTTAAAGAGTGTTTTTCTATTCGGTGAACATAAATTTAAGTATATTAAAATTATTGCATTTTATTGATGTTTATATCATACTTTTTTTGATGCAATGTATCATACTTATTAAATTAATGTAATGATAGAATTCATTGTAAGTGATATTAATTTTTTAATAATTAAATAATGTTCATTGTATCCACTTTTCAAATTACATTCACATTTTACTTCAAAAAAAAATATCTTTGGAGCCAATAACGCGAAAGGAAGCACTCAAAGCGTCAACAACTCTTCACAAGTTTTTATTACAATTCGAGAATGCAGCACCTGAACTTTTGGACGCAATGAGAAAAATTAAGGATGAAATTCAATTAGATTTGAATTTCAAGACAAAACAAACGAGAATAAAATCATATTTTACAAGATTATCTTATGAAAATTTTATGAAAGTATGTTTTGAATAACGAGACAAATTTTCACTAGAAAGATTACAATCATGCGATCAATGACGTTCATTTTTTTTTATTGAAACGATGCACTTACATTTATCTTATGGATACAAGATTTTGATTGTTCAGAATTTTGGTGTAATAATGTTGTTTAATTGGATAAATTAAGTGATGCGTCTCAATTTATTTATATTCAAAAATTTTAGATATTCATACAATCGAAGAAAATTGCTATGAATACCCATGTGAGCTTGTTATATGGAGCAGATCCCACATCGATAGTATGTGACATTAATGTGGAGTTCATATAGGCTTGAATCTCCCCCATTGGACAGCTAACTTTTCGAGAAGAAATAGAGGTTTGAGCTTATATATATCGTAACAAAAATCAAAGAGAATCCTAACATGGAAGGGCAAAATTGCGCAATAGTACTCTAAAAAAAGAAACAAAAAAGAAAATCCCCATTTAAGGAATCTAAACCAATGTCCCCAAATTTGTTTTAGAATCCTAATATGGAAGGGCAAAATTGCGCAATAGTACTCTAAAAAACAGAAACAAAAAAGAAAATACCCATTTAAAGAATCTAAACCAATGTCGACCAAATTTGTTTTCTTGCTTTCTGTTTGGAGTAGGATTTTAGAAAGAGTAAATACTAAACAACATGTAGCTTGAGAAAGAAAATACAAAAATTCAACATGACATGAGATCAATTACACATGCATCACAAAATTTTACTTCCAAATACACACACACACATATGTGTGTGTGTATATATATATATATATATATATATATATATATATATATACATATATATATATATATATAAAGACCAATGATACATATGCCTACTCGGGTTGAGCAGAGCCCAATGACACTCATCAAATCTAAAATAGTTACAAGGGTGATTAATACATGTTCTAGCCATATAGATGTTTTTTTATATACATATATAATAATATTTTGTTTCTTTATTTTCTGTACTGCGTTATATATTTATAGAAAGACTAAATACATAGTTTTGCCATGGAATCCAACAAACATAGAATATATCTCAATATTACTTACTACTGAGAATAAAGATCGACTGAATAGAGGTCATGGGCAGATGTGGAGGAGGAGCCATTGTTTATGCCATTAGAAGAAGAAATGGTGATCTCAGATTGACTTGAGCTCCTGATTTGCATTTTATTGTACTTTTCTCTAAGAGCTTGAAACTTAAAAAAATCGTCGCCATAAATACTTGAATCAACTTTTAACTCCTGAATACCGATATCGCCTTTAAGCATGCTCACTACAGAAGACATGGTTGGCCTAAGTGCTGGAGATGGATTAGTGCATAATAGAGCTACTTTGATCATTCTGGCTGCCTCTTCCTTGTTGAAATTGGAACCCAACCTTGGATCCACTAGATCCATCAAACTTCCATTTTGATGTGTAACAAGAGCCTAGAACAGGTGTGTGTGTGTGTGTGTGTGTATATATATATATATATATATATATATATATATATATATATATATAAGGCGACAATGGAAGACAAAGAAAGTTCATTATTAAACTAAGACACTCACATGAAAAAGTTACTCGAAGGCATGCAAAGAAGTATTAGTAGTATAGTCTTACCCAATCAAGAAGACAAACGTAGTTTTCGTTTGGACGATATTTCATGTTGTTCTTTCCAGCAACAATTTCAAGTGCAACAACCCCAAAACTGTACACATCTGCTTTTTCTGTCAAATAACCCCATAATGCATATTCTGGTGCCATGTACCCTCTGCGAAATAATAATACAAACGGAAAATGTGATTTCTTACTTATATTAATCCATACAAGCTTTTGTGCACCTCAAATCCCACATAATCATGAATGCAAATTTTTAAATACTACATGGCAGTCATATAGAACTTGTGATTTGCAGATCATGTCAATGCAACTTCCCAAGTTGATTATTAATGTATATAGACTCATCCTAAGAGCTTATATAAAATATGATCAGCCTTGGATTGCTTCGAAGTTCAAAGTCATTCTTAAAATTTGCTTCAAACACCAAAAAGAGGGGCGGGGTGCCACTGTTAATTTTCTCACTAGACTTATGGCTATTTTGGTTTGGTTACTCACAAAGTACTAAAATCAATCATGGAGGGTACAAGTACAAATTGTTGCGCTTAGCCATAAACTGAAAAGAATGGGGACATAATTAGATTCATATGGGAATTCAAATAATTGGAGCAAGACTTTGTTTAGTTGATTCGACTCAAAATATGGTATAACTGTAGAATTATCATCTACGAAATTTGATGTCAATACTACACATTTAGTCTATTTTTCACTAGTTTTTGAAGAGAAAAAAAGACGAATATAACAGACTAAAGATTATTTTTGAATGGAAGTGGGAAAAAAGAGCTCACATAGTTCCAGCAATTCTAGTGCTAATATGAGTGTTCTCCTCTTCGTCAAGCTTGGCCAAACCAAAGTCCGAGATCTTTGGGTTGAGGTCGCTATCAAGAAGTATATTGGTACCTTTGATATCCCTATGAACAATTTTCAGAATTGATTCCTCATGAAGGTAAACCAGACCTCTTGCTATGCCAATACAAATTCTTTGCCTAGTAGGCCAGTCCAAGTCCAATCGAGAATCCTCTGGACCTGTAAATGACATTGAAAGACCAATAAATATTGAAAGAGTCTAAAGTATCTTGCACAGGATTAAAGGGAAAATTAATAAAAGAAGAATAAAATATACGGTACTGGATTTGGGTGAATAATATTTCTTGTGGATGATCAGTACCATTCACATTTAGTTTAAGTAAACATAATATACATGGTGAAGTAAAACCTAAACTTACCAAACAGAGCCTGGGCGAGGCTGTTGTTCTCCATGAACTCATACACTAGTAGTAATTGCTTACGTTCAGCACAACATCCGTGCAATCTTACTAGATTCGGGTGTCGTAAACTAGATATCATGCCTATTTCATTCACAAATTCGCGGGTCCCTTGATTTGATCTGTTAGAAAGTTGCTTAACAGCAATTATAGTACCATCCAATAATACACCCTGCAATGTAATGGAAATGTAATTGTCAAGTGTCATAACCCCAAATATAAATCAGAAGAAAAAAGGACGACAAGTTAAATTTATTTAAGTAAAAAAAATGAAAAATGAAAATGTTATATACCTTGTAAACAGATCCAAAACCACCCTCCCCAATCTTGTTTGCAACACCAAAGTTGTTAGTAGCAGCTTTAATTTGTTGAAAGGTAAATATGCCAGTCTGCAAATCTAATCCTCTCAGCGCTGCAGAAGAACATATTTTAAGATGTTAGAGTGCATCTTACAAACTCAATAGTAATTCTTCATCCTCATGAGTTGTATGTCTTCTCGAAATAAAATTGCATTTTTGAGTCAAGCTATTAATTCATGAAATCCCATAATTTGGAAGATGGTCATATTTACATCACTATGTGTATATTCATTTGTTATCTACCATTGTAGTTTCCATGTGGTTTGAATCTCATGAGTTATGTAATTCTATCATATGTATGGAATTTTCTACTCTTTTTTAAATTAAATAAATTGAACTAGAGCACCTTGTTCCCTTGACATTCGGGCTCCCAAATAACCCTTCCACCAAGCAATACCAAGAAATGTGATAATGAGGCATAATCCTGAAACTACAACTCCGACTGCAATGAATATCTTTGATTTTACGTCCTTCGAATGAGGCTTGAAATCTGTAGAACAACTCAAATTTGTAAAACAGAAAAACCTCAACATATACTCATTGGGGAGGGAGGGGAGAGAGGGAGAAATGTTGCTTCACAGTATGGAAATACATGATAACCTTTACTAGGCAAAACTTACTAGATTCTACAGAAATAGCAGATACCAAAGGGCCACATCTCCCTTTCTCGGTATAAACAAAACGAATTTGTAAAGTTTTATTATTTACAACTGCTTTAATTGTTCGATTTACTGCCTTATCAACTCCTCTTGCTTCGTATTCGATATCAAAATCCTCGAGTTTTAGTTCATCCTGTAAAAAAATAATTAGTTAGAAGGCAATACACTTCTTCACACCAATCAATATAGTATCTTATATCTAAAGTGTAAAATTAACCTGGACATAAACATCAAACATCCGTCTTCTATGACTCTGAAAAGATCGATTAGCTCTTAACATTATCTCAGCAAAGTAAAGTGTTACATTGTAATTTCCATTTGCTAAACAACGTGCATAATAAGTGAGAGATGAAGGAGAAATGCGAGCATTCATGTACAAATCAGAGTCTTTCATTTTGAGAATAGACATATTTCTTGCTATATATTCACTGGTAGATTCGCAAGACTCCCCAAAGTATAGAGAACCTGTGCTACTCATTCCCCACTCTGCTCTACGAGGAACAAAGTATGTCGGACCGCTGCGTCTTCATCCGCTTCAAAAGTCTTGCTTCCAATGGTGGTTTTGCTTCCACCACAATTAATATGAACTGAGTAGCTATCTATGAAACATCAAAATATTATCTCGTCAGATAATAAAAAGGAAAGAGAAATCCCCATTCGGTCTGGATAGGAGCCTTACTTTTTTTCTTTTTCCCCTGGAATATTAAGGTTTGCATAATTTATTTTTTCTAATATTAAAGTTAAATTTTGAACAAGAAAAATCCAAAGGAATTATGCGTGGGCATGTTTTATACAAACTTAAATTTTGTAAAAGATCAATAAAAAGGTAGTACTCTCTTTTCTTTCTAGACAGAGGGAGAACTTGACTTCTTCCGGTATCCTGATTAACATACCAAAAATAGGGTGAAGAAAGTAGAAGGAAAACTAAGCATCTTATCCTTATTTAACTTCACTATTGAGGAAATATCACGAAAAGATCTAGATTATGCTATCAAAATTCTTTAGAAAAATTACTTACCCTTTGTACACGGATGGTCGCTAAGGCATGGAGCAAGTTCTCTGGTTTAAATCATACAGGGGGAGGTAAGCACAAGCCTTATGCCATTAAAAAACCTAAACTAAAATCACAAGATCTCAATAATACAAAACAGATTTAAAGCTTACGAGTTGTTCCCTCCAGAATTGCTTCTGAACAAGTTTCTGATAAAAATGATAAAAGTAAAGTTTTAGTTGAATGTTAACAGAGAAAAGACATCATGCGGAGTCTGAGGCTTACAATGGTTGCTCGCAAATTGATGGCACATCGGACAACTCATTGTAAGAAAGATCTATCTTGCTGCATGTGAATTGCATCAAAGGTTAT
Source organism: Aralia elata (assembly GCA_034770075.1). Taxonomy (NCBI): domain Eukaryota; kingdom Viridiplantae; phylum Streptophyta; class Magnoliopsida; order Apiales; family Araliaceae; genus Aralia; species Aralia elata. The sequence goes on along the minus strand of CM068379.1, from coordinate 71,676,199 downwards.
AATGGTGATTGGAAACAAATGTAAGAAGAAAAGGCAGAAACCTTGAAGTAACAAAGTTAAATCTACAAAAGAGCAAATCATTATGTAACATTTTATGCTAAGAAACGAAATGTTATTACACTCATAAATTATATGTACTTCTTCCATTATCAAGGAAAGGTTCTATATCGCCATTATTTGATTACCAGATGTGTATCTTGCACATCAAGTACTTAAAAAACATCTTTTATGTCTTAAAGCCTTCTTCATTTTAAGTATGTAGCTAATATTCTTTAATCTTGATTTGAGTACAAGCAATAGTCTACAATGTTCAGAACACTAGGCACTCCCAACTCCTAGTTATCAAACCCCACCCCATTATCAGTCTTAGTTTTCATTGTATGATCCTTGCAATGCCTCAGAAGGTGCAAGTTAATTTGAATAAAGCTAGCTAATGTGAGATGGGAAACTGAAAACAACTCACTAAGGAAGGACAGTGGCAATCAGGCAGGATGCATACACTCGTCCAGATAAAGACGTAAAAGCAACAAGAAAAGTCATCGGATGTCCAGGCAATCCATAGAGCAATTATGGCTCACAAGTTCAGTAGAATTTCTTAAGAATTTAAATGGTGTACATTGACACAGTTTGCAGAAAGCATACTAAGCCCAACCTCTGATAACAAAAAATAGAATTACAACTAATTGAACTAGGTTAATATTCTTATTTCCTACATTGCAATATTATTGTCAAACATAATCGTCTATTCAAACTCAGTCCTATTCGACTTAACTTTCTTTGAAGGTTTCCATGAAACTTCTGATATGAATCCGGTTAGGGTAAAGTTGGCATCAATTTCACCCTAGTAAGTTCTATAGCTTATTATAGCATTGAGTATAGATTATAGAAAAAATTGCATTAATTAGTTCTACAACTTTTTATTGCATTGATTAGTTCTACAATTTTTTATTGCAGTGGTTAAAGCAACATCTTTTATACCCAATGCAATGAGAAACTATATGAACTTACTAGGGCGAAGTTGACATCAACTTCGCCCTAACCGGATTCGACTAATATACTCCCTCTGTTCCAAAATTAAAAATACAATTTGACTTTTGAGGTCAAACGACGTCATATTAAACTTTAAAATTGGTATAACTCATAAAAGTTTAAAATGAAATAAATTTTGTGATTAATAGTTTTTGTTATATACTATACAATTATAATAATTGTAACAACTAAAATTAAATACATTCACATTAATTTGAAGTTTAATATATCGTCGTTACCTCAAAAATTAAATTGTATTTTTAATTTTGGAACACAAGGAGTATAATTTATCATCTTAGACTTCAGTTCTATCAATTAAAAAGTACAATCACTTATCCGCCAATAATATTCTCTATTTTCTTGTTCAATTTTTATCCATAGTTACTAGAAAGATGACAGGTAAGTTCATACTTAACGATCCTGCAGTCCCTTTAGTCACAACTCATGATACAAGTCCTTTTACATGCATATAGATCTATTTGATTCCTAGATTTTCCAAAAACCTTCCATTAAATTTTGAGGAACCCTCTCACAGCCTTCATGCCAAATCATATAAAGGAAAAAAGATACATTACATTCTAGATATTCCTTCATTCGCCCTTTTACAGTGGTGTTTAACTTCTGTTATTCCAAGGCATGAGTCAAAACTAATTTTCCAACATTGTTGTTTCAACTTTCAAGCCAGAATTTTCAGTTCCACCCAGAGGAAGGGATTGCCTGGAACAGTTATAAATATCATATATGGTACTAGAATATTTCTGGTCACTTATCAAGCATTTTGCCTAATATATTAAAATTTAAGAAATTCTAAGAACCAAGACACCATGTCACCTGCCAAACACTTATAAATCCAACTAGGTACATAACACCCTAGTCTCACATTGATATATAAAGTCTCTATACGGTCCAAACATGACTTTTGGGTGGTTTGTAATGGACTATGATGATCTAGTTAATGCTATTGGGAGTGAATTGAGACTTGATTCAGGGCTCGGCTCCCTGTTTATTACAAATGATATTAGAGTAGGACCTCGTGGTTTGGTGAGTTTTCACTAGAATTTTTCAAAACTACTTTCTTTATATATTCACTTCAATTTTTTTATTTGATATAAAGCATAAGTTACCCATAATGTAGCTCATCTGCTAAAAATTATTATTTATGACTTTTTGTAGTGTCTCTCCATCTCAAAATGAAAATTTTAACTCATTATTGTTCTGCTCTTTAAAGTAAGAGTGTCCTTTATTAATAAGATTAAAATTTACTAATAAGATTAAATGAGATATTGACACCTTTCTTGATTAATCTCTTTATTTATTGAAGAGTCCTAGATTTATTTTTTTGATTTTTGTAAAATTTAAGATTTGTATAAAACATGTTTAGATATTATTCTTTAGATTTTTTTTCAATTTTAGGATTACAGGCCCTATAACATAATCATGAAAATAGTGATAAATTAATACATTAGGAACTGTGATTGGATAGTACTAACTGACAGAGTTTTGATGATATTAGAAATGTAATACCACAGTTTCACATTAACAGATAAGGTCACAAGTCAAGTCGGTTACCAAGAAACGAATAGCTTGTCATAACTTTTAGATGGGCTTGTGAGGAACAAAGCTGACATGATTTTTGCTCTTGGGAGTGGATTCAACCTTGATCGGAGTCGTGGGTGAGGCCGGGTTTTTACAAGGTATACCATTAATTTTAAAACACTCATTTATCTTTTGCCAGGAACGTATAATTCCAAGAAGAAAAAAATTGCGTGGTTTAATCACTCGATATTTAATATAGTCATCTGAACTCTGAAGCTACCCTCCCATATGTTCTCCTTTGGCAACTTCATGAAGTAACTTCTCCACCATTCTTTAGATTCTGTGTTTTTTAGAATACTTTAGACTGTAGTATTCTGTTTTAGTTTGCATATATTTTAATTTTCTCATCCTACAATAGCGATTGTGGTAATCAATTACCGTATATATTAAGATAATATTGAGCTACTAAATCATAAGCATGAGCAGAAAAATTATCTAGAGTGCATACGAATTAGTAGTGCTTTCGATCCACTTCGGAATTCGCCCAGTAAGAGAGTTGCTAGTGAGAATCCTGAGTAGCACGCAAACGAACTTATGTGGTTAGACACTAACACATGTAGATATATCAAATCATAGTGATGAATAAAACAGAGCTAAATAAGATATAGTGATGGTAATTGGTAAACCTAAATCCTGGGATAGTTATGTACACCTGCCATTCAAAATATGGTAGTCATGAATGGTTCACTGCTTATTTTTAATCTAAAAAGAGGTTTAGTTAAAACATTAAAATTGAAATTTGGACCGACCGTTCATGTTTAATGCATCACATTAAGATATTTTGTGACATGTATATCAGACAACTAGAAATGCAAGCAAGTTAAATGACTTTCCTTAATGAATTTTGATTGCTTACATCTCCACGTATGACAGGCCTTCAAGATTCGGTATGGGTCCTTCCAACTTGTTAAAGCTAAGGTCTCTGCCAATAAAAAATACAGAGATGCTATAATTAATAAGCAAAGAGGAACACTGATCGGATGATGCTAATGGAAAAAAATTCTGGCAAATTATAACCGAACCAATAGATCTGCTTAGTTACAAAGTATATATAGTGAGAAAATAGAAGGTCGACATAAGTATATATGTGATAGAACTACTTAGAAGATTATCATATATAGTTCAAGCACTTTAGTTCTTTTCTATTTTTGAGTTTCATTTTACTTTTTGTGTCCCAGGGTGTTTCAATTATTTTTAAATGACTTGAAGAGTTTTGCCTATACGAATTAAGCAACTAACATCTGCATCTTTGATAACTCCAAGCAAGCAGTTGTCATCTTTTTTCTAAAGCACTCTCAATAGAATATGAACAGTGGTCAAGACTACAAGCAAAAACTTCATTTAGATGTCCTCTTCATTTAGTTCAAATTGCTCTATCCTTGTTGTAAGGAAGGGAAGCTTGGGAGATCTAAAAGGGCAAAACGGGAGAGACAGAGACACAGAAAAAAAAAAGAAGTGGAAGTAGTAGAATTACAATGTACTTAGGAATGTCATATTTGCTATATAATCAGGGATTCCCCCGGAAATGTTACACCTCCTCAGCATCCTGCAACACAAATTAAATTTGTGGTGATAAAATTGTTGAATAATTAGATCACAAGACTTTAAAATACTCCTTTCCGTTCCGAATTATAAGATCAATATTGACTTTCTAAATAGAAAGTCAATTTGAAACATTTTCAAATTTAAAATTGATATGATTTATTTAAGTGTTGAAAACAATAAATCTCATAACAAGCGTACTTTTTAGGAAGTTTATGAAATTCATAATTGTATTAATATAAACTAAATGAATTCATGTCAATTTTGAGTTTGAAAATATTTGAAATTTGACTTTTAAACCGTCAATATTGATCTTATAATTTGGAATGGAGGGAGTATATGTTTTTTGTGCAATCATCACTTCATTACTACGACTCACAAATATCTCATGTCTTTCATGTTTTGTAGGTTAGGAAATTCTGAGCCCCCGCCATTTAAGTCACTAATAGCTCTGCATAGACAATCTGTCAATTCAAGCCGCCTCAACGGTACTTAACTTAATTGCAAATATATAAGGAATGTTTCTGAAACAAGCAACTCAAGAAGAGGTTAAAATGAGTTACTCACAGTTCAGTTAAGTTGCTCAAGACAGAAATGCTAGAAGGTATTGGTCCTTCAAAACCACCGGCTATGACCTCTCTGTCGTTAAGCCCAAACAGTTTTACTTTCAAAACTCTCGTCATTTTTAAAGAAGAAAACTGAATATAAATTTTAAAAAAACTTACAACTCTTCAAGTCCTTTCCAACTTTGAAAATTAGGTAGTTTCCCACTGAAATTGTTGCTGCCTAGGCTACTGTATAGGCCAAAATGAGTAATAATCTTAAATATTATAGAAAAGGAAATGAAGGGAAAACAAAACATATCTTAAAATTCAAATATGGCAAATGGCCATTGGAATACTTACAGTGACGTCAACTTGCTTAAATTAAAAAGCTCCGATGGTAACTGACCCGTGAGATAGTTATCATTAAGAACGCTACAATTAACGATAAGAAGAAAGGTGTGCGGTATGAAGTCATTGTATACATAAATATTACTGGTAAATGAGGTACAATAAATAAATAGATAAAGACTTGGATAATCAGATTACACATGGAGAAGGCCTTACAGAGTTTCCAAATTGACTAGTTTCCCAAGCTCAGGCGGAACACTTCCATTAAACGAGTTGTATTCTATGCTCCTGAGAATACGATCATTATCAAATTAATTAACTCGTGTACAGATAAATAATTAGATAAAGACTTGGATAATCAGATGACACATGGAGAAGGCCTTACAGAGTTTTCAAATTGACTAGTTTCCCAAGCTCAGGCGGAATACTTCCATCAAACAAGTTGTATGCTATGCTCCTGAGAATACGATAATTATCAAATTAATTAACTCATGTACAGATAAATAAATAGATAAAGACTTGGATAATCAGATGACACATGGAGAAGGCCTTTACAGAGTTTCCAAATTGACTAGTTTTCCAAGCTTAGGCGGAACACTTCCATCAAACAAGTTGTTTCCTATGCTCCTGAGAATATGATCTTTTTCAAATTAATGAATAAATTAAACATGTACTTATTTGAAGTAGATCTTCCTTTGATGTATATGCATGTGTGTCATGCCACTGAATGCCTGGGCATGGGTGTTTTTGGGTGTGTGCGTGTGTGAGAGAGAGAGGGTGACGGCATACAATTCAATGAGAGTGGTAATATTTTCCAAGTACTTCGGGATTGGTCCTGATAAACGATTCCCATCGACATAGCTGGAGAATATCTTCACTGTTAATTCGAGAATATTGTGGATGAATAAAGAATTTAATAACATCAAGTATAAAGTGCACGTGTTACTGACATAGTTTCCAACTTCGTTGATTCCCATTCGCGAGGTATCGTGCCATTGAGGTTGTTTCCAATAAGATTACTGCAATAATAGCTAGTGTTATTTTTTAAGTGGAAGCATAAAAATCCAATTAACATGTCAAGAAATAAGCATGTACACAAAAGTATTTCTTACATTTGCTTGATGAAGGGTAACTTTACCAAGGATGGTGGAAGTTGACCATAAAGATCCTGTCCTCGAAGAGATCTGTTTTACCAGGAAATAAGAGGCTCTTCAATATAAAATTTGACCCTCAACTTTCAAAAGTGTGGTGTTACAGATAATTGATCAGTTTCACAATCATAAATGAAATGAATTACAAATAGTAATGAAAATATAACAATCAATTGAGCACATCTTTGATAACAGTAATCAATCAATGTTGCAAACTGTCTGAATACCCAACCTTAAAAAGGCCAAAATCTCATCATATGCCATCATATTTATCGTTACTAAAAGTAGTAATATTGGGTTTGAACTACGTCAGTGAACTGTCCATATTTCTTTACTAAAGGCGTTACTCAACATGCACGATCAGTATTATCCAAGGAAATTCAAATTTTAGTAACCAGAAAAGATAATCCTTTAACATTGAGGCCCTCTTAAATCTTAACTTGTAATTTAGTATTTAAAAAATAGATGGTAGAATATTTCATCTTTTTATCTTTTCCCTTGTTTTTATTGCTTTTCTCTTTTCCCTCGCCTTTTTTATCTTTTCATTTTCCTCATCTTTTCTTATTTTAATGTTTTATATTATATATTGTATGTATTTTTTATTTCTGAGTATGTTCTTATTTTCTTTATTTCCATCATTTTGTATTCTTTTAAATTGTTATTTCTTATTTTTATCCTTTTGTTTTTCTACATATAGTCTAACATATGGGATCCATTTTCGGCCTCTACCCCAATCAGTTTGGGATGAAGGAGGTGTTATTTTTGCAAAAAAAATAAAGATTATGCAAAGAATGCTTATTTTGTAGCTAGCTAATTACGAAAATACTGATTAAGAAAATAGTTGATGTTGTCAATCATCATATATAAGTATTTGACTAATTAAAAAGAATATATTAATGACAAGAAGCATACATGCTTTCCACGTGACATACTCCACCTGGGAAGGAACAATTGCAGATGACAGAATTGTCATATGATTTGTTCCAGTTTGGGTTCCCATCACAAGGATTCAGATTGAAATCCCAGTCCTTTTTGCCCAATTGGTGAGCTATTTCTTCAAGTGCTTTCTCTACACACATAAATCAAACTCATGTTAATTTCAGAAGCATGTTGGATGGAAGTTGGATACAACCTCTAGCCACGTATAACTTAGAATAACACAAGTACTGATCTAGAAAGGGAGATAGATAGATAAACAGTATTGGAAGAACAGATTCTCTTGCATAAAATTTCAACTAGTTGATCCTTAAAATATCTAATGCTCTAACAAATTTGATTGATTCAGGCATGCTCCATTCTGCACAAAATTGGCTGCATACAACTGATAGATATCGCAAACACATAATTATTAATTATATCCACAAGTAGACATGCATGATAGTCAGAGTGGTACCGCCCACAGAACCAAACAGACAGAGGCAAGGGTATCATATTCATTTCCAAATACAATATATCCTAAACAATCATCTCCATCTCACTTGGTCTTAGTAATGAATAGACGTACGTGCTAAGAACTCATATATTACTAGACTTTCGATTGAAGCTTTTGTTAAAACTAGGACACTTACTTTCCTCCTGCGGAAGCTGCTCAGCCTGTGCTCCAACGAAATTTCTTTCAAAGCATGCGAGTATAAAAAAGAAGAGCATGAGAATAAAGAGGGAATTTAAAGCACCAAAAGTTGTTGCCATCTCCTCCTTTAATTCCTTGAGCTAATACATGCAAAGCTATATATACAAGGAGTGACCGAGTGCCTTTGGCTTGAGTGGTATCCTAGGCTTCTTGTCATGATACCGTGTTAGCGTTGTCAAATACGACTTTTTCTTTCTTTTCTTTTTTTTAATAAGAACGGGAAAATTTTTCATTGATAAATTAATCGAATTACAAAAACACTAGAGTCGAGGTGATACCTTCTCCGGCCTCAAATTAAAACTCGATAATATATAAATTTCTATAAAAATTATACAAAATAAATAGACTTAAATAGTTTTTTAACACGAGTAGTGAAAAAAAAATCCCGTTATGATAACTCATATCCAAATATGAATAGATCTATTTTCATCGATTAATGTAAATCAAACTTCCTCCACAGAGAGTTCATTAATCTCCGCAAAATAAAAAATCTCAAACTAAGAAAAGAAGACTTCGTAGTTTGGAAAAATTCTAAGCTAGGAGAAATAGAACTCCATCAAAGGGTAAAGAAACCAAACGAAAGAAAGTAAAAAAAAAAAAAAAAAAAAAACTTCGGGGAGAGTTTCTTTAGTACAGATAAAGGCTAGAATTTTTTATTTAGAGAAGTAGAGTGGAGGTAACAAAGACAATTTTGAATTAAGTACAGTGGGGACTTTAATTAATATGCCTATTACTACCACACATAATTTTTTCAAATTCCGTAACATTTTAGTACTGAATTCATAAAAAGGAATCATTTGGGAGGATTTTACAACTGTACGTTCCTTTCGCTTCTTGGATTTGAGTCCTTTTAGGGAGCCCGAGACTGGGTGACCAGGCAAAATTTTTTTTTTTTTTTTTGTTTTCACTCCCAAATAATTTTTATAATTTATTGGAATTGAAATTTTTTTAAAAAAATAGTGATTTAGGTGTGATTTGGATACACATTAAAAATAATCTATGTAACTTTATTTTTGATATATATTCCAAGAGCCCTTCTACAGCGACATTGCCCAGCTGACATTTCTGGCGACATTTTTTTTTTTTTTTTTTTTTTGGTTTTTTTTTGTTATGACTCCCAAATAATTTATATGATTTATTGGAACAAAAATTTTGAAAAAAAACAGTGATTTGGATACATATACAAAACAGTGTTGTACAGACTGATCAACACTGTTTTGTATATGTATCCAAATCACACCTAAATCACTATTTTTTTTTCAAAATTTTTGTTCCAATAAATCATATAAATTATTTGGGAGTCATAACAAAAAAAAAACCAAAAAAAAAAACAAAAAAAAAATGTCGCCAGAATGTCAATTCAACAATGTCGCCCTAGAATTTTCCATATTCCAATCACACCTAAATTATTATTTTTTGTAAAGTGGGTTCCTTCACTTCTTGGATTTAGGGTAAGTATGTCTACTCAAAAGTACTTGTTTGCCTCAATAAAAAACATTTTCCGCTCTTAGAAACTAATAAATGCAGGACTCTCTAACCTGGTTTTAGAATGTGAAATGTAGGGACATGACCCATAACTGATATCTACCTATCAGACATAAGAGAACAACTTATCAACTTGTATGAACTGACATTTGTGGTATATTACGGATACATCCCTTTACTCTCTCTTTCCCGATCGCAAGCCCACATTGCAATTTTCCCTCCTTTCTTTGTCTCTCTCTTTCTCACTCTATTAATATCTCTTTAGAAAGTGAAACTAAGGTGGGTTCCACTTTACCTCTCACATAAACTCACTTTCCACACATTTCTCTTAGGAAAAAATACTTCCAATTTCAAAAATATAATATTGATTGTAATTTTAAAGAATTGTTTAAAAAATTGTAATCTTGGTTGAATTAAATTTTACTACTCCACCCGTCCAAGTTTATTTGTCTTTATCCAAATTTCTTTTTTGAATTGTCCAAATCTATTTGTCTTCTTTCCTATTTAATGCTATTTTTAGCATTACTTTTTTAAAATTACCCTCATTTAACTTTAAAATTTTTTATTGAAAATAACATGACATACATTAAAAAAACGTAACTATTAACTTTCACATTGAAAGTACAATCATACTACTTGTTTTTTCTCTTTCTCTCTTCTTTATTTTATTATTCCAAGAAAAAATTAAAAAATTAAATAAAAATAATAGAGTAGTTAAGATGAGTAATTTAGAGATAATTTTTTTTTAATAAACGTATACTTTTAAACAATGACAAATAAAATTACACGGATGGAGTAGTAAAATTTAATTCAACAAAGACTACAATTTTTTAAACAATTCCTTAAAATTTTAATCTATCTTATATTTTTTAAACTAAGGTGGTTTCACTTTTTCAACCATTGTTCTACTTCTACATGTCTAAGCCACCCACTTTTTCAACTATTGTTCCACTTCTACATGTACATGTCTGAGCCACTCCATAACCGCAAATGATAAATGCAATTCATGAAAATCAAATTTTGCTGGTTTTAATTATTTTTTGTAAAAGAAAAGGAATGAGAATAATGTTGGATGCCCATACTAAATCCTAGAGAATGATGAGAGTTCTTGGTAAATCCTTCTAGCGTTATATTACTCTCTGTTTAACAAAAATAATTTTCTTTGTTAATTTTTTTTCTATAAAAAGAGATAGTAGCCGTCAAAATTTATTAGTGAGTTTATGCGGAAAGAGGGAGTAAAAGGGATGTATCTATAGATTTATTCATGTATTTAAATATTAATACACATACATACATATATATATATATATATTTGTTCCATAAAAGATGGTTTAAATAATATTTTTAGATCCGAATCGGTTATCGAACAGAAAAAATTACTGAGTGAATGAATTATTAGTCCGACCAAGAGTTAAGAAAGAACTCTGACAGAAAAAAAAAATTTATCGAGTGGATGAATTATTAGTCCGACCAAGAGTTAAGAAAGAACTCGTTTCAGCAAGTGGATGGTGCTGTCTTTTCTGATTTGACCATGAGGCAATGACTCTTCTCCCCACCATCTAAGACCCCTCAAGCTCAGTTTATCGAACCAATCTTTTGTTTTTAACTGTTCCTTCACTTCTTGGATTTAGGGTAAATATGTCTACTCAACAGTACGTGTTTGCCTCAATAAAAAACATTTTCCTCTCTTAGAAACTCATATATGCAGGACTCTCTAACCACTGTGTAGCTGGTTTTAGACTGTGAAATGTAGGGACATGATGACCCATAATTGATATTTAATATACTAACCATTTTATTTGTTTTTACTTAGTTGTTCTCATTTTATCATCAATTACATACCAAAATAAACCTCAAAAACTCAAATCCGTTGGACTACCCAACAAGGTAGTTAATAATTTTTTTTTAATTTATTTTTATTGTGTGTTTGATTAGAAACAAATTTAGTTTTAAAAAAATTTATATGAATAAATATACATAAAAAGTCAATAGTAAGTAATTCTTTCTTACTAAGTATAGGAGTAACGAATAATGTTAGAGATATCTTTAAGTAATTATTTCTTTCATGCCTTGTTTTTGTATAATGTACTAATACCTGTATTTAGATTGTGAATTAAATATTTTTGGAATGAAAAAACATCTAACCATAAAATTATTATCTAATAATTAAAAAATAAAATGTCAAGTTATAATAGATATCAGTTATATTAAAACTAGAAGATTGGAATAAGAATTTTTTTTAATTATTTATTCTTTTTATTAGAAAAAAAAATATCTTGTTATATAAAAAAGGTATCAGTCGCAAAAAAGAAAAAATAAATAAATAATAGGACTTAATTAAGCATGGTCATAGAAACCACCAAATTAGACTGTTAAATAGTTATATGATTATTAATTTATTAGACATGGTTATATAGACTTAAATAGGTGTGAGTACTGTGAAGAAAAGTCTCCAATTTGAATTTGGAGAGAAATTAAAATAGTGTTAACTATATAAAACAAAGTAATATATATATTTTAAGTTTGATTTTTATCTAGGTGAATTTAAATTATTTTTTTATGTGAAATGTGTTTCATTATTTATATGAAACTTATTTATTATTCCCTTCGTCCCAAATTAATTGCTCAGTTTTGACTTTTTTAAGTCAAATTGACTATTTTTAGAATTAATAATTAAGCATATATAAATATATTTCTAAAATTATAAAAATTGGGGTTAGTAATAAATTGTATATACTTTCTTTTGGTTATAATCTCTTCACCTATATTTTAGCAAAAATAGTAAAAAGATTAGTTTTAAAAATGGTAAATTTGACTTTAAAAAGTCAAAACTGAGCAATTAATTTGGGACGGAGGGAGTAGTTTTTTTTCCTTCTTTTTTCTCTTATTTGATGCTCGATTGATTCTTAATATATATATAGTGAAGATGTATTCAATTATGAAATTATATTGTACTCTCTCTATTCTTTTTAAATTGACGTTTTAAAGTTATGCACGTACATTAAGAAATACAATTAATATTTTTTTGACTAAATTGAGTATAAAATTTTAATATTAACCATTTAAAATTTATTAGAAAGATGAGAAAGAAACAAATTAACTTTTAATCATAAAGAATAAAATGAGAAATTAAGTATTTAATATTTTCTTAAAATTTATAAATGATAAATAAAAAATAATCAAAAATCTCTCTCTAAAAAAACAAATAAAAAAGGACAAAGAGAATACGCCTTAATAGTGAGACTCCAAAATATATAAATGACAAATGGTCCCTTGTCTCATGGAATTTTGCATACTCGTCAGTCGTCTCCATAGGTTCTGCAGGAGTATCGACTACGTTCCTTTAATTATATGAAAATCTATAGATACATCTCTTTCCCTCCTTTCTTTATCTCTCTCTTTCTCACTCTATCAATACCTCTTGCTGCACATGCACTTCAGGAAAAAAAAATACTTCCAATTCCAAAAATATAAGATAGATTGTAATTTTAAAGAATTATTTAAAAAAATTGTAGTCTTTGTTGATTAAATTTTATTATTCCATTTGTCTAAGTTTATTTGTCTTTATTCAAATTTATTTATTCTAGTTTCTTTTTTAGATTGTCCAAATTTATTTGTCTTCTTTTCTATTTAATAATACTATTTTTAACATCACTTTTTCAAAATTACCCTCATTTAACTTTAGAAAAATTTATTAAAAATTACATGACATACATTAAAAAAACGTAACAATATTAACTGTCACATTGAAAACACAATCATACTATTTGTTTTCCTCTTTCTCTCTTCTTTATTTTATTGTTTCAAAAAAAAGTTAAAAAATTAAATAAAATAATAGAGTAGTTAAGCTGAGTAATTTAGAGATAAATTTTTTTTAATAGACGTGTACTTTTAAACAATGACAAATAAAATTAAACGGATATATTTTTTAAATTGGAAGTATTTTTTTTCCGAGAGAAGTGTGTGGAAAGTGAGGGGGGTAAAGAGGAATCCCCCAGTGGCTCAGTTTCAATTTTTAGAGAGGTACTGACAGAGAAAAAGAGAGAACGAAAGAAGGGAAAATTGCTATGTGGGCCTGCGTTCGGGAAGGAGGATGTATCTATAGATTTATTCATGTATTTAAATATTAATACATATATATTTATATATATTTTTTTATTTTTTTTCCTTTCATAAAAGATGATTTAAGCAATATTTTTAGACTCGAATTGGTCATCAAACAAAAAAAGTTACCGGTGAATGAGTTATTAGTCCAACTAGTGATCGAACCATTATTGAACTTGTAACGTCATAAATATATAAAATATATATTATTAATAATTAATAAAATTTTAAAATATCTTGTTTTTGATAAACTAAAATATTATAAATTTGTGTTTAAATAATACTAAAAGTGGTTAACTTTAACAATTAAAAAATTTTGGTACAAAAAAATATTTTAAAAATAATTAAAAATCAGTTCACTAGGTCAACTTAACCGGTTTTACCGGTTGAACAACCGATTTGATTTGGTGATCAACCGATTTTGATTGGTGGTCAACTGATTCAATCCGAATTTTGATCAAATTAGTCCAACTGGGCCAAATCGGATCGAACATAGGACCGGTTCTCGGTTCAACCGTTTGAACTGACTGGGCCGATCGTAAGGTACATTTTTCGTTTTGGCGTACGTTTGAATTGTAACAATCAAGGTTGGAATAGAATGACTCATTCCCATTGAATGAAAAAAAATGTGTTTGGTTGTTTTATTGGAATGGAATGGATCATTCTCATTTCTGTAAAATTTGTGAATTTTATTTCATGAAGAGGATATGGAATGACTTATTCTAGTTAGGAATAAAATAATTCATTTCACTTATTATGTTATTCATTTCTCTATTATATCTTTTTCTCTATTTTATTATTTTATTAATTTTATTCTTTCAATTCAAGCGATGACAAAGATTAAACTTTTTTATAAATATTTCCTAATTCCAAAATGACTAAAAGAACTCCCACAACAAGCTGATGTTGAACAGTTGAAGTCAACAACGTGCACCCAAGGCTACAGTTCCTCGACATTTCCATTCACCTCGGTCCCCCATCATACTTCCTAAAAGTTTAGGACTTTATACTTATGGGGAGAGAATTATCTGAGGGCCAATTCTTGTACCAATTTTAAAGTTTTTTTTTTTTTTTCATTTACCATTGCAGTACTCAGTGAATGTCCAAAAAATTACTTCCTACCTCGTATAAAAATTTTTTTGTTCCTAAAAAGATGAGAGAAAGTATAAAAAATAAAGGAGTAATTAAGTCATTTAATAGAGTCCATTAATTATACAAAAATAAAAGTATTCATCACTTTATATAATCTTATGAGGCCTATATAGATAATTTTAGATTTTTTACTCTATTTTCTTTACTTTTCTTAATATGTGTATAAAATATACTTTGTTCATTATTTTAAAGAGAGAGAGAGTACATAGAAATCATATAACATTAGTTGATTATTATATTTTTAAGGTCACACTATGACGAGAAATTACAGATACATAAAATTTTACGATTAATATCCACCATCTTAGAATTACAATAAAACACTACCTCGCATAAAAAAATAAAATATAAACTCACATGAAGGAAAAATAAAGTTTACATATTGTGAATATTAAATATCACTTAGAGCAAATCCAATGCAAATGGTAAAATGGCTATAACTATTGCTATATTTTAACACCAAAAAGGATTTTTTGGTGTTTAAAATAGAACTCAGTCTCCAGTGGTTGGTTCTATTTTAGAACCAAATCGTTTCAAATTTTAACTAACTTTCCCTTCACCTCACATGAAATTAATTTTTCAACACCCACATTCAACGAATTCCTCGCTCGTAACAGGAAGATGCGATCTATCTGAGACATATGACGCACTTCGCAATGATCTTATTGAACACCTCTGGGCCCGTAGAGGAGAGGAAGCATGAGCATTTCAGTTTAAACTTTTAATATAGTAATACGTTTCCCGTGTTGTGGAAATTAGTTTAAGTAATTTTAGTTCCAATGTTGTAATACGTGAGAGGGTACTTTTTAAATAAAAAAATATTACATAATAAATACTACATTTTAACAAAAATACAATGATCAATATTCGGGTAGATTAATCATCTTGACTCAAAGTTAATAATTAATTAATAGATTAATCCAACAATGTGTAATTATTGGAAATGAGGAACTAATGCTTTGAGAAGTAGCAGTAACTATAGAATGAACATGTAATATTTAATTTTTTTTTTTATTTTTTTATTTTTTTTTGCTAATTATGCAATATTTAATTTGATATTTGATAACTAATTAATATAGTTATAATAATACTACTAATTTTAGTTGGGGTTTGAGATGTCAAAGGATGACTATAGTCATCCTTGGTTCTATATTTAGAACCAAGTATAGCATTTTGCCATTTTGGAACTAAATATAGCACCCCATTGGATTTGGGTTTTTGCCAATTGTTGCTATAATTTGACTATAGAACCAAGTTTGACATCCCCATTGGATTTGCTCTTATAAGTTTCAAACTCCCACTCTTAACTAGAAGAAACATGAGTGTGAACGGTACGACTAAAACATCATTTACAATTTGGATATTTAGTCGTTGTACATGATTAGGTGTTTATTTTCATCCACGTTTTCGTATGATTAGATTGGGCCATAGCTAGGTGTAAATCAAATTGATTAAAATAATAGTCCCCAACACGCATTAGTGAGTTTTTTATAATTATTTATGTGAAGTGTGTTTTCATCTTTGTTTGATGTTTAATTGATTATTAATATTATAAGAATATAATTATGTATTTAATTATAAAATTATATTATACTTTCCAAACGATTCATAAAAAAAAAAAATCATTCATTTCTCACTTCTTATTATAACTCATGGGTTGCCAAACCCATTAACGTGTGGGTAGGGAAATTGTGGCACATCAAAAAAGATTTTTTGGCTGATCCTTTTGGTTTGGCCCACTGCCGATCCGGACACCCGTTTGTCAAGTCGGGTTTGAGGATCTACATTTCCCTTCGGAATGATTCTGTTTTTCGTTCATTTTTCACTAATCCAAACAAGGCATAACATTTATTTTCAGATTCTCCTTTCGTCCCGAATTTGTTGTCATTCCACAATGCACACACAATCTGAATGATTAACCGATCGTTCGAAATCCATCTCCGTTCCCTTTTCACCTTCGAATCCTCTGTACATAATGTAGCGAAACCCTAGCCGCATCCATTTCATTATTTCAATGGAAGAATCTAATTCAAACACCATAAACAACGACGAAAAACAATTTCTTCGAATCTCTCGACGAATTCCCTTACTATGATTGCATTGATTGTAGTGAAAATAATTTACCCATTTCGCTATCTTCTTCAAATTCTCTACTCGAGGCCAATTGAGGAATCAAATGCTGACGCGTTTACACAAATCCAAGCCTCGTCGCCGGCGAACTTTCTCTCACCACGACTCCGGCAGTTGATTCAAGGACTCGAACCCTAATTCTTCTGTAAGTTTCGATATTAATGACGCTCTACGGGTAGCTGATACGGTTAGAAAGTTTAGATTTTTTTAACGAAATTTGAAGGGAAATGAGGGAGAACGTGAGGAATTCTGATTCGTATAATGTTCAATTTGGCTCGGGAAGAAATAATAATCGCTTAAAAGGAGAAATTAAACCGGACTCTGTGATTACAGATGCTAATAATGAAGGACCCGATGATGAATCGGATACAGTTCATTCCCATGTTGACGTAGTTGAAGAGTCCTCTTCCAATTTTCTGTTCTCTTTAGCTGGTTTAGTGATTAAAGCTATTGGTTTTCAAGTAAATTTACTTGTTAGGTTAATCACATTTCCTGTATGGTTACTGTACTCTTCATACATGTTTATAACTGATCCATTTCGTATAAAGCGGCGCTGTATAGAGTATTTTACAAGGATGTTGCTAAGAATATCTGGTGCTATATACGGGAGTATTTCGCCGTTGGTATTTGAATGGTTTAAGGAACATTAAATCGATATGGAAGTTGGGTTTTGCGACTCGGTTGGGGACTGTTCTGGTCAGTTTACATCTGCTTCATTTTGGCTACTTTGTTGGTATCTGCATTTTTTGTTAGTGGTTTGGTTATGAGAGTTTTGGTAAAGGATGCCGTTTCAGATGAAGGAAGTCATTGAATTTTGATTACACAAAGAACAGTCCGGTTGCTTTTGTGCCAATAACAACTTGTCCGGCTGTCTCTTCTGGTATGAACTGTAAGGAAAAGATTGAAACTGGGAAGCCTGTGAGATCACGAATTGTCCCTCCCAATCAGAAACTGCATGTTACTGTTTCATTAACGCTGCCAGAGTCAGACTACAACAGAAACCTGGGGATATTCCAGGTAACTCATTCGGGATAATTCAAATTTGTGGTTTATTTGTTGTCTGAAATAAGCATTATTTTATGTGCTGAGTAGTATGAGTAATGCTAATTGATACCAAATATTCCTATCAGGGATGAGTCATGGTTTAACAAGTAAAAATTATTTTGAACAAATTCCCGAGGACGATCACCTTTATTTGGGCTAATAACACTCCCGTTAGTTAATATACTCAGTTGCACAATTATGCAAGGATAACTTCCCAATGTTCATAGTATTTCAAAAGTTAATAACCATTGCCGTATATGTATAATTTATTAAATAATCCTTTATTTATAGAAAAAGTAAAAAGGTAAGAGTGAGAGAGAATAAAGACTTGCAGGTACCAATCAGAAGTTACAAGGGATCCATCCAATGATACAGCGCTAGAGAACTTTCGCATGCCTGATTCAAGCTTTGTGACCAATTAGCCCATTGTAACTTGGCAGGAAAAGTGGCTTTGTATAAATGCAACTGGAAAATTCTTCTTTTTCTTAAGAGAGGAACATTATTTTTTATTATCAAAAAATTAAGAGAAACATGGGCCTTAACTAATACTAACAGTTTGGAATAAGCATAGAAGTGGCAACCTTGTGACACGTCAAGTTTTATATAAGAATTTTGCGCAAACTCTTTATATGCAGACATTATTAGCAGAATAATCTTCTGGTTTTAGACATTTTGTCATGAATGTTTTTTTTTTCTAATGTCAGCGTAGTACTTGGCAAAGCATGTTTCCTTCCATCACCTTGAGGCTTTATTGGCATCTGTTTAGGATTGGATAGTATTTGTGTACGATAGAGTAGAGAATGGTCTTAGGGAAATTAATGATACTGCTTAAATAAGAATTCATCGGCTTACCATCATATATGGTATTTTTGAGCCATATAAATTTCACAAAGCACTTGAGATTAGTTAAACTCCTTTCTCCACCTTGCGGTGGAGAGAGAAGGGGGGTGGGAGGTGCAGATTAAAACCACAAATCCTTTCTTCAAAGTTTTATCCTAACTTCTTTCCAGATGCCTTGTGTTGCGGAATCCAGAATATTTTCAGATAAGGGGGACTCTCAGGCATAAATCCCTCATCTCCTAAAAAAACAAGGCCCCAGAATAATGCCGATGTTGATGTCTCCAAACACCCTGGTTCCTAGTGTGTATTGTCTTCATCTTTTTCCTAATTTTTAAATTTATTTTTCTACGTTCTGTTAGGTTCTTGGTTCTAGTTCCAAGTGATACACATTAAAACTTTACTAATTTGCTGGTCTTCTTCTGTAGTTTGTTTTTTTATTTAATGGTTAAAATCTATATGCTTTGAAGAAATTTGTAAACTCATCACTCGTTTCTTCTCTGAAGGTCAGGGTTGATCTCCTCTCTGCAAATGGTTATGCCCTATCAAGTTCAAGGCATCATTCCATAATGCAATTTAGAAGAAGCCAGCCTATTCGACTTCTGTTGACTTTCCTTAAGATTGCTCCTCTTCTCACTGGCTTCTATTCAGAAGCTCAAACTTTGAACATAAACATTAGAGGTCTTACTGAGGGAGATATTCCTACTGCCTGCTTAAGGGTGATAATTGAACAACGAGCAGAATTTAGGGCAGGTGCTGGTGTCCCTGAAGTATATGCTGCATCTATAAACTTGGAGTCAGAACTTCTCTATTGAATAGGATTTTATGGTATTGGAAGAAAACAATATTTATATGGCTTAGCATGACGGTGTTTACAATGGAGTTGCTGTTATGCTCTACTCTGCTGCAAACCTCTAATAATCCCACGGGCAAGACTGAGGAATGGTTCTACTAACCATTAACCGTAGTGCTTTCCAAAATGATAGTCTAGTTCAAAGGTAGCTGCGCATGGACTGCAGCTTACTTAATGATGATGATAGTTGATATTATGTCTAACGGTCGTGTACGACATTTTATAGCATTATATTTGGTATGTTGCCTGAATCTAATATTTCACTATTATTTTTTTTCCAGTATGCTGTCTAATTTTAATGTCCTGCAGTTCTTATCTAATAAAAATGCCAACCACTTCATAGATATTCATCCACATATTTTCATATTGAGCTGGAAGTATGTCTCAGCACATATTGTTCAAATGATTGTTACTTCTTGACTTGATTTGCACAAGGATTCTCATTGATGAGCATATAATATCCCTCCATCTTTTATTTCAATGCTTCCAAGCAAAGGCACCCTTAATATAATGGAATGACTCCTTCCCCTTCCCGAAGAAGGGAAAAGTTCATCCCTTCAATTTTTCCAATCCTTGCACTTTCCCATTACTCCTGCCAATGAACCATTAATGCTTCAATTTTCTTGTCCTTCCTTTCTCTCTTCTTTCTAAATAGCTGACAGGATTAAATAATGTGTTCACTGAAGGGGCCAGTTTGTTCAATATGAAGCCCAACGAGTAAAACTTCAGTGACTGGTGGATATGTGGTGGCAGATGGCCATGAGTCTGTCCATTGCTGCTGCATTGAGCCTCTGTTATCACCTCAACTGTAGTTACCAAGAAAAATTGTCAACGGTGTTGTCTACTGACTCAAAGATTAATCATCCTTCTACAGTGCACGCTATTGTAAATGTTGTACTTTTGTGTCGATGTATTTAGATACTTGTAATTTCAGAACAGGATCAAATGGTGCAATTTGTTGATGAGTTACTCATCTTTCATTACTGCATACTCTTTGTATTGTGCGGATTATAATTCATTTTAATTCAATGTAAACTCATTTGTTCGCTGAAAGTTGTGTAACTCGCAAGCAAAACGGTCCATGACCTAAATACCATGCATTTTCTGTGCCAAACATATGCTCCTTAATTTATATCTGGTATGTTTTCCTCCGTCTGTGAATTTGTATAGCTTTCATTCGAGGAAATAACAATTCTCAAACTAAAAAAGTTATTTCATTTTCTTTTACATGTATTTATTTCAGGAGTTTTACTACATATTGAGCTTAAAAGAGCAGCATCTTCTTGGTTAGGTAGAACGTGGTTAGGTAGAACCGTTACGGCTTGGAGTTTCTGAGGAAAGAGCCACTCTTGGTGATTTCACGCAGGGGCTTTGTTTGTGAATCTAATGATATTGTAGACCCATGCACCTGCTATGGCCCCAGAATATTGGAGCCAAAATGTATATCCATATTCACCTGTAGCGGCTTGCTACAAATGCTGGCTCCCCTAAACTCCTTGCTGGACTTCATAGATGCCCCTGAAAATTTGGCCTGTCAAGGTTTCACAACCTAAACAAAGTCAGGCCTCTGAATATACAAGGTTGTCCAAACACGTTATTATATATCTTTATATATATATATATATATATATATGTATGTTTATGTGAACTGGATCAATTAAGTGACAGGGTTGTTTGGAATTCACCAAAATATGGTGTTGGTGTTGGTGTACTTCAGGTTCAGGGCCTCTCTGTTTGTTAATACGGTCTTATGGGCAAATAATAACCATATCGACCTAATTTCACCTCATTTTTTGGCGACCGAGGGAAGATAGACTGATGACAATACTTAACTAAATTTGTTACAACTAATGAAAAAGATTGGAAAGTTTCGCATTAATTCATACCCTGCAATTATGCCGTACGTTCAGCAAAACCGTAGCTCCAACCGCTCATCCCGGCCAATGTTCACCAATACTGCATTAACAATTTAAAACCCGGAAGATGGAGCTGATATCAAGTTTTCTATGTCTATGCAG